>OZ026599.1:6446929-6486929 GCA_964020085.1 Micromussa lordhowensis
GGTAAGAAGCAAAGTTGGGGCTAGTCAGGCTGTGACGTCAAGACAGGAGCGTAGGTCGACAAATTTTCAGAACCAAACAAATAAAAAGGAAAGGGATAAGTGACTTCCATACCATGATCTTCTAGCAAATAAAAAGTCTGTTACGTACACTTTAAACAAGAGGATTCTGTCTGGATGCAGTAGGAAATTTAACCAAATACAAACATCAAAATATATGAATATAAACCATGAACCCACCTGAATCCATGTTTCTTTGGTTCACTTGAAGGCATGAAACGAGGGATGCCTGGCAAGAAATGCCCAAAGAGTTTCAAAACTAATCATTGTAAAGATCCTTCAAATGTTTTGATTACTAAAGTTAATAGTGCAACCTAAACCCTTCTAATCTTTCCAAAATTTTCTCAATATGTTTCTATTCTGTTTGCAATTATTTTTGTTTGTTTAAAGTGTTTTAAATTAGCACAGCACTGCTAAATACACGTCTGATAAAAGTTTTTGTTGAAGAATAAAATGAATAAGCTATGTGGAACCAACCACTCAGAAAGACAACACACAAGGCGCCGACAATTTGCTCCGTTATTTGAGATGTTCGGCAAAATCCAGTCAATGTTTTCATTGCAGAAACATTGCCACTACCATAAAATGTTTTAGTCATACCCAGAGTTCTTAACACCAAGATAATTTGGTTTTATCAAATGGGTTGATAATGTGAATTGTCCACCGTAAAGAGATTCGGAAGCTGACGTTTCGAGCGGTTCTTGATTTAAGTATCTTTTGAACTCCTTGACAATCAAGGCAGGTAACAATAGATTTGAAAAATAAATCTTTGTTCAAGAGTTTTGCGGCTTTCTGTGCTTCCTTGATGTAGGGAGAGGCCGCAGACTGCCATATGTTGCTTAGGCAGATTAAAGTGTCTAGCAACCGGTTTAGAAGCGTCTTTGTCGTCTTTCTCTACGTCGCGAAGGTGTTCTCGGAAACGGTCGCCTAGTCGTCTACCTGTTTCGCCGATATATAACTTTTTGCAAAGAGTACAAGTTATACAGTAGATGACATTGGCTGAGGTACAGGTAAAATGATCTGTGATCTTAATGGATCGCTTGGGTCCCGACAATTTCTCAACGTTGTAAATGAAAGGACATGTTTTACATCGCGCGCGTGCGCATTTAAAAGTTCCAGGTTGTTCACTCGTTTTGAATGCACTGCTAACTAAAAAGTTACCTATGTTTTTGTCGCGTTTGAATGAAATTAATGGCGGCTGCGAAAAGATTCTACCCGAGTATCGGGATCATTTTGAAGTAATTTAAAGTTCTTGAGAATGATGGATTTTACTGCGTGATTGTGAGGGTGCAATGTGAGGGTGAATGGAATTCTATTATTATTCTCCTTCTGAGACGTTTGTAGTGCTGACTGCCGATCAATTTGCACTCAATTTTGGGCACTGTGAGAGTAAAGTGTGTTGCCCAAGAATACAACACAATGTCCGCAGGCAGGACTCACACCTAGGCCGCTCAATCCAGCAGCCTTGGCAAGCGAGAAAGCTCGCGAAAAGAGTATTTAAAAGGAAAATTCATAAGTTGCTTCTAACTGTACTTGAGATTGAGGACTATTATGTTGATGCCCATTCTGTAATATTGAATTTAAACACAAGTAATAATTACACCCTATAGCTATCAATTTCGCATGAAGTCGTATTTTTATTTTACACATTTTAATTTGCTTTACCCTTGTACTTGATTAACTGTTATTGTATGTGTGTACCTATTTAGCAACTGTATTAAATTTACTTTTTGCACGGTAAATATAATTGTAAGTAGTACAACCCGCCTAGATTAGCTCTGCTATAAGCGGGTTTGTAACCCTTTAAAGTGTAAAATTCAAATGATAATAATAAATGGTATAAAATGGTAAAAATGGCGAGCCTCAGCGAGCCTTAGCAGCCTCAACAAGCAAGTAAAGTTGTTAAATTATTCTCAACTCCAAGTAAAAACTAAGCATCGCTAACCTGTTGTTACAGCAGTCTGTGGTTGAGCTTCTTCAGCGGGTGGTCTCCTCCTCCATTGGTCACGCTGTCTCTCAATCCTCTGTAAAAGTCGCCGCAATGGATCTGCCAAGAATGTTACAAAATTCAAAGCCGTCACAACACTATTCATAATATTTGAACATCTGACATGTGTTGCCCCTCCCCACCCCTGTGCAACGTTTAGTAAGGCACGACGGAGCTTTGGTGAGGAGGTTCTGGTATAGTGTTGTCACAGGAAACTTTCGTCGTTTCCAGTGGTAACAATATCAACAGCCGTGCCTCGCTAACAATTTCCCGCGCTTTGCTGCTAATGACGTCAAAGGCTGACAGGTGGCACTGGAACACGATTTAAACGTTAAAATCTGGTTACCAAACTTCCCTCGTGCCTTACTCAACTGATAATCGTAGTAAGACTGGCTGGCATGTGAGTACATCAGGGGAAAAGGAATATGAACACGCATTAGGTACTAAGAGTTGCTGTTATGTTCAAAACCAAAAGGTTTTTCATCATGTTTCAACCAAACTTGACCAAGGTTTCTGTCATGCCACATTAAGGGAACAGAATCAAGCTTATGTCATACCACTGTATATGATCTATGTTGTGTTACTGGTTTCACAAAGTGTTATGTGATCACTGTGACCGAGACAATGTGAAAGATACGTGACTTGACCTCGCTAATGTTAAATGAGCTAGGTCAAATTTTCCCGTCAGAGACAATGCCGGCAACCAAATGGATCAACCTCTATTCTATTTTACCATTCCACTGAAAACAGCTTAATACCTTCAGAGGGACCCTTGGGGGCACTATCCCCAGGTGCTCTTTTAGGGTCTGTTGCTGGTCCAGCGTCATGCTCCACTCTCTCTGAGCCCCTATCTGGAACAATGGCACTGGGCACACTTTGTGGGGGCTGATCAGAAATGACACAGTAGATTATCAACTGAAGTAAATAATTTTAATTAGGAACTGTTTAGTCTATCTCTCTGCTTTGATTGGTCGATTCATTTAAGAAGGCTGGCAACAGTTTCCTGCAAGTAAAAAGCTTAAAATTTTATTTTACTTTAAAGTTATTGTGAATTAAAACACGGCAACGACTTAACAATTTCAAATTGATTCATTTTTCTTTTGACGTGTGTCAAAACTTTGAAGCCGTTCCACATGAATAGAAATCACTCCCAAACCCATCAGACACACAGTAGAGATAAAATAAATATCTTACTAATAAATATCTCACTACTACTACCCCAAGCGCAAAGTGCGCAGGTGATAAATCTAGGGGGAAAAAACTTGGTTACAGTACAGACCTCAAACTCAGTTTGTAAGAGGTACTTAATATGTTACAATAATTATTACTTCCAAAAGCTAACTGTTGGCAAATAACTAAGTGGGTGGTTTTTGCCAGCCAGTAAAAGGGACTCAGAACACTGACTGATTGTTAAGTACCAATACTGCAGGATATTTTTTTCCATGCTGCAAAACATGCTGACTGGCACTCTCCTGAACTCTGAGCAAGATCTAAAAACACACACTTAATATACAAACCTCTTTGCCCTCCTCAGATTCAGCAGGTCTCTGATCACTCTCTGTAATAACACATACCAGAAAATGTTTCCTAATTAATTAATATTCACACTTGATTTATGGTCCGATTGTACATAAATTTACTTTAATAAATGATTATGCTAATGACGCTTACACAAAGTCTGGATTTGAGGGATAGGCCAGGTCAAGCCTTGTGATGAGTCCATAGACATGATATTTTGCTCTCTCCATTGTCAGTGGTTGTCTCTACCCAGCAGTACGAGTCGAATCCATCAAACTGTACTGTCCAGGCTCACTTTGTATACACAGTTGAATGAGCTGTTCGGAACTTTACACAATTTTTATGAATAGATGCAAATGTCAATTGCAAAAACAAAAGTCAATTTTGGCAAACTTCTGGAGAACTTAAAAAAAGAAGGTATTCACCTGATTGTAAACTATCTTCTGATGCTGGTCTTAAACACTCAGGAGGCTCAAGGGCGACAGTCAGGTCACCTGTGTAACCTAGCAACAGCAAGATCAGTTATGAAGTTAATCAATGTCAAAGTTGACTTGGGACAAAACGTTTAAAACAAACAAACAAACAAACACCCTTACATAGGTAAGCTCAGCTGAGATCAGGAAGCTAAATTGAGTGGCAACGTGATCATACCGTCACTTGGGGCATCAACCTACAGATTAGTCTAGCAATCTAAAGCCGTGTTCACATTGGGCCTCGATTGTGATCGAATAATAATCGAATTAAATATGAAAAGGGTTCACATCAGCTAATTACAGTCCCTGATTACAATTGGATTACAATTACTTCAAACAACCCAAAGGGGGTTGTTTGAAGTAATTACAGTGCGTGATTGAACAAAATGCTGGACACGTGGTGGTTTGTCTCATTGGTTGTTGCTGTTTCAGACAGCGTATTTTTCTTCTTCTAGCCTTCCAAGTTTCCTTTGCCTTTCTCCTGGCCTCCAAATCAAGTATTGCAGCAGTGAATATCATGGCAGCTGTTCGATAGGGCGCCATTCTGTTTTCAACTTTAGATTGCGAGGTTACCCTGCCTAGTTTATTTGAATTTTCGCAGATGTGAACAGAACCATAATGCTGTTTCAGACGGCGTATTTTTCTTCTTCTAGCCTTCGAAGTTTCCTTTGCCTTTCTCCTGGCCTCCAAATCAAGTACTGCGGTGAATATCATGGCAGCTGTTCGATAGGGCGCCATTCTGTTTTCAACTTTAGATTGCGAGGTTACCCTGCCTAGTTTATTTGAATTTTCGCAGATGTGAACAGAACCATAATTGAATAAAATCGAATGGAGTATGATACGTTGAATCGTAATTCAGTTGAATATAATTAACATTTAGTGTGAACACGGCTTAAATAACACAACACCAATTACTTTGATTTTAAATCTATGGTTTAAAAAAAACAACTGATCAAACCTGTCTGCAGCATGTACATGTCTTCAAATGCTTGTTCCAAGTCTCTCTGTCGATCCTCGGCATCTTCCAATCTTTTGTGAGGCGGCTGAAATATACGCACCTACACAGATAAAAACAAACTAGGTATTTTATTAAATCTTCAGTGTACAGGCAACTGTAAACTAGTGGTGGATATTGGTAATAAGTTAGTTAATGCATAATGCTGCAAACACTTCACCTACATTTTACTTCAAGCTACCCTGCATAACTATGTTGTTTTTCTGTTATCACTCACAAAAAGATTTGTCATTTCATTAAGCACTATTGTAATGATTTAGATATCAAACTAGTTTTTTCTTCATTTAAGACCGGCAACATGTTTGGAGACCCAATTCCTGGCGGGGTCCGTTCATGCATGGTTTATAAGTTTGCATGTGCAGTCTGCAATGCCTGTTATGTCGGTGAAACATCCTGGAAGTTCTCCATGGGTGCGAGAGAGCATTATCCAGTGACAAGGTCTCTCACATTTTCAAACATCTGCAGAATTTTCAAAATTGTCGCACCTTATGTTCAGCAGATTGTGCCCATGTTTTGAATCACGCCTCCAGTAGTTTTCAACTTACGATAAAAGAGGGAGGCTATTCATATTCAAAGAGAACAACCCTCTTTGAATCAACAATTACACCACGTAAATCTAAAACTATCCTTACGATTCTCACACTTTCACACTTTGCATCATTTTGTTGTCACAATTAGCATTTTTCTACTTATTTTAAATTCTACGTCCAGCGCTTTGAAAATCAATCAAAGTTACATAGTGTTTGTAAAAAAAGAAGAAGAGAGACTGACATACATGTAGTCTTCCTCGTGAAAAACAAAATCATAATTCATGGAGAATTACCGGGATTCTTGCTACAGCTTCTTGCCTTCTGTGACGATCACGTCTCTCTAAACTGTCAAGCTCTTCCATCAGTTTCTTGTGATCCTGTCCGATTACACAGAAACATTAACAATCAAAGGGAGATGAACATATAGATTCTCCCCATACAATGTCAATACACTTCCAAGCATACAGCTGTTGAGAATACAGAAAATCATCAACTACGGATAGCATCTTACTTGACTCACCACCAACTCCTCAGCAATAACATTAAAACAAATGAGGGCCACCAGTAAGGAGAATTCATATTTTGATCTCAGTATTAAAAGGGTTAAACTAGACTTTCAGAAGGCATCCAGCCTCCAGAGAGTACCCAAGGGTGTGGCCTGACCTGAATGCCACAGAAAGGAATCTTTACAAGACCCCTGTGCTATAACAGCCAAGAGCTATGATGAACGGACAGCACAAACATTGGATCCTAGATTGAAAGCTCAAGTCCTGTTCAGGGCCTTTGTCTTGTTTTCAAGACACTTAAAGTTTATGCTCAATACGGTATACCTTTAGAGGTGTCTCACATCCAAGCAATGTAATGCATCTGGTTTAAACTGTAGAAACCTAAGCCTCCATATCAAATTCAAATTAAAGCTTATAGAGCTGGCTATCAAACTAAACCAAGAATTTTGAAATAAAAGAAATTGTTAAATTTTTCAGAACCTCTAAATTCAAGTGTCCGAATCACCTTTTGAAAGCTACAAGTCAAAGCAAACTGTGTTTTTCGCTTAATTAATTTGTTCCTTAGTTTGCTGAAAAAAGTGTCCGTGATTTGAGCTGACTTGTCATATTCAATTTCAACTTCGGACACTCACATTCAGAAGTTGTGAAAAATTTGACAATCCATTTTATTCCAAAATTCTTCTTTATTCCAGCTCTATAAGCTTTAATTTGATATAGGGGTTGAGGTACAGTGTATCTACAGTTTAAACCAAACACACTTCATCCCTTGGACGTGAGACACCTCTAAAGGTGCTCTAAAGGTATATGGTAACCCTAAAGTACCTATCTCCATCTAAGAGTACAAATGGTACCGGCATGGGAATCATGATAAAAAGCAGCAGGACGTAACCAATAATGGTAACAAAGTACACTTACCATCTCACTCATAAGATCCCTAGGTTTGGAAAAGACTTAAAATAACACAAGTTATCACAGGGTTCGTACCCTTTATCAGAAACAAATTTCCAGGACTTTTCAAGGACTCGGATTGATTTTTCAAGGGCTCTAAAATTCACATTAACCCCTACACTCCTATGATCTTGACGTTAATTCTCCTTACTGCCTTTCATACACTATGTCTTCATATTTTTTAGCCGAGTTTAACAAATTTCCAGAACTTTCGAGGCCGAGGACCAGTGGCCTTTTTCCAGGACTTTCCAGTCCTGGGAAATGCCATAATAAAATTCCAGGTTTTCCAGGAACCGTACAAGCACTGTATCATATGACTGGCAAAATTATTTCACCACAATCAGATGAGAGTAGACTAATAATTATTTATTGTTAATTTTTAACTTGCACTGCAGTTCCAAGGCTCAAAATAATTTTTGAACGGTGGCTGGTTATGTTGACCGACCAAACCAATTTTAGCTTGGTCATGTCTCGTTTTTGACCGGTCAAAATATTGAAAATGCTTATTTTGAAGAATTTCCCTATTAAGCCAAAAATATTGCCTCATATGCACAAAAATGTGTTAAAGAGGATAAAAGTTTCAATCGCTAAAAGTATCTCTTAAATATGTTTGATTTTCATTTCCACAGACTGCATTAATTCTACTCGACATGAAACTTGCCTGGGTTAACAACAATAAAAACTCCCTATATTATTTTATTAGAAATGCTCATTTTATCGTAGTTACCCTGCACATAATTGTATATTAACTTACCACTTATGCTGAATGCGATTTTGGTTGTAAACACTTCAAGTTTCTACCAAACACTAATAGGGCTGCATAGGCTTGTGCTACAAGTGAAAGATCGCTGCCTTCCGCCGCTCATCATGCTCGGTCAGCATGTAGGAAATAAACTGAAGAAACGCTAACGAGGACAATTAAATCTGTAACTGCGACGTTGATTGATGCAATGTTCATTGTTGTCTAGTCTGTTTAGCGCATTTACAGAGGTTGATGTTTCCTGCGTTATTTTAGCGAGTTGCTAAGACGCCACAGCATTCACAAAGCCGACGATCATAACCGTCTCATCGGTATTCACCTATTTTGTAACTACAAGCCGCTGAGATATTTTTATTATCTCACTGTTTTTTCCGGAAATAAAGGAAAAAAAATTTTTCTAGTGAATTCTTTGGAAACCGTGTACTTGACCGGTCAAAATGACCGCCAAACCCAAATTTTGTCCGGACAGATAGTCATCTTGGCCGGACATTGTCCGGTGACCGGCCGTTATTTTGAGCCCTGAGTTCAAATTAGCATGTGCGCTCTTACAATTTTCTCAGTCATAGAATAAATGACTAATTGTGTGAAAGCTCAAGCAATTAAGGATTTACACTAATTGTGATGTTTGAAAATTCTGTCAAATTGCACTTGCCTAAAGGCTTGCGGAATTTTCAAATATCACTCGCAATGGAAATTATAAGTAATGTGCAATTGCATTGATGATTAGCTAAACTAACAAAATAGTAAATATGAACTACGCTACCTCTGAATCAGGAAACGAAAAAATACTTAAAGATGTCGGGACTTTGAGATATCCAATACAAAACTAGTGACTGTCTGAAAAAGCATATCCAAGGGTAAACATCTTGATTTTGAGATACTGTTGCTGAGAGTTCAAGATAACCCAGTTTGAGATAGCAAGGTTCTACTGTATTGACTTATTACTAGCAAGTGTTCTAAACTTCTTACTTCTTCCAACTGTAGTTGTGCCAATGCATGTTTGTGTCTCAGTCGAGCCTTCTCCATCTGTTCTGCTTTGTCACGCTGCACTTCCTGCCATAAAACAATACACCCAAAGCATTGAATCAGTTTCCTCATAAATAATAACCTCCATAGCAATGATGTTATTGATGTTATTAATAAGTTGAGGTAGGTGTAACATGTTTTACGTAGTGCACACAAGTACCTAACCCACCCTACCCTCTTGCTGCAATGGTAATTAATTAATTGAAATTAATTAACTAAACAAACATTAAAGTTTACATCTTAGTGCCTTAGTTCCATAGTTTCATATTACCTTAACAGCAGGCAGTGCCCGAAACCATCCCAATAGTGCATTCTGCACTAAAAACGACATGGATCTAAACTTAAGAACTAAGTTTATCATGTTAACAATGCTACAACACCTGCGTCCTACATGTTATGTTCTACTACAAGGAAAACCACTCAACATTTGACTGCAATTCCATAAAAAATCTATTTTTTACGTAACATTATAGTCGACACTGACACTAACTAATTTGTGCATGCGTTTCGAGCAAATTACTTTATTTGTTCTTAAGATAATAGCACCACAAGGATAGCAAGAGATTTACGAAAGCATATATATAGTTTACTGATGTTATCACGGAAGTAGCATAAGCATTAGGCATTTTACATAGTGCAACCAAATACCTTTTGCACCACACTCCCTTACAGCAAAGCTAATTAGCGCCTTAGCGCACAGCAGCTCCGTAAACCATCCCAATAGTGCACTTTGCACTGAAAAGTAATCAATGCATTCACCCAAAAATACAAACCCCAAAACTTTCAGTGCACCTGTTAACTTTTAACCATGTCCTTTATTATAGTCTGGGTGTCTAAATAATAAAAACAATAATAATAATAATAATAATAATAATAATAATAATAATAATTATAATTATAATTATAATTATAATAATAAGTTAATTAATAATAATTGCACACATAAAATTTCAACATATTTTTGTTGGACTTAGAGGTAAAGTCTTGAGTCACAAAACATCAGCTGAGGATTACTGTAGTAGTTCACACTCACATCTGAACAAGCATGCAAAAGTGCCCTCGATTGGCTGAGTGGAAAGCAGCTCACCATGGCTATTCAATGAAAACTTTGGCAACTGCCCAGCATGGAACAAAGATAAGCAAATGTACATAATCCAGATGTACAGAGAAAAATTATATGACATACAAGCTTGTAAATAAAACAAAAAATTACCAGTTCAACCATGAACATCACTGTCACTAACCTCCATAACAATCTGTATTCTTTCTTGCTCGTCTTTTGCAGCCTCTCGGGCATCCTCCTGATAGAAATAGTTTAAAATTGCATTGAAACTTTTCCCTTTAAAAATAACTACAAAACTAATAACTTGTGGAGGTACATTGCAGCCTAGTAGGCATTGCATTACTACTTCACTCTCACAATGCCTCTCCCTACCCAGCAGGACATAAAATTGTTTCCTTTAAACTGTTGGAATTTAACCTTACAAAATGTTGAAGGGCATAAAGTCTGTATACAAGCCAAACTTGGCCCATCAGGCCAGAGCTTATCCCGGTTTCTGTAGTATGAAGTGACTAGGGGTATTTCTACCCCACCCCCCCCCCCCCCGGATGGGATGCTAGTCCATCACAGGGTTACCCCCAGCATTAAGTTCCCCAGTACCTATTAATACTCGTGGGTGGAGAGAGGCACTGTGAGAGTAGAATGTCTTGCTCAAGAACACAACACAATGTCCTCTGCCAGGGCTCAAACCCAGATTGCTCGATCCGGAGACAAGTGCACAAGCAATGAGGCCACATCGCCTCTCAACATAGTGGGCACAATTTAAAGCATAGTTAGTGGAGGGGGACTCAGCCACTGTTGTTGCCACTGTTTATATGCGTCGTTTCTCGAAGCTGGGAGCTTCCATGTCCCGATTCCTTCGGTATTTCGGCATGATCCGCAACCAAATATGGCACAATTGTCACCTGGCATTTTGTATACACAAGCAACTAGTTTGAAAACGATTTAGACTATTTTGAAATAAAGATAACCTGGATACTTTCGTGACTCAAAAGCAACTTCAAGTGTTCTCCGACACCATTTTGAAAAAGGCATTGCACAGTCATTGTCACATGATGATTATAAAATCAAACAATAACCTCTGCCTTTGATGTTCGCCAGGTTTCCTAACCAGTCCCCCTTCACTAACTATGTTTAAAGCAATATTGTACCCAGGTAGTGGGAGATCTGGGTTTGAGAGTAGGCTCAAAGCACCCCAGCAGGTCAGAATACAAGTTACCAACAGAAGTTACCTACATTATGTATTGGCTGGTTATCAGTAAAATATTCAATATTTTAAGCAATAACTATTGAATTCTGTTTAATACCTGGTTTGGATCTAAATCTCTTTCTACATGTACAGAAGGGTGCAAATGGAAGCGTGATGTACTGAAGCTGTCCAACGTTTTCTGGTCAGGAACTGACTGATCTGGTGGTGTGGGAAAAATGATACAATGTACAAATCTTAGGTTATGAATGATGTTTTCTGGACAAAGAAACACCAACCAAATAGGCCATTTCTGAGTTACCTTGTATCTGTTTCAAATTGTGTCTTCGTGCAAAACTTTCATTTGAAAATGAGTTTGATTTATATGAAAGTGAAGCTGTAGACAGAACACATTTTTGTATGAACGGTTCCGCATGTCAAAGACTTGTTTTGACACAGAGGCAAACTGTAACTAGGAGATGGCCTATTGGTATAGTATAGAAAAAGGAAAACAGGCATCAACAAACTATATTTATAAAATTACCTCAAATTAAAACTAATTAATAATATTATATATCAATAAATTAACTAATTAATAATTGAACTGTACCTTTTCTCAGATAGAGGTCCTGAAAAACAATTTGAGAATCTATTAATCAAAACTAATTCTATGTCATTTTCTTTGATCAACACTTCTTTACATTGTAAGTGAATGAAATGGAAATGATCAATACAAATAACTGCACTGTAGATACATTATTTTTTAATTAGCAATTGCCTACAATGCACCTTACCCCAATTAGATCCACAGGTGGAGGTAATGCTGCAATTTTTGCTGCACGCCGTCGTTCAATTTCTAAAGCTTTCTGTCTAAAAATTGAAAAACAATATAATTACATATTATATAATAATGCTGGAGGCAAGGTGGCCTCATCGATAACATGCACTGACGCCTCAGAATCAAGCAGTCTCTAACCCTTTTAATATTCAATTTGAGTTCACTGCTGGTGATAGAATTACAATGGTTTCCCGCCCGAAAGAGAGCGAGAGTTGCCAAGAAAACTTGCAAAAAACTCAGTTTGGCCCAACTCACGATTGAAAATAGACACAATCCAAGTGGTTTGCCTTTGTGTGTTTTCCGGGATGGCAGCGTCAATTATTTCAGTAATTTTTTCCTCCTCAACCTCGGAAAATCTTGAACTTGAAGCCACGTACGTTTGAAGTTGAAGAACACTGCACAGTTTTTATGCATTATTGTAATAAAGCACTCTGTCACTTTGATGTTGCTAGGTAACGGGAACTCATGTGATCAATTTTAACCAATGACACGTGCAGATTTTAGACAGTGAACGAAGATTTAATATTAAAATTATATATTATGTAATATAATGCTGGAGGCAAGGTGGCCTCATCGTTAACATGCACTTGCCTCCGAATCAAGCAGTCTGGGTTTGGGTGCTGTCCAGGGACATTGTGTAGTGTTCTCTTTCCACCCAGGTGTATAAATGGGTACTAGTGAATGTAATGCTGGGGGTAACCCTGTGATGGACTAGCATCCCATCCAGGGGGGAGTAGACATACTCCTAGTAGCTTCATGCTACCGAAACTGGAGATAAGCACTGGCCTGAATAACCACTTGGCTTGTATACAGCCTTTACTGTACCTTTACCTTTGCCGTATAATAAAACAATTTAACACCAAAAGGCTCTCAAAGATTTTTTTGTCATTGTTTTCTAGAAGATCAAGACAGCTTAAAAAAGTTACTCATGATTCTCTGTTATACCTGGATTCAGCACGATCCCTCTCTGACTGAGTACTCTTGGCCCTATCATACATCAGCTGAAATATTCATTCACAATAATTTAGAATAACTCCTAAAGCCCATTCACAACAACCATACGTGGGTGACAGAAGTGTCGAGACACTTCACTGTAAAATTCTACTTCAAAGCATCTTGGAACCATCCCCCCTACCTACTACCTCACCCTTTCTGCTTGCCGCAGGCTTCCATTTCTCATCAAATTACTTTAGAATGAAAGATCAATACATTATTAATGTAAAGGGTATTAAAGGATGTATGTCAATCAGGATCAGAGATATTTAAATCAAATTTATGTTCTACATTGGAAAATAATAATGGCTCAAAGGAGAATGTCGCTCCAAAAAGCTTACTTTTTTCCTTCACCTATAGCATGGAAACAATGAGCTTTTCTACTCACTGAAGTTTCAGCCTCAAAGTAGTGCCTGTTATCCCGAAGAAATTTCCTGCTATCCTGAAGAAATTTGTCTTGGAAGAAGTCCAAAATTTGACTTTGGATGCTACCATTTTGAAACTGTACTTGGCAGCCAGGCTGTGTTTATGTGACACAAACTCAAAGTTATGGGGAAGGAGAAAAACCTGCAACTGACTTGGCATCCTTAACAAGATCACCAAAAGTTATTTTTTCTACATGATTATCCACTTCACTGCTATCATTTTTGGAGTTTGGAGCATGTTTGGTTCAAAATAATATGGCTCAAAAGCAGCCATAACCCAGATTGGTCATTAAAAGGCTTGTCAGAAGCCATTTCAACAAAATCACTCCGACGGAATGACATCACCAAAATGCAGCCTGGCTACTGAGTACTGTTCAATTTGGCGGCAACAAAGTTGAATTTGGGGCTTCTTTGGAGATGAATTTCATGAGGAAAACTTGCAGCTTAGAGGTCAAAACATCAGTGAGTGGTCAAACTTAGTCTGAGGCTCAATCTTTATTAGGTAAAGTCTGCATACGAGCCTAGTGGCTCATCAGGCCGGAGCTTATCCCGGTTTCAGTAGCATGAAGCGACTAGGAGTATTTCTACTCCCCCCTGGATGGGATGCTAGTCCATCGCAGGGTTACCCCCAGCATCAAATTCGCCGGTACCCATTTATACACCTGGGTGGAGAGAGGCACTGTGAGAGTGAAGTGTCTTGCCCAAGAACACAACACAATGTCCCCGGCCAGGGCTCGAACCCGGAGCGCTCGCTCCGGAGTCGAGCGCACTAACCATGAGGCCACCGTGCCCCCACAAATCTTTATTAGAGTTGACAAAAAATATACACGTTTTTTGGACTGACCTTCTCCTTCAATACACCCCCGTATATGGTGAAGACTACGTCATTTACCTGTTCTACTGCTTTCTTGTACCTTTCTAATGCCCTGAACAACACAAGAAAATTGGATCAAAACTCTCCCAATTCACTAGCTGAATCAGCTTTAATGCAATTAATGTGCACTGTAGCACATACCAAAAAAAATCAATTGATATGCAGTTTGAACATTTGAACATTTGCCAGCTAGGTAACATTCCAACTGGTGTATATTAGCCAAAAACATTTATTTACCTCTGTTTTTCTTCCTCAGTTAGCTCTGGTTTGGTATATTCAGTTTGGTCCTAAGAAAAATGTATCCAAAGACAACCACTATGCATTATAAAATCATACGTTTTGGACAAAATATTTCCTTCGTAACAGATTTAAAGGAATAAATATCTGGCTTGTTACAACTTGTAATCAACGTACATACATGTAACTTGCAAAACACTTTGGACAATTTTAATTTCAGACAAAAAAAGTGTGAAAGAAACATCCAAAATTTTTAGCATCCAACATTTTAAATGCATAAGATATTTACAGAACAGTATAAACCTTTGAAGTAGTTCCAAAGCTCTAAGTTTCCTTAAAATAGTTTATGCCGGGCTCTATGAAGCAAACTCTAGTTGTACACTGTATGCATAAATTTAGTTTAGCTATTAGCAACGTGTTGAAAATTGTTGTCTGAAATTTGTGCGAATTGAGATAAAATAATGTGTCTGAAAATTAAACATCTGAAAATAAACATCCGAAATTTCGACATCCAAACTTTTTTGCATGTAAATTTATGTACTTCTCAATGAGCATTCCAAGCATAATCACACAAAAAGGACACCTTTCATTTTTCTTATGCTTACAAGTGCTTTTGCTTGTGCTATGTACTATGTAAACTGGAAAAGCATAAGCACAAGCGGTCTTGTGACTCATCTAAAAATCTGTTTTGATATAATCAGCAAATATCAACTCCTTAAAGCACAATGTTAATCAATATTTAAAGGCACTGATTATGTTAATATTTAAAGGCACTGATTATGTCATCTTTTGCTGCCTTACACTCGTGTTGAACCCTGTATGGCAGTCTGAATTTTTTTTTGCTACCAAACTAATGGGCCTCCTACATTTCTTTAGGGATCACAGTACCTCAGAAGCTGTTTTGAGTGCTAATCCAAACTCAGCCAGGTTTTCTTGATATTTTTTCTCCAAATTTGATTGCTGCCTGTTGTGTTCAGTCTCCCATTGGTCCTAGATTATGAAAGATTACAAAAAAAGCAAACAGTAATCAAAATATCTGTCATATAGAACAAAGGACTCAAGAACGATGAAGAATATGTAAAATAATACGCGGAAGGATCAGATTATTTTGTGGAGCAATCTTACTTTTTTGTGGAACAATCTGAACTGGAAAGACCTGACCATAGAACGATCAGACTGTTTTTTCTCAAATTTCTCTCAAATCACCCATATGGCAGTAGCATCCTCATCCAAATAGGCAGTTAAATTTTCCCCCAATCCCACATAGCACATCAGCGTGACAAATGTCCAGAGAATGTCTGGGGAGTGTCATGTCAGTGTCTCTATCTCATATTCACAACTTTGTATGGACTGGTTGATATTATAATAAATTACCGGTACACATTATTATATGGCAAGCTAAGTGGAACGGCAAGATGAACTAAATCCTGCACAGTGATTGGCTACCTGTGCAGGCAAGATGGCACTATCTTGACTGCTTGGGATTATACACTGCATGCCCCCCAAAATTTTTTTCTGGTGTTCGTTTTCCCATTTAAGAAATCCGTTATTGACCAAGCTTGTTCAGTTAAGATGGATGCACATAAGTCTTGGTCATTTTTGCTTGTTTATGAACTTCACCAATATCCAGCCATCTTGACCTCACACTTCCAGGTCAATAACCATATATATACCTTGAGATGACAGGTCAGCTCTTTCAGTTCAACATTTTTCCTTTTCCTTGCATCCTCTAGCACTTTACGTGAAAATACTTTTTCCTGTTCTCTGATCTAGATGCAAAAAGAAATCGAGAAACACTTGACCTGTAGGCACGTTATAGGCCTATCTACCAACATCACGTAAAATTTCCTAAATATGTTTCCAGAAATTCCTGATATCTTGCCTTCCCCCCTAGATATTGTGAAAAAATTCTAAATACCCCAAATACTTCCTTAACATTTTTCTATAAATATCACGATAACAACTTTTTAAACTAAACAGAAGCTTTATTTATTGGTAAGATGGGAATGCATTTCTACAAGAGACTCTCTAACTACAAGACATACAGTACAAGAAAGTGAGGCAACAAAGCCTCCAAACTTTCAGCATCTCCCATTTTGTTCAGGGCGAAGTTACTAAGACTCAAGGCATATGATATTCTTGAGGAAAACCGCAGGACTACTGCAGACATTTAATTCAGCCTCAAAGGAGATGCCCTCTCAAGTTTTAAAGAAAAAACATGTGTGAAGTCATAGAAGTAATAAAACCATAGCAAAATCCCAAATTTAATCTCTTTTTTTTCCTAAATATCTCTGAATTTCTAAATATTACTTTCCATAGCTGTACTTCCTTCTTCTGTTCCAATTCTGTTCTGTCCTAGATACTTCGAATTAATTTTGAATTTACTATGTAGCCTTAATGAAATAATACAATATGAGTCTCCCTTAAGTACTTCTTCCATTCCTTTTGCTTTTCCTGTAATACGTTCCTTTTAAACTAAGATTAGCAGATTTGATTTATTTTATTGTTCCTGGCCCGCCTCGACTAGCCTTTGCTACCTGCGGTGCCAGGTCTGTTAGTAATGTATTCTGCAAAAATGTAATAAAGTTGTCTTGTCTTGTCTTGTCTTGTCTTGAATATCCCGTGCAGGGCTGTCATTAAGTTTTTATTCACCTGTAGCCTTGATCTTCACACCCATAGCAAACTTATTACTTTGTGGGTGAATTGTATCAACTACAGGCCAGTTCCCCCGTAACATCCAGGGCCCATCAAACATACGCACCCGTAACAGGTGTTACAGGTTACAGCCCTTGTTGACAGCCCTGCCGTGAGCTTCTTAATGTCTAAAACAATATCCTGATATTTGTAGCAAGGTCTAACATGCCACAATATTCCCAGGGATGGGAATTCTCATCTGAAAAGGTTTGGGATGCTAGTCATCTCGCTCAAGGGTATAAATATCAAGGATTCTGGTCTCACTCAGGATGAAGGCCACCATTTTTAGCTGCCTAACTCTTAACCCTTTAAGCCCCAATAGTGTCATATGGCACAAGATGCAATTACATGCTCAATATTCAGTCAATTTGCATGAAATTTGCATAACTAAAAGATCTTGGAAAGATCTGCACTTTGAAGGCATAATATTAGGCCCCCCTCCTACACAAGACTTGATTTACCACCCCTGCAACTTTTGGAACCTTTTGTCTTTGTACTTTTTAGACCAAGTTAAGGTATCATGGTAGGTGGATTTTGACGAAAAAATAGATTTTAATTTTTTTTGACGTTCGAATTGAGAAGACTGTGATAAATATTTTGCAAAAAAAATGAGCAAAAAAGCTTTTTTACTTTTTGAGATACGGAAAGAAACTATTTTTGAATCTCATTAACCCCTGACGGCGCGATGACAAGTTCCTGTCATCGCCAATTAAAATTCACCGCCGGTTGTCACGTGTAATGCGAATTGCGGTGTAATTTTCATTATACTGCAAACTGATCTGTGCCGACATCTGTCAATGCCTCATCAAATCTTCTTACATGCGGTGATTTTTAACACCTCATCATAGAAATAGCACGAAACGTTTTTCGCCTTTTTCTCGATAAAGTAAAACTGTATATAAGGGTGAACATTTTTAGTTCGGTTATGCGCGTCTTTCCGACGGAATTAGCTGAAAATTGGCAGCCACGTTCTAGGATAATTCGTTCGAAAAAAGTTATGGCCTCTTTTGTAGAAAGAAACGTCCGCATTGACAATATCAAACTTTAGGAGATTGTAAAAAAAAAAAAAACCACATCTGGAAGATCGCAGACACCCTTTTTGAGGGTGATGTGTGAGAAAACATATCCGATGTAAATCTCGCCAATCCGATAATCCACGCGCGGAAGCGAACCAATTTAAGCGAAGCAGTGTTTCTGGGGATTTCTTTTAATATCACTTCGTCATTGTCTTTTTAGAAATTTTTAAAGATATGATTGTATTCTATAACTATTTAGCTTTCAGAAAATGTATAGGTTGATGGGGTTTTCTTAGAAAGCGTCAGCATAAGGGCGCGATTTCCAAACACTGTCAATCCACCTACCATGATACCTTAATATCTGACAACAAGCTATGCACTGAGAGCTGCAAATTAAGCTATAGTTAAGGGGGATGCCCAATGTGTACAAGGAGCAGAAACATTTTAAGTGTTTTTGTTTTGTAATTTCGGGCACTTGTCAATCCAATCTGTGGCCTCCTCTATTTCTTTTGGTATGATTTATAGCATACTTCAGAAAATACCTTTCAGATGGTATATCACATGTGGTCTGCTGGTTCATGGTTACCGATTTAGAAAAACTTGCCATTTTCTTTCAGGGCTTAAAGGGTTAAGGTGCACACAAAGAAACCCCCCCCCCCCCCCCGGACAATATTATGATGTCTGTAGGAATACGTCTTTTGAGAGCTTTGAAACATCGGTCTAATGAAATGACATAAGCTTAATAACATCACGTTATCAACCTTAGTCCTTCTCAGTGATCGTTTCAAGCAAAAATCACTAGAACGTTTTTTTTTTACTTTTTTAATATGATGTCTATAGTTTTTGTGTAAAAAATGTGTAATTTTTATCGCATATTTTATAGGTTCATAGTATTTTAGATTCAAGTAATGCGCATTTGATCATATTTTAATGTTAATTTGCACAATATAAGTGGTAATTATTTTTATTTACGGTATTTATTTATTTTAAGTTGACCACAGTTTTAACACATTTAATTTCTGTCCGTCCATCTAACTTGTACCTGTTTAAGACGAAGTTTCTTCCTCTTTTCCTTCTCACTTTGGAGTATAATGGCCTAAAAAGTAATAAGGTAGTTTGTTTACACCTCAGAATGACAATAAACTAAGAAAAGGAACTTACACCAGACAAACTATGAGCTCAAATAAGTTTGCAGCAAACATAAACCTTGATAATTCGATGACATGATTAGAATCATGTACAAACCTCTTCATTGGGACTTGGCTTCAAAAGCTCTCTGCCTTTATTCCCTTGCTTCTTCATGTCGTTCTTAGAAAAAAACTGCACCCAAGAGATTTGATCATGCATGTATTCAATATATTAAATGTACGCTAACCTGTAGCTCATTAATATTGGCAAAACTATGTCCCAATCCCAAAACAAAACTTACCAGATCTTACAGCACAATAAATCGGCTCTACTCTACATAAAATTCCTCCTAATAACACGGCATGAAGAAAGGCCGAGAGTCAGAAAATCAAAAGAGAACGGCAAATGCACAAATGTCACGAATCGTAGGAGCCGTCAACACAAACAACTTCTTCTAGCATACAAATGTAGCTACAGAAAAGCCAGTTATGTGGAATTTTTGAGAACTTTGAAGTACGTACCTGAGAGAAGTGAATTTTGACCAGTTTTCAAACGCATTGTGCTGTAATTTCGATAATCGCTGATAACTCAACTTCCCGCGCCATTTTGATTTCTTCGCTGGCACCGAGTCTCTGTCGCTGTTTCTATTAGCCGTGATTACTGGGACTAGTCACATATATATTGCGCAAGATCGCTGGAATCTTCCTTTTCAAGTCGTGACTTTCTCTGAGTTTTGGGGGATTCAGATATCACGTACGCAATCTTCATCCATCGGCATCATGATTATCTACAAGGACATCCTAAGCGGTAAGATTCTTACCTTAGCTCTTTGTGATCGTTTATAGAATGCTATTTTGTAGGGATCACGGCAGTAAAGACGGTATCTATGGACTTTGTGCCTAGGATATTTCTAGTCAATATAGTCTGTTTCAAACCAATGGTATGATGTATTGTTCCTTTCGATTCGTCAGTAATATCAAGGATCTTGTTAGGTTGTGGTGTTTAAAGTCGTACTTACACCTTCTTCTGAAAGATCTGCTAACAATAAGTTGTAAATATACGTACAAGTTTAAGGAAATCTGTTGATCGCACTTCCATATAGTACTCAACTTTTTTATACAACGAAATCTACAACGTTTTGTTCAGAACATGTAAAATCGATCCCCAATGCACTTGTCCAAGGACTTTGTATTTGTGGAAAACCAGTATGGCAAATACAAAATGGTGATGATTTCATGCTACCGAAAATCACAAAATTAATACCACAAAGTAGCTGTTGTCAAAATTTAAAGAGTGAAAGATCGAAAATTTAGCAAGCAAAGGGAAGTGAATCAAAAGGAAGTTATATAGCAATCCAAGGGTGCCTTCCCTTGTGATGATTTGAATCATGATCAAAGATCACTTGGATGATCATGTGTCAAATGAACTGATGAATCCACTCTGATCAAGGATTTATCGGTTCCTTTTACAAATGTATATACCATGATCATTGATCTTGATCCAAATCATTTTAATGCAATGTACCAATTTTTTTTTTTTGTTTAATTTATTTACTCTGTCTTTTAGATATTTTTATTTGTTTTACGGAAAGATCAAGGGTGTCCACAAAAGGGGGGGTCCAAGAAAACAACAGCAGTGTTGCAAGTAATTTTTATGATGTAGCAGGACATGTCTCCTTTTAATTTTCTATTTTGGCTTGGCAGCATATTGCAAAGCAAAGCAAACATGTTCCTAAAAATCTTCAACTGTCAAGTCATTATGGTGCTCACTCATAATGTCTGACTACAGTGTAAAGTTAGTCAGACAATTTGACATATTTGGTTGGACAACATCCAGTGGCGAAATGTTGTTTCCAGCTCTGAACAGTTCTAGCTTGTCTGTCGAGGGATTTTAATGAACAGATTAATATTAATCAAGACTCTGCTATTGGAAACAATGATTACCAGCTTAACATCTTGAAAAGGAAGCTGAAAGGTATCAAATAATGGCAATGAAAGATATTAGATAGGGTGAATTAGCATGAAGGCTGCTTTTCCGATGAAGATAAGAAAATTTTAAATTGACTGCTTGCATGTAAATAGAATGAAAAACACTATGAAATAATGAAGTGTGACTGTTTGATTGAAGGGAGCAGGAATGGTGCAGTGATGAGAGTGCTCACCTCCCACCAATGTGTCCCGGGTTCGATTCCCAGACCTGGCGTCATATGTGGGTTAAGTTTGTTCTTGGTTCCCTAATATGCCCGAGAGGTTTTTCTCCAGGTACTCCAGTTTTCCCCTCTCCTCAAAAACCAACATTTCCAAATTCCAATTTGATCCTGGAATGCACAGGTGTTTCTGAACAAGTTGAAGGTTAGGGTTACGAAACAAGGTTAGGGTTAGCGTTTGGGGTCCGCAGGGTTATGGGTCGAGCTTAGAGTTGACGTTCAGGCCTAAGGTTATTGCTTAGGGTTAGGGCTAACGCTCAGGATTAGGGTTATTGCTTAGAGTTAGGGCTAGCACTTAGGGTTAGGGCTATTGCTTTGGTTTAGCGCTAGCGCTGAGTGTTAGGGTTGGCGCTTCGGTTAGGGTTATGGGTCGAGCTTAGAGTTAACTTTCAGGCCTAGGGTTATATTGCTTAGGGTTAGGGCTAGCGCTCAGGATTAGGGTTGTTGCTTAGAGTTAGCGCTAGCGCTTCGGTTTAGGTGAGAGTTAAGGTCAGGACACGTTAGAGTTAGCGGTGTTAGGCCGCGGGAAACAATCTCGACTTGCACGAATCGATACGTAGATAAAGTCAATGAATAGTGGCTAGAGAGAGAGGTTGAATGTTTTGCAGATTGGTTGCGTCCGTGATTGAAATGTTTCTACGTGAAATTACTTTTTTGGTACAAAACTAATGCCGGGGAAATGGAATAAATAAAGAAAGAAATAAATAAATAAAATAAAAACTCAGCTCGTTCCGTGAAATGATTATATCTGACAACACAGAAAGAGCAAGCCTTCAGCTAACATGCTGCTCATGCAGAAAAAAAGCCCATGAAACATAAAATTTATCAGCAAAGAAAGGCTGAAATACAAAGCAAAACTTACATTAATTTTGAGCTGAAGTTTTCTTCTTCCTATAGTTAAACCTGCGGTCAGGCATTCTTTGTCTTTTTTCTTTGCGGCGGGCTCAATTCTATCACAATTCAAAGTAATCATCTGCTTGGAAAACCACGATGCACACTCACGGAACGCTTGCTTGCAAATTTAACCGACCGGCAATTTCTCTTTGGCCCGTAAAAATCGCTTAGAAACTTCGAATTACGTCTGCAAAGCACAGGTCAAATTCAACGACTTTGCTACCTGGCCTTTCTCGCCAGTTCCGGGCCGTCCGTGTCTGAGTCACGCTAAGACGTGCTACATAAGTCACGCACACTTCATGCATCAAAGATTATTATGGGATATCCCAGAAATTTTTGGAGCGAAGGATGATGAGACGGCTAATTTCAAGAAAATAATAAGAGTCTAGAAAGCAGTTCTAATTTCCAATACTGACACATGCCGAAGTTTGGCAAATGAGCCGTAAGTCCGCGACGGATGCTTTGTTTTGGAAGAAGAAGCGTTTCTAGACTCGAACGCCTGGCTCACATGTTCTTCAATGGCTAAGTTAACGGCGGACTTAAACCATGATCACGGAACAAAAACATGCCTCGGTTCTTTGAGGCATGCTGGTGACTCAACGAGGGTCAGAGGCTTAATGATGCCAAATCTCCTACCGGACGGGCGCAAATATTCCTCGAATAAGCGTTGAATATCGGTGGAAATAACGAGCAAACTCTGCTTAATATTAACAGGTAAGCCAGCTCTGACTTAGGGTTGTCGCTTTGCGCGCCGAAAGCATACGTCACAATGACAGCTAAAAAACACATAATCCCAGATCCCTACCAGTAAAAACGGCAATTCAATTACGAAGACACGAAGATAACTACATATCTTGGGTTTTGAAAAGTGTAGAGAAAGAGAGCGCGACCAAAAAAATTGGACCGACCTCCACCTTGTATCGAGCCAGCGTCAGGACAAAACAAACTCGACTCCGGACCGTTAAGCGCCTTACCCACTTGTGCTAACGAAGCAGTAGTAGGAGATTCAGGTATTATACTGACTCCATGGTTTAGCGAAACAAAAGGCTTCTTTTGTTTTTCGTTCAACAAAAGGTCCCCAGAGGATGGCCTTAGAAAAATGCGTTTTTTTGCATACGTAATATCTCAAAGAGGAAGCAAATTTCAGGGAAAAAACATGCAGAACATTGTTTGACCCACGTAAACAAAACTGCATGCGAAATTTGGAGCGTTCTGACAAAGTTAAATTTTGAGTAAAAAACCTTCCGCCCTTTTTCCACCGAACCCTTCAATTACCAATCACAGTTCCAGACATAAGGGTTTTTTATATTGTTTCTTTGCAAAACAAGTTTTAACGATAACTGCAGAAATTCTCGCGCTCATTGGCTAATTTTTATCGTCAATATGCGGACAGACACATGAATTTGAAATTCGTGCGACGCGCCAGCGAGTGAGAGCGGGCAATTCAACCATTTGTTATCGTAAAAAACAAATTGACGTCAGTTTTTAATAAGTCTGTCCTGTTATTGACAATGAATTTCGTCATCACAATGTCAAAGTAGTCTGCGGCTCCACTTGGCTATCGCCTCTTGGATCCACAGCTACTTTGACAATGTGATGACGAAATTTATGATCAATAACAGGACAGACGCATGAAAAACTGACGTCAATTTGTTAATTAGCTTGGAACTCAAGTGTATAAGTCTCTGAGGTCCCCTCTGACTTACAGGCATAGGCCCCAGTGTATCTACTCGGATTTGTCTTTCTGGAAGTAATGGTATAATCTAGACAAGCCCTACTGTATTACATAGTGAGTTTTGTCTTGTCTTTTGGAATTTGCAGGTGATGAAATGTTCACCGATAGTTACAAGATGAAAGTAACAGATGGTGGTATATTCTATGAAGTGGAAGGAAATGTGAGTAAAAGAACGACAAACTAGACACAAAGATTTATATCAAACACAGCTGACAGGGTTTTGTCACATTTCTAAACACCAAGAACAGTGTTTGGAGACGTGGGGAAACACTTCAGTTCATGGAGTTCTGTCAAACTCCGGAAACCATGAACACCTACATGTAAAATATGTGTTGAATGTTTATTGTGTTGGAACCAATATGAGCAAGATCGTCAACCACAGAAACCACAGAAAACAGATGTATTCCATCGGTTACAAAACTATAAATTTAGTTTTGGATTTTTGCTTTGTCCCAAGATACTCCCTCCGTTGTTATATATTACTCAAAGTCTAAGTTGTTGCTATCCTTTTGTATCAAGAACCCCATCCAGTACTAGCCTGAACTTCAGCCGTCTCCTCCTCTTGCTAAGTCTCGGGAGAGAGACGTCTGAAGGCACTGGGCGATAATGTCGTCCAGTGACGTCACTACCAGAAAACCTGGTAGTGCTTCTGATTGGTTGCCGTGTTTGATTTATTTGCCCTCCGCCAATAATTTGAATAATTTTATTGCCAAACGTCGCGCGTTCGAAGAAAATCGCGAGCTAACGCCACAAGAGTTAAAGCCGTTTCTGGCTCGACCTTTGGGGTTCAAAACCTCAATCCGCAACAGGGAAATTCTTAGCGGAAGCGATGTATTCGTAAACTTGCCTACGGGATATGGAAAACCCTTAATATGTATGGCTCCACTCGTCAGTGGTGATTGAGCTTTCAAAGCGGTACAGCCATTTTCCAAACGAAGCATAGTCATATGCAAAATTTACCTGAAAAAAAAGCCTGAAACCTTGCAGCAGTTCACTCGTAAAATATTATCATTTTGCCGTACTTTCGATATGTACGGCTAGCACACTAAATACATTGGCAAAGCACTCATTCAAATCCTTAAATGAAGACATTTGTCGGGTTTTTCAACGGTCATTCGCATGCATGAATGACCCCGAGAGCAAGCAAATCTGCACGTGAGCAAACAAATTATTCTGCAAGTATTTTCTTGGGGCTACGGACTGAACATATACTTAAACCTATAAACCTTACAACCTATTACCATAAAATTATCAGGTTTATTAGAAGTTTTGTTTAGTCCGTAGCCCCATGAATACGTACATAGATAATTTAGTTCACGTGTAGATTTGCTTGCTCTCGGGGTCATTCATGCATGCGAATGGCCGTTGAGAAACCCAAGCCGCACGAGTCAAGTTACAAACTTCAGGGAATATTTAATTCCAGTATATTTAGTGAGCTAACCGAGCATACTGAAAGTAAAATGATAATTTTTACGAGTGGACCGCTGCAAAGTTTAAGACTATTTTTGTAAATTTTGCATACGGTCGATAAGGAGGCGGAGATGATTGACGTCCACCAAACTTAACGGTTTTGTCTAGCGAAGGTCCCGTGTGAAATTTCATAAATTACCACTTTTGACTTGTGACGTCACTGGACGACATTATCGCCCAGTGCTTTCAGACGTCTCTCTCCCGAGACTTAGCGAGAGGAGGAAACGGCTGAAATTCAGGCTAATGCAGTACTTAGTTTGAGGGATTTGGAAAACAAGAATCCCACTGACACTTGCGGTTACTCAAGCAAAGCAACGGTTAATTTGACACTGCTATAAATAGGGATGATTAAAAATAAATAATTAAAATTTTGGTGGTTTCACTAACCATGGTAGCAACTTGATTTATTTTAGCAAATACAATTACAGTCCCTTGGGCACGGTGATTCGGAGACCCTGGAAAGATTGACAACGATAAATTCAAAGTTTGCTAATTTTGGAATTAGTCGTAAACAGCTCAATTTTCCACTGTTCCTTCCAAAATTAATTTGCACTTGATTAACATGTTACAAAAATATAATATAATATGTCATCAATATTACTTGTTGCTTTTTGTAGTTATCAAACTAATGAAATGAAATGATGAAACCACTGATTTGGATCATACATGCTTGAGTTATTCAACAGCCGCTAGTCGCGTCAGCCCAGTACATTGCATTGGTTTATGAAGATAGTTTTTTTACATTAAATGTATCCCAAATCCTTGTCGCAAGTGTTTAAATAGCCTGTAACTGCAATTATTTAATTTCTTGTATAACCATAACCAAAGTTTCTATTGGTCCATGACCAATGGAAAGTCCTCTGGTTTATGTGGTTGAAGATCTTGCTTGTGATTGGTTATAACACAATAACCATTCCAGACATATTTTAGATGTTCAAGGTGTTCTAATTTTGATTTTAAAACTGAGAAGTAAATTGAGAAATAAAAATAATAAAAATCTATTCTATTAAATCAGTGTTCTCCAGAAGCGCCAATGGCCAGCATTTTTGCTGGCTACTTGCATTTTAAGCACTTGCTACTTTTGGTATTTTGAGATTCGAAGGGAAACAAAATTCAAGGTTCGGAACCAGTCATTAAGTGATTTGTTCTATAGCAAAACAAAACAAAAGCAAATTTTGAAAAACGCGCTGAGATTCCAGCGACAACATCAGGCCATGTGCAACAGCGGTCAACATTTCGCGGGTAATAATGAACTATTTCCCGTTTGACGTCGTAGTTTTCCTAATGTTGCCCATTCAGATCTCATGTGACCATGAACTAGCCAATGAATGGGTGCGCTGTAGCGGGAAAAACAACGGCTATATAACAAATTATGTTGTAAGACGGAATACATCTATATCAGATGACTGACTGACTGCATCCTCAATAATTACATTGAATATCTTGTGTTAGTGTAGTCGGAATTGAAAGTAAATGAAAACTCAACCTTGAAAGTAAAGCATGAACTGTGCTCAGCCCTAGGCTGGGCGGTTAATAGAAAAGAAATGGTAGGTCTCCTGCCTCAGTGGAAATTTTCTTCAATAACTTTTTCCTAAATGTTTCGATTTCTTACCTAGCTTTACTCAGAATCCACTAAAGTAGATGACAGTATGATAGGTGGAAACAAGTCTGCCGAGGCAACTGAGGAGGACGATACCGAAGAAAGCTCAGTCTCTGGTTGTTCTATTGTGGTGCAAAACAGGCTTAAAGAACAGTATGGTGTGGATAAAAAAGGCTACAGGAAGTATATCAAACTCTACATAGCTGCTATTTTGAAGCATCTGAAAGAGAAGAGGCCAGATGACGTAGACAGCTTCAAAGCCAATGCACAAAAGGCAGTAGATAGGATTCTGCAAGGCATTGCTAAGGACGAGTGGAACTTCTTTCACGGAGAGAGTGAGGACTTTGACTTTGATAATGCCAAACAAGCTGACGGAATGTTGGCAATCATGGGGTGGAGAGGTGACACTCCCTATATGTTGTTCTTCAAAGATGGGCTTGAGGAAGAAAAAGCGGTGAGATTTCATGTTTTTGGTCACTATGTACATCTCAGTAACATTTGTAGCTGCAGTGATTAGGAAGAAGCCATTATAATCCACTTCGCTTTGTCAATAACAAATTCATGCCCCAAGGTTCTGATCTGCAGGAAGAGACCTGTTAAAATACCATTTTCATATTCTTGGTATGGGACTTGAACTAGCTTGCATTGAGGCTCATGCAGGGAGTCTTCAAATACAAATGACAAAAATCTCCTTTTAATGATATTCTCCTGTATGAACCTCCGTTGCAAGCTGGTTCCACTCAAATACCAAGAATAAAATTATAGCTTATTCTTATTAGAAGAATAAGGAATTAAGACACTTTATGCCATTTGTCATTTTTCATGGCATGCACTTCATATGCTACATCATTCATAGAGTGTGCGTGTCAAGTAGTAACTGACTCGCTGTCCTGTGCACCTGTCAGTGCTAAAGGCAGCGGCAAGTTCCTCCACCCAGTCTCCTGTCTGTCATATGCCTCTCTCTTTGTGATCCCTCAGGAGTAATTCAGGGTGTTCAGCTTGGTCAAATAATAAACTGAACAATACTAGTGCTAGTGCTGTTTTCTCGGGTTGCCCTCATGTTGGTAGCACAGCAGATTGAGGCACTGTCACGGGGAACATTTTACCAACAATAGGGTCAGAATAGGTGTTACTCAAAATTAGTTTATGCATAGTATAAACGGCGCAGTGGCCTCATGGTTAGTGCACTCGACTCCGGAGTGAGCGCTCCGGGCTCGAGCCCTGGCCGGGGACATTGTGTTGTGTTCTTGGGCAAGACACTTCACTCTCACAATGCCTCTCTCCACCCAGGTGTATAAATCCATGGGTACCAGCGAATTCGGTGCTGGGGGTAACCCTGCGATGGACTAGCATCCCATCCAGGGGGGAGTAGAAATACTCTTAGTCGCTTCATGCCACTGAAACCGGGATAAGCTCCGGCCTGATGAGCCACTAGGTTCATATCCAGACTTTACCTGTACCTATATCTAATTCTACAGCACTGTAATGTACCTGAAATATCACAAGATACTGACAGATTCCTTCCTCTCTGTTGTTTTGCAGTAAAAATCAAGGCACGGCAGGACTATCTTACATCACTCTATATGCTATAATTTGTGAATTGAGACAGTTTTGGAATCATAATTTTCAACTATAAACAAAAATGCGCAAAGCAGTGCTTGTTATGGTAGTTGATGCTGCAGTTAAATATCTTTTGTTTAAGACATAAGTACTAGGTGAAAAGGCCAATACTAACTACTTATTAACCGAGAGTGAGGTCTTTACAGGAAAATCTCGGCCCGAGACCTGAGTCATATAATAATGTTTTGTATTGACCCTCATTTTTTTGTCGAACCACTGATGACTACGATGTCAGTTATTTTACGATCACCTTTGGAGATTATCTTTGAAATCTTTTTGTATGGTGACACAGTGCCTCTTAAGTACTAGCAGAGAATTTTTACATGACAAATGTCGTGCTGGAGAAACATTTCCTCGCTGGCTTTTAAAACAATCCTCTTTCTCTTCATAGCAATGAAGATCTCTGTAGATTGAAAGTGAGCTCAACAATAAACATGGCATATCGCGCTGCTTGTTGGTGTGTTGTTTCATATATATACATTTTTTTCAAAACAAAGTGTAAGATTAAAGTGCCCCTAACCCCAAAATATTTTTTTTCGCTTAAAAACCTCTTTGCACCTGTTTGAAACGCATTGCGCCTTTTTGCCCCTTTCTAGCCCTAATCTTGACTTTTTACAGGTGGTCAAAGTTAAGAAATCTGGCCATCGTCTGTTCCACGACCGAGCAAGTAAGGGGAATGGGTTTATTCCTGGTTGATGTCATAAACTTATTTGCATGCACGTTTACAAAGACTTAGTACGATGCAAATCAGTCTGTGATGTCAACCCAGGAATAGACCCATGCCCCTTACTAGCTCGGTCATGCAACAGATGATGGCTAGATTTCGTAACTTTTACAGCCTATAAAAAAGTAAAGATTTAGTTTCAAAAGGCGCACTGTGTTTTGAACAGGTGCAAAGATTTATTTAAGCGAAAAAAATATTTTGGGGTTAGGTGCACTTTAAAGCGAATACTTGAGGCCGTTGGCTCCCATAATTCAATTAAAGTACATATAACCCCAGAATTTTTTTTTGGCTAAGATGAAGATTTGACAAAATTTTCGGTTTGAGTTATTTTTAAGGGCTTTAAAAATTAACATAAAGTAGCTGAAATTTGATACATGACCGAGTTGGCGAGGAGCCTGGGTCTATTACTGGGTTGACGTCACAGACTGTTTTGCATGCATGTTTATAAAGAGTTGATGCTATGTAAATGAATATGTGACGTCAACCCAGGAATATACCCAGACCCCTCACCAGCTCGGTCATAACACAAAAGATATCAAATTTCAACTACTTTCTGTTAATTTTGAAAGCCCTTAAAAAGTCACAAAGTGAGAAATTTGGCAAATTCTTTTTGTGTGTGTCTAAGTTTATCTATAAAAAAGAATTTGGGGTTATGGGCACTTTAAACAGAACCAGCATGGGTTGTTGAACCAGCATGGGTTATTAAGCAGCCGTGACCACTTACGGCTAGTTATCAAAGTCCCGAAATTATTGTCAGTAAAATACCTTAAATTGTCGAAAATTTAAGGTGGCTCTGAACCCCCTTCAAAGAATTTTTTTAAACTTTGCAAAAAGTTGCATCTAATCTCGCTAATTACAATTCGACAATAAATCAAAGGCTCTCTGAGCAGCTCATGGATGAATAGCCCAATGCCAAGTTTACTTTTGCCCCTGTGGCAAAACGAGTCTTTGAGCGAAACTATTGGTATGAAAATATGTCACCTGCACGGTCATTCGCATAGGAAACGTTTGGCACAAGCACTCGTTCTGCAAATAGAAACTCAGACGGTGGAAGTCAAAGTCTACATATGTGCCAAGCGGCCCATCAGGCCAGCACTGATAAAAAATAATCTAACAAAAAAACAATTTACCATCTTCTAGTGGTCTGTTTACAATGTCCGATTAAAAGCTTTAGATATCAAGAGGGTCGTACAGGGAAGTCTCTGGCACGGTTCACGAACCTAAAATACAGAGGATCACGGTTCACGGATAAAAAAATTTCGTTTTCCCGAATTACGAAAATAAGAAAGTAAGGACCTGTTCTTACATTAAAAACAGTGTTTGTAGGAAGCAAAATCGCGAATGGCTAAATTAAGGCTCCGTATTGCATATTGCATGGCTAAGGCACTCTCGATAGACCACTGTAGCTATTCGGAGAACTTGTGTCTCAAAATCACGTAGAGTTGTGTGGTAAAATCACGAATAAATATTTCAGGTTCTTCACGGATCACGCAAAACCTTCAGGTCACGAATCAGGAAGAACAAGAACCGCAGTATGCGGTTGAAAACCGCGCTTTAAAAAAACGCGGTTAAAAAAACGCGGTTATTTACACTGTCTGCGAAACGTGACTCTCCTGCCCTTCAGCAAATATACGAAAAAAAGAGTATCTGATTACATTCTTTGCATAGCGTGAGTTTAGCGTGACTTGTAATCGGAGAATTTTGTTTACGTCTAATGAAAAAACACATTGATATTTCAATATAAATTTACATATGGGTTTTTGACAAGCGCTATGCTTCTTGTCTTTCCATGTCCATTTGCTACAGCTACTGCTGCTTTGCTTGACAAATTTCAATTTTACAACTCCATGAGTTGAACCAAAACCATCTTCGTTAGGCGCCATATGTATGAACACCATGTTGTCGGACAAAAAATTCGTCTTTCTAGTACCCCGCTAAAACCTGCTGAACCAACCCCACGAAGTGCCTAGGACAAGAACAATACTAAGCAGGGGAGGGTTGCGAGAAACGATTTAATCCGGTTTAATGAATAAATTAATCAGAATCGAGTGAGTGAGTGAGTGAGTGAGTGAGTGAGTGAGTGATCGAGTGCCATCCGATTGCCCCCTACACTCATGGATGTTACGTAACATCCATGAGCAAAAATGGGTATCACCGAACTCGTTTTTGAGTTATAAGCGCTTAAAGCTAAAATTAAGGGTGTTTTTAGCAGGTCATATTGTTGCTATGGTAACCTACTGAGCCACAAAATTGATACAGAGGTGGTTATAATGACCCATCAAACTCTTAAGTCTTGGAAAGTATACTGGAAACTGTTTCCAGGCACCTTGAGCGGCCGCGATCACCTTTTAGTCGTCCCGATAAGGGTTTTTCTATTGTCTTTACCCCTGTTAAACGGCCATCCAAAATTTAATACACTTTTCTTTTTTTTTCACAATCTTCTGATATTTTATTGTCGCTAACAGAGTTACACTACTTACAACATAAATACACTAATAGAACTACTTACATAGTTTACAACACAATTACAAAATTTACAACTACAAGTCCATTACATTACCAACAAAAATATATAACAATTCAATTACTTATACACTACTTACAATACAATGTGATTACCGGTGTTACTTACACTAGTACAATTGCAACACTTACTCTACAAAAACAATATGATTACTTTTATTATTATTATTATTATTATTATTATTATTATTATTATTATTATTTTTATTATTTGTAGAGTTTATAAAACACGTAGTAGTTTAACATACTTGTAGACTTAATTGTTTAAAAGAAACATTTCCTCAAAAATTCCCCATTTTTTCTTAAACAGATCGATATTATTCAATTTAAAAGAAATATACTTTTCGGTTGCATATTTATTTAATAAAATTCTTTCAAAGTGGCTGAAAGATGGCTTCGTTTCTTTACACCGGCAAGTCCACAAGTATGTTTTTCCTAAGATGAGTATACAGTTTTGCAGATCCATCTCCCCCGTTAAAAAACCTAAAATAATCTCGCGATATTTAACGAGAGGCAACCGCAACTACTAAGTTTATTTAAATTTTTTCACAAATCTCATTCCAAAAGGAAGTAGAAAAAGAACAGTCAAAGAAAATATGAGATATTGTCTCAGTGGTCTGATGACAGAAGGAACAGTTGGGGTCAGAAACATAGTCTATCTTGCAAAGTAATTCATTTGTATATAGAATAGAATTTAATACTTTATACTGAAAGGAACGTAGATAAGGTTCATTTGCAACTCTCAGTGGCATCACGAATGCCTCCGAAAGTTGCTTATCCTCACTATTAAATTCTTCTCTCAATTTGGCCCATTTATTTGGTTTTTCATATTTTTGCTTTATAAGAAGATGATAATAATCACGGCACTTGAAGTTTTCTAAATCAAGGATATTCTCGAAGTTGGGCACATGAACACGCAGTCTCAGTGGAACTGATTGCCTTAGACCTGTCCATACTAAGAAGTTAGAGTTGTTCAATCCAGAATCCCTGACGACATTGAAAGACTCAATATTTGTCATCTCATAAAGCAGCTGAGTTGTGTATATGATATTATTATCAAAGAAATGTTTATAGAATACACTTTTACCGTCAGTCCTTATTTCTTCATTGTTCCATAAAATATACTTGCATATATTTTCGGGATCCTTGACTTCTCTTAATTTTGACCACCAATCTAATAGTTCTCGATAGAAGAATGCTGAGATTGTTAATCGGTTGATATCGTAATTGCACTGAATTAGAAATAATCCCCCTTCGTTCACCAAAAGAAGGTAAGATTTCCAGAAACCAACGTAATCAGGGTCGACTATTCGTTTCTGAACCAGCTTAACCTCAAGGCCTTAACCATATAATCATAATCCAACACTTTAAGGCCACCTTGGTCATAAGGTGCATATGTTGAAAGTCGGATAACCTTGTCGTTACCATTCCACAAACATCGAAAAAATCAGACTATTGAATTCTTTTATGACTTCATACGGAGTACATATCACTGAACTAGGATAGATCATTTTCGGAAATAAAAGTGTTTTTATGATATTTACCTTCCCGTAAATCGATAATCCTCTTGACTTCCATAGATTTATTGTGTTTTTAATTTTTTTCAACCTCTGTTTGAAGTTTTTTCCACTAGCATTTGCACGTCATATGTGATATATATTCCTAAAAATTTGACGGACGTTTTACATTTGACCCCTAGTGGTTCATTTTCACAATTCTGAAGTGACCCAAAATCCACATTGCTTCTGTTTTCGTTACATTCAGTTTAAGTCCAGATGCTTTCTCAAATCGTTCAAGCAATCCGAACAAGGCTCGCGCTGAATCCAAGTCTGATAGGACAGCAGTTGTGTCTAGTAGTTTCTAAACCAGCAATAGTTATTCCTTTAATATTTTCTTGATTTCTTATGCCAATCGCTAGAATTTCCACTGCGGTGACAAAAAGGTAAGGAGAGAGGGGGTCCCCCAGCCTTACTCCACGTTTTATATGGAAGTAGTGAGAGCATAAGCCGTTGTTTATAACGCAACTTTGAACGTCATTGTAGAAGAAATGAACCCACCTTCTCAAACTCATTAATAATTCATCAAGTTAAAACAAAGAAAATCACAACCGTGACGGAGGTTTGGATATCCGGTCCAAATTAGCATAGATTTTGACGATTTTACTTCTCCGTTTACTCCCTAGTTTTTGTTTCGATTGAGAAGATATATCAAACACTAGAGACAGTGTTTCATCGCCTATCCAAACACCTCGAATTTCGTCAAAAATACTCCGCTGCGCGTCGTATTTTCAACTCTCTTCGCGGTGTTTGGATATCCGATGAAACACTGTCACTCGTGTTTGATATATTACGTCTAAAATCTGGTCCAAAATTAAATTTTTCTAAACATTTTTCTAGGAAATCCCATTCTAAACTATCGAAAGCTTTTTCGAAATCATTAAATAAAAAAAGACCAGGTAGTTTATTTACTTTCGTATATTCCATGATGTCCAGAATTGAACGTATATTTTCGCTGATATTTCTGCCTGGAATATATCCTGATTGATTATGGTGAATTAATCCAGGTAAAAGACGTTTCATTCTTTCAGCGATAACTTTTGAAGCTATCTTCGCATCGACGTTCAGTAGGGAAATTGGCCTCCAGTTAAAATATCACAACGATCTTGGTCTTTTTTCTCAATGAGTGTGATAACCGCCTGTCGTTGTGATGGACTCATTGTTCCTTTAGCAAGAGATTCATTAAAACTTGCAATTAAAAGATCGCCTATAAGATCCCAGAAGGTCTTATAGAATTCTATTGATAGACCATCATTTCCGGGTACCTTGTTTAACGGAAAGGAGTTTAAAACTTTTTTGCATTCCTCTATGCTTATTAAACCTTCACCAAGGTAAGAAGAATTATTTGAAAGTGTTGGAATAGGTAAGTCGTCAAAGTGAAAATTGGGTTTATTTTTTCCAAACCATCTCGTCTAGATTTATAAAGATATTGAGAATACGCGCTCTGCTTCTAAGATCTCGAAAGGGTCTGTTGAGATAACTCCACTCAGGCGAAGCTTTCGGATATGCTTCCTAACGTGATTTCGTTTTTCTAAATTTAAAAAGTATTTTGAATTCCTTTCACCGTGTTCATGCCACCGCGCACGCGATCTGATGATTATGCCTTCCACCTTTTTTTCATACAGATGTTCCAGTTTTTCCTTCAAAACATTTAAACCGATAAATTTTCTTGACTGGGGCAGTTTTGGTAGGTTGCTGTAGCCTCTTGAAATTGTCTGTTTAGCTGTTGTTCCTCTAAATTTTGTTGTTTACATTTAATGTACTGTTTAAAACACGAGCAGCAGTGTTTTATCGGGTTTAAAAACACGAGGCGTAGCCGAGTGTTTTTAAACCCGATAAAACACGTGCTGCGAGTGTTTTGAACAGCTTCAAAAATAGCTTCAAAAATCCGCGATAACACCTACCTGCGAATTTTTCTATTGTTTCAAAAACCCGAGAAAACACGTGCATGCGAATTCTTCTGCGGCTTCGAAGTACGAAAACCCAAGAAAACGCGTGCATTGAGAACAATTGATTGAGATCTTTATATAAAGATCACACGGAGATCTTTATATAAAGATTACGTGTGATCTTTATATAAAGATCATGGTAGTCGTTCTCATTTTTACCAGGTATAAAGGTTCATGCACGTGATCAATTTGACGTCTCTGATAGGCACATGTGCTTATGAATTATTAATGAGTTTTTGAAACAAAATTTAATACACGTATAATCACTTTGTTTTGGAAAAGGCGATGTCAGATAGAGCCTGGAATAGGAGGTGACGACTGATCAAAACATTCAAACACGTTTATCATGATTGTCTTAAAGTGACTCCACGTTCACTAAGAAATTAACCCGATGGTAAAATTTTCAAGGTCAAAAATTCCCCGAGAGTGGCCGCTTACTAGCGGGACAGTACAAAAACAAGTGATTTTCCTTTTCTCGAAGTGTTTTCTGAAAGAAATAGAAAACAATTTTTCCGTGTTTCTATCGAGTTAAACAATAACTCACGAATGCTTGGAGAGCTAAAATATGCTGTTGAAACAAATTGTAGTTCTTTTCAATAACCCATTGACACCTGGATATTTCTGGCAAAAGAGCAGTTTTTAGACATTTCAGCATGGATATGAGCTAAATTAGCTCCAATCTACTCAGAAAGGTATTTGCAACATGAAAATGCGCATGGCTTTTTTAGTAGCATCGTATTTTATGACATTTTTGTTCTGGTAAGCGCACAAATAAAACTTGAGACTTTCGATTTCTATATTTTTATACGCGTTTCCTTTTCATATCTTTGCTGACCAACTTCTGGGCTTGCTTCCAGCTCTTCACTCAAATTTCTCAGCATTTTCGTGCATATTTCACGCTCAATTGACCCTATCACTCTGATCTGGCTATCAATGGAAAGATCTTTTCCTCCTGCAGAACTTGAGTATAAGTGAAACCAATTTTTGGTCTTAGGCGATGACGTCAGAAGTGAAACAAAGTTCACCGCTCGTCACGGCCGGCAGAGCCCTAATGGGTTACTTTCTGTCTTTCCATCTTAATCCTGGATTCTCATATGCCGCCGACAAACCTGGGACATGGCCGCCGGCACGGCCTGGGACAACGCTGCGGCATATGTGAACATTTATCGCCGACACATAATCTGTCCCAGGCATCGACCGCCGGCTTGCCTGCGAAGTCGAGCTGAGTTCAACTTCGCAGGCAATCCGGCGGACGTAATGATATGATGGCGCGAACAAAGAGAATTTACATTTTGATAATCGAAGTAAAGAAGTTGTTTTTCTTTTTCTTCGTCGCGGTATTTTCTAAAAGAAGTAGAAAACATGTTCTCCGTGTTCCTATCGAGTTATAGAAACACTCGTGAAAGTTTGGGAGAACTCGAAAAAGCTGTGGAAACACTCGCCTGCGGCTCGTGTTCCCACAGCATTTCTCGTTCTCCCAAACTTTCACTCGTGTTTCTATAACTCGATAGAAACACGGCACATGTTTTCTATTTCTTAAATACTAGGTATACCTATCGATAGAGTGCCAACGAGCGAATAATTTGTGCTATAATAAGGGGTTTATTAATACAGCATAACGGATTTTTGGTTCTCTTCTGTTGCAAACATTACCGAGAGAATTACCGGCAGGTAACGTTCGTCACGCAATCCCTTAATATCAAGAGTCGCTGCTCGGTCGAACTTTCAGTTCAATATGATGGGCAAAGTCAAACTGAAAGTGAACACGCTAGTTAGATTGATGAACACGACTCGTTTAATTCTGTTGCAAAACAGATCCGATTTGTGTTTTGAACACTGGATTCGACTGTATGATAAACACGCTCGTTCAGTTCTGTTCGGAAACACTGCCGACTCAACCTTCAGTTGGATATGCTAGATTTCGACACTCTTTGCTCTAGTGGTTCGACTGGTGAACACAATCTTTCCAAAAAAGCTTCCCGATGGAACTTTCAGTTCGATATAGGTAAACAGAGAAGGAATACACTGTTTCGATTCATGAACACGCTCGTTCAATTCCGTGGTGAACACGCTGGTTCGTTTCCATGTCGATTTTGTGTCTTAGATTTGCTCTTGTCTAACAGTTTTCCTGAATATTCGAATTAGAAGAAGAGTTTTGTAAAGGGTACGCTCCCCAATTGAACTTTCATTTCGATAAAGTGAGAGAGGAAACACGCTGGTTCGATATGTTCTGAGACTATGAAATTGTTCACAGTTGGATAAACACAACAGCAAAGAAAACAATGATATTCCAAGGAGACAAGTCTAGATGTAACGCGCCTCCTGATTGGCTAAAAACTACAATAGCTCGAATAGTTCCGTCCTTGCAATTGGCTCAAACTGAGCCATTGTTACATCTTACACCTTACAGTTACACTTTTCAGAGCTCGATCGAGAATTTTTTCGCATACGCCATTCTTCGCGCGGCACTATTCTCTGCCGCCTCGCCAGCCGAGCGTCTTCGCTCGGCTGGCTCGTTGGCAATCAACCACTCGAGACAGTGTTTCATCGGCTATCCAAACACCTCGAATTTCATCAAAAATACCCCGCTGCGCGTCGTATTTTCAACTTCTCTCGTGTTTGAGTCGGAAATATAATGAGCAGCGGAGTATTTTTTTATAAACTTTAGGGTGTTTGGAGATTTGAAGGCCTTTGAGAAAGCATTGTGTGAAGTGTTTGATATATCTTCAATCTTGTTAATAAAAATCAAAACGAAGAAGAAAACACTACAGGGCTGTGCTTTAGAGGAGCCTCGGAGCTACAGGCAACTCAATCTTGCCTTTGGGCGACTAGAAAAACTTACTTTTTCATGTAAGTTTAAGTGTTAGGCACCCAAGATTTCATTGTTAGGAACCGTGGGGGTCCTCATAATTTTTCTTAGACCTCCACAGCCTTGAAATGGAGAAAAAACAATCATGAAAATCTATGCTATTAAATTAAGATCAAATATCCTTCGTTGTTTCAAAGCGTATCCAAATCTGAGGAGTTGGCCGATTAGAGGTGGACCATTGGGTTCACTCTTCTGGAACCGTCAAGGCAAAAGAAACCGTGTGATATTGAACAATTATTCCATGAGCGCGCGTTGGATATGAGATGATAGATAGCCAACGAGGCGCGTAGCGCCGAGTTGGCTATGATCATCTCATATCCAACAAGCGCGAGTGGAATAATTGTTTTATTAAAAACGCCCCCAAAATATAGAAAACTAGACTACAATAAAAACAAAAAGGCCCAAAAAATCACGCATACGCTCCCCATTTTTGTAGATCATGGTATAATTAACAATTATTCCACGAGCGCGCGTTGGATATGAGATAGTAGATAGCCAACGAGGCGCATAGCGCCGAGTTGGCTATAATCATCTCATCTCCAACAAGCGCGAGTGGAATAATTGTTTTATTAAAAACGCCCCAAAAATATAGCAAACTAAACTTAAAAAAAGAAAAACGCCTCAAAAAAAATCACGCGTACGCTTACCATATTCGTAGAGCATGGTATAATGGCTCATAGCCCATGATGGCTAAGCCAATGAAAACTCTTGAATTGCATTATCCAATGATCCAGTTTTTAATAATGGCTCTTATTATTCAACAAACTGTAACACTATCCAAATATGGTCATGATGCTCTCGATATCTGTCATCCGCAGGTAACAGATATCCGGCGATATACGTAGCTTCGTACGTGGGAAGAAAAAGTGAAGTGAGAAAATGTCGAAAGAGAGATTTACAAGGATTTAGGCTGTTTTGTTATTAATTTGTTGAATAATAAAACAATTATCCTGCTCAATCTCGCGGAATATCGTCTGATTTTAGCCGACTCGGCCTACGGCCTCGTCGGCTAAGTAATAGACGATATTCTGCGCGATTTCGCAGGATAATTGTTAAATATACCATGATGGCTAAGCCAATGAAAACTCTCGAATTGCATTATCCAATGATCCAGTTTTTAAATATGACAACATAGCGCCGAGTTGGCTCATATCATATCCAACAAGGGCGAGTGGAATAATTGTTTTATTAAAAGCGCCCCAAAAACAGAACAAACTAAACTTTAAAAAAAATATAAACTCCTCAAAAAAATCAGGCGTACGCTTACCATATTCGTAGAGCATGGTATAATGGTGATACCGAATGCAAATAAGGCGGACCACTCGGTCGGCACCCGGGACGAGTTCCATGAAAGCGAGGCTAGTGAGGCTTTTGACACTATGCTTCCCCAGAAAAGTCTTGCTTCGTCGTCGATATGGTCTGTTTCATTTCGCCCTGGCTGCGAGTTTTGTGTTTCTGAATGTCACCAGAAGGGAGTGAAATCTTCCACAGAAGAGTGTGTCCTTTTTCTTTTAGTTTGCCCGTCCCTCTGAGGGGAAAACAGACGGAGATAAGGAGTTCACGATCGCAGAGGGAACTGAAAA
>OZ026599.1:6491929-6551929 GCA_964020085.1 Micromussa lordhowensis
AAAATGGATTCAATTCGGTAAATTTTAATTATACCTGACAGGAAAGCTTTTGAGATGTGTACTTATGCAAATATTACATCATGGCCCTGAAACATTGTTTCCTGTGCTATCGTATATACGTCCCTTGTGCTTGATTAATATTTCTATGAGCTTTATTTGACCTCTAAAAGATACCACTTAAACGGAATAGGCCAGCCGAAATATAGTACACGTTCAAAAAAACATTCTACGTTGTGTCGGTTTCTGACTTTATATTCTTCATTTTATTTGTGAAGCCGATTAGATCACTATTGATCCAACGTATACGAGCAGGATCATCGTTTCGGTTGCTTGCTTTTATAACATTTTATAGTTGATTACCAGCCGCTCTTCAAAAAAGGAATTCGCGCTAGTCGACTGGACTCAAAAACGGCCGAAATTGAGCCTAAAAATGGAAAAAAGAGCATTTTTATTATTATTTCTTCGAGTGCACCCTAAGAGATACTTTGACAGCTAAAATTAGTGGCGTTTGGTCATGAAAACGCTAAGGGCGACGAGAATCCTTGATCAGTTTATACTCCTAAGCGGGACGATAAGTATCCACCTCTTCATACATGTATTTGATACCCAGACTTTGTGTTTATGTAGATTCCTCGGGCACTGGCTTTAGCCAGTCACCAATATGTCGTCAGGTGCGTTAGTAAATAGGTAAGTCCGTGAGTTTTCGGAAGCTTTCGGAACAATGGATTTCACGATTTCATGATTTGGAGAGTTGTCAAAATTAAGCTGCATTTCAGCAACAATGACAACGACCCCGAGGAAAAGCGTAGTAAAAAATAATAAATATATTTTACCGTCAAATTTCGCTATCGGTCTCAGAACTTGCTCAAGCTTATACGTAATACCAGCGTTTAATTCCAACTCAAGATACGAAAATTTCTCGTTCTCCAAAATACGAACTTCGTCGTTTCGCGTTGCCAAGGAGCTTAAGCAACGACAACTGGCCCTGAGAACAGCGCTTAGTAAAAACGAATTTATAGTTTAGCTCAATTTCAAATGGAAATAAGAAACCTCGTTCGCGTTCTCTTTAATACGCAGAACTTTTAGTCATTTTACGTTGTTTTGTAGAGGACTGCTAAAAAGTATAAAGATTTATAACTCGCGTACACAGCCGTTGTTCTGCTAATTAAACCTTTTATTTAGTGGTTTTCTGTTTGCCGTTACCGTCGTGGTTTGGTCGCTATAAATAAAATTTACAAATAATTCTGCACAGCGGGGGTCGTGCTTTTACAGGAGGCTTTTAGAGACATTGTACTTATAAACTAAAAGCTGAATATTGAAAAAATGACTGTTAATTCTAATATATAGCCTGTTGTAAATATGCCATGACGCTTTTCGGTGACAAATATTAAAACTAATCCCTAGGACACAAAATTGAAATTTGCTTGACATGTATTCCTTCACGATTTTAATGTAGTATCATTGATATTCCGTCATTATACCTTTTAACCCTGCAAGCCCTCTTTGGCGTGCATTAAGCACGAAGAAAAACTGACTTTACAATAAATGTAAAACATTAAAATATTTACTGCAATGTGAGCCTTAAAGTTGGCAACAGACTTCTGCTGATTCGATACGGTAAATCCGTTTCGTTCTCAAACACAATTCACTGATCAACAGTAGCAATGCTGCTGAATGTCCGTAAGTGAAACTCAAAACTGAGTATCATGACGTGGCTGAACTGTTCGTTGAATGCTGTTGGTTAAGCCTTCAACATCACTGATGAATGTAGCGTTGTTGACTTGTGGATTGGAAAAAATGCTTCGCATTATGTTCATGACAGCGCGTCGAATGTTTTTCATCTTCCAGCAGTAAACTAGAGGATTTAAAGTTGAATTGAGAAACAGCAGAGTCCAAGAAAAGTAATAAAATCTAACCATGGGAATGGTGTTTGGATTGTGCAGCAACATAGTAAGAAGTAGCCTACAATACTCTGGAAGATAACAAACTAGAAACACAAGATATATAAAAAATGTACCGACGGCAGATTTTTTCTGCCTCGCAGCATTTGCTAGTTCCCCGTTCCGTGTTTCTCGTTGCGGTACTTGTAGAACGTTGATCTGGTTTGTGTGTCGACGTACAGTGAAATATATTTTGCAATAAATAATTGCTGTACAAATGAAACAAAGACCCGTAACGACGACAAAAACTACCTGTATCGCGTTGAATGGGATTAGTTCGAACGACATTATAAATGAAAAAACTGTACTGAACAGCCATATTGAGATCACCACTCCAGCAACACGCTTGTGAGTCACAAGTTCTTGGTATCTGAGATGAAGCTGAATCGCTAAGAGCCTGTCTAAACTTATGGCCACAACGCCAAAGAATGAGGTCCAACTAAATATACCTGTGACGAAGCTATACCAAGTGTTAATGGAAAGAGAGAGCGTGTTTTTTAACGCCTTGACAATAGTTACGATGTAAAAAGGTTGAACCACTAATCCAACACTAAGATCAGAAACGGCAAGACTTAGAAGCAGTGCTTTCAGAGGCTTCGGCAGCGATACAGTTTTCCTCATGGCGTGGATTGTTAAAATGTTGAACATGATGGCGGTGTAGGAAGAAAAGGCGGTGATCACACAGTTAGCAATGTATGTTGAATAGAACGGATTTTCAGTTGCTGCCATTGTGTAGACTGAAAATTGACTGAGCAATGTTGCGCCTCGCGGATAATTGTAGCGTAGATCAGTCTTCAGTCGCGCATGAGACGGTTTAAGATCTTTAAGCGTTTAAAGCTGCTTAAATTGACTACTTCCCTTTTTGAACCGATAAAAATGGCTAAAAATTGCCACCTGTTTCCTGCAAAGGAAACTAATGTCCAAAAAAGATGCAAATTTGTTGTACTATTGTATTATTTACATGTAATAATTTCACTATGAAGAGATATTAGGTAAATCTATTCTTATACTATTGTTTAAATGATTTAATTTTGGGTTTTCTTCCTCAATAAATCTATCTATCTATCTTTTTACAAATGCTTTACTGAAAGGAGAATTTTGCTCCTTTAGGGGAAAAATCATTGAAGTTCGTGGTTATCTCTCGTTTCAATATATATGAAAATTAGAACGAGTTTCAAATCTCTATTTGCATGACAAACAACAGTCGATCACGACTTTTTTGAAACATCGCAAACTAAAACAGTAAATTTCCTTTTATACTGAGTTCAACTTTCTATATATTACAGTAAATTGATTTATTGAAATCGCCGAAAAGAACTCAATGTAAACAAAGTTTTGCAAGGAAACTAATTTTTGCTGGAACACGCATTTTAATGAAGAGCAGATGGCAGTGAAATTAAATTAGTTGCTCTCACTGCAATTAAATAAATAAACCCGAAAAACTGGTCGTCACTGGCATTATTTCATTTCTTGCTTGCTTTGTAAATTGTAAACTTTATCATCCGCCTTTGAAAAAAACCACCGCTATAATCAGACAAACTTTTTAGCCATTAACAAGGACAACACGATGTTAAGTTTTGTGACAGGTTAACACGCATGTGTCTGGACACTTAGGCCTGCCTTTTATTTGAACCTGCACCACTCATCTTTAAAGCCATTAGCAGCCTTTATAAAAAGCCTGTTAAGTGCGGATTGCACGCAAAGGCTGCTTAACAGGAGCGAAAAACAAACCATCATCGAGGCCACATTAAATTGTGCTTTTTCTTTCAGTGGTAGGATACTTTGAATATTTTATCTGCTTCGCTTCATTCTTCGTCAATTCTTTTTATTTTCCTTCGCCAAATTTCTGTTAAAACTGCTTATGTACATACATTATGTAAATATTTTAATGTGTTTGCCTTCGTGCTGTGTAAAGACCTAAACTCATATTAACATTTTTGTCAAGCTAGCTGTCCGCCTATGCCCTTCTTTAACTAAGTATGTCTCCGGCCAAAATGTATTTTCCATCATCCCTGTCTTCACTGAATCACGTATAAGATCACAAATTTTCCAACTACATGAAACGTGGGCGTATTGGCAGCTGTGCGCTTTGGGAGGGGGGAAGGGAGGAAGGGGGGAGGGGGGACGGTGGTGACCTTCTTGCCCAAAAAATGAACGCAATGCCCGAATACGCGAATGTTGAAATCGGGATCCAAACGCACTCACATTGCATGAAAAACAAGAAAGTTCACAATTTTAAAACTAATGAAACTGCAATAATTCGGCTTGTATACCAGGATTCCTGTGCATACTCAATGACCTCTAGCAACAGTTTCAATTTTTATCACCCTTTACCGGAATTTTGCCTATCTCCCCTCAAAAAATACGGTTCTTTGGCCGTTTTTGAACTCGTGGCTAAGTGAAGCGTAGAAACGTGTTTGTTGCAGGGACTCCGATATGCAAATGTGCCACTCACTCACTCACTCACTCAGGTGTAGACACTGTTCGTAATTAGTCGGGCCGAACAAGAACGCCCGAGAGCCCGACGCCATGTTGGAATAGTAACCGCGCAGTCCGAGCCCGACGCCATTTAACAAATTGACGTCAGTTTTTCATGCCTCTGTCCTGTTATTGATCATAAATTTCGTCATCACATTGTCAAAGTAGCTGTGGATCCACGAGGCGATAGCCGAGTGGATCCGCAGACTACTTTGACAACTTTGACTACTTTGCCCAAGTTCGTCCAGATGGATAATGCGTAGTTTAAAAACGGCCAATGCGGCTGTTTTAGCCTGAAATGTCGCCCGGGGATTAGGCTGAGGGTTGGAGATGACTGACACTTCAGGCTAGCTGTTTGCCATCAAATCAGCTAGAGCGTTCCAAATTCTCACTGCACGGATGAAGAAGGACCTTTGATAAGTAGCTATTTTGCTTTTTCTGGGAATAAATTAAGTTACGTTTGTGTTGCAACTAGATCTAGTAGCTCTTGAGGGGACGCGACTTGTGGAGATTACAGTAGGCTTAACCTTAACTAGCCCAGTTACAGTTTTGAAGAAGAAGGCCGTATCGAGATACTCGTGCCAATAGGACACGGTGAGAAGATCTAGAATTAATCAATCTGTCCTTGTAAGATTTCTCGCAGTGAAAAGGCAGCTATTTTGTAGCCCGGCAATGAATCTGTTCCGCCTTACGGATCAGTTCTTTCGACTGAGGCGCCCACACTTGAGTGGCGTAGGCTAGGAGTGACCTAACTAGCGTGAGATAGATGGCACGTCTCACGGATACGTTCGTGATAGACCTGGTGTTACGTCTCACAAACCCCAGCTTCATGTTGGACTTTGCGCACTGGTCGCAAACCTGTTTGTTCCAAGGTAGCTTGTCGGAGATGACAACCCCAAGGTCCTTTTCTGCGCTGGTAATGCCAAGAGGAATCTCATTTATGTGGTACGTGGAGGACACGGGGTTGTGTTTTAGGGTAATTCGTTGTCATGCACTTTGATTCGTTGACCAACAGGCCAGCAGAGGATGACCAGTTGACGAGGCTGTTCAGTTAGATCATCTTGTAAAAGTGTAGCGTCGGTTGGGGTCTTTATTATTTTTCGACGTGAGGTTATCGGCCAAAACCGACAGAAAACTATTTGTTTACAATATGCAATTTACAATAACTTCGTCGTTTTTGTTCATCGAAATTTAAATGTGTCACGGTTTTAAATCAGGAAGACTTTACAACTCCTATTGACATAAGCTTATCTCTTCCAACAAAAGTTGTGAAGATTGTACTGAACTAATCTTTTCGCCACCATTCTCCATTCCTAGCTTACTCCACTTCTCCGCATTCCCTACTTAAGTTTTGCCTCCACAAACGGTTCGCTAAAAAAACTCCCTCTTTCTTTCCCGCTATTTCCCGCCAGAAAAACGCGGACTGCCCAATTTCCCGCCAAGTAAAGATGACATTCTTGAACTCCTCCGTTCGGGTTACCTCCTGAGACTCCCCTCCCCCTTCCCCAAAGTCTGTGCGGACGGACGCTCACTCACTCGTATGGTGACGTCATAACTACATTTTCTCGGCTTGATGGTTTAACGAAAATATTTACCCATGGTGCTCTGCTGGCGCGCTTCGCGCCCTGGAGGCGTCACCCTAGGCTCGATTACCTTCCGCTGTTCGCTGTTCGAGCCCCTCTCCCGAACTCGGGGAGGAACGTGGACAGTGTCACCCAAGCACTTGCTTTCATGGTTAAGGTGGGGGTACACGTGAAGGCTGTTTTGACGTCGCTTAACACGACCTTTCTGCCAATATCTCGGTCACGTTTCAAGCGACACTAAATCTCTCTACTTATTTCATTAACCACTGTTTGGCGGTTTTGTGTAAATTTTTGGGTGATTTTTGGGCATTTTTGGAAAGAGATATTTTTTCTCAACGGATAGGTTAAATTGAGGAAAATATGAAATGTTGAAGATTTGATGGATTTGGAAAATTGAAATTTGAAGTGAAGAATTAGTAGACGGATACCAAACAGTCCCCTAGCAACCTGGGGCACTCTTTTACGGGGGTCAACTGTCTGGTGGTGTTTCCAACCCATCTTAATCCTAACAATTTCCTTTATTTCACTCCTATTCATGTTTACCCCCGCCTTAACTTTTGCAGGGAATTTGGCGGATCAACCTAGTGATGTAGTGGAAAGGTTCTGGGTTCGATACTGGTCGTGAAATGCAACTTTTCTTTTTCTTTAATTTAGTAGAAAAAATTCACATGCTAGTTAAAAAAATTGTGTCGCGCAAAACAGCAGCGACCATTTACGAAAGGGAAAAGTGCCGCGGCCAAGCCGCGGCCAAGCCGCGCCAGCGGAGGACCATGAATTGAAAAATCTTGCAACCTATGAATGCAAAAGAGTTCGACTATGACGTCACGAGGTGGACTGTACACAGTTCGTAATTCAGTTCTTGCGTTTGGTTTGAATTTGTTTAATCACTTCAATATTATTGTATCTAACTTTTCGTACTATCAGAGTGATTTTATTTAACCCGTGAAACAACCTTCACCTTCACCTAACTGCTTCGCGTCGCATAAGTTCTCGACACTCTGTCACCAACCAGCTCCTTCATCCAGCTCTTTCTCTCTCCTTCTCTGCTGTTCTCCTCAATGGTGTCCTACGTCTACGTCTGCCCCGCCCTTTTGGTGCCCACGTCATTGCAGTCCTACAGTCATTGTTATATCCTTGCGTTCCGGTTCCCTATTGACCATGAGATCCTTCTGTCAAAGCTGGAGCTGTATGGGTTTATTGGTGCAAGCCTAAATCTTTTTCGAGACTATCTCTCTGACAGAACTCAGGTTACAGTCATTAACAATGTAAATTCTGAAACTAGTCGCATACGTTGTGGGGTGCCCCAAGGCTCAATTCTTGGCCCTCTGCTATTTCTATTGTACATTAACGACCTCCCTAACTGTAACCTCCGTTCAGATGTGAGGATGTACGCCGATGACACTAATCTCACGTTTGCCTCCACTGACCCTGAAGAGTTGATTTCATCCCTGACCCACGATCTGAGCAATCTAAAACAATGGCTCGACTCTAACCGTCTAAGTCTTAATGTCCTCAAGACAAAGTGTCTGTTTACAGGCACAAGACACAAAATATCACTACTCCCGAGTGAAACTCATATTTGCCTTGATGGGCATTTGATTGAAAGAGTAAATAGTTACAAATGTCTTGGTGTCCACGTGGATAAAAAACTCTCGTGGGAAGCTCATATCTCCGAGATCGTCAGTAAAGTTGCTAAAGTACTTGCTGCCCTTAGGAGGCTAAAACCGATATGTCCCCAAAGTACACTAGTCACAATTTACAAGTCATTGATTCTTCCACATCTCGAATATTGCAGCGCTGTTTGGGGATGTATCGGTAATGGCCTCAGCCTTAAACTGGAGAAACTACAAAACAGGGCAGCACGTATAATAACAGGGTCAGGTTGGGATATCAGATCTGCACAGATTCTTCGTGCCCTCAAATGGGAAAGCCTCGCTGACAGACGTGAAAGACAATTGAAATCTTTAATGTTTAAAACCGCTAATAACCTTGTACCTGAATACCTGTCAGATAAATTCACCAGCGTAACTACCATCCACAGACATAATCTTCGGGGCGCTCAACAAAACCTGTTTATTCCGCGGCCCAACACTGAGGCTCTCAAGAAGAGCTTTCGGTATAGGGGCGCAGTAACATGGAACAGTCTGTCAGCGGAGGCAAAACAGGCCACTACTTTGAATAGTTTTTATTCTGCTATTTTACACTAGTAATAACTTAAGTTAAGATTTCTTTTTAATAATTCATAATTTTTAAGTCTAAGTAGTTAAGTTCTAGGTAATATATTTAAGGTTAATGCGCACGGCTCTTTAGAAGACCACTTTTTAGTGATAAGGATCCCGTGGATAACTAAAGTTCAGTTCAGTTCCCTATTTTGAGTTGAGTTCTCGGGCTCACTAAAGGTTTGGTCGGCCCTAGGCTTTTGCCCAGATGCGTCATACTTTGCTCGCCTGAGCAGGGTCGCACAGCGGCCCCAAGAGATGTACTGATTTAGTGTGCTTGAGGTTTCGGTAATCTAATGCTGTTTTATGGGGATGGGTGATTGGCCTAACGAAGGAAACCTGAAAATAATAGTTTACTAAGATAGAAAAACACCGAAGAGATAATAATAAAGCACAAAGGAACAAGGATGGTTAAGGATGGAGAAGATTAACACGGATTACAAACGACGAACTTGAAAAATTTAGGCTAAACTTTTCAAGACGCGCAAACCGTGACGTCACTCCTTTTGCCGTTTCAGACATTTTTCTTTTTTGACTCTTTTGACGATTTGACTACCAAAGTCTACCGAGCTCCGATATTTAAAAGCTCGGTTCTTTCTTTATTTTTTTTTACCTCAGCAAGATCGACTGATCGTTCATTTGTATGAACACTAGACACATTTAACCGATTAATAAAAGGACATTTCTGGATATTAAAATACTAATCATAGAAATTACAACTTCCTCGATTGTGATTGGTTTAAAAAACTCCTGTTTTCCACTAATTCACTTGCCGAGTTGTTTTCGGACAGTTTGTTGTTGGACAGTTCAACAAGCCAATCACATTCAAATTTGTAGTTTAAGGTGGATGGTACCAGTTTTCAGGTTTTTTTCAATATGTAAACTTTGAAAGGAAAGAACAAAAAATCAACTCAACGTCATAACAAAGTTTGTGTAGGACCCGATTGCAAAATTTGTTCTCGTCCAAAAACGACCATTATTTTGTCACCAACTGTTACCATGGCAACGATACTTGATGATTGGTCAGACCTACTTTTGAGCTTCGAACGCTTATATCTTGAAAACTAACCTGGTGACCCCCAATTTTTTTCACATTAGTTTCTTTGTCATTTGAAAATGAAACTACATGATCATTTTAAAAAATTTCTAAGAAGCGGATTTTCTATAAACGTTAAAAACGGCAGTTTATCAATAATGAAAAATTTCTTCCGTATAAATTTTTAAAATTTCACCTGATGTCTCCTTTCAATGAGGGGAAAACATCCCAACAATAAAAATATAGGGTCACCAGGCTCGTTCTCTTGCAAAAGCCTTCGCGAGTTCAACAATTTCCACGCGCGTTACCGCGTAGTTCAAAATCTTGATTTTATATGATTGGCATTTACTCATGCTCCCCACAGCGGTCAAATGAGTGCGCATGCTCAAGCCGCGCGTGCGCGCGTGGGAATGGATTGCACCATTTCCATAGAAACAAGGTAGCGCCAAAATGGAGGCAGATTTAAATTTCGCGGTATGTGTTTCATTTCGCAAAGATAAGCCGAAAACAAAACAGCTAAGGTTTTTACCTTAAACACAGCTCTAAAAGGGGCGTCTCTTTTATATATCTTTTTCAACAAAGAAACTATCTCTGCAACAATAGTGAATTTTCTTGTCGAATTTACGAGTTCGTAGAGAAACATGAAGACTTGTGTTTTTATCGCGATAGTTGTCGTTGGTCTCTCTGGGGGCAGATTTTCGTATGAGAAAGGCTGTTGCCTAAGCAATAAAACTTGGGAAAAGAACGTTTGTAGGGGTAGAATGATTGAACTTAGTACCGAGATGCCTCGAGTGGCGGAGGTTGACCGTGGAAGTTTTGTGGGATAAAGAGGGAAAGTGACCGGAAATGCTTAAACTCGCGCGTGTTCACGCGAGTGCCCAGTCGTTTGACCGCTGTGTTCTCATGCTCCCTTTTGACTACTGCTGACCTATGCGCCCAAGTGCACGCGCGCGAACGCGCGCACTTATCGTCGGTGTGTTTTCGAAAAGTGCTTCGCAAGTCTTCACTTCATAGACAATGTCGAAGATTTAGTTGGAAGTGTTGCCGTTGGTCTCACTTTTAAGGATTTCCTCACAACGTTTCGTCTGGTTTGCCATGTTTTGTCGACAAACCGAAGCTGTCAAACGAAAGGTTCCAAATCTAAGACAGAACACTTGTCAGCTTGAATCGCGTATCACACAGACCCTCTAGAATGCAAACTTACATATGGTTGAATGTCCATTACGGAAATTTTTTTTTTTTTTTTTGCCCTCCTGAAAGTTAGCGGTAATCGTCAATCTTTTGCCTGTTTTACTCTTCCATCAGCGAAAAATCAACGCAGGTTTGGCAAGGAAAGTCGCTGTAAGTAAATTCAGTTGAGTGTTGTTTGCTTGATTGTTTGTAGCCGTGGGGCTGTATCCCTGGATTCCTGTGTTTCTCTCGCCGTAAAATTAGTTTCAGTCGAATTTACCTCTGATTGTTGCTGTATTTAGGATAAGTTCTGTGGAATACACTTGAAGAATTTCGTCGCTTTCTGCTTTTCAATTTACGGTAGAAAAGTCTGATTTCAAGTGACTTTAATGGCAACGACTGACCGAAAATTTTATAGTAAAACTTCAAACTTCGCATGAAATTTCACACAGGAAAAACAATATTGGAGAACTTAACAGGTGACATAAATGCAACTAACATAAAGTAGATCGAAAAATATTTGTTCTTTAATACATCTTTCCTTGTCTAGTATCTGAGTTACTCGTTCGTTGGGAAGATTTTTTTACAAATCGTTAGTAGACGGCCGGCGCGCCACCCGATTTGACAAAGTTGAGTAAACAAACCCATTTGTAATCGGCTGCAAAACCAATTTACTGCAGGAAAAAAGTAAACACGTTATTTGCCGGCTTAGGGTCGGTCCGTATGGTGAAAAACCCTTTAGTTTTCAAATTGTTACTGATCGCGATCGCCGACAGGATTGATCGCCACACTGATGGAAACTTTAGCCTTGAATTTCGGGCATTGAGCTACAAAAAGTGTTTTTCTAACGTATACTGAATTGCTCAACAACTGACGCCCAAAGGACAACTTTCGTTTTGATCCAATCTCGGACAGACAGGGAGAAAAACACCTGGTGGGCAATAGTTTTTGTGCCGCCATATTTGTTTTGGTTTTTCTGTATTTTAAATCTCGCGGACAAATCTCGCGCGTGAGGTGCACAGTCGTCACCAGACTTCCCGCGTCCGGAAAACTGGTACCATCCACCTTAAATCAACCAGTCTCAATTTCAGAGCGACATGAAACAATTTACTTCTCCTTTGTCAGTTTTTTAATGCAAATTTCCCTTTTTTCACAACTTGGCTATTCTTCTTTTCTCGGAAATTGTAATTTTTATGATTAATTGGCAACAAGACTTCGTGTCGTCCAATTCGGTCTGTAATCATACAGATTTTGTTATCACTTGTATGATTAGTATAGGTAATCGAGTGATTTCGAGTGCAATTTGGAATAAATAAGCACAAGTAAATTTTTCAAAGACTACAAAAAAATGCACGAGCCCGTAGGGCGCGGAGTGCAATTTGTAGTTTTTGCAAAATTTACGAGTGCTTATTTATTCCAAATTGCACGAGAAACTCATTTGATTACTTGTTAATAATATACGTGCGAAAATTTGAGTCTGACTCTTCTTTGTTCATGTTTATTTCGTGTCCTTGTTCGGCCGCTTTGCCTTTGCCTTGTTGTCGCAGTAGTCTGGCTTTTCCCTCAAGAACTTGCTTCGAGCTTTTAAACTCTCTGTCGCGAATAATGGAGTGTTTTGTACTCCTCATCTGCTAGGTATCGGTCGATAGCAGTAACCATCACACGAAGGCCATCAGGTTCGTAATCACCCCCGTCTTTCTTACGAACTGTTGCGTAAAACTGCTCGAGGATTTTGGCCTCTGGTTCGTACTTTTCAATGCTTCCGTCATATCCCTTTTGAGAAGCCCAAGACTTCCAGACTTTTACCCAGTCATTTGTGCTTTGTAAGGTGTTTTTGTTCACAGCATTCTCCTTCAAATTCTGTATTCAAATATTGTCACTTTCCCCTGAGCTGCTCGCCATTTTGTTTTGTTGGGCTTTCGCGACTTTCCTGTCAATCAATTTAATTTCAATTTTTTGCACTCAATTTCAACCTTTTGCACTCAATTCAACTTTCTACACTGTTTGGGATTAATTGAAGTGCTCTCAGCCAATCAGCACGATGAAATTTTTGCATGTATATTATTACAGACCGAATTGGACTCCACTCAGTGTTTCGTTGATCAAATAGGCGTTGCCTCTTATTGACAGATTTATTTGATGAAAAGAATCGTGATTGACATACATTATACATTGATTAAAAGCGTTAGGTTATTATGTTTAAAACCAGTTGTTCAGTGGAATCGAAGCGAGAAAGAAATTATTTAGTCTGTCTGTAAAACCCGCTTACCTGGAGAATCTGTCTGTTAAACCGCTCACCTGGACTCTGCTAACCCGTAAAGTGCGACTGTTGTAACTACCCGCCACAGAAGTAAGTTTGAACTGAAGTTCTGAATTTAGCCACGAGATAAGCCGAATTTATTTGCGTCTGTTCTGATTGTGAATTATGAATGTATTTCTTTTAGATCGAATAATTATTAAACCTTGGCTTGATATTATGCGGTTTGTGGTGGTCTTTTGAGCTAACCAGTCCAAATCCATGTGCAACATTTCATTCGATTTCTGGGTTGTAACGAAAAATTACGCAAGAGCACATGGCGGAGGAAGCCCTGAAAGCTGCAAAAACGGATCGGAGAACTGCCAAAGGAGCGCTCACACGATGTGGAAAATCCTTAGCAAAGTTATTAGAAGCAAAAAGACCGGAGCAAGAGGTAAGAGATGGTCTAAGTAAACTACAGTTAGCCTTTGACACTCTCGTGGAGAAGCACGAATATTATTCCCGATTACTCGAAGACGACAGTGAGTTCGAAGTACAAGAGGGATGGATGGCGGAATGCCAAGAAGACTTTATGTCAATGGAAATGGGTGCAAAAATGTATTTGGATTCTTTCTTGAGCAAGGGAAAGACCCCGTTAAAAACTTATGATGCATCTGCAGTGAAAAATAATGGTGTTACTGGACCGGGAAGTAGTGGAATTCCAAGTATGGAATTAGATGACGACGCCCCTAGTGTAAGTTCTGGCGGTAATAATCATCCAATTAACACAGAACAAAGCACAAGTTCCGGTAATGATAATAACGTGCCAAGCCATGAAAGTGGACCCTTTGTTGCTAACCACGAGGAAAATGACAACATCCAAACTAACTCCAGTGCTTCAAGCGGCGCTTGTGGTTTTAAGATGGAAAAGCCTAAGATGCCCAAATTTGCAGGAGACGTAAGAGATTACGCTAATTTTCGCGCTGATTTTAAGCATGCGGTAGAATCCAAATACAGCAAAAGGGATGCAATAACTTATCTTCGTACTTGTCTGCAAGATAAACCGCTAGAGTTAATTAAAGGGATAGGTCAAGATTACGACGCAGCGTGGGATTATTTAGATTCTATTTACGGAGATCCAAGGTTCGTGTCCGACACGATCACACAAGACATAGTAAAGTTTAGACCTCTGCAACCGGGCGAAGACGCACGTTTTTGTGACTTAGTTCATTTAGTTAAGCGAAGTTTTAACACTCTCAAGGAAGTCGGAAGTCAAAATGATATGGACAATAGTCACATGTTGTCTATCATCGAGCAAAAAATGTGCCCAGATGATCGAAAGGTTTGGTCACGAGACTTGGAGCGTCAGGGGGGAAAAGCAACTTTCGAGGGACTGATGAAGTGGATGAATGTAGAGATGAAATCACGTATGCGTGCTACTGCCCCGTTGAGATCTAGCAAGTCAGTCTGTGCGTTTCAAGTCGACCCACCCAACCAGAAAAGGCACAAATGCTGGTACTGTAAAAACTCGTCTCATTGGCCAGATACCTGCCCTAAATTCGCTGCACTCGGTATCGACCAGCGTATCCGGATCGCCAAAGAAAACCATGTCTGCTTTAGTTGCGTGAAACCAGCAGGAAGAGAGCATCGAGTTAGTAACTGCAGGAGACGTCAAAAGTGTACGAAATCTGACAATGGAAGGGAATGCATGCAATTTCATCATCCATTGTTTCACAAGAGCACTGCATTAAACGTTGGCGTTGCGTCCCTCTCCGAGCCGCATGAAACTCTTTTGCCGGTGATAACATGCAAGATCTACGGACAGAATGGATTCCAAAAGCAAAGCAACACTCTTCTTGACTCGGGAGCGCAGGCCAGCCTAATCCGCGAAGAAACAGCAGCTGCACTGGGGCTCAAAGGAAACGACACCGCCGTAACAATTACGAAAGTGGGAGGAGAAGAGGAGACGATCAAGACTAAAGTTTACAGGGTTCCTGTGTCATCACCAGACAACACCGAAATGTTCTCAATCAAGGCGATTGGAATCCCGTGCATTAGTGAAGAAGTGTCGGCAGTCCAGCTTAAACCAATCGCCAAGCTTCTCGGCCTGGAGAACGAAAGGATACGCAGAGGCAAAGGTCCTGTTGATTTACTGATAGGGATCGACCACGCCCAGATGCATACTGGACAGACCAGGCAGACTGGACAGTTAGTTGCAAGAAAAACGCCGCTAGGATGGGTGGTTTTCGGTGGACCGTCAGGAGAAACTCAAGTAAATGTCCGCGTCTGCCATGTAAGACTTGCTGCACCAGTAGAAATGTCAGATTTTTGGAAGACTGAGGCAATGGGAGTGGAAGTTAAACCGTGTGTTTGTGAGGCTGACAAGCTAACGCAAGTGGAAAGAGAGGAAGCGGAAATCATTTCTAAGTCGTGTGAAAAGGTAGGCAAGCAGTGGATGGTACCGTACCCCTGGAAGAAAGACCCTATGCTGTTACCAAATAATAGGCCATTAGCAATGAAACGGTTAGAAAGTACGGAAAGGCGCCTTAAGAAAGACCCTGAAACAGGAGTGGCCTATGACAAACAAATGGAAGAAATGAAGGAGTTGCAGTTCTCTAGGAAGCTGTCTAAAGAAGAAATGGATACCTACAAAGGACCAGTGCATTACATTCCACACCATGCCGTGATTAGACCCGAGAAGAAGAGCACACCGGTACGAATCGTCTTCAATTCGTCCTCAGTCTATCAAGGTCACGTGTTGAATGATTATTGGCTTAAGGGGCCCGACTTGTTGAACAGTCTGTTTGGAGTCGTCCTAAGGTTTAGAGAAAGAGAAGTAGTAGTGATGGGCGACATTTCTAAGATGTATCATCGCGTACTCATCCCAGAAGAAGATCAACATGTTCATCGGTTCCTCTGGAGAAATTTGGAAACAGAGAGAGAACCCGATGTGTACGTCAAAACAGTCCTGACGTTTGGTGACAAGCCAGCGCCTGCCATGGCTCAGATTGCATTAAGAAAAACAGCTGAAGAAAACAAGAAGGATTACCCGGAAGCAGCCGATGTTCTCACAAAGAATTCATACATGGATGATATTTGTGGCTCCGTAGACACTGTAGCGCAGGCTCAGACGTTGACAGAAGATTTAGACAAAGTGCTCGAGAGTGGAGGGTTTGGCGTGAAGGGCTGGACATCAAACAAAATCTTAACCAAGACAGAAGATCAGGAAAAGGGGTTCAAGTTGTTCCAGGAAGACGCTGAAGAAAAGGTGCTTGGCGTGATTTGGAATTACATCACAGATGAGTTCAGCTTCAAAGTTAAAGTGGATTTACTGCGCCTGACGGATGATTCAATAGATCATGGAGTAAAGATGACCAAGAGAACACTTCTCAGCCAAGTTGCCCGCTTCTACGACCCCATCGGATTCGCTGCTGCATTCGTCATCAGAGCCAAAATAGGTTTGCAAGAGCTGTGGCAGACTGGTCTTCACTGGGACGATAAACTTCCATGCGATGTCCAAGAAAAGTGGATCCAGTTCTTCAAGGAAATGAAAGAGCTCAAAAAGATTGGTTTCAAGAGATGCCTGGTTCCACCCGAAACTCCAGAAGCACCGGTACTGTGTGTCTTTTCAGACGCCTCTCAAGACGCATTTGGCGCCTGCGCATACATCCGTCAAAGAACGAAACAAAGCATCTACGAAGTAAACTTTGTTGCAGCTAAATCTAGAGTGGCACCCCTAAAGCAACTCACAATTCCACGCCTGGAATTACAAGCAGCGGTCCTCGCCTCCCGCCTCGCGAAAACAATAGTGAAAGAGTGTACGATTCAATTTGCCGATGTTAAATTCTTCACTGACAGCAGTATCACACTGGCCTGGATCCAAAATCCTTCCCGCAGTTTCAAGCCGTTTGTCTCAGCAAGGGTTGGGGAGATCCAGAACAACTCGGACCCAAGTCAATGGAAGCACATTCCCGGTGACGAAAACGTAGCTGACGATGTATCGCGAGGATTGCATGTACAGCAGTTGACGGGGAGGTGGATGAATGGCCCAGAATTTCTCAAACTCCCAGAAGAACAATGGCCAGTTCAAACAGCTACACGGCACCGAGAAGAAGACATGGAGCGTCGCCAAGTTAATGCTGTCAGTTCAGTCTTGTATGCAGATGTAGGAAGAGTAATCGAGGTGCTTCCCGGGACAGATGGCCGGATCCGCAATGTGAAAGTGAAAACACCAGCCGGGGAGTACAGCCGTCCCGTCACGAAGATTGCTGTTATATACCCTGCTGAGGGACACGACTGAAGAAAAATAGGCTGATTGCAAGTGGGATAAGGACTACGCCCTTATCGGGGCGGAGAATGTTTCGTTGATCAAATAGGCGTTGCCTCTTATTGACAGATTTATTTGATGAAAAGAATCGTGATTGACATACATTATACATTGATTAAAAGCGTTAGGTTATTATGTTTAAAACCAGTTGTTCAGTGGAATCGAAGCGAGAAAGAAATTATTTAGTCTGTCTGTAAAACCCGCTTACCTGGAGAATCTGTCTGTTAAACCGCTCACCTGGACTCTGCTAACCCGTAAAGTGCGACTGTTGTAACTACCCGCCACAGAAGTAAGTTTGAACTGAAGTTCTGAATTTAGCCACGAGATAAGCCGAATTTATTTGCGTCTGTTCTGATTGTGAATTATGAATGTATTTCTTTTAGATCGAATAATTATTAAACCTTGGCTTGATATTATGCGGTTTGTGGTGGTCTTTTGAGCTAACCAGTCCAAATCCATGTGCAACACTCAGTCCTATTGCCATTACTTATCCTATCCATAACAAAATTCTCGATTGTGGGTGGTTCTCCCCTACCTGTCTGTCCCGTAATTGGAGTATGATCACGTGGGTGTCCTATTTGTGATATGCAATGACAGCTTTTTGTAATAGCAGAATTGTACGATGTATTTATTTGACTGCAGGCTTGACTGCAGGCTTGACTGCAGGCTTGGTTATTTTGAATAAATCTGGAAAGCGCAAGCTGACAGGTGTTTTTTTTAACAGATCTTGAGCATGTGTTAAAAAGAAGTGCCGTGAATTCATTTCTCACAGTCAAGTTTGATAAATGCAAAAACAGACATAAAGCTACTTCTAAAAAACTGTCAACTGCAAGGTAGAAATATGAGAGGTGTTTAGTCCAGAATTCATAAAATGTCCTGTTTTAGCAACTGACTGGCTGGAGTTATTTCGGCTACTGTAAGCAAAGTAAACACGATGCTATTTCTAGAAAACTATCCAAGGCACAAGAAAAAGTTCGAGGAATGCTTAAAGCTGAATTCATGAAATGGCTTATCCGTTTCAGCATTATTAGGGTTAGCTTTCAACTGAGATATTACCGTATGAACAACACTCACAAGCTTTTTTTACGCTGACGCGCGACACGCTGAAAGCTATACGCACTTCAGAACCTCATGGCAAGACTCCGCTCCTAGAATCCTTCGCGTGTTTATTCGACCCCAGCGAACTTTTGGCAATCCTTTGCGTACTTTTCGGCAATCCTTTCCCAACCTCGTTCCCAGGCTCTCTCTCCACTGCCTCCCTTTGTGGTTGGGAGAAAGAAGGGGGTAAGTTTTTAAAGAAACTGTGGTGCTGCGTCGGTGGGGAGTATTACAAGATAATTTGGTTTTATCAACTCATTTGATAATGTCAATTGACCACCGTAAAGAGATTCGAAAGCTGACGTTTCGAGCGTTAGCTTTTCGTCGGAGCGAGTACGTTGGGAGAAAGACCCTGGTTGGGGCTGGTCACGTGACCACCCAGAATCTGGGTGGTGAAAAAATCTGTTGGGCGGGATGGGTGGCAGAGTGTTTTGATTGTTCCTGTGACAAACTTTTTGGGTTTCAAAACCTCAAGCAGTCGCTAAAAACTACCCGCTCTATCGGGGTTCGAAGTCGAATTTTGCCGATGAAGAATGCTACATTATTTCTGCCGTCTCCAAAGTGTAGAATACTTTTATTCACAGAGAAATTCGACAGCCCAATGGAGCAGGTAGTTTTTGACGGTTAGCACATGTAAGCCGTCACTTGCCGAATCGAAGTGAAAACAGTGGATCAGTCTCTTGAATCTTTGAATTCGGAAGAAATTTATTTTCTTCTCTGTACGGTATTTTGAGGTTAAAAAGTATTTCTGCAACACGAGCGATTAGCAGAGCTGACCTGCATTTGATTTATAGCACTACAAAATGATTTACAGTTTTGTCGACCGAAGCCCGGGTTTATATTTCATCTGCTATCAGGATTATGCAGGTTTATATTTAGGCAGATGTTTAAAAACGGTTTCTTGGCATAGTCAAGAATTATATTTTGTAAAATAGTAAATAAAACATTGTTTTATGTAGCGAACAAAGCAGCGAAACAATTACCGGCTGGAATTAAATATATTTCGTTTGTCCTGTTAAAAGACTAATGAGGATGCGCCCAATATTTCGATTTTTAAACACCATTTGGCCCTTATTAATATAATTCTAAGATAACAGCTCCCAGGCGGCCATGATGACAAGCGAACTAGCTGAGAAAACGCAATAAAATAGACCAGATATTGACCAGGACAAAGAGAGGGACAATTGTATTAAGGCAAAACAATATTTATTTTGAACCGATTTGATAAGTATTTTGACTCTTTGCAGTTAATTTTGCTTGTAACTTCACACACTCTGTCGTTTATAAATTATTTTCACTAATGGTAAGTCTGGCGTTGCCTGTGTTTTTGAAAGCCAATTTCTCCTTAAGTATTACACTCAAAGGCGCATTTACACGACATTCATTCTGGGCACGGCACTCCAAAATTTTGGCACGCGGGCCAATAGTTTTGGGCACGGTCCGCTTGATTTACACGGCAAAATATGTTCGAGTTTTTTCAATGTTGATTTCTGGAACGGCACCCCTAAAACAAGAACGGCACTCTCAAATTTGTGAGTCCCTGAGTTTATTTGACAGCGGTTCACATATGATTTCAGGCGCGCTTTCGGCGCGCTTTCGCTGGCTGTTCCAATCTCGTTCCCAGAGGTCGCGTTCCCCTAGTCCCGCGGAACTAGGGGAACGCGACCTCTGGGAACGAGATTGGGGCTGTTCAAAAAGAAAATGACTAATGACTTTTTTGACAGTGAACTCATGACAGTGAACTCATGACCCTTGGATTGAAGCTGTACCTGATACACGAAACAATTTTAAACATTTTACCTTTTAAGGCTTAAGTTTATTTAGAGCTTGCGTGACATGACTTCAAAAAGAAAACGAGGAAAATTTGCGATTAAAGTTTGTCTCTGACATCGATCGACAACCGAGAAATCTCACAATCTTTTAAAGTGCATGTTGTCGAACTGAATCAAGTAGAATGTGTTACTTACCTGAATCGTGCTATACACTTCTCTCGTTTTTCTTGAGGTTTTACTGCTTTCTAAAGCGAACTGAATAGTTTCCTCCGACCACAGGTCGATCAACATTTCTGTGGCATCGTTGCTCCAGAAGCAAATTTTGCCACGATTTTCGACGCCATATCTTTCTTCCCGCGAAAAGTACAAGATTTTGGCGCCTCAAAAGCTCATTTTCGACCCCAGAGCCTTCGCCTTCGTGGTCAGTCACGAGCGCGAAGATTCTGGGGACGAGAATTCCTCCAGATGCGGCACGCGGACCTCTTTTTAGGCGGGCCGAAACTACCTCCTGAGGTGGTCTCGGCCCGCCTAAATATTTCGGCACGCGGGCCGAAAAATTTGCTTTTACACGGCAAAAATCAAGCGTGCCGTGCCCTATTTTATTGGCCCGCGTGCCAAAATTTAGGAGTGCCGTACCCAAAATGAACGTCTTGTAAATGCGCCTTCAAAGAGCCCAAAAAATCACCCATTACTAAGTTTCACAAGCTCTTAAAATGTTTGTAGTCAATTCGTGTCAAGCGTGATGCCTTCTTTGCGGAAAGTGTAAAGTGAAAGAAAGAAAGTGTAGATGTAAACAATGATGCCATATGTAGATGTAAAGTGTAGATGTAAACAATGATGCCAGCAAAGATTCTCTTATCAGCATTTTGTTGTTTGATAAAGTAGGAAAGTCTATAAAAACCCATTTTCACTAATAATAATAAGGGTTCACGGAATCCAAGCCTAGAAGTAAAATGCAAGAATTGGTCAGACATCTGCAATGGAAATAATATATGAGTACTTGATATCAGTAGGCTACCTTAAAATATTTACAGATAATTAACTTTGTAAAACATATGGAAGCAGCTGCAGAAATTTGGAGAAGGGAAATATAAAGAACTAAATAAGAAAGAAGAGACGCAGAAGAAAATTCATCCTAGAATTACTCGTTGAAAAAAGCGAAAAATATAATTAGACCTCAATGATGGGTTGATTGCTTTTCGCGCCACGAAGCGGTTTTTGCTTGCAATCGATCCGCACTTAAAGTGCCACTATGACGAAAATCGCATCCTTCAAATCCGAGCCATTTTAAGACATAAACAAGTAGTCTATACAAGAATAAAAATGCTGTTTACTGTTTTCAAATATCTCTTTTCGTTCCAGAGATATTCAAGTTTTTAAAATATGCAAATTAGCCAAGTAATGACGTCATACACTCAACCGCATTTTGATCAAATATGATAAACAATGATATCTCAGTCAATTTGTATGAAAAATGTTTGAATTTTTACAGTAAGATTCTACTAGAGGTGCTCTGCAATATGAGCTTAACAATTTTGTTGCCATGGCAACATACTAGGTTCCAGACCTCCACAATATTAAAGACTTTTCTGACCACTTTTAGGGTTCTATATTGATATTTGCCAATGGTGCCTCATCTGCATAATCCAGCAAGCTAAAACACATTAGGTTGAGTTCATAGCCTTGTTTAATGTTTTTCAAGCTTAAAATCACTAAAATATTGATATCAGGCTAGAGGGGACTGGAAAAGAGTGGGTTGCCATGGGAACAGAAATTGTTACAGCTGTGGATGTGTTGCATTTAGAACTGTTGGCCTACCAAGTTTCAATGGTTTCTGTTGCAAATTGACCGAGATAGCGCTATTTGGTTGAGTGTATGACGTCATCGGTAATCTCATTTGCATATTTTACTCATTTTTCAAAGTTAAATATCTTCTGAACCAATGCAGATATCTGTAAACTGTAAACGGCGTTTTTAATCTTTCGTAGAATTCTATGTGATTAACCAAAAAAATCAAGGGGTAAAAATTTGATTAAGATCGCTAATGGCTTTAAAGACAAGTGCTGCAGTTCAAATAAAAGGCTAAACACATGCGACACATACAAAAAACATCTTGTTGTTGTCCCTTGTGAAGGGCTTCGACGTTTGTCTGATTATAGCGGTGGTTTCATTTTCAAAGGAGGATGGTAATTTATAAAGGAGCACGTAGTGGCTCATCGATATTAAAATTCCGATTTTAACTATTTTTTCGGGTTCAGCTACAGTGATAGCAGCTAATTTAAAAACACCTCACAGCCATCTGCTCTCATTAAAATGCGTGTTCTTCCAAAATAGTTACCATTCTTTTTGCTGTAAAATTCTATCAGTTCCAGTGAGTTGTTTTCGGTAATTCTTTTCGATCAATTTAATATTTTACAAAGTCGAACTCGCTTTAAATGTAATTTTTGGCTTCCCATTGCAATGATCGAGAATTCGAATCTTGACTATTTTGTCATGCAAATAGAGGTAAAAGACTCATTCTAATTTCATTCTTATGCAAAAAGGAAATAACAGTCTCAACAACGTTTTTCCTAAAAAAGCGAAGTACAGCTTTGTGTAAAGGTAGGTAAAAAGGTGGTGAATAAAACCGAAAATTAAATTATCAAAACATTAGTATTAATAAAAATTTTCCTAAGGGGGTGAACCACTTGACTTTTCAGGGGGGAGGGGTTGGGTAATTTGCTATAGGTATGACTTTTTGAAACCCTTTCATGGATACGATTTTTTTTTTCTCGAGACGTGTGTATTCATGGTATTTTTTCCTCCGTGTGACATGCCTTTTTCCGCTCAATGATGATGCATGAATGTTTTTTTTTTCGGCTAGGGTCGTGTGTACGAATATTTTTTCGGTAAAAAAAAATATGCGTGCAAGGTATTTCTTTTCAAAATCACCCAATCCCTCCCCCTAGAAAGTCAAATGATCCCCCCTGATCTCTTAATAGGGAAACTTGAGAAATGTTTCTTAAGTAAAATTGCTGAATAAAGAATAGTGTAGAAAAACCGCATCTGTTTTGCACATTCGTTTTCTTGACAACGAAACAGGTGGCAATTTTAAAGCCATTTTAATTAGCCCAAAAAAGGAAGAAGTCAATTTAAGCAGTTTTAAACGCTTAAAGTTCTTAAACCGTCTCATGCGCGACTGAAGACTGATCTACGCTACAATTCGCCGCGGGGCTCAACATTGCTCAGTCAATTTTCAGGCTACACAATGGCAGCAACTGAAAACCCGTTCTATTCAACATACATTGCTAACTGTGTGATCACCGCCTTTTCTTCCTACACCGCCATCATGTTCAACATTGTAACAATCCACGCCATGAGGAAAACTGCATCGCTTCCAAAGCCTCTGAAAGCACTGCTTCTAAGTCTTGCCGTTTCTGATCTTAGTGTTGGATTAGTGGTTCAACCTTTTTACATCGTAACTATTGTCAAGGCGTTAAAATACACGCTCTCTTTTTCCATTAACACTTGGTATAGCTTCGTCACAGGTATATTTAGTTGGACCTCATTCTTTGGCGTTGTGGCCATAAGTTTAGACAGGCTCTTAGCGATTCAGCTTCATCTCAGATACCAAGAACTTGTGACTCATAAGCGTGTTGCTGGAGTGGTGATCTCAATATGGCTGTCCAGTACAGTTCTTTCATTTATAATGTCGTTCGAACTAATCCCATTGAACGTGATACAGGTAGTTTTCGTCGTAGTTATTGGTCTTTGTCTCATTTGTACAGCAATTATTTATTGCAAAATATATATCACCGTGCGACGACACACAAAAGAAATTAATGGTTTACAAGTACCACAGCAGGAAACACGGAACGGGGAACTAGCAAATGATCTTCGGCAGAAGAAATCTGCCGTCGGTACATTTTTCATATATCTTGTGTTTCTAGTTTGTTGTTTTCCAGAGTATTGTAGGTTATTTCTTACTATGTTGCTGCACAATTCAAAGACCATTCCCATGATTAGATTTTATTACTTTTCTTGGACCGTCTTGTTCCTTAATTCAACTTTAAATCCTCTAGTTTACTGTTGGAAGATGAGAAACATTCGACGGGCTGTCGTGAACATAATTATGCGAAGGCCACAAGGCAACAACGCTATATTGTACAGTGATGAAGTCCGTAGCAATAATGTTCAACTAGCAGATCATTCACGTCGCAATACTTATTCCTTAGAATAACGTTGACTCTACTTAACTAATCATTTTTTTTTTTTTCCATTTCTACTGTTAGTCGTTGAATCTTGTTTAAAACCAAAACTGATTGATTACGTTGCCATTTTTAAGGCTGCAGTTGCAGTAAATATTTTAGTGTTTTTATATTATCGGCTAAATTTAAAGTCGGGTTTTCCTCTTACTAACATTTACCCGCAAACCGGCCGTGCGAGGACAAGGCGGGAAATAAATATTAAATACTAGATTATAACCCAAAAGTAGTATATACTGGTCACAGAAAAATGAACGTGGCGTGCTGTTGAAATGTTTACGATAGGCTATTTAAATCAACAGTCGTTTTTATAGAAAATATCCTTCATATATTTACACCTCTGTCCTTCAAAATCCTATAGAAACGCACAAAAGATTAATTGCTAATTTTGAAAACTGTCCAAATTAATTCTTAATTTGTCCAAATTAACATGTAAATTAGCCGGAAAGTTTGGAACGCAATATAATAAATTTAAAACAGGTAGTACGAAAGCATTGTAGATGGTAGCGAAATTAGATTTGTGAAATGTTGCACAAATTAAAAGTCTTATTTATTTAGCATGAAAAACCAGTTTACACCTGTATTTTATTCCTCAAATCTACTGCTCCTATCCTAAACTTTGGCTCCGTCGACCACAATTCGCCGGAGAAATGTGAAAGTGCAGCTTTATTTCTAAGGTTAGGCCTACCGTCCGAGTACAATGATCGGCCGTCACGATAACGGAGCTTTTCGAAAACGCTCTTAAAACCGGAGGAATAAGCAACTGACTCCGGCGTGGACGGAAAACATCTTGACAACGGAGCTTTTGGACAGCGATGACATCATGTTATCTCCCTGAGCGAGTTTCCTGTCGTTACCTGTAACCCGTCCTTTAGCCTCCGTTTAGACCCCAGCGGTTACTGAGTCCCAAACCAGAAGTCGATTAGCTCCCGTTCACGCTTAAACGAGAAATAGATAGTGTTTTCGACTTCTGGCTGGGAGCTAACCCGCTAGGAGCTAATCGATTTGGAGAAAAATCAATCCTTCTCAAATAATAAAGGGGGTAAATTTCTAAAGAAACTGTGGTGCTGCGTCGGTGGGGAGTATTACAAGATAATTTGGTTTTATCAACTGGGTTGATAATGTGAATTGGCCACCGTAAAGAGATTCGAAAGCTGACGTTGGATTCGCTCCGACGAAGGGCTAACGGGAATCAGAAGTAGCCAATCCTGTGATGTGAATTCTACCCACGTGGACAGCCCAAGAGGCTTTGCAAGCAGCCTCCGAACAACAACGTAACGCACGTGATAATTTTATTTGAGAGAGGACTGGTTACCAGAGACATCTAAACTTTGGAGGGATTACCTTGAGAATAAGACCGATATGGGATTATTTCTCGTTTAATTCCCTTCATTCTCTCTGCACGGATTAGTTTATTGCTCCAGTTTAATTTATTTATAACGTTTCATGTTCAGCTTTGCGAAACACGTCTGTTGGGGGTCCCTGATATGTCAAATTATGAGCCTCTGTAATGACGAGTTCTCTGATTAAGGAGGCCTTTTTGTGTCTAGATTCATTTTGTTCAAAACAGTACGAGGCATCTACGGCCTGACTTCGAGAAAATGTGCCTGGCACTAGAGCCTCTCGAGTTGAAATAACAGAGGAAATAAGGTTTAATTGTCTTCACTACCCACTTTCTCGACTACAAACGTGATTAAGTGCGCACTTGAGCAACTGGGAACGAGTGCCTTTACGAACGACTAGAAAACGAGACAAGAAAACCTCTTTCCCAGGGCTTTGGAAACTTCCTTTCCAAATGTTACGGGAAAAGCCTGGGAACGAGCTTGTAATGCTTCTTTCACCATTCTCGTTCCCATAGCCCTTTTCTCATCTCTTAGCCGGCGGGGCCTTGGCACGAGAATTCTCGTGCCAAGGCCCCGCCGGCTAAGAGATGAGAAAAGGGCTATGGGAACGAGAATGTTCTTTCACAGGCTCGGCGGTTGCACCCAGAACCCCCGCTGTCCCAGGGCTTCTATGATTTCTAAAGACTCATAAACAAAATCTAAGAGACGACATTAAAGTTCGGTAACAAATGGTCGTAACTCAGTTTTTCCTACTTCAACTACGTAGGTCAATTGATTTGCACCCGTCAATTCTGACGTCCATGGCCTGTCACAAGCAAACGACTGATTGCTTTCATTCATTCGCGTTGATTTGCATACACGCAGCTTTGTTTATCTGTCATGCTGCTTTAACAAATTCTTCGACCGCAACTAATATCAGCTAAAATATGTAAATTTGACGTTTCGCGTCCCTGATTTTCCTGCTAGGTGAATTAATGAGCAAATGTTTATCTCTGGGTTCGCTTTGGGAGGGTTTACCGTTGCAAGATGTTCGGGCGAGAGCTAGGATTTGCGTTCATGGCCTTTCTTGCTTGCGTCGAGTTTGTTTCAGCAGCCAGCAATTCAACAGTTATTTTGATTTGCCTAGACGGATTTCGCTGGGATTACATGAGCAAAGCGGACACGCCGAACTTAGATTTCATCGCGAAAACTGGAGTTCACGTGCTCTATGTTAAGAACGTGTTTCCCACGGTTGCGATGCCGAATCTTTACACCATTGTCACAGGGCTATACCCAGAGACTCACGGGATTATTGCAAACGAGATGTTTGATCCTGAGTTTCGAGCTGTGTTTGACAGCAACAATAACGAAACAAGATGGTGGGATGGCGGTGAACCAGTTTGGGTCACAAATCAAAAGCACGGTTTCAAAAGTGGTACAAGTTTCTGGCCAGGCTTCGATGTTACTATTCAAGGCTATTTTCCAAGCTTCAGTACAAACGGAACCGAGTATTCCAAGCCATTTGCTTCCAAAGCGAACCGCATGCCAGTTAAGGAAAGAATTGACACAGTTATAAAATGGCTAACCACAGACAAGCCTCCAACCTTCGTAGCAATTTACTTCTCTCAGCCTAACGCAGTTGGTCATGAACACGGACCGGATTCACCTGAAATTGAGGCTGCTATCAGACACTTTGATAAAAATATCACCGGTTATCTCTTAGATCAGCTTCGACGGGTCGACTTGTTAGATGAAGTCAACATTATAGTCACTTCCGATCATGGAATGACAGCATATAACACAAGTAACTCTATCAACCTTGATGATATCGTGAATGCAAGCGCCTATGAAGCTTGGTCGGGTAATATGGCGTTTTTCACCATCCAGCCGCACCCAGGCAACGAGAGCTACGCCGTGTACGACAGTCTCAAGGAAGCAGCGAGAAAAAGCAAACTCTTTGAAGTGTATAAAAAGGAAGAGGTTCCAGATGACCTGCATTTCAAGTACAACAGACGAATTGGTTCAATTGTCGGGTTACTTAAAGAGGGCTGGTACGCCCGCAGTTCGAAACTGCCACAAGGAAATTATTCGAACGACATAATACGAGGGGGGCATGGATACAGCACTGCGATTAAAGACATGTATCCCTTCTTTATCGCTCGTGGGCCTGCATTCAAAGAGAACTTTACCACAAAGACGTTTGAAATCGTAGACATCTACCCTTTGATTTGTCACATACTTGGAATCCAGCCGGCGCCAAATAACGGCTCATTGGCCCGCGTGAAAGGGCTTTTTAAACCCACGGAAAGTACAACGTCAACTAATGCGCCCACCGAAAGCACAACAGAAAAACAGCGGCCTGGAAATAGAATCGTGAAAATCGCTGGTTTTGTAATTTTGGGCTTCGCAGGCCTTGTGAGTCTGGTTGCTGCAATCTTGTTGATAATTCGATGGTGCAAACGCCAAAACCGACCGAAAAAACTCACTTGGCAGGAGGAGGACGAAACCGCCGCTAACACCACAAATGTCGATCATGCAGATGACATGGCAGCGAATCAAGAGGAACCGATCGAAAGTAACGATGAAACGGTAGCCTTGCGAGGCCAAGAGATTCAAGTATAAATCTGCGGCCACGAACACACCCTCCGGGGTCAGTTTCAAAAATACATCGATTCGTGTATTCGTCGATTTAATGACTGGCTTAAAAGCTCAAAGAAACGAAGCTAGTGAGAGTTTAAGATCCGCAGGAACTGTTTTGAAGGAACAATGGTTGGAAATAAGTATTTTAATTCATACAGTCGTTAAATCGCTTGAAACATTTGAGAGAGGGGCTTGCACCTGTTTTGCATGTTCCGGAAAGATTGAAAAAAGTTGCAATTATGCTTATTCACGTTTGAAAACAGTTTAAGAAGAGCCCATCCTGATTGGTTTACGTGGCATGATTGACAAAGGACGGCGAAATATTGGACAAATTTAGCATTTGATGGTTTTACTAGAAAAAAAAAAAATACAAAAAAACAATTAATTATACTTATCATGCATAATACTAATATAACTAACTGGCCTCGTTTGACACATTTTTAGACATATCATCTTACGGCAGAGGCAATACTATAAACTATATTAAACTAGTTGTTTTATAAAAGGTTAATTGCCGCTTCGTCGGTCCGCTAATTTAGTCAGACTCTAAAGTTCGAAATTTGACGGTCGGTGGTTGAAGCAAATAACATAATGCATTACTGATGATACAATTAAGCAACGCTGATTCTACGTAGAGAATGTAATGCGACAGCTTCATGACCAGGCACGATAGAGTACAAACGGAAAGCCAAAATGCAACGGCGAACAGCTGTTTCGACGCGGTGTGGTCTCGTCAGCACGGTATAAGCTGTACTGGCCAGTTTTCGCGAGTAATTCATTATTTTCGGGTGCATATTAGTCTTCAGTATTTCACCTTTCTATGAGAAAGTGCGAGAAATATTAAATGTTCCTGTGTTTGAAAATGAAAAATTCAACACTCATTACTGAAGTCAATAACTAGTATTCAATGTTCATTATTTCTATTTCTATCCTGACCACCAATGGTAATTAATTTGCTGTGATGCATTCTTTTATTCTCTTCAAAAAACAATCAAAAAAGAACACTTCAACAAAGCAAATAGATTTTCATTACAGGCGTTCAGCAGGGCGTCAAAAATGTACAAAGTCTGAACTTTACGGCAAATATGTAATTTATTACACGAATAAGTCACCGCAGGAGGCTAATAACAAAAGTCAGCCAATCAATATGCGTTATAACCGGTCCAATATCTTATTCGACCGGCCGTGGAAAGGTAAAAGCTCTTTTTCAGCTCTCACTTATATGAAAAAAGCATGCTCGGGTACTTGTTTTTCTCTGTGCTGTCCTGGCCTTGCTGTGCTTTAATTCTCCCAGTACGGACCTCGCGTTCGGTCAATAAGTGACATATCTAACTTTTGACTTGGAAGAAATTGAAAGAAGATACAAATCCATGCGTGGCGTGCCAGTTTTGAGTCTTTGATGGGGAAAAGGCGCGGTAGTTTAATAACCAAACACCTCTGCAAAAAGGATTTAAAGATTCTCACCTGTGTTTGGTCAGTGCAGCATTTCAACCGAAAACCGACCGCAAGCAAATAGCAGTAAGTAAAGGTTAACCGCAAGAAAACTGCAGGGGGACTGGCGCCTAAGCCTCGTGACACAAAAATGGAGTACAAAAATGCTATTGGTTTTCCATGTGAACATTTATATGGAATCTTACTTGACAGCGTTTCTGAATTGTAACTATCAGTGATACCAGTGAAAACTAGCGACAAGACAAGAAAGAAGGCAAGAAGGCGACAAGACAAGCAAGAATGTTAATTCTTGTTATGCTGGAAAGAGCCGTCAGTTGTAGACTAAGTCACGCAATACTTCTCACGCGTGACGATCATAGCATGACCTTCAACGAACGCGTGGTGGTGTTAGTCCCTGAAGTGTCCCTGGTAATGCCTGACGGTTTTTGGCCACGACGCACTCTGTTCAGAAGAATGCGGGACATTTTGGAGTATCAAAGCTGAACAATATCATCCGTTATGTCTTTATTTCCTTTTTCTCGTAGCCCTTTGTTGGTACTTTCAATACTGATCATTGCTGTGTTCGGATTCCGTGCTTTTTTAAGCGTTCCATTTCGCGGAAGCTCGGCAAGTGCTGTTCATAAACTTGAATCCATGTCACAAATGAGCATGCTTACATTCAACATCTGGTTTGCTGCTGAAAAGATGGAAGAAAGAATGGCAGCCTTGGGCGTAATTGTGGAAAATCTTAAGCCAGATATGTTGACATTTCAAGAAGTCACTCGCGATAACCTCGCACTTTTACGGCAACAGAAATGGTTTGCTAGGTATCACTTGACTCCACCTGACATCACCAAAGAAGGGAGATATTTTGACATCATTTTGACCGTATTTCCGGTTGATAAATGGCAAGTTCACCCGTTCAAGAACTCTCCATTTAATCGTAAGCTGATAACCGCAGAGATCAAGAGGACTGTTTTGTCCTCGAAGAGTACAAGATTTGTGATTGCTACAACACACTTGGAGCATTCGGGAACCTATGCTGAATTACGTGAAGAACATTTAAGAGAGTCCTTGAAAATGCTGTCAACTTATGACAATGTTTGTGTGATGGGTGATATGAACATTGAAGCTCAATTCGATGGTGATGTTATTCTTCCCTGGCAATGGGTCGATGCCTGGCTCACACTTCCAGGAAATACCAACAGCAATGGAAACACCTGGGATCAGAGCAAGAATCCGTTCATCAAGAAGCATGGAGAGGAATCATCTTTGAAGGATCGGTTTGATCGGGTTTTTTGCAAACTGAGAGACTTTAAAGTAAAAGAAATGAAAATTGTGGGTAATAATCGCACAGTAAAATCTAGTGTTTTACCCAGTGACCATTTTGGCCTGTTTACTGTTATTGAAATATCTGCAAAAACTGCAGACAAACATAAAAAACACTCGCAGACTGCAAGTGAGGTATATTTTAAGAGGCCACCAGGTTGGGAAAAACTAATTAAGCAATAGTTTACAGAGTATGTCACATCTGGTATAACACATGACCTTGCGTCTTCAAATATTTAATTCTTTTCATTAGATGACTGGGGACGACTGCGCCAACAAGTCAGTGTCAGCACAAACCATGGGGGAAAACTTAGGCTCAATAATCAGCTGCTGAGGGAAAGAGCCCAAGCTCAAAGACTAGACTTGAGAAAACGGTGGAAATCGAGTCTAGGGTTAAATGTGATGGAGTAGCAGAAATACTGTAGCTATTCTCCAATCAATCATTTATTTTAACACATTTCATTGAGGTGCTAGTCGAGCTCCTAGTCTGTTCATATTACAGATTAACCAGGATAAACACTGAGTGATGCTAGGGGTCGGTTTAACCTATGCACAGACATTAGTATTAGGTAATTATGTTAGACAGGCAATTCCTGTATTTTTTCTTTTTTGGGGGTGGGGGGGGGGTGTAGGGGGGTGGGGAGTGGTATGTAATTCATTCAGCCTCAAAACTCTTATTTTATACCTTCAAATTAACCATAGTTCATCTACTACCCTTTGAGGCTCAAAGTTGTTATTGTTGTTATTGTTATGGCTGGGTTTTTATCATTGCCAGTAGGTCTCTCTCATTTAAAAAAAAAAACAGAGAGAATAGGAAGTACATATTCATAGTTCTTATAAATGTCATGCCTATCAATTTCATGTCACTAGCTTTCAGAAAATGTATAGGTTGATGGGGTTTTCTTTGAAAGCGTGAGCGCACGATTTTCAAACACTGTCAATCCACCTACCATGATAGCTTGAAATATATATTTGACATCCACTTGCTGTATGTCATACTAAAGAGATAAGTTTTTTTCTTAAGCCACAGAGAAACAAGAGAATCTTCAGTCTGTAGAAGACTAAAAACATGTCAAAATCCATGGCCTCTAGGGTAACACACTATTTAACTTATTTCAGCTTACAATGTGCTTGCAAATAGATATTTATACACTGTGGAACTCTCATAAAAATAACTTATTAAATGCTTGCATTTTGGGGGATATATTTTGTGATATAATGCAAGAGAGGAAGCCTAACTAGTTAACACCTTGTCTTGCTCCGGCACATAGTAAGAAAATAGTTTCATACAAATACTCATTACTACGAACAATTTTTTTAAAAACTGTAGCAGCTTTACTGAATTTTATCATTCCTCTGACATACTGTATTAAAAACCTGTTTCAGTCGTTTATTTTTGTCTCTTTGCCAAAGAGACCCACTCTCTTTACAGACCCACTTGCATCTTGTCATGGTGTGTTAAAAAAAATCCCTTCCCTGGGGGAGGCATGCATATATTCTTGGACTACACATTATATGCAAAGAGAACTGTTTGTAACAATGAAGAAAGATGTCCTGTTGATGTGATACCCAGGCTGAGGAGAGTAAAATAATGTTAATAAAAGAACTTTTGCAACTTGTAGTATAGGGGAAAAAAGGGCCCATCTTTATTTAAGTATCAAAACATCAATGTACAATGCTAATTGGTGGCAATTGTATGGCTTTAAGTAAAGGAGTTGCTTTTACCTGCTTGATTGGCACCTGATAATCCAGAATCAGTATACTTGGAATGTTTATCAATCAAGTTAGTAAATGGTGCAATTTGAATGCTTTATTAAATCCATTTTGAAATCACTGGTTATCCTTGTAATGTGATTGGTTCTCAGTGGTGCGATTTACAGGGTTCGTACTCTTTTTGGGACTAAAACTTCAAGGACTTTTCAAGGACATTCCAGGGCGCAATTCCAATTTTTCAAGCACTCCATTTCGTAAAAAATGCCATTAAAATGTGATACTAGATGATCGGGTTTAAGGGATAACTGTCAGATTTGTTCAAGCGTCAGTCTTTTCTAGTTCTTCCACTAAGTGGAAACAGTCAAACAGCAAATTTCAAGGTTTTTCAAGGACCCAATGTACTTTTCACGGACTTTCAAGGCCTTGAATTTTGATTTTCAAATTCAAGGACTTTCAAGGACTTTCAAGGTGCGTGCGAACCCTGGATTTATTCATGAACCACACTAACTTTTGCTCTAAACTACATCTTTTTCTCAGCCAATGAGAATGGGACAGTAAAACAAAACAACCAATCAGATTTTAAGGCTTTTTTAAAGTCACCAATCACATTGCAGGAAAATAAAATGCAAAAAAGCTATTGTTTGGCAGCATTAGCAACTTGGTTCAATAAATATTGGTCCTGACCAAAATCTTGTTCCTGTATTTAGGCTATTAAATTGTGCGATTTTAAAATGGATCTAATAAAGTGGTAATTAAACTTTGGGTCATGCAGTTTTGGTCTGAAATTATACTTGTGATTTCAAATTGAACTCGCGCTGCACGCTCAATCGAGTTTGAAATCACACGTATGATTTCAGACCAAATTGCACTCCACTCAGTTCAATTACCATTATTTATTGAGCTGATAAACCACAGAAAGGCTTGGCAGATTATAATGCATAGATTGCACAACTTTACTTACCTCACATATTTAGAGAAACAAGCCACTTCTTTATTTTCACTTAGATGTATTTTGGAGGCATTTAAGGGGTGGTGTGGCACATAAAAGGTGATCCAATATAATATTTTATGATAACTGCAGAAATCTTGCACGCTTATTGGCTAAATTTCATTGTCAATAGGTGGACAGACATGAATTTATGCCATGCGTCAACGAGCAAGAGCGGACAACTTGTTATCGTAAAAAAACAAATTGACGTTAGTTTTTCATGCGTCTGTCCTGTTACTGACAAAGAATTTCATCACAACATTGTCAAAGTAGTCTGTAGATCCACTCCAGTATCACCTCATAGATCCACAGCTACTTTGACAATGTTATGATGAAATTCATGATCAATAACAGGACAGACACATGAAAAACTAATGTCAATGGAAATTTGAATACAAAAATCAAATAAGTTCTTCAAGGGCACTTCAGAATGGTATCTAAAGATGGTTTACTGGGTAGTAGTAATGTTAGTATCAGTGGCACCATATACGTTTCTCCTAGTTACGCTGTATAACAAAAATCAATGATTAATTAAAAATGCATGGCAACAATGCTGGACTTCCTATTTTATTATCCAACCTCTACCTCAATTATCAAAATACAATAACATCCTTCGACAAAGAGAAAACACTAAATAAAAATCCCAATATGTCACATAAGTCTGTTGGGATGGATTTTTTTTCTACTACAAGGCTAAGAAAGTTTTCATAGAAGAAATTAAAAACCACCACTTTGAAACACTTAATATAATTTCATGGAAACTCTAGAGGAAGTTCAATTATTAAAGTTTTACTATCTAAAAGAACTTGAAAAGGCAAACTAACATACAAGTCCACTTTTTTAAAAATTTGTGTTTACATCGTGCTTATGTAAACCAATGAACAGGAATAGAAACGTACCAGCATTTTAGTAGCTGTTTTAAACTTTATTCCCAATGTAATATTATTAATAGTACACTCTTACTTAGTGGACTCAAACTTAAATAACTATTGCCATCAGCTATGACAAAATAAATGATGACATCCACAATCAAACTATTACAGTACATTATTAATTTTCTTGTTACATCTTACTAAAATCAGGGACAACTTATTAGACAATAAAACTTTGTTACACATGACTTGTTCAATGTGCACTGCTTGCATCACAAAGAATTACATCCAATTTTCATTATGTAACATCTGCAGCTACGGTTTCAAAGTTTTGAAACGCATAACAAATATTGTCTTTCTTCTCATGTCTTAATCGCAATCCCAAAAGCAAGTTATAGGTTTGATTTAAAAAAATGAATTCATTCATCTGTGGACTTTAAGGATCTACGTCATGGGCAGCACATCTTGAAAAAATTAGCCCATTTGTCTTTTTTAATCCATTGAATTAAAATCTTTATCAGTCAATATTAACTACTTATTAACCGAGAGTGAGGTCTTTACGGGAAAATCTCGGACCGAGACCTTGCCGTATTGACGGAGAGATAGCAAGATCAATACGGCACGGCCGAGGTTTGAGATTTTCCCGTAAAGATCGAACGTTGGAGGTTAATAAGTTGTTTATTATAGGGCTTTTTGCTTGGCTTTTGCAAGCCTGTAATCGGCTTGTGGGCATTACGGGGGAATAATGCCCTAGTATTAGCTAATCAGAACACACGTTAGATCGTCTACAAACCCAAGTCATATAATAATTACATGTATTTACTCTTGTTTTTCTTATTTATTAGTTTTAGTAGTATTCTACATTAGGAAATTGTGTATTATTTCCTTCAATTTAAAAGCAATCAGAAAATGGCTTAAAATTGTGACATTGCTATCCTAATGTAAGCATGTCACATGCAGCAAAGTTGTGCCGTCCCAGTTGGTCCTTGTAATATAGCTACCACTATACATCTATGTCAAGAGGCAGTCCAAGAGCTTGCAACGCTATCTATAATGAACTAACCAGGTAGAAGAGCTAATTGCAAGCAGTATGAACATACTAACATCATTATTTGTGCAGTAGAATACCAATTTCTCAAACCCTCAAGTTCTTGAATACTTTGTTGTTATAACTCAACCCAAATGTCTTGGATTTAATGTTTCACTGACAGTAATTTTGCCTCGAAGATCTCAAACTCCCAATAACTCACACCAATTTTTGTTTCCCTTGAAGGTTTGTGAAAATCAAGATTCCACTCTACTTATTACTGCTGCTCTCTCTTGAGTACAAGCCATGAATGACAACTCTTCAGTGTCACTACAACACTATAAAAATCTACAGACTATTAAACACTGTGATCAGTTCTCAATTGATGTGTTTCTAAATTGCTACATGGTGATCACAAAGTGGCATAAGGCACCACAAAATATACAACTTACAGATATTTCAAAATTTGCAGTCATCTACCACAATCATTCACTGAGAAGGCTTTGAACAATAATTTTAAACTGTCATTATAGGAAGCAATCAAAGCCTCTGAAAAGGCAATAAAAAAAGAAAAGAAAAATTGCACACTTGGTTGTTCAGCTGAGAGCTTTGGTAAACCAAGAGTTATATGCCAAGAAGCTGTCACAAAAATAGTCAGCAGCAAAACAGACACTGCATTTCAGTGTAATGTATACACAATAAAATATCATCATTAATGTACTCTCTAAGACCAATACTTGATATTCAACTGGGAAGATGTCTGCAGGACATAGAGAAAGGAGAGAATTGGGAGGCACTGAAAGAAAACCTACCAAACATTTCCTTATTTTGGTGGGGCTAGAGGCAAGTGCTTGGCACATGTTACGTTTTGTATTTTGGAGGTCAAAAGTACTTCTGACCAGGGTTCTTTAAGGAGTGGGGAGTTAGAAGGAATGTCAAGGCAGGCCAATTTATCATTCTATAAGAGCAGTTCTGAATTGAGTGTTGAAAGTAATCAGGCAATTACTTTGGTATTTCTTTTGGTTTTACTACGGTTTGAGATTAGCTGAATAATCTAATTAGGACCGGTAAGTAATTAGTTTGGTATTGATTGGGTAAAATAATTATTAATGTGGCTTCTCCTTTCTCTTCTCCACCCCATTGATTCTCCCACAATTCTGAAATTTTCCAAAAATCATAATTTGCATGTGCATTCACGCTCTATGAGCCCGTTTATTCGTTGCTCATTCCATACGAAACCCTCACAGGCCCATTGAAATCCAAATCCATTCAATTATAATAACACCAAGAATCTGGGCATATCTGTGGGTTCCCTTAACTCCCCGATAAACTCCTCAATTCTTTTTTGGATGTTGTCAAACTTGTCTATGCCTCTGTAATCTATCTCGCCATTTTCCCATGCTCGCTGATGTGCAACATCTTTAAGTGCTGGGGTTAGTTCCGCAATGGGATCATCAATGTACATATCAGCTATCCCAATGTCTATTCCCTCGACATCTGATTCCTGAAAATATGAAGAAAATATTGAATAAATTGCAGTGGATTTTCTTAAAGAATGAACTAATCCTTCAGCTAAGAGTGAAACCAAAACATGCAACATTAAATTATACATTTTTCACATCAAAATGTTTCTTGACTCCAACAGTTTTGAGAGAAGCCAGAAATGAACGCACTTAAATTTGAAATTGACAACCTGCAAAAGCACAGTTACAACAGGTTAATCATTTTCACATTTACATCAACGACAGCTTCCCTTGATTGGCAAACCACCTAACATCAGTGTAAGATGTTGTAAGACAAAATATTCATTGAGAAAAATTTATTCTTACTAAATGCCTTTTTATGATCTTTTAGTTACTTGGAGTGAATTATTCTACAGTTTCTTATTAGTCAGCCTGAGGGACTGACTTTCAATCCAATTTCAGAATTTAAAATTAAAATGTACCATGTTCATGGGGATTTTTTTTAATTCTAGTTCATCTGCATACTTTCCCTTTTGTACAGGTCGAGAGAATTTCAACTTGAACAATGATAACTGTCCTAGAGTGATCAGAGCCAGTTATCAGATTAAGGAGAAATAAGCTCCTGATCACTAGTTGTTAATATCCCTAAAGTCGCCAAATAAAAGGTGGGTTCATACTAAGCTTAGTAAGTATACCCGAAGCATACTTCAGGCGTACTTCAGATGTGGACGGGTCTAATTTCAGCGCAAGTAGGCTACTTTTGTAGCCTTGGAAACGTGTGTTTTTCAAAGCCGCCGAAGTACACTTTCAAGTCATGTTCAACCAGGCTTACTAGTTTACTTACGCTTTATCAAAACAAGATCGGGAAATTAAAACATCAATCGAACTGTAATGAAATATGCCGTTTGCATCTGGCAGGAAATTGAAGGCACACACATCTCACTTGATTGCTTACTTCAGGGCCAAGGTTTATGAAGAAAGAAAAGAGCATGGAAAACTCAAACATTTATCAACACAGGCCTTACTTCCACGTTTTGGACGACGGAGATGACTATTTCAATTAAGGACTCATGTAAGTTGACCAGACCTCAAACCTCTTGTGTATCTTGATTGACAACCTCGATTGCTTCAAGCATACTTTGAATTCTAGTGCTAGTGCTAGTGTTTTTTTTTTTACTGGAACTAAAATTAGTTTTCTGACTCATCTGCTATTTTTTCAACTTTTGATCTTTTTGCCTTTTTATTCTGCTTTTCCATGACTTTCTATGACCCACATTTCAATTTCATGGCTTCCCAGGCCTGCCAAATGAAATTATAAAATTCCATGACTTTCCGGTTTTCCATGGCCCATACTTACCCGGAGTTACACACTTCATACCAACATTAATTGATTTCTCTCTTGTCTTAGTAAGAAACAAATTACTGTATTATTTCAAAAATAAATCAACTTACGAATTTGCTTTGATCGACAAAGGAAATTAAATTTATAGCACCTCAAATGTGATAAATAATTTTGCCATGTCTCTCAGGGAGATGGGACTGTCCTGCATGTCTTTTGTGGTATTCTAACCAATAAATTGTTGTCGCATATTGATATCTTGCTGTAAACAAAATTCCCTACCCATGTTTCTGTCGGCTCACAAATGTTTTCCAATATACCGAAAACTTAATTGTGAGAAGATTGGTATCAGTGCAAAAATGTTTCAAAAAAAGCCACCAAAACTATATGCAATTGATTTCATGTTTTTAAAAAATAAGATAAAGTTCTTCTGCTAAAGCCCCTAGTTTTGTGTTCAATATCACTACTACATGTTGCAGGAGTCTTGATATCTATTTACCAGCATTGATATTTTGTTACAACAGTAAATAACCTTACGGTAATCTTAAATTTGCAATGCTCAATATAACATATTTCAGATTCAAAATATGTTTCAAATATAACAATTTTTAAATGCAAAATGCCCTCTGATTTCACCAGCCCTCCTAAAAGAGGTTCTTTCTCAAAAGTCCACAAAACCTTTCCAAACACAAACAAGCCCAGCCTATTTCCAGAGTTCAATTGCAGTAGCTTTAAAATCCCAGTAGTTATAAAGAGATATTTTAAAGCACACAAGCCAGGTTGCCTGGGAAATCGTTTTTCTTAGCTACTGGTCAAGTGGTAGTTTCAGCGAAGGAGGAGATAAAAAACAAAACAAATTGAAATTAAATCCTTACAAAAATCAATACAAAATCAAAACAAAATTAAATATCACAGAAAACAACAACACAGAATGCACCAAACATGCTGTACAAACTGTTCAAAATAATGATGCCTACATTTTTAAAATCAGGAGCCTCTTGATGGTCAGAGTGAACTTGCGATGTCTCCGCTGGCCAACTGTGAGGTGGGGGTGGGGGTGCGGGCTCATAGTGCTGCGGTGGTGGGTGGTGGTGGTGTTCATGATGTTGTGGGGGAGGGTGGTGGTGCTGTGGCTCATGATGTTGAGGTGGTGTGTGGTGGTGCTGTGGTTCATGATGTTGAGGTGGTGTGTGGTGGTGCTGTGGTTCATGATGCTGTGGGGGAGGGTGATGGTGGTGGTGTTCATGATGTGGGGGAGAGTGATGGTGGTGTTCATGATGCTGTGGGGGAGGGTGATGGTGTTCATGATGCTGTGGGGGAGGGTGATGGTGTTCATGATGTGGGGGAGGGTGATGGTTGTGTTCGTGATGTTGTGGGGGAGGGTGATGGTGGTGGTGTTCGTGGTATTGAGGCGGAGGCTGATGTGGTGGTTCATACTGTGGGGGTGGGGGTGGTGGTGGAGGTGGGTGGTGAAACTGTTGGGGTGGGGGTATGTAAGGTGCATGTTCAAAATGCTGCTCAGGAGGGAAATAAGGTGCAGGCTGGAAATGATCACTGGGTGAAGAGTCGTCACCTCGGTCATCATGGCATTGCTATGCAAGACAAGGAAAACATGTTCCTGAGTAAACCTGTATGAAGCATGATATGTAAGAAGCAAGTATACGTAAGACGTGCAGCATGCATCAGATGAGCGAGGTGCGTTGTACGTATGCTGCTGTGATCTACCTCAGTCTACAGCTAATTGCAATACAACACCTAAATTGACCAAGTCCTTGAACGCAAAACAGAGACTCTCAAGACAAGTCAAAAGCAAGGACCACAATAGACCACAATAGTTCTTGCTGTTAGCAATAATACATTTGCCAGATGTCAACCACAAGCAAGCAAATAGTCTGAAATATATAACATCACAATATGACCATGCCGTCCAATGTTTTGGCAAGGAATAACTGTTCGACAGCCATTCTTGGCAGATACCTATGAGGAAGAGTTCTGCCTTTATTCATCTGTCTTTCATTTGTCCTTATTGGAACCCCATCACGAAGTCAAGAGATTCACCGCCTAAATATTCTAGCCTTACTCTGACCACAACAGGGAGAACAAACTCCCTTCAAAAGCAACAAAAGAAATGCCTAGATACTCTGGATCAGATTGTCATAGAGAGCAATATCACCATCTGTTTGTTCTACAGCTAATGGACAACACATGCTTAGGACAACTTATGCACTGGTCAAGAACTTTAATAGCTACAGTGTATTTGAACCCAGAAGCTGTGCTACCTGAACCTCTCTCTGTCTACCTGTATACACTTGTGCAAGCTGTGCAATTATCCTAGGTATCCTGATTAATATAGCTCTCCCTTCCAAGTAGAGACCATATTCTGAGACACCCAAGCAATAAAACCTCATACCAGTGCTAGCTAACAGATATCATAAATAGCCTCCTCCCTGAAACACTCAAAACATGGAACCACCGAGATGGTGCCCTTTAAAATATACAGAACCATATTTATTTTGGTAGCATCTGAGGGACAATAATAGCCGATCTACCATTCTCCAAGAGGTTAGAGAATGTTATTAGTTAGTAACAGATGAAGAGCCATTTTTTTGTATGGATGCTCTCTTAATACTATTTAAACCATTATTATTATTATTACTATAATTATTATTATTAGTAGTAGTAGTAGTAGAAGTAGCAGTGGCAGTGGCAGTGGCAGTATCAGCGGCAGCAGCAGTAGTAGTAGTAGTATTATATTAAGAGGTACTTGTTAGTAACTGCCTAATATTAACATCAACAATCATTCAGTGGTAACTGTTTGGTGGAATGGAAAATTTCTGTCAATCATCAAATCAATACAACTGCTAAAACCGACGACTCACACAGAATTAACTTTAAAGAGACAGTTAAAAGTAATGCACAATATTAATAGCTGCATGGTCTTAAAATGTGATTTGCTTATCGTTGTGTGTTTAGTTACAACAAGTTAACATTAGCCCACACTTTTTGGGCATTCCATTTGGAACAATACTATTGGATTCAATTTGTTAAAATCTACAAACAGCAGTGGGCATGTTTAACAGTCTCCACTTGAAGAAGAAACAACTAATTAATGCTTCCCACAAAACAATCAATTACATGACCACAGAACTAGCACTAAAATATTTTTTACTTTACACATGTAAAGTTAATTTTGCATCAAACACTATCTAGCAAAGCTGTGCCAACTAGCAACACTAACTGAACGATAATCACTATAAATCTATACAGAATGCACACGCTAAAAAGCAATGAAACTAAGATGGATATTCTCAAGGATGGTTATTCTCAAGGAATTGAATATGGAAACCTACAAGGTAACTCAAACTTAAGAATTAAGACACAATGCCAAACACAATCTTATGATGAGTAGCCTGACCATCTCCTCTACAGGAACAAATCATGACATAGTTAACAAGGACCAAAATTCAAACAAGTGTCTAATATAGAGGTGGCAATAGACAGATTTGCTAAGTGTTTATATCCTTGTTGCCACCCAACTCAGAGCATGTGATGATTCTTTTGAGATGTCACAATTGTGCAATTTGCCAAATGAAACTGATTTCATAGAAGTATGTACAAACAGAACAAATGTAACGTCCCAAATGAATCATCGCTTGATCAGGGTAAGAGAAATTTTCCTTTTCCACTTGTCCTTGAACAAGCACTGTATTAAATTTTGTCCGAAACCTAAGAGTTCTCGTCCAAAAACGTTTTGCTCAAAACTCAAAAACAATTGGGCATTTAATTCTTTTTTTTGTCACACTTATTAGACTTGTACACTTGGGTTAATTGCTTTTCACTTAAACCTAAAGAATTTGTTCTATATCAATGTTATCAATGTTAAAAATAAATTGCTTTTCATAAGTAGTTCTTAACTCAAATTTTGAACCTGGGAACAAGTTACAGTACGTCTTAACACGGCTGGTTACTAACACCAGGTTCCCAAGCCAATTAAATGTAGCTAAAAAAAACAACAAATTAAAGAGCTGCAGAAGAGCAAAGTTAAAAAAAAAAATAAAAGGGCTGCAGAAGAGCAAAGTTAAAAGGAATATTTAACCTTATTTTGTCAAGTATGAGGTTCGTTTTTATGACTACAAGATATATTTTAACTCTACTGTAATTTGAAGTCCATTTTCAACTGGTTCTTTATGTTTCCTTACTAAAAATGTGCTTGTCCTATGGACAAGTTATATGTCTGAACAAAATTTCTACCTGTCCCGGACAATCGGACATAGGTTCTGGGGCACCCTGAATTGGTGATCTGAATTGGATGCAGGCAACAAGGACGTACATGTTAACTGTCAATTGTAATTGGGTACAAAGTGGACAATTATTTTCTCAAGTACCTGTAGAGATTATGTTATGATTATACCAACTGCATTCTTAAAATATATAATTAACCATTCTTTCAAGTATTGTCCTAAAGTAGTATGCATACAGGAAAGAAAACTCTTCCAGGAAATTGTTGGGTACAAACTTTTTAACTGAAAAGTACAAATCATTCATCAAACTGTGGTTAGACAATTTCACCTACCCTCATCTCAGGCCGTACAAATGTGACATAGATATCCCACCACAGCTGCAGGAAGGTTCGCTCATGAGGAACGTACCCTTGGCTTCCTGATGGTGTGTAAACTCTACCAGTTTCAGTGTTGTATGTATAATGCCATGGCTTCAAGGGACCAATGAAATGAACTATTTTCACATCTCTTCCAAACCTGCCAAGGAAATTTCATTCGTTTTACTTTTTTTACCGTTTATAAAATATTTACAAAATATCAGTGTACAAGACAATGAAGTCCAGGGAAGCCGACAAGGCTTATGTAAAGGACTACCTTATTGAGACTCGAGACAAAAGAATAAAAATTGCTGCTATCAGCACACAAAATAATCCTAATTTAGGATATAAAGTACTTAAGTAAATCAAAATGTGCAAATGCACAAGAGCAAAGCAAAGACAAGAAAAGCAAACACCGGCACACTACTAGAGAAGTAAAATAAAGTGATACCAAGAAAGGTGAACACAGCACTACTAGAGGTGTTTGAAAACATTAATCTTCTCTAAAATGCCAAAAGGTGCCTAGTTCCTAGAGATGCTTTCTCTAGGTAATAGATGAGGTCAATACACGACTTTCATAATGGCGGACCGCTCGGACGGAGTGGTAACTACTAACATTAAAGCGAGGCTAGTAAGGCCACGTCGCGAAACACGCACTTTCAACATGGCAACCAATGTGGAAATAAGCGATTCGAGTCTCAGGGAAGAAGATATTCCCGGTGCTTCATTATTAGGCCGAAAACCGTCAGAACTCAAAAACGATGAGTTGAAATTCTGGTTGAGGTGTAGAGGTGATCCAGCAAAGGGGCTTAAGACGAAAGCAGAGCTTGTAAAGCGGTGAGTCGTCGTTTTGTTTACGATGCGATCGGTCTGTTTATACATTTTTAATGCGTCAATGGAACCTTTAGTTTGTGATGTTTCTTTTCGTTTCTTTTCTCCTAATGGTATATCTATATTGATTTCCAGTGTTGAAGAGTACATAAGGTCTGGAAAGGACAGAAATATCGTCGATCCCGATCCAAATGGACTGTATACAAAAAGGAAACAACAGCGTCATGGCGTTTCATCGAGCAAAGATCCGGTGAATACTGATTTGAATGCCAGCTCCGCCGATCAAGCGTCGCAAGTGCATGTTAGTTATCCTGAGAATGGATGGGGGTGCTCACTCTTGAAGATGCCAATGTTTACCAGGGCTGAAAACACATCGCTAAATCCGGGAAAAACATTGGCAACAGAAATCACCACTCCGTGCCAACAACACTCCGGAAGGCCAAAACATTTCTTGAAGATGAATATCTTCGTGACATTGTTGCTACCTGTGATCAGCAATGTTTCTACTTTAAGGCAAAGTGCTGTCACAGCTACAGAAAAAACGACCCACCACACCAGTTAAAATTGGCTTTGTGCATTCTTCTTGGAGATGTGCTGGATAGTACCTGTACTTGTGTCGCTGGAAAAGTGGGATTTTGCAATCATATTTCAGCACTTATGCTGAAACTTTGCAAATTTAGCCTGTATAAATCCAAAACGACAAAAGATTTACGAAAAGAGGAGGACGAGAATCCCCATCTGGCTTGCACTTCTCAGCTTCAGCAATGGAACCAAAAAGGTGGTGGAGAAAGTATAGTTCCACAACCAGTTATGGAAGTTGTTGTAAAGAAAACCAAACTTGATGAGCCTAGCACTTCTAGAGGTGGTAGTGGTGTAAAGTGCCTCTTGTATGAAGCACGAAAGCAGCCAAAGTATGACAGAGACACTAAAAATGTGTTCATGTCTGAACTTGAGAAAATTGACTCAAACCTGGGTTTTGTTCATATGAGTAAAGCTAAAAGTTTAAATACTGAACTGAAAGAGACAAAATTTGGAAAAACCCCAGTTGGATCATTCTTGAGTTACCAAACAGCATTAACAGAGTCAAATTTTTCTGCTCAAGTTGATCTTACCTCAGTTGCAAGAGTAAACAGAGTTGTGCCGGACCTTGCCCAATATCCTAGATTCCCTCTGACAAATGAAGCTGAGATGGTAGTACCCCGGGTCTTGACAGAGGCGGAGGAAAACTTGCTGTCTTCTTTGAGTGTGGATGAAGAAAAAATTCATGCAATTGAAAACAGTACTAAAGAGCAATCGGCTTCCGACATGTGGAAAAAGGAGCGCAAATACAGGTTTACTGCCTCTAAATTTCAGGCAATCAGTAAGAGGCAAAGAAATCATGGTTCCTTTGCAGAATCGATAATGCATCCAAAGCCCTTTTCTTCAAAGTATGTTGCCCATGGGATCAAACATGAACCAGTCGCTCTTCAAGAGTACCAGAAATTTATGTTTAATAACAAAACACCAGTGACTGTTCTAAGGAGTGGATTTGTGGTTTCAAAAAGTTGTCCTGTGCTCGGTGCCTCCCCAGATGCAAGAATCATTGACAAAGGATGTTCCATTTGTTTTGGTTTGGGAGAAGTAAAATGCCCATATACCAAGTTTCATGTCACACCCCTGGAAGCATGCTCTGATCCTAACTTCTTCATGGAAAAAGTGAATGACAATGACTGCAGACTGAAAAGGGATCATGAATATTACACACAGGTGCAAGGGCAAATGGGTGTAACTGGAGCCCAGTGGTGCGATTTCATTGTCTACACAAGCAAGGGACTGTATGTTGAGAGGATTCCCTTTGATCCTGTCTTCTGGCAGAACTTGAGAAGTGAACTATTAAATTACTATTTTACACACTTTGTTCAGTTTGCTGCTGATGACTATCAGCAAGCAGTATCAGATCTTTAACTCAATTCTATCAATTACACTGTTCATAGATTATACTTTCATGCATTGTTCCAGTTCAAGTCGTGTATAAGGCATATAGATTTCTGAATGCACTTGTTGTCTTGAACCTATAAATGTGTGTTGCATTGTTCATAAATTACAGTTCTTTTAGTTCGCATGATCATGGCTTGAAGAGCTATAAATTGTTTTGTTTGTCATTAACCTATATACATGTATATTTTTGAAAAAAGTAATTTATTTTTAAATATCATCAAAAAGAGAGAATTATGTTATTCATCTAAATTACAGAATTAAATGTTATGTACAATGATAGGAAATATGGATAACTCAACCAAAGATAAGCTACCTGAAAGTGGTATCAGTACTGTATGTACATGTACATCTATCTGTAAATGAAGGTTGCAGTTTTCAGATTTTCAAATGGACTTGACAGTTTACTATGCTGTCCCTGGCAAACATATTTCAATTTTTTTTCTTTAAGTAGACAGCTTTACAATAGTGTGTAGAGTGAGGTGTAGTTATGGTAAATTACTTAGGTAAGCTTCATTCGCTTGATCAAAGTACACTGTGTGGTTTCACAATTATCAATACTGTACAAAAGGAGGGTCACTTGAGGGGGATTTTGAAGACCAAATTTTGTTAAAGAAATGCATGAAGTTAAACTTAACTGGTATTACCAGAGCTGATAGAGGGATTCAAAGCCAAAAAAACCCTCCTTGTGAGAGTATGGATTTTCTGGAAAACCACATTTAACTATTACCTCTTTTTTATATTTTCATAAATTAAAAAATAACTGAATGATAACATGTATAGTAATAAACACTTTCCTCTTCATTTTCAATTGCATTGAATTTAAATTGATATAATATTTGATTGTGCATTACATAAGATGGCACACACTGCCCACATTTGATTCACCACTGAAAATTGATGGAGAGGGACTCCTCCATCCCATATGTGAAAGTTTTTAATTTTGTTAATAGCACGCTCAACGTGAATACGCAGGCTTGCAATCTCTTGTGTGCGAATAACATCTTGCGCAGGCATTTGACTGGAGCTGCCAAGAAAGGGAGGAATGTTTAGTGATGTTCCTAAAGGCAGCAAGTCCTGGATTGTAAAGCCTTTGTCAGCCATGACTGAGTCCCCATCCTGAAAAGGAAGATCTAGCAATCCACTTCTGACAACAATTTCCCTGTCTGATATGCTGCCAGTGTACAGTTGGCTGATGAAAGTGATCGCTCCCCCAGGAGAAATGCCAATTAATCCTTTTAGGGTGGTGTGATGTTTATAGTTGCTGAACAACTCCCCATTTAAATGCAAACTGCTGGGCATTTGACATCTCACCTCTGTGCAATCGATAATAACTCTGGTAGAGCTGTATTTCTGCTTAAAATCTTCTGGCATTGTGTCATCAATAGCCTTCCTTGAAGGCCAAATGTTTATCTGTCCTAGTTTTAAGTACATGAAGTTGATCCATGTAATAAAAATTCTACTCACTGTTGATGCTGAAACATGATAAAGGTGGGCCAAGTGCTCTTCAGGAAAACCTTGCCTTAGCCTACACATCACAAGGAAAAATTCATCAATTGGTCTCAGTGATCTGCTTCTGCCCCTTTTGTTTTCACTCGTTCCGTCCTCCTCATAAAAATCCGAAGACACATTTGGTTTAGAAGAAAGCCAGTAATTAATGTTCTCAGCCTTTTCACCAGGGTTGAGGTAATTAAAGACAGCCATACAGACATCCCAGCTAGCAAATCCAGTGTAAAAGTTTATGGCATTGTTGTTGTTTTGGAATCTTTCTACACTAAACAGATTATTTTGCAGAGCTTCAATTCGTCGATTAGCCTTTTCAAGCTCTCTTTTAAGATCTGCTATTTGTTTTCTTAGAGCAGTTTCGATGTCCTCCTCTGCCTCCTGTATCTCTTCTGTTTGAGTCTCTGCATCACTTTGTGCATTTTCGCAGCGGGTCATACATGCTTCTTCATCCACTAAATTTTCGGAGTAATTTGGCTCCTCTTGCGGTTCAGGTTCTTGAAAAATAACGCTGCTTGCTTCTCCGACAGTTTCACGCTGGGTTGGTGGCTTACGCTTTCGCGGAGAGGTGCGAGTCCATTGAAACACCGAAGGAACAGCATCACCTCGCAGACCTCGTCGGCCGCCGAGGGTCTTAACAAAATCGCTGTCCCTGAAATGCCTGGAACAAACCTTTGTTGTGTCTTTTATTTCAAAATGTTCACCGATATCTCTCTTGATGGCATGAATCCACTTTTTTCGCCGAATCTCTTCATCAGGAAACTTAAAAAATGACACCTTATCACCGTTTTCATCCCGATATCCTTTCTTTGTGCAGAGCGGTACGCAACAATTCGTGGGCATAATTCCGCACAAGTACAATACTACTGCGATTTTTCCCCTCCAGGTGAACGCCAATATGCAGACAAGCTTGAACTTCAAGTATCGAACGATAAGATAAAACGCCGGCTACATATAAGAAAGAATTGGAACACATTTACATGTATTAGCATACGATCGTAACCATCACGTTCGGGACGTGGCCTTACTAGCCTCGCTCTGATACTAGTAGTTACCATTCCACCCGAGCAGTCCGCCATTATGAAAGTCGTGTATGGTCACCTTGAGAGATCACACCGAGAATGACGAAAGGTTTCGATTCTGAAACAGAACACTCGTTAGAGAGCAGTTCAAAACAGAATGCTACTTACTGTTGATAAGCTGGCGCATAAGTATAACTGGCATTTGAATTCATGTTGTAGATGAATGACAGGTGCCGAGATATGTCAGATGTTCTCCAGTTACTGAAGAATGAATTAAGAAGGCCTTGATCTCCGCCTGTCATTCAAACAAAAGAACAGTTCATTTAGAAATTATTATTTCTGCACCTCGACAGCTCAGAGAAGTGCACCACATGTGGATAAACTGTGGTAAATACAAGAGGGTTTTACATAGAATCTGCAGTGCGTGTACAAGACCTAATGTGACCTAATGGCTAACCAGCCTGGGTACTCCTTACAGTTTTTGGTAGGGGTGTGTGCCCCGTACCTTGAAACCCTTACAACGAAAATCACCGAACTGTGAAATGGGCCCGAATTTTCGTATCGCTGCCCCGCCTACTTTCTTCTACTGCCCCGCCCACTTTCTTCGATGAATTCCGTTACTGTTACTTTTCCTGCCCTGCTCATGTAGTATGCACCATCGCTACGCCACAGTGGAATTATATTTCACTGTGGCGTAGCGATTGCGCATATGAGCAGGGCAGGAAGAGTTTATGAGCATGGTAAAGCCTTAAATGAAGATTTGAGAAGAAATATTATTCAAGATGTTGTGGAAAAGGGAGGCGACTTAGTTACCGGTTATTTTCCTGGGAGTTTTGCGGAAATTGCGCTGAAAAACCGGACAACATACAATACAGTTAGAAAGATTTGGAAACAATTTTTCGAAACTGGTAGCACGCGTTATGAAAGCCACGCCGCCGGATCAAAACATCTCCAACAGGATGATCTGGATTTCATACGATTTTTGAAAACTTCTCGAGCATCTATGGCCACGGGTGAAGTTTATAGGTATGTCAACAAGTTTTGTAATGTTGCTAGCGGAACGTCAAATGCAGCCATACAACGGGCGCTTCGAAATCACTTGACGGATGGAAGATGGACTTGGAAGAGACACAGCCTGTCGCGGAAAAATTTAGCCCCAAAAATGTGCATTACTGTCAACAATTTGTCAATTACATTTAAACAGTTGATCCATACAAACTTAAATTTTTCGATGAAAGTGGCATAAAGCTGCCTGATGTTGGGAAACCAAACTATGGCCACTCACTCAAAGGAACACCAGCCGTAGAAATTTCAAGGAATATGAACTCCCCAAATACTACACTGAACTTGATGTGTGGACTTGACGGGATCATCTATGCTAACACCATTAATGGCACAAGTAATTCCATGACCTTTCTTAATTTTTTTGAGGAAGCTAGTCATGTTTTTTCTACCAGATGGCAGACCTCCGTTCATTTACGGCGATCATATTATAATGGACAATGCAGCAATTCATCACAACCGAGCGGGAGATGCGCTGGGGGAATGGCTGGATGATATTGGCTGTTCATTTGTTTATTTACCAACGTATTCCCCAGAAATGAATCCAGCCGAATATGTTTTCAATAAACTTAAGACCATAATGAAGCGATTTGAATTCCGGGAACTTCTGCGAGAAAATTTGCATGTAGCAGTTCATGAAGCTCTGAAAGAAGTAACGACAGATGATATGCGCGAATTTTTTAAGTACGCTGGTTATATCAATATTTAGAATGGCTTCTTTGTCCTAAGAACACTATGACCAACGATCGTGTTAGTTATGAAATGCAAAATGACTTTAAAAATGTATCCAACAAGAAGGTTAATAAAACACAAGTTGTTCTTTCAGTAAATCTTCAACACTTTTACACTGCCAACATGTATACTGCGGCGGGAATGTTTTTCACTGAAATACTAATTACAAACAGATGTCACTAAGTAAACAAACCCAACAATTTGTCAAGACTTGCAAAGATATGATTCAGAGGTTTTCCTTAGTAAATTGTGATATGGTAGTTAATACTGCGAGTACTGAAAATTTTTGGACTTGTTATAATTCAGTAAAATATAGCCCATACATCAACTCGACATTTCTGTAATTTGTAACGTGTTACTCTAAAAATAACAACACAGCTGTTCAGTCGCTTACTAGTTTGGCGGCTGTAAAAAGTAACGAAAGGCCATAATCAGGCTCGTCAACATCGGGCTGCCTATCGCTACTAGTAATTTCTGACTGTTCAGTGATTTTTGGTGTCGATGAGTACGACTTCAAGCTTTCTGTAATCCCCATTTCGAGGTAAAAATTTTCCTCTTCGACGGTAATTGGGCACATCGCTGACTGACGTGACAGAAGCAGTACAGGTACTTGTAGCGGTACAACTTTTCACTGAACAGTTGGGAAGGATGCCTTTCCCTGGAAATTTAATACCCTTTTGCTCCCACAGGCATTTCACAGGGTTAACAGGTATTTGCTCGAGCTCTAGTGCCTTTTGTCGGCTAGTGATGGCGAAACTCTCGTCGTATTCACGGATAAGTTTCTGAATTTCACTCCTGGCTGGAACTTTCCTGTTGCAAATTCTCTCGAGTTTTCTTATGTCTGTATTGACAAGAAGCCATTGCAGAACCCTTTCTTCGGTAGTTGTTGTTCTCGAGTATTTTTGAGGATCACTGTTTATTAGGTCCGCCTGAACTTTTGCAGCGAATGTATTAAGGCTAGCGGAATAACTATCTTTCTTCAACATAATTTCCAGTTCTAATTGCTTGAGTTTGGTCTTCGCAGCTTTAAGCTTGGACTGTACTTTTTTGAAATATTTCTCCTCTTCTGGATGTCGCTTTATCTCTTTACATATCGTGGCCGAAGAACAGGGTGCAACGAACACATAGTTTTGTTGTGCCCCGAATTATGGCAATTCGAACACAGCAGTTTCTTGCTACTTCCGAGCGACTTGAAGCTACCCTCGAGCTCAAAGACCTCGTGTTGTTTCTTTGCAACAGTTTGTTCAGCATCCTGCTTTTCTTGCTCAAGTTTTTTAAACAGTTTCTGAGTGGGAGATTCATAAGCAGCAGCATCTGAAGCTTTTGACCGTTAAATTCGGCTTCCAGGCGTCGCGCCATTAGATGTTTAGGTTTTTTAGCCACATGCACGCTCCCACTTTTTGGCGATGGCGATGGCGAAGTGCGGAGTCGTTTATGTGAAGCAGTTTCTTGTGGAGTTTGAGCTAGCTCACATATCTTTAGTTCAATCACCTTGAGGTTTTCTCTTGCAGAGTCTTTCGCAGTTTCTATCATGTCAATAAATGAATCCAAGTCATCTGCGGGGAGCTCGATCCAGTCATTGTTGTCTGCGTATTTTAAGCTCACTTCCTTGCTGCGAAGGCCACTGAATCTTGTCAAGATACGATCTAGCAAGGACTCCATGCATAACGTTTTAACTTCCTCTGATGTCAAAAAAGTTTTACGCATTTTTCTTTTGGACCTCTGACCTTAAATTCATATCTATCCATCTTGTTCAAACTCAAGTGGAGCGAAATTTAACCGGCCGCAATCCACACAAGTACAGCCACAAGTACAGTTTCATACAGCACAATCAGCCGTGTACGCGCGGGCCGAGAATTCTTGGAATCCATCGATAAAAGTGGGCGGGGCAGTAGAAGAAAGTAGGCTGGGCAGCGATACCAAAATTCCGGCCCATTTCACAGTTCGGTGATTTTCGTAGTAGTTACCCTATTTCAAGCCAAAATCTGGGATTTTCCATGCCCTATTTTAGACCCGAGCCGAAAATCAAAACCCCATTTCAAAATATGTGACCGCAGCTAACCAGAAATGGCTTCCATTTGCGTACACATTTGAGAAGGGCTACAAATATACCATGTTCTCGTGGGAAAAAATTTAATTCTTTGTAAAAAAAATACCTAATGCCAAGCCAGAGTTATTGAAGCATATCCTATTTCAGACCAAAATGTTCAAAATCTATGCCCATTTTCAGACCAAACAGCTATTAAATCATAGTCTTTGTGGCCGCACAAGAAAATGGGCTAAGCAGGTGTGGGTACCAATAGCTATGTGCATATATAGTACCACCTCCCCCCCCCCCCCAAAGTTAAGCAGTTCTTACCATCAAAACTTCCATGCTGTACAGCATATTCTAAGACAGCTTCATAGGTTGCTCTGGATGGCTCAAACACAAATATGCCAGAATTAAAACAGTCAGGCCAACCAATGTCGGGTACTGCCGAGAGCTCATCTCTCTCGAAAAGTTCATCACAGTTTTGAATTACTAGAGTATCAGCATCTAGGAAAACACATTTTCTATACTGTGTCAAATTCCAGCAGTGGATTTTTGTGAATGTTATACCAAGCTCAGGTCTTGTTAAAAGTGCCAAATTTGTGGTATCGCCGCTATCAAGTAAATCCACAATTTCTAGGTGATCCCATACTCGAGCAAGTCGTTCTCTGAAAATAAAAAAAACAAGGGCATAATGTGTGGATATTGTTCTTAGAACTCAAACAGTGAATATATGCTAATCAAATGCAAAGCTGATATGGACTCCAGAAGGTCGAAGGAAAAGGGGGCATCCACAAACAACACGGAGAAGAATGATACCGGAAGAGATGAAGAGTGCTGGTATTTGCTGGGAGAGTGCCGCAGAATTAGCCCAAGACAGGGCGATCTGATGGAAACTCATCAAGGCCTCATGTGCTACTTAGGCATAGGGGGATAAAGTGAGTGAGTGAAACACAAAGCAGAAGAAGGACCCAGAGTGGAGAGGTCAAAAGTTTTTCTTTGGTGAACGTTTTTACTTCTGAATGCCAAATTCATTGGCATTCAGAAGTATTGTTATTTTATGACTTTTAGCCCTTCCTGTCTTTCAGTAGATTGGAGAGAGTACTCAAGAGTGGTTAGCATCAGGGATTCCACTTCAATTTTTCACACTGTATGGTACCTTTTGTCTCCACCCCCAATTAAAAGACGATCCTAATTGGTGGAAGACAAATATTGACAGTACTTGCAAAATTTTATATCGGATCAGATTCAGCTCAGTTTTTGTTATTGAACATATTTATATGTGCAGATACTATTTTACTAAGTAATCATCCCAAACAAATCTCATGCAATCACAAAACAGATTTCAATAACAACTACATCCAACCTTGATTTAATTGCTCAAATGCCGCGGCCATCAATATAACTCGCTTCATTGCATTGGCAGAAAGGTTTTTTGGCAACTGATATTAAATAATAGACTTCGGATTTGGTGACTTTTCCCCTTTGAAAGACAGAAAAGAATACCAAATTTAATTCTAAGTGGCTCACTTACAAAGAAAAATGCGTAAAAAATGTGATCCCCGTCGGGTAGTGAATTGTACAAATGCCTCCCTGCAGGCACATGGCAAACAATTTGCCCCAGTGTCAATCCAGCGGCTATAACTAAGAAATTCACCGATTGCACATGCTCTGTTTAAATTGAAGAAGCAGTTAATTTGATAAAACTTTGGCATTACTGCATCAAAAGAGAAACGAAAATCTCAGAATAGTACTGCAACGAACTGTCGACCGTTTATACATAATTTATCCTTACGCATACAGACTGGAATGACCCAAGATCAATGAAAATAATATTGAGCTTACACAAAAATAATTTTACATAAGCTTACGAATTCATTATCTGTACAAAACCTTGTACACTGTAGAAAAACGATACTATTAGCCTGCAGCAATAGCAATTGTTTTACCTGGTTGGTTCCAGAACCTCTTTTGCCACGAGAAGAACCAACTTTCTCGTAGTGTTGACACGTCGAAGGGAGTAGCCCAGAACAAGCGCGCCATTAGAGTAACTGTTATTGGTGACCAGGCTAACGAAAGCCTCGTCCTCAACGACCTCTCCAGGCATTTAGACGCTTCTTGACAAACAGGAAGAAGGAAGAAATATTGATAACTCGAAGAATTTCACTTCCTACAAATGACAACCGCACATGAAATTGCACATGACTTTACAATGATCTGCATGGCTAGGCGATGCGCCTTTTTTCTGCCCACTCTAGACAGTAACTCTCCGGCCCAGTACAGTGGGGCTATTTTTGAGTCGGAAAAGGCGAAGAAGCTCCGAAGTAACGAAATAAGCTACGAGGTATCCCGGAGACTTCCGAGTATCGTCCATACCCTAGATAGTAAAGTCTTTGAAATTCTGAATCGAGGCTCGGTACTCGTAGCAACCAAACTTTGACTTTCATTGATGTTTAGCTTTGTGAAGTTGACCAGCTCTTTCACTACTTTGTTTTTAATTTTGTCGGCATGTAGTCAAAGTTAACGGAAATCTGCCAGTGGAAAAGTCAGAGCTGGCGTGTTTTTGTGTTACAGGTAAACAGTAGCAGCATTTGTGTCAAATTCAGTTTAACCCGGACTTGCTCGGACAATCAATCTCGCTGAATTCCTGAACTGGGCTGGTAAAATGAGTGAAAACGACAATGATGAAAATCTTCATGAAGAAGAACAAATAACACGACCGGATTCCAGCGCTTCTTCGGTAATAAGCAGAACTAGCTCTCCAGAACCATTGCAAGATGACGGTTTCGGCGAAGAAACACAAGTCAGCCCAGAACAACTCTCAGCCGATATGGCAGCCAGAGGGATTATTAACCCCAGAAATACATTTTCAGCTTCTCCTCCACAATCTGGAATACGTGGAATGTTGATAGCTGCTTGTGATATTGAAAAAAATACTGTCGAGGAACCCCAAGAAACAAATGAATCTGAACAATTACTGGACAAGCATGTTGTGTCTGAAAGAACAGGTGGAAACGAGACGGTACCACAAGAAGTGGCTTTCTTTAACAAAGACTCATCTACAAGTAGGCCGTCATCTGCAAGTTCATCATCATCTGTAGGAGAAAGAACAAATAAGCGAGAAGTTTGTTTTCAAGGTTCTGAAGGGGATCATTTGCTTCAAAAAGAAAGAAGTTTCATATCTCATGCTGAGAATACGACTATTGAGGTAGTATCAATATGTACTCAAACAGAATGGAGTTGGCTGAAAGATATGGAGTTGTATCAAGAAGTGGCACATAAATCTAAGCCTGACTGGGCTGAAAGATCAGACCGGACACTTTCTAGAGAAGTTGCAAAATCGCCATCAGGTAATGTTGTCATTTTTGTGACACTGCCTGGATCAGCCAAGATAGTTTACCCCTGGGGGAGACTCCATACAAAAAGGACTTGGGTGCTTGTCTGAAATTTTGAAAATAATTTTTTTAGGCTGAGCACTGTAAGAGGTACCATACCTTCTTTTTTACCCCCAAGGAACGACAAGCTCCCCAGTCCTTTTTATGTGGGAGTACCCCAGTTCCCAGGCTGTTTACTGGCTCATGCACTGTTTTTCTCTCTTTGACCAAAGAGAAAACACAAGCAGTCACAGCTTGGTATAGTGGAGGGGACGACGATGAATGCACTGTTTTTCTCCTACTTTAATGTCCTCGGCTTAGACTGAAGACTCTTCCTTAGACTGCAGACTGTCTTGTTTATCTTCAAAATCAGTGTAGACTCACCACAAAAATAAAATGATCCAGAAATAACCACCGGTGGCAAACCCAGTCTAACCCAGGCCTGTGACCGGGGTTTCAGAAGGTTTGTTCGTAATGATACTCAAATGTCATTTATGCACTGGACATGCAGAGATGGTCTCCCACTGTATTACTGTTTATATTGTAAGACATGGGTTTGATACCTCTACTAACAGAGTTTTCATTTCACTATTGACTGTCACTTCCATACAAGTTTTCAAGGGAATTAATGTTCAGTACAATAAACATGTTTAATGATGCAGGCCACACAGAATAATAATTCAATCCCAAATTACTGTCTAATAGCAAACAGTCATGGCTCAGTTAAAAGACGCAGAAGGAAATCAGTACCAGGAAGAAGAGCTTCTGTAAGCAGTGATAAGGGACAGATGAAAGATGAAGACACTGTACCCCTCCCAGACGTAGATGAAGGAAATGAGGTGAAACAGAGTTTCGATGGAGTAGAAGAAGGTGCGAAAATAATTGTGAACACATATAGCTTATGAAAAAGTGATTTTTATTTTTAATAATAAATGATAATTCCACACAGAACACATACAGATGTATGTTGATTACTATAGGGTAACTTAAAGTAAAGTTTAAGTCCAAACCTACCCTAATGATTAGATGAGCCAGATGTCTAATGGGATCTGCACTCTTCTGTTACTCTCTTTGCAGCATTAATTTTTTGATGGTTTGGGAGTATTGCTCAGGCTCAGAGCCAGATGGGTGTCCAGCCGTCCTGTGGACAGCTACTTATTAAAAAATCATTTTATTTTTGATATGTTGCCTTATGGATTGTTCATTTGAGCAGGCACTATAGCGCATTTTGGACATACACTTTTCAAATCATGGCTAAAAGTCTGGTATTGCTACACCCCGGGATAGGCTGTTTGGCCATCACAAGTTACCCAGAGCATTTTTGTTAGATTGCTGTTCAGGAACAGGTCTCCCATATCCATTAAAACTTTGGCTCTTGTAGACTTGGAATCCAGATTTTTCTGGGTTCAACCACAGGCCTGATTTACTGTGTTGTGTATTAGCAAGACTCTAAACTCTCACAGTGCCTCTCCAAGCCCAGTTGTATAAATGGATACTGGCAAATTTAATTTCTGGACTTCAATGTCCCATCGTGAGAGTAGTGGAAATTCTGTTTGTCACTGCATCCGTAGGAAACTGGAGTCCAGTGCCAGCCTTGTAAGTTATCTATGCTTGAAGTCAGACTGAGAACTGGATCAAAGAAATAACTTTTTCCATGTTTCTTACATGCTAGGAAGTACTGGAAGAAGCAAATCAAAGTCATCAAGTGGTGTCCCTAGATCTCGTCAATCTGTGGTCTCATCATTACCACGCACTCCCAAGGGAGAAGACATTCTATTTCGACCTCCCACGGTTGAGCCGGACTCTGCTAGCAGTTCAGAAGAATATGAAGACTATGACCTTGAACAGGAATATCTGTTGCCAAGTATTGGACCTCCAGCAATCCTTCAGTACATGAAAGAGTCACAGAACCCTCCGCTATCAAATGAAGATGTTCAAGATAGGGAAGAACTTGCCAAAAATGAGATGTTAAAGATGAGCAGTTCTAGTGGGCCATGCATGTTTTGTCAACAGGAAGTACTGCCATTTCCAACCCTGGAAGAATTAGAAAGACTTACTCCAGATCAGGTAATGAGTTGTTTTAATGAATTAAAAATGAGTTGCTTTCACAAAAAAATAACTATAATTATTCATGATTATTATTTTTTAATTTTATTTGTTAATGATAATGATGATGAATATAGCAGGGAACAATGATAAAAAGTTTTAACTGACAGTATCTATGCTTAGCTTTAAATTTATCACTTCTATTCTGAGCCAGTCTTTGTAACAGATAGTCAAGATTCAGTTTATACCCCAAGTGACTGGTTTTATGTTGGTTATTTTCATTTCTTGGTCGTGACATAACTCTTACTAACCGAGTTTGAGGTCCGTTTCTTACGGTACAGATCAAGAAGAAGAGGTTACTAAGATATTTATTATATCTCTACTGTGTGTCTGACAGGTTCAGGAATGGTTTCTATTCATGCAGAATATCTTCAAATTTCTGATGTACGTCAAAAGGAAAACAAAATAATTTGTAATCATTGTTAAGAAATTAACATGTTTTATTATATGACTTGGGTTTGTAGCTGATATAATGTGTGCTCTGATTGGCTAAAACTATGACATTATTCTCCTGTAATGCCCATGATTACGGGCCTGCAAAAGCCAAGCAAAAAGCCATATAATAAACAACTTATTAACCTCAAACATTCGGTCTTTACAGGAAAATCTTGTACCTCGGCCTTGCTGTATTGACTTCGGAATCGCTCAGTCAATACGGTAAGGTCTCGGTCTGAGATTTTCCCGTAAAGAGCTCACTCTCGGTTGATAAGCAGTTATTAATACATAATTTAAATTGAAAGAAGTTTTGAAACTTTTACTTACTATAAAAGTTAAGAATATGTGGGAATAAATCACAAAACATTTTGGCAACAAAAACAGCTTTAAATTTTAGTGGGCCAATACTAACTACTTGTTAACCGAGAGTGAGGTCTTTTCGGGAAAATCTTGGACCGAGACCTTGCCGTATTGACCGAGCGATAAATTTGGCAAGGCCGAGGTTTGAGATTTTCCCGTAAAGACCAAACATTCGAGGTTAATAAGTTGTTTATTATATGGCTTTTTGCTTGGCTTTTGCAGGCCCTTAATCGCCCCGTGGGCATTATGGGAGAATATTGCCCTAGTATTAGCCAATCAGAGCACATGTTAAATCGGCTACAAACCCAAGTCATGTAATAAAGTACAATACGGTCTGCTAAATTGACCAGTCACGGCATGTGTGGTAATAATTACTGGACTTATTATTAAGATTGCTTTAAAAAGTTCTACTTCATCCATTCTTCAGCTTTACTGCTGTCCTCAATATGAACGCCTTATAAAATTCGAGTTAGCACAGAGAACGGACAAAGCTCATTTAACGGATGAAATGATTGATATAAAGCCCCACCCACCCTATGGAACTAAAGCAGCAAGAAGAGCTGCAAAGGAACGAGCAGCAGAACGAGCAAGAGAACGGGAAATGGAGAGACAGAGGGCAGCTGGTACTAACCCAACCAATTTCTATTCATGTAAGTGCCACAGAATCTACTCCACTGTGTCCAAAGACCTTTGATTTGACCCATGAGGACTATGTAAGATCTTGTTGTGACTTACATCGTTTGGTCTATGAAGTTTCATTTCATTTGTTAATAATTTTGACCTTACATTTTTTCAGTGTGAAGTTTTCTCAATGCAAAATCTATTCAAATATACGCTTAACCCTTTTCAACATTAACCAAAATCCTGAAAATGAAAACCTGTAATTGTGAACCAAAAGGCCCAAGGCTTTCCACATTTCTGGAAGATTTTTGTTGTGAAAACCCAAGTCCTTGTTTTTGTACATTCTTTAAAAAGGTCCTCAGCACATTAAACAGGTAAAGTCTGCTACAAGCCAAGTGGCCCATCAGGCCAGAGCTTATCCCGGTTTCTGTAGCATGAAGTGACTAGAAATATTTCTACTCCCCCAGGATGAGATGCTAGTACATCGCAGGGTTACCCCTAGCATTGAATTGGCCGGTATCCATTTGTACACCTGGGTGGAGAAAGGCATTGCGAGAGTAAAGTGTTAAATGTCCCTAGCTAGGGCTCAAACCGGACTACTCAATCTGGAGTCAAGCGCACTAACCATGAGGCCACAGCGCCTTTCACAGCACATTAATAACAAATGTTTTATTCCACTTTTTGCTTAGTAACACGTCAAATGAAGACTATCACATACTCATTGGCGTCTACTAAGTGTATGGAGGAAGGCTGGACAGTGCGTCCACCATCACCATCACTGGTGGATACTGAACAAATTCATGATCCATTTGTCATTGAAGTGAATCCTCTTCAACTCGTAAGTGCAATCGCTTTAATTTCTGGTGTATGTTACCCTACAATTCCTTTAAACACCTAGCCTAGGTTGTTTGAAGGATGGATAATGCTATCCACCAGGTAAATCACTATCCAGTGGATAGTGTGGTTTGTTTACTGGATATTGATTTATCAGGTAGATAGCATGATCCAACTGGGGCCTGGTCAAACATTACTGTTTTCTCTGGTTTCCATAACATGAAGCAACTAGGAGTATTTCTACTCCCCACTGAATTGGATGCTTGTCCATCATAGGGTTACCCCCAGCATTA
>OZ026599.1:6561929-6604429 GCA_964020085.1 Micromussa lordhowensis
TAACTTCGTGTCTCAGTTATCCAAGCGGTAACATTGCTGTGATGATAACGGCTACTGAAAAGGGGAAGTTTACATACATAGTATATGATGTAAGTATACTTACGTAGCTCAGTCACTGGGTACAGTAGTGAACAGAGCAAAGTTTAGGATTTGATACTTGAGTTCCGTTGCGCAGCAACGAATCGGGAGTGAGCATAGCCTGGATAGCAGGCTGGAGTGCAGTTTTAGCACAACCTCGTTTCCATTGTCCTACCTGTCAAGGAAGAGAGAGGAGCCTAGGAACAAGGTTGTTTTAGTTCCGGTCGGAAATTTCGCGCGTCAACGAAGACACGTGACACGCACGTCGATGACTCAGCACATATGGAAAGTAAGAAAGGAATAATACAAGGTGTAAAATCAAGGAGAAAATCAACAAATGCTTTCTGGTGAGAGGTCGCTAGGAAGCGATTTACCTGAAGCCCATATTACTGTCGAGAGGGAATTGAGCTTTATTTCATTCAGCGCCCGGTTTCAAGCTTCTTCGTTTTCTTGTTTTTCTCGAGTTTGTAAACAGTCCAAAAAAACACTATTTAGCTCTTCATAAACAAGTGATTTGTCACTCGACAAACCTTTGCCTTCTTTTCGTGAAATAACTTTAATTACTGTTTTCAAGGGAAATCTACCCGGCAATCAAAATAGACTTATAAAAATCATACTTCTACTCTCCACGCTCAACTTCAAGCAAATTACATTGTTTAAACGAAGTGTCACAGCGCCTTGTGTTGGAATGCAAAAGCGCTTTTCCTTGTTTGTGATAAATCTAATATTCCGGAACATCTGTCTGTATACGCGGGTAAAAAAATTAACATTTTGCTGTGAATAAACAGGAAATAAGAAGATTAATTTAATTTCATAAAACTCCTTTTGTTTTAACAAGCTGCGCGATTATCAGCTCCGGGTTTCGTTTTGCTTTTTAATCTTCCATAGTTTTAGTTTAATTCTCCTGAATGACAGGAAAATGTCAAGAAAAGATTGCTGTTTGCTCAGTACCAGCTATACAAATACGAAAACTGATCCGAGATGACAAATTTTAATAAAAAGCTTTAATTCCTAAGTCGCTTAATCGCGGCTCTGATCGCATAGTTTAGGAAGCTTAATCAACTTTTTTCTGTACTGAACAGTGGCGAAAAACGATATTTGAAAACACTTGGGCTAACAAAGGAGATACATGACATTTCCAGTGTCTAAAAGAAACAGGAAAAAATATGAACAACGAGTTGAGAGATCCACTTGAAAAGGTTAGCAACTCGCTTCGACGAGCGGTGAGTATCAACAGAAGCAAAGAGACTGACCTGAGAACAACCATGAACACGATACAACGTGAATGGAGGAGAAGTTTCAACACATGGTCTCTAAAACAAGAAAAGTTTCTTCGAGCGAAGCAGAATCTTGTCCCAGCGATGTTGTTTGATCAACCGTCTCAAGCGCAAACCGCAAGACATACCGACGCTCAGCAAGAGGAGATTAAACAGAGAAAAAGACGCGTCACTTTGGTCAAAGCTGTTTCTCCAGTGACTTTAGCAGCCGCTCATAGAAATAGGTCTTCTGAGGTCAACTACCCACTTAAACTACCAGAAATCGCATCAGAACAAAAGAAGGGAGCAAAGCGAAAGCAGAAGTCTAAATCACAAGTTCTACCGCCAGTAATAACTTTGGCGAATAGCAGTCAATTCTTCCAAGAGAGCAAAAAACAGCGACGCATTAGCGAACAGAGACAACCATATGTCAGCTTACCAGGCGCGGATATGGGACGTGAAACGTTTGAAATTTTGAAGAAAGAGAAAAGAAGAGCTAGAAAGTTGAGTGACTTAGTTGCGTTAGGTTCTAACGAAAAACAACAGTATGGCTCATTATTATCAAGTCAATCGCACGTTGGAACTGTGGCAGATGATGCTGAAGACGAAATTGTTCAAGATTCGATGCCAGATATCGTGGAAGAGAGAATAATCAGCCGACAAGAAAGCAGTCTAGGTGAAACGCAGATTTTAAACGGCAACGCGAAAGATTTAACACATACAAGCGAAGACTCTCGTTCTTCCACCAGCACACCAGAGAGAGACGAAAGCCATCAAAAAGCCATAGGACAGTGGAATAAACTGCGAGACTCGCTTGGAACAGTTAGTGGGAAAAAGAAGAAAACTGACATCAATAAATTCTCCATGATGGAACTCACCAAGTTGTTCGAGGAAATACGCGAGTGTAGATATCTTCGTGTTGGAAATCATTCAAGATTAACAGCAGAACAGACCAGTCAAAATAGCAACGCTTGCAAATGTTTTGCATGCGCTATAAAGGATAAGAGTAAACTCAAAAATCACTTGAGCGCTCCAGAGTAATGTGAACAAAATGTAAACGTTTTATGTTGTATTCAGATTTTAGTTTTTGTTTCGTAAAGGAACTGAGTTGAGTACTGCTTCGTACAAGTTTTTTGTCCAGTTTATTTCAATGCAGAACTTTAATATCAGAACGTTTCTTTAGCGATGACCGCTATTTGATCTTCTTGTATAGAAAGCTTGAGTTTGAAAGCCAAACAAGATAGCTAAAAAATATATGAAGCGCATAATAAACGAATGTTGTTTGCTGTTGCCATCGTTCAAATATGTCTACGCACGTACTGCATTCCTTAGCAGCTCTTTTTCGGCGTTTTCACTCTGAGAATGCATCAAATGTTTCCATTCACACTACCGGAGGAATTTGAAAACGCAACAATCACTGGTCACTCAGTTTGGATTTGTATCTTAATAAAACTCGGGCAGGGGAATATGATGATTATGGTAACGTCATCGTTTACGATAAGCTTCCGGCGTTATAAAATGTTTTCCATCCGCACTAAAACGCAAGCCGGCGCTTTCAAATTCCTCCTGTTTGAAGAGCGTTTTCGAAAAGCTCTGTTCTCGTGACGGATTAGTGTGGACGGTAGGCCTAACCGTAGAAATAAAGCTCCGTTTTCAAATCCCCCCGGCGTTGTGTGGACGGGGCCCTTTGTCCGTAGGGAGCTTAAACACGGAGCGAGCCTATAAATGGCGGCTGAGCGGCTCAGCCCGTCCATCACAAATTGGAATACTCTGCTTTGATTGGCTTATTCACCCGGGCGTGTCGTACTCCCGCGAAATTCGCACGAAGTAATATTTCAAGCGACCGCAGAAGGGAAAGTTTTTCGTTTGTTTTGCTTTCTTTGTAAAAAGGTAAGCGAAAACAAAAAGAATGGCATCTACAGAAGAAGAATTTAGACAGGTATCGTACTTCATATCCATGCATTTTAACTTCTTATTTTTGTTGCTTCACTTGTGAAAGCATATCGATTGTTTTCGAGTTGTTTACTCAACGTAAATGCCGTGTTTTAGCCAACAAAATGCAAACCGCTGACCTTTTATAGGCTCGCTTCGTGTTTAAGCAAAGGCGTTTTTGAGTGACGTACAGCAACCGGAAGTAGACTTTTCACATTTCTGGGCAGTGGATGCGCTCTAATTTTCAAGTATATCGTCCCTATACGAGTAACGACACTTGGTAATACAATTGTGGTAGCGCCAAGGCGAGTTAAAAGAGAAAACGCTTCATTTCCGGTTGTCGTACGTCGCTCAAAAACGCCTTTTAGGCTCCCTAGTTTCAGCAGGTCGCCTTCCTCGTTTTCTGCATTGACGGAAACCTTTGGCATTTTCGCTGCGGGTAGATTTGAAATTCTTTTAGTTTCGTCTCTCCTTAACACGGGAAGGTAACTCATGGTGAAACTGCAATGAAGATCCGATCCCATGTGTTTTGTGAAAAAGTTAAAAATAATTATTAACAATAATTCTTGGTTTTGACTTAGGACGAAGCGGAAAACGAATCAAACCCTTCCCAGATGTTAGGAATATTCGAACCATCCGGACATGGAACTTGTTATTTTAGAAATGGAGCTGTCAGGTAAATATTTGCTGGTTAAGGTGGTCAACTATTCGACCAAATGTTTTAGTAAGCTCTTCTGTGAAGCGGAAAGCGTTCGGCAGTAAAAATATTCCTTCCGTAGCGGCTCTTTGCATACGGTTTTTGTTCCATCTTTTATCACCTAAGATGCTCCTCTCTGAATGTTTCTCTATATTTCTTTTGTTGTTTAGACTCGTTTTAAATCCATTTTTTGGAGTTCTTCTGGATAAAAACGGCGCTAGGAAAAAGAAATGGCTCTGGCATAATTTAAAAGAGCACGTGCACGCTCCACCCTTTCAACCAATCACATTCATGATTACCAAACAGCTGTCAATCAGATGTTTGTCTCAGGTAAGTCGTGACTTTAAATGTTTCCTTTCCAATGAGGACCATACAGGATTTTGAAATTTGAGGTATAAAAATCTGTTGAAACGTCATTCTAAGCAATATTTGCCCCCATTTTGCAGCGTTAAGTTTGGTTTGTAAAATATGTTACTGATAAAATCCTGAAAATCTTCTCCTTACCTTCAAAGTCTTCGACAATCTAAGCTTCATTTTGGAGCTAATGTATGGCTTCTTTCTGTGTACACAGCACTAACTATTCTCTATTTGCGTTATTTCAGAATAAAACTATTCTCACTTTTAATCACGGCAAGCATACAGCCCGGTTCAACGTTGGAGCAAAACTTAAGGTATGAATTCATTTGAAATGTTGAAAATTGTTCACTGAATTGGAGGTGTCTTCTCGCAGGTCAAGATAGTAGATAGAACGAGATGTTAAGAATATTAATCATAAAAAGTACAATTTCCTCGATTGTGATTGGTTTTAAAAACTCCTATTTTCCACTGATTCACTTTGACAAGTTGTTATCGGACATATTACGGGCTCGTCAAAATACTGCACAACTCGTAAAAATATACAGCGATACTACACACCAAAACGTCTAATAAGAGATTTATTATCCAACGATAATTCTGACTTGCCAAGGTTTTGAACTTCACGCGGCCGGGAGGAATGAGGCGAGTACAAATATCTGTTATTTGTACTCGTTTCGCGCGATATTTGTACTCTAGGAAGCAGAGTTGGATAATAAACAGCGTTAAGTCTGTTATTGGACAGTTTGTCATCGGACAGTTCAATAAGCCAATCAGATTCAAAGTTGTAGTTTAAATCAACCAATCTCAATTTCAGAGCGACATGAAACAATTTACGCCTCCTTTGTCGGTATTTTAATGCAAATTTTCCCTTTCTTTCAGAAATTGGCTATTCTTCTTTTCTCGGAAATTGTAATTTTCATCGGTCTGTAATCATACTCGTGATAAACAAATCGGACTCCCGCTGCGCGGTCTTCCGATTTTGATATCACTCGTATGATTACAGAATTGGACTCCACTCAGTCCTGTTACCATTACATATCAGGATTCCTAGGCTGCCTGGTAAAGATAGGCAGGAGGCCTAAGATTTTATTCATTGAATGTCCTCGGTTGTTTGAAAGCCGCAGCCTTTAATAAAACGAAGTTTAACGAACCCGAATTTTAGGTTTGTCACGTGTGACTTGCGCGATTTCCTCAAACTTGTCGGAGGAGTATCGGGAATAGCTCTACAAAAGAGATTGGAATTGAAACGTGAATTTACTGTAAGAAATAACGTTAGAACAATGTATCCACTGCCAAGGCTTCCCTTTTAGGGTGTCAACTATGCTTGTTTTGGCAGTGACTAGACATTTTTCACGGAAGAATTGACATCGTGTAACATGGCGCACAGGGGAACTTTGACGCAATACAGATCTCATTGCAATATCTCATTGCAACATGTTGCAGGTTTTTGAAAGCGATTCAAAAACTTGCAACATTGTTGCCCGAATTTTGCATGTTGCGTTAAAATCATCTCGTGTAACATATAGTTTTCAGCCGTTGCCGCAACAAAGTTGCGTCAAAAGTTTCGTGTAACATGGATTACATCGGCGGCGTTAAAAATCGGCTCGTGTTACATCACCTAAGGAGTGAGTTGTGATCTTGTCACAATGGATTTGTTTTGATTTCTTTTTCAGGCTGTCCTGAAAGCGAAACCACCCAGCGGTAGAGACAGTCATGAGATGCACCTTGCTGAAGTCAGGCAGTTTGTAAAGTAAGCTCTAGAGTAATCACTGAATAAATTATCATAAAATGGGGCTTGTCACGTTTGTCGAAATACTAGACAATTATCAAGAACCACTGTGAGAAAATTGAATAAAACATAACGCGTTGTAGCTTACCGAGAAATAGGCCAAATCATCTCTAAAACAGTTGTCGCTTCAGTTGGAGAAAGGACGATTTAATTCTACTTTCTTCAAGAATTATCGCATCTACTTACTCTAACTTGCAGCCTAGTTCCCATGGTCTCTCTTCTTCCCGCTTGGGAACGAGGTTGATCTAGCTTTTTGTTGTTATGGGATCGTGACTGAAAACCAATATTACACGACTGTTGCCGTGTAATAGGCTGGGTTGTTTTTAGCGACATAAGCCGATGTACAAACATAAGCACAAGCTTGTGAGAACAGAATCTACATTAGCGTACGCTCAGGCAAAAGAATAAGAACGAACACGCTCTTCTTCTTTTGTACACAAACAACGTGGCTTTAATTAACAAAAACTTCTAACGCGCCTTTTATTTTCTTCAGTATTGTTTTAGATCGTGCCCAGAATGCTATGCGCCTCCCTAACCACCCTCGACTGGACAAGATTCCTCTGCCGCTTCACCTGCAGAGAGCAAAGAATGCTGGGAAGAAGGCTCGGTTGCAAGCGTCATCTCCCAGCAGTCAACAGGAGAAAACAGTGATCGTGAACTAAGTACAAGTTCTCCAACTTAACAATGGTCGTCGGCACAAGAACTTTCCTGTATTTGTCCCCAGTATTAGATTGCTAGTTCAGGCTTTTTCGTGACACGAACTTTGCAGACAGATTCTGCGTATCCCCAAAAGACTTGTACATAGTTTTATTAATTTTAACAAGAGTTGTAAAGAGTAACGACGCACAAGTTAGTTGCGTCAAATAAATTATTTTATATGCAGTGTGCGATTGTTCTTGACTATGTTTTCTGCTTGTTCAGAGCGACGTTTTCAAGTTTTCAAGTATAAAATTGACCAGCGACAAGCACGGAAGATTCCGTAATTGTTTCTTGAAGCCATTAGAGCCCAGCTGAACGTACAGCTAACGCAGGGGATAGTTAGGGGTTTTAGACAATGTTCGATAACATACACTTTACAAACAATACCCTCTTAAGAGGTTAGCGTGCAGATTATAAGAGTTCGACCCCAGTATTTCGAACTCGGTTATTCCGAATTCCCTGTCATTTCGAACTCAAAACCATTTCCATTTCCCTTGGATTTGCCTTTGAGTCATTTACTAGCGGCTATTTCGAACTCCCGCTATTTCGAACTAGTTTTCGTTTCCCAGAGAGTCAGAAATAGTGGGATTAAACTGTACTTCGACTGCTTCGACTGCACACCTTTTAAGCTAGAGTCGTCCCCAGATCCTCTGCTCCTTTTGCTGGACTTTTGCTGTCTTTTATACAGAGTGCCCAGCCTTTCCACTGACCGCAAAGACGGAGAGCTCTGGTTAGAAGATCAAGCAAATACACAAAGGGTAGAACTTAAAACGCATATATCAATTTATTACACATTTCTTTGAAATATAGGCTTTTTAAAAATATACACTTTTTATACTGGCAAAGAGCACTTTCATTTTGTTGGGTGACATTTCGGGTTAATATATACGAGTGACATTGCTTCTCAAATCTTCATCTTCACTCCAACTACAAGGCGCTTCTCTCAAATTTGCCTTCTTCTGAAAGACCACTAATTCTAAATTCCAATTCATTTGATCCAGTTGAGAGAGTAACAGTTCATGTTAGATGTAGATGTTCGCTACCCTGTCCAATTCTCATTCTTTTAATTCCATTTATTCTATTTCGTTCAAATCTAAAGTTCAGTTAAAGTCTGCGGCGCGTTCCTCTGCATCCAAAACTTTAATGAATCAGGGTTTCTACCGAACTGTCTTCTGCAGGTTTGCGTGCAGGCGTTAAAAACGAATGGAAGATTCTTGACGCCGAAGATGACAGACGGAGCCTTGATTACCCTCACTCCTGGACCAAACATTGGCCCGTCACAGCAATCACAGCGACTACAACTAGACAGAAAGAAATGGTGAAAAATTGAATGGAAACGACAGTAAAGTACGAACTCGCAAGTAGCGGCAAGTTAAACTTGCGTGGAGACTTGCGTTGGGTGACCAAACGGACTCGCAAGCTTCCTCGCAAGTACACACAAGAAAAACCCATTTCAAGGCTACGGGATGCGGACACATCCTGTATTTCACTGGCTAATAGATTGCTATAACAACGAATGGACGTTACTCAGCTTGCGTTGACTTGGGATGGGTGGCCAATTGGTGAAACACTTACGTCGACTTGCGTGCAAATTTGATCTCGACCAAAGTCAGCGCATGTCATCGCAAGTGCACGTAAGACCTGGCCAAACGGAGTCGAAAGGAGACTTGCGTCAACTTGCAAGTCCGTTTGGCCAGGGCTTAACGGTTTGAATTCGTAGGACAGTGTTACACAAATGAAAGGTAGCTATTACTCGATATTAGCAACTGAGGATAACTAACATTATTAAATTCTCAACCTCGGATAATGCATTTCTAGCTTTCTGATTGGTTCATTATACCTGCGTTTGACCTAATATGGAAACGAATGTGGCAAATGCCGCTCGGCATAAACTTTTCGCGGGAAGCCAGGTTTCGTCGACAAAAAAAGCAGATTCGGTGAGCTATCCACCGGATGAAATACAAGAAATTATGAACAAGGCCGTCCCAAACACAACAAAAAAAAGGCCACAAAGTTCGGGATGAGTTTATTTAACGGTACGTATCCGTTAACTTTCCCAAAAATTGCAAAATTTGAAATATGACCGTCGAGATTTTACGCATTTGTGAAGGTTACGTAACAACAACAATATCTACCGTATGTTACAGAATGGCTTGCTAGTCCTGGTGGCACCACCTTTTCGAAACCAATACAAGAAATGTCAAAAGAAGAGCTGAATGTTTTTTTGAAGTGTTTTTACACGTCTGCGAGGAAGAAAGATGGCACCTATTACAAATCCATAAGAGCCGCCACTGATCGTTTCCTTCGCTCGCCGCCACAAAACAAACAGTTTTCAATAATCTCTTCGGTCGTTTCTTAAACTTGAATAAAATTTAGCAGAACCGAAGGTTGAGAATTTAATAGCCTGCGTAGCAGCCGTTTCCTTTCCTTTCCTTTTCCAGGCGGAGAGCAAACAAGCGAGCGAAAAAAGCGGGCGAGCGCCTGGGGTTCACCCTAAGCGCTCGCCCGCTTTTTTCGCTCGCTTGTTTGCTCTCCGCCTGGAAAAGGAAAGGAAAGGAAACGGCTGCTACGCAGGCTAAGAATTTAATAAAACAACTTTTCCATTCGCGCTTGTTGGATACGAGATTGGTTATAGCCAACTCGGCCCTACGGGCCTCGTTGGCTATTTACCATCTCATATCCAACGCGCACTCATGGAATAATTGTTAATTATAGTCTATCGCGGTCACGCCCGATTGGTCCAAATGGGTCACGTGACTAAATATTCCCCAGCAAATCCTGCATTTTAATAGCCAATTGCAGAAACGTGAGAGGACTGGGACGAGTTTTTTATATTGATTAGATTGAAAATCTAAACATTTCAACTGAATTGTTACTGAATGAAAAGCTACCCAGCCAAGTTTAAGAGTTTTCAGTGGAAAGTTGTTCAAATGGGAGCCTCCCAAAAGTTGCAAAATTCCATACAAATCCTTATAATTTTGTGGCTTGTCTACCCAATCCATACAAACTCTCTATTGTATGTGATATTTGAAGAGCTACCATTTTGCCATTTTCCTCATCTAAATACTGCTATTCTTGGTAAAGACTCTCAAATTTAGTCGATCTTTCATTTTAATATCTTATTTTTTCAAAAAAACGGAAAACAACCATACTCTTTTCCAGCCCTCTCACGTTTCTGCAATTGCCTATTGGCTACGCTACTCGAGGACTATTAGCAATAGTCCTCGAGCGTGACGCTTCCTTTCGTTTTAGTCCCAAATAAATATTTCTTCAACTTACATTTGCTAACTTTCTTATTGCCATTTCTGTCCGACTAGTTCGGTGATACTAAAAGAATTAGACCCTTAGCCCTCAAGGACCACGGATCAATAGCCCATTCGGCTTCGCCTCATGGGCTATTGACCCGTGGCCCTTTCGGGTTTCGGGTCTAATTGTTAAATAGCAACGATGTAAACGGATTCCTTTGTGGACTGACAACTTTGGAAACACAAGAGTAGGGAAAGCAGCCGGACAGTTGCTGTTCTACTCCATTCCTTTGAAACTCCTATTCCTTTCGAGATTCCTTGCTTTCTTGACTTCCTTGGATGACAACAAAGGTTCTAGACACGAGCTAAACATTTTCCTGGATTTCAAACTCGCCGCTATCTGACCTGTTTTCGGATAAACGAGACAGTCTACGCAACAACTGGGCTCCCAAACAAATACATGTTAGAGCGGTTTTCATTCGAGTGTCGAAAAGTAATTGGTTTTGCATCAGCCACGCTTCACGATTGGCTTAAAAAAACTGGCGCCACATTTTCATCCAATCAGAAGTAAAACCCAAACCAATCGCAACTCGTTCGCACACATTTTCCCGCGCTTTGCGTCACCTACACGTAACTACTTCGAGTTTTGATTGGTTCACTGAATTATTGCCTGTTCCCCTTGTGATTGGCTGGAGTGATTACTTTATTGTTGGTTTCACGACATTCAGTAGAAAACTGCTCTACAGCAACGTCATGTACTTACTTTTCTAGAAGATTTTTCATAGCTGGTGGTAAATTGCGAGTCTTGATGTGAATTCCTGCTTGGAACACAGTTAGCGCTGACAAGTCTCCAAGACGCTGCAGACAAACACAGATTCGGATTTAGAATAACGGTGTTATTCGTCAATATAGCAAATTCTCTGAATCGACAAGAACAAAAAAACCGTGGAGATTATGAAGTAAGGAACCTGTCGGCGTTTTGAACATTAATTCGTTTCTGTAGCGTCGAACAAAAATGGGTATTTCTACTCCGCCTCGGTGGAGTGCTAGTCCAACACCAGGTCACCCCCATAATTTGTCAGGGTGTAGAGAGGCATTGTGAGAGAACAGTGTCTTGCCCAAGAACACACCACCAATACGCCGGTCAGGGCTCAACCCCGGACCGCTTGATTTGGAATCCAGGACACTTCTCACAAAATCTACTAGCAAAAATCTCTAACACAAGCGATGCAGCGCGTCCGGTTTAAACTGTCGATACCTAATCCCCGCATCAAATTAAAGCTTTTAGAGCTGGCTATCAAACTATGCAAATACTTTTGAAATAAAACGAATTGTCGACTTTTTCACGACCTCTAAATGTGAGCGTCCGAATCACCTCTTGAAAGCTACAAGTCAAGGCGAATTTTATTTTTCGCCAATTTAAAGGATTACGGCAACTTTAAAGAAACTAACTATCGGGATTCTGCATCTGCCGCGTATTACTACTTATATATTGATTCATTAATTCATTATGGTATTGATTTCTTATATAACCTGAGGTTGGTTGGTAGCAGTTTCTCTCCACAGCAGAGGATGCATAAAGTTGTTGTTTATTTTCAAGTACTTGAGGCCGTTTAGATGTAGCGCACCCACTGGCAAAGCTCCAAGCTGATTGCCTTCAAGATTTAATTCCCTGAGAGATCTATAGATTAACACAGACAAAGCAAATAAACTTGACTTATTTTCTGCGTGATGACTGGGACAATTTGAATACAGTGTCAGACGGTGAAACATTCAAGCAACAAAATTAACGAAAGTGAAGCAACATGAAGTTTCGACGACATTTTCGTTCATTTTCTTGCTAAAATGTTTGTAGAAATCGTTTTATTAGACAGTGAAACGCCTAGCTTAAATTAGTATTTCATTTGTTTCAGATACGCCTTGATACTCCGAATCGTCTTGTTTTCTTGATACATATACTCGCAAACAATTTCGGACGATTTAAATTTCGGACAAAAAGTGTCCGAAGAAAAAACAGTCCGAAATTTTAAGCCTCCGAAATATTTAGAGTAATTAAAACTTTTAAATAGCTGCAAAGCTCTTAAATTCCTCTATGGAACGAGATACGTGACGTCTTATGTTATTTTCTCGTCGGTGTATCTGTAAAACCTGTCATTTTCAGAGTTTCAGCAATATGTCCAAAATGTGTGTCTCAAATAGTTGGCCCAAATTTGTCCGAAATGAGACAAAGAGTGTCCCAAAATTAAACGTCCGAAATAAACGCCCGAAATTCTTACGTCCGTACTTTTTTGCAAGTAATGTAAGTGTACAGTGCAAACTTCGGTTTAATTCAATGAATGACGAAAAACCTTTGTTCTTTTGACCAATTTTGAAGACTTGAGAGAAGAGTGGAAAAGTCCGACAAAAGAATTTTGTAAATTCACTCGTGTATAAAGAATATAACGAATATTGAAATTCCATTCAACGAAGTTCTCCCCTGCTTTGCTGTAATTAAGGCACGGTAACGGTGGATAACTTTACAGTTTGTTCATGGAGATTAACGATTTATTAAACCCGATTTGCGATGCTATGTTCCGAAGAAAACATCCAGTAACCTCCTTTGCAACATTACTTTAATCCATATTTGATAAATTCGTATCACATGAGAGAGTAAAAACAACAATTGAGAATCTTAAAGAAACTATTAATTGAAACTTTTATTTTTAGGTTTCCTTCAATTTAAAGGTAATTTTTTACGAGGTCAAAATAACTCAAAGTATCATGTTCTGTGTTGCTTACCTTAGGTTTTCAATGTCTGAAGGGATAAAAGAAAGACGATTATAAGCCAGGTCCAACATCTCAAGATGCTTCAACTGAAAGAGACTAATAAAACACCAGCGACAGTTATTTACTGGGACTACCAGCATTCACTTGGAAAACAGTTTAAATGACCATTGCTACAGAGATCTAACAACATTTTGAACTTCCCCTGTAAGCTTACTGCGCTTTTCAATAACATGCGGACTCAAAGGCGTTTTTCGCTACCGTCAATCAATTGTTCGGCGGCTCCTCCCAGCTTCCGACTACTGCAGAGCACGCGGTGATCAAATCTATCAAATCGTTGAGCACAGTTCAGACAACATAGTCGGAAGCAAGGAGGAACTGTCGAACATTTGATTAACGGTAGCGAAAAGCGCATTTGTCAGTTGAGCGTTGAATTATTCCTCAAGGAGAATTCTATCATCGGATATCCCAATTTACCTTTTTATAACTTTGCAGAAAATACGACAGTTAAAACGTTTTCGAAAAATTGCTTTGCCTCGGGAAATTAAAAAGTTTCTCCCAAAACAGTCACATCTTTTGTTTCTCGGAAACAAGGTTTCTTCTCGTATCAAATGTTGTGTATGCATGCAAACGTGGAAACATTTTATACTGAACATTGCTTTCACAACGTTTTTGGGAAACTATAAATCTTTTCTATAAAAACAAGTCATTGCAAACCTGGACGGTAATGACGTAAGAAGGTTGAAAGAAATCTCAAACACGATAAGTCTCTTCAAACGTTTTATACCTGAAAAGAATATCAGTACATGAAATGATTAAAAACATAGAACCACTGGGGAATCAAGGTGTGAGGTGAAGGGACAGTGAAGATGGGCCATTTCTTATACCCAGGACATTCTTACTTGATTACATCTTTTTTTCTATTTTTACTTGCTGAAAGTAACATTTTAACAACCTGATCATTCCTTGCAGACTGTGTAGGTACATTTAAAAATGACACTTTAAATTCAAATAATCATGTCAATATTTGTAAGAATGTCCATCAAGGGCAAAAACTATAAATCTACAAATTCATTCCATGGGCAGTATATTTCATCCCCAAACTAAAAGAATAAGTGCACTTGCCAACAAAAGTTTACTTCACAAGATATAAACAGTGTAAAGTTTCTTACCCTGCGGAATTTCTTTAATGGGATTGTTCCTTAACTTTAGTGACACTAGGTTCGTCAGCTCCAGAATCTCAAAAGGGAAGATCTACAACACAATACATCTCAAGTTTACAAAGAAATAAGAAATATTATCATCAAAGAAGATAGGAAAGAGGGCCGGTGTTATGGTTAGCGTGTTGAACTTCAAGTAAATGGGTGGTTCTTTAAATGTTGCATTCTAACCCTAACACTTACAGTAAATGATCTAATAAACACCCAGGGCGTTTATCAAATGTTTGTGGTGTGAGGAGGGGCGTTAAATAGATATGAGGCATTTATTAAAGAGGGGCGATTATTTCAAGTTAACCCTAACAACTACTGACAAAATCCAAATAAAAGTTCACAGTTCTATACAGTGGCGGATCTAGGGGAGGCGGGCCTGGCTCCCCCCCCCCCCCCCCCCGTTATTTTGGGTAAAAAAGAAGAAATGACTGAAGGGAAAATGGCCGCCATGGCAAGTAAATTCAAGACTGCCCCCCCCCCCCCTTAGCTCAAGGTCTGGATCTGCCACTGCTATATCAACGCGGCCACAACAGTAAGTTTATAGTTCTATATCAATGCAGCAAGATCAAACAGGATACAATATGTAAGCCATTGCTGCAACCAAGGAATTAAATCAATTGCATGGATTGTTTTCTTGGGTTTTGGACAATGGTTTTTTTTTTTGGGGGGGGGGCATCTATTAGAAATGGGGCGTTTTATTCAAATTTTACAGGAGGCGTTTACAAGAGAGGGGGCATTTATTAGATCATTTATGGTAACTACCACAGTGCCTCTAACCACTAAGAAGTTAAATGGCCTATAAGAATAGTAATACTCCTTGTTGTTTCTTGCTAAAGAAACAAAGATAAGCTCTTGTAGTGTGAGTCTGGTAAGAATATTTTCTTTTTTTTTACTGCACCTTTCAATAACATGCAGACTCTAAAATTCAAAGCTCAATTGACAAATGCGTTTTTCGCTACTGTCAATCAAATGTTCCCCGGCTCCTCCCAGCTTACAACTATGTTGTCTGAAATGCGCTCAACGATTTGATTTGATTACCACATGCTCGGCAGTAGTCGGAAGCTGGGAGGAGCCACCAAACATTTGATTGACGATAGTGAAAAATGCATTTGTTGGTTGAGCTTTGAATTTTAGAGTCCGCATGCTATTGAAAGGCACAGTAAGAATTCTTTCTTGATATACATGTATTAATTTTAATGTTTGATGTATTATTGCAGAGTTATGAATTTAAAAAAAGAGTTTTGCATTAAAAAACATACCAAGGAACTGCCGGATTGCAACTTACCCAGAGGTCGTTGAAGGAAAGATTCACATGAGTCAGCAATCCTGCTAGTGGACTGAGGTCAGGAAGGTGATTGAGAAAATGAGCTCTGAGATTAAGCATTGACGACTCCATCATCATCACATTGAAAATCACAGCTTCCATTGGAGACATCTGAGTATCGTAAGCATCAGCACTCACTAGAGATGATAACAGATAGGAATTGTAGGAGATGGCATGGGAAGTAATCACTAACTTTTTCTAATGATTTAGAATTTTGGCATCATGTAGAGAACCTGGGAGGGACACCCATGTGAATAGGTTGAGCTTCATTTGATACCTCAAAGATACTTTGGTACATACTTGCTACCATACAAAATAATAATGAGAAATATGTATTGCTTAACATATGTGAGCGTTTGGCAGCAGACTGCTAACAAGCCCTGGGGGAATTCCCATATGAAAAGGCCAGGTATGCTTGTCGGAAAATATAAATTAAACCGCCAAAGGAGACCAATCTGGGTGTAACTCAAGCTTTATTTGACCCCTAAAGACGCCACTTCAAAACAGAATAGGCTCTTGGTTTCGAGATAACAAACTTATCATAAATCTCAGAAAAGGAAAAACTGAAGTAATGCTATTCGGAACAGCAAAAAGATTAAATGGTTTCGATGGCAACAAGCTAAACCTCTCAGTAAATGGATCTTGTATCGACATGACTACAAATTACAAGTATCTAGGTGTCCATCTGGACTCTACACTGAATCTTGATATGCATTTTTGCAAAACCTACAAGAAAGCCGCAGGAAGAGTGAACTTATTACGGCGAATCCCTTCTAACACTGACACGTTAAGCGCTGAACGAATCTACAAAGCAATGATAATGCCCATCTTCACTTACTGCGGCCAAATTACGCTTGGTTGGTCAGAGACACGTAGGTGCCAGATAAGAAGCCTGGAGCAACGAAGTCACAGGATTATTTTGCAAAACTCAAAATGTCTAAACTGTGAACTCCGCCTACCCACAATTGAAATTTTTTTAAAGAAAAGGGCTTGTTTATTTGTTTTTGATTGCCTACATGGCAATGTTTGTCGTCCTTTTGAAAATTATTTTAATTTTTTAACCCACGATTTTAATATGAGGAACAGCGGGACCACCATTGCTCTTCCGAAAGTGAAACTTGACTTTGCTCGGAAAAGTTTTCACTTTTTAGGCGCCTCAATTTTTAATTCTTTACCTTTAAAATTCAAGCAAACTAGCAGTAGGACATTATTTAGGGAGTTTTTAGATCAATTTTTTGTATAGTGTAGTTAGTAAGTTACGAAGTCATTCTTATTTTATTTTTAGTACTAATTGTTAATTTAAACATGACCCCTATGATAACAGTGCTCTCGTACTGATGGGCTATCCTGTATAAATATTTGTTATTATTATTTATTATTATTTACCAGCCGAGGAAAAAAGGAGCCAGTGACTCCACAGGCGGCCCAGACGTTGTTTGTGATTTACATACGTGACAGTATTGCGTTACGTTTTAAGCCATTTAAGAGAATGTATGAAAATGGTTCGAAAATCGCTCTAAATTCAACTTGTAGTAAAGGATTTAAATAAAAGAAACTTACCTTAGTCTGCGCTTGTGTTATTTTGAAGTCTTTGTGGCAGCCTAGGCGTTCTACAGTCGTTCTAAAGCCATTTCAACGATTTAAACTTTTCCAGGTTTGCTTTCCATTAAAGTGAAACGAAAGGCTGGCGACCTGGTCGGCCGACGGTTCGAACTCGAAGCTCCATAAATTCCACTAAAATGCTCGGAGCTCACCAAAATTGCCTCACGGCAGCCATCGATAATTCTTCTTTCTAGTTGCTTCGCCTCGGATCCCAAGGTTTATCTTATCCGCCCGAAAAAAGCTTCGTTTTGAACGCTGGCTGCCCATTTCTGCTTCAGTTTGATCCGTTACGAGTGATCTTGGGCACGGATTTCAAAATCGTTGGCTTAGCGACCGCTCCAACACGACAAAGTCGCTCTCAACGGTAGGGAGGCACAGGTCAATTTGAGGCAATTTTGGCGAGCTCCGAGCATTTTAGTGGAATTTATGGAGCTTCGAGTTCGAACCGTCGGCCGACCAGGTCGCCAGCCTTTCGTTTCACTTTAATGGAAAGCAAACCTGGAAAAGTTTAAATCGTTGAAATGGCTTTAGAACGACTGTAGAACGCCTCAGCTGCCACAAAGACTTCAAAATAACACAAGCGCAGACTAAGGTAAGTTTCTTTTATTTAAATCCTTTACTACAAGTTGAATTTAGAGCGATTTTCGAACCATTTTCATACATTCTCTTAAATGGCTTAAAACGTAACGCAATACTGTCACGTATGTAAATCACAAACAACGTCTGGGCCGCCTGTGGTGACTCAACGACTAAAAATAGTGGTGTTTCTTCATAAACGCCCAAAGCGAGACCAGAATCCTTGATTTATACCCCTAAGCGAGACAAATTGAGCATCCCCGACATTTTCATATAGGAGTCCCCCCCCCCCCCCCCCCTGCGTGCTAAGCCACTCTTAGTCAAAGAAATGCATTTTTGTAATGAAAAAGCATTCATTCAGTTGTGATTTTCTTGCTGATCAATTTGAAGTTTTATAATAATAATACAAACCAAATGGTGACGATGTTCTTGGTAATTCCTCTCCTTGGAAGTACTCTGGCCGTGAACTATGTAGAAAGACCTCTGTGTTCTGATAAGCTGCAGCTGGACTGGAAATGAAATGGGAATTTGAAGCAAAAAATACTTATATTAGAGTTTTGGATGTAGCTGGGACTTATATACTCCTCCCACAGAAGGGATCAGGATTTCCTGGGGGTGGGAGTGGGAATTATGTAAGACCAAAACATATAAAGAAATGTATGGAACTTAATTACAATTTCCAGAGGGGTGGGTCTTAGAAAAAAATCCCTTCCATGGGTATGGTATGAATATTTCCTGGAACCAACACAAACTGAAGACTTGCAACTACAAAAAAAATCATAAACATGAACATTACTGTACTTGTAACTTACATTTCAAGGGTTAATGTTCTTTCATTCAAAACTGTTTTCTGTTTCTCTGACGTAAGAGGGTCTCCATTCCTGTCCCTTGTCAGTGTTTCATCATCTTTTCTACCATCTAAAGTACCATCCTGAACTGAAATGAATCTAGCTCTCAAATCTTTTGATCCATGTATCTCTTCACTTTGCAATCCAGCTTTCTCGCCATGTTTTGCATGAGGTGATGAAACCATCTCTGCTGTTGTTGCCTGACCAATTGTTCTGACAGGAACATTTTCATACTGGACATGCCAATGATCATCTCTTCTGGAAGACACCACAGCACCCCTGTCACCATCAGCAGCATGCCCAGCGTCTATTGGTGGTAGCGGTGCATATCTAGAAACAGGCATTGTCAGTTTCGATGCTGCAGGAGTTACAGGGAAGACTGTGGACGATCGTTCTTGAATGAAATCTACTTCCTGGTCAGATGAGAGTGAAATATCCATTCCTTGGAATTGCATCTCTATGACAAAAATAACACACAGAATGATTAATCATAAATGATATCACTTTTATATTTTTAATTCCCCTCAGTGTGATGTCTTCCAGAAAATATCCATGCCCATCCTAAGGAGGATTATTGGAAATTCCAAAGGGGAGGGGAGCTCAAAAGTCAAAAGTTTAAGAGGAAAGTATGAACTAACAGTGAAATTTCCAAGAGGATGATGTAGGGGGGGGGGGGCAAACCAAAACCCTCTATGGGGGGTATATGGATATTTCCTGTAACTGGGGTGATCTTTAACTGAAACTGCTTCAAGAGATCGAGTAGAGCAATATAGCCTTTAAAAACCAAAATAAACCAAGTTTGACCCAGAGAATCTTTGATATCTATTGATCCACTAGGATTCACAGTTTCTGGGGGGGGGAGGGGTGGGGGTGGGACTCCATACAAAATGGACAGGTGCTTGTATAGCGACGGAGCACCCTATGATGTGATATATATATATACGAAATAATTCATGTATGAACTGCGGTTGTAGATGAAAGTGAAGAATGGTCATCGCAGTATATTTTCCAATTTAAGCAATTGGAGAGAAGAAGCCTGAAAACAGGATCACCCTATATTAGCAAGTTGTTCAATCTTAAGAATGTTACATATAATTCAGCGCCAGGTTGGAATTTCCCCCATTCAATTTGGAGATCTTTTACCCTTTCAGTCAGTAAACTGTGGAATGCGTTGCCTCCAGCGGTTAGAGAGTCCAAAGACACTGTATCTTTTAAGCAGACTCTTGATGTTCATTTGACTTGTTCATTTTATTCCTTCATATTATTGCACATGTACACGTTTTAACGAGCACTTAGGAGCTCCTTGGTGTTACGTGTATAAATAAACTATTTGATTGATTGATTTGATTGAGGTGTGCTCAGTTTGGTACCTCCTAGGGTGTTCTGCCTCAAAAGGAGCTTTTCCAGTAACTTTAGGGTTTGAGCTAAAAAAGGGGTGAATAAAATTTCATGCCATAAAACTGGAAGTTGGTACCTCTTCTTCTTAAGGGTTCGTACTAAGGGCATCCCTGCCCTTAATATATAAGATTACCCCCCCCCCCCCTCTTGGGTCACAGTAAGTGTTGCACACATGTTCTGGATTTGACTTTAAAAACCTTGCTCCCCTCAGACCTTCTTCAGGGTGATCATGGGCTAAACACAGTTTGAACACCTTGACCAATTTCAGAACAGAAATTTTTTGCTCAGATGAGAGTTTTTTTTAAATATTTTAAATATTTTTTTCACCTATAAGTAGCTGTCTTGCTGGAACTCTATGAGTCACATCTGGAACATTTACACCACCTGTGTAAACAAAAGATTTCATCTAAGTTTTGAGGCCTACAAGTAAATTTATCACACAGTAAATAAATACAATGACACATTCCAAATATGAGCCCATAATTTTGGACATCTGCTAATTATCCTTCTAATTAAGTCCATAATTCTATTAATTAAGTAACAGCAAACAACTGCAGAGCCAATAGGCGCAGTTGTAATGTCTTGACTGTGCCATAATTGGCATAAATAAAATAAGTTTATAATTGACATCCACAAAGAAACAATGATGTATACTCGATGGAAATGAAATTTTAATACTCACTGTCTATTTCGAGGCTATGAATTGTAGATTGATAAGGTTTATTGGCAGCAAACCAGTTCGTTAATTTTTCATAGTTTTGATCAGACACCATTGGTTCTCCATCCTCATCCAATCCAGCCCTCGAAGGTAATCTTTTCGCGAAGTCTTTCAGCGTAAATTCTGGAGGCGGTCTTATGTATGAATCTTTAATGAAAGCCTCTAATGGCAGTTCTCTTGGTTTTCTTGGAGGCCTTGGTGGAAGAGGATCAGGTCCCTTTGCTTTGAACGGCTTGATCACAGACGTAACTGGAAGTGGAACGTCACCGTGAAATCTAACTTCCCTAATTTTCGATTCCCCTAATCTGGACTTGTTACCAACGAATCGCTTTACGCTTGACACTCCTGGTGATTTTGACAACACTGTGTAATTATCTTCGGCCTCTGAACATTTATCTTCTGATCGGGATCGGAGTGAAGACGGAGGCGGTGATTGTTTAGGTGGCAAAGGCCGGCGTAATAGAGGAAACGGCCTGTGTTGACTTGCGGTGGCCATTTTCTGTCTGAGAAATGACCGCTTTTCTTATTTCCATGACAACCATTGATGACGATCCACACCGGAGTTTTTCCGAAGATGCACGAAAAAAAATTGTAGGTTTCCGGTCTCTCTCGGCATACTTCGTAATTAGGTACCAGTCTACCATCTCTGTTCAAAGTTCGTCGCAAGTGAAAGTGGGGAAGTTCTTCTAGCAAAATGTCTTCTCCTAAGAACTCCCCAGGAGAAGCTAGGAAACAGAATGGTTCGCGGAAAAGAAAGCGTCCCAGCTCCCTCGATTCGGATGCGAACGGGGCATCGAAAGACAAAAACTGTCGCGTGGTAAGAAATCATCTGTCCAAAATTGCTGGAAGCTGTTAGTCCCCCCGACTTGGCGAGGACAACAAAATTAGTTAACTTTTATAGAAGCTTAATTTAACTGCGTAGCTAGGTATTCTGGAAGACATTTGATATTTTCTTGTTCTTTGCTTGAAGGAAACTCAAATCTTCATGAGCCATATTTTTCGTTGATGGCTTGCTAGCAAGTTTGAACAGCTTACAACTTGACTTTCACATGTACAATGGAAAACAAAAGCTTAAAATCCATCGTTGTCCTTTTGCATTTTGATATTTCGCTCTATTGTAATCTCCGGTAATTATCCGTGGATCCTAAATGCAGGACTGAGTAGCCCTTGTGGATTTGTTGAATTTTAATATTTACGCTTTGTTTTTCGCTTGGTTTAGGCGCCGCGTGAGCCGGCGGCGTTCTACAGGCCTGATTTGACTATTTTACCCTCAGAAGACCAACCTGTGGGTGTTATAGAGCCAATCACTTTAAAAGACGCTAAAGATGGAAAAGGTGCGTGTTAAAAGCTGCAATTTACTTTCATAAATCAACTTTAGTCAATAACTGCGTTACGCCAGCTGGTCAGTGCGTAATTAGCAATGGATGTATTTGTAGAAAATATTGTTATTCTTGGAACGCTTTAAAAGGACGCTGTATTTTTTAACCCTTATCTTTCTTTCTTGTAGCGACAAGACCTATACGAGTGTATGCAGATGGAGTTTATGATGTTTATCATTTCGGTCATGCCAGAGCCTTGATGCAGGCGAAATGCGCTTTCCCCACGGAAGTTTATCTTATGGTGGGAGGCAAGTCTCATGAATTAGTAACTCTTATTGATTATTAATTGTAAACTTTCACTTTTATCAGAACAGAAGCGCTAGGTCTTTTTTGTTTTAATCTTATCCGCATTGTAAAAGCAAGGGGGAATAATGTAAACCTTACACCGAAGTTATATAAAAATTATGAAGGCAATAATAATTTGTTGACCTTTGAAATGTAATGTAATATGTCAAATAATAAGCTGATTATAACGGTTCAAAATCCTGTGGCCTGACTTTATAAAGTCTGAAGTTCAAATAAATAACATTTTGTAAAACATTGCATGGCATTGTGTAATTAAATCTGCAGTTTCTGTATCCATGTAGCCTTAAGTCTTGATCAAAATATGAATTCTCCTGTTTGTTTTCAATTCTCTTTCTATAATCACCCAAGGGAGAATTCAAATTTGAATTTGTTCCTGAGATGACCTTTTTCTTTATTTTTATTCCCCATATATGAAATAAAATCTGCTGATTTTTTGGGGGAAAATGACAAAAAAAAATATAATAGGCTCTAAGGCTACCCTGGTTACTTGCATACTTTTGTGACCTGGTTACATACCTTGGTTACTTGCATTTGTGTGATATTTTGTTTTAAATTTTCTTGCACCCAGTGTCTAATGATGAGTTGACACATCAATACAAAGGATTTACTGTGATGACTGAGGATGAGCGTTATGAGTCCCTCAGGCACTGCCGTTATGTTGATGAGGTTATCCGTGATGCACCTTGGGAAGTTACTTCCGACTTCCTGGAACTCCACAAGGTGTGTAAAACTCCTGACAACACATGAATCAATTAATTAATGCGAATGATGGTTCCTAGCTCCATAGACAACTCTCCTCCAGTACTCTCTGTCCTCCATTGTCATCGCAATGTCCTACATTGACTGACATTATTGTTACTATGAAAAATCAACTGATGTCTGCAGTGTTGATAACATAAGACAATCGTTATGTGCACTGTTTGTTGCTTCTATAGAGGTGTGGTGGCCTCATGGTTAGTGAGTTTGACTCCGGATTGAGCGGATTGAGCAGACCGAACCCTGGCCAGGACATTGAGTTGTGCTTTTGGGCAAGACACTTTACTCTCATGGTGTCTCTCCACCCAGGTGTATCATTGGGTACCGGCAAATTTAATGCTGGGGGTAACCCTGTGATAGACTAGCATCCCATCCAGGGCGGAGTAGAAATATTCCTTGTTGCTTCATGCTACAGAAACTGGCATAAGCTCAGGTCTGATTGGCCACTTGGTTCATATGCAGACTTTCTTGTCTTTACGATTAAATAATTAGTTACCGGTAATTAAGAATTATTTTTTGTAAGGGAAAAAATGTTTGAATGGATTGTTTCAGATTGATTTTGTTGCTCACGATGATCTGCCATACCAGAGTGCCGGCGCAGATGATATATACAAGGAAGTTAAGGCAATGGGGAAGTTTGTAGCTACCCAGAGGACAGAGGGCATTTCAACATCTGATCTTATAGCTCGTGTGGTTAAAGATTACGATGTCTACATCAGAAGAAACTTGGCAAGAGGTTACACTGCAAAAGAGCTAAATGTCAGTTTTATTAAGGTAAATATTTCACACAAAAACAGGTTGTGCTGTATAGCAGTAATGCAGTCAGCCAACTGTTGGCCATCTGTGGTTATCAGTTAGATGACAATTTAACAATAGTTTTTTGGGGGACTTCTCTTGTTCATCTTCACTTGCAGAATGATGCGAAGCACTAAGCTAGCCGAGACTGATACTGAATACAACAGAAACATTTGAAGAACTCAGCACAGGTGAATACCTCAGTGGAAACCTTTTTATCTCTCACTTTTTATTTTGTAGGAAAAAGAAGTTCAAGTCAGGCAGAAAATGGATGAAATCAAAGGAAAACTTACAGACAAATCCCAAGAAATCCTTCAAAAGTGGGAAGAAAAGTCGCGTGACTTTATAGGCAGTTTTATCGACATGTTCGGAAGGGATGGTCGATTGGTAAGCTTGGTGAAGTCTTTTTCAACGACAAACCTTTTTCAAGATGAAAATAATAATGCAACAGACCAAGATTAAGTCAGATCTGAATTCCTATATAGCCAAATTGTCTTCTTTTGTAAATTTGTATTTAAGTATAGTTAGCTGTTCAGATGCATTATTTAGGAGTGAATTGTTTGGAGGCATTTTTATATAGCAGCCATTTTGGATTATGAACATCGAATCACTTGGTTATACATCATTACACTTTTGTTAAATTTTGGCACAAATTTTGGGTTAATTTGTTGTGAATTGTACTTCCATAATACTTAAATCAAAAAAGGAGCAAAATAAGTTCCTTTTGCTTTTAAATATAAACTCTCCCAAATAAAATAACTATATAGTGCTTAACAAAAATAATAACATAACTACATGTAAACCATAAATGATTATAATCTTTGAAAAAGTTAATCTTGACAAAATAATGATAAAATATCAATTCAGTTTACAGTTTAGGATGCTATTAATCAAGTAATTTACATCAGTAACGAAGGAGCTCTCTGAGACACTTTGTGCTAATCATTTAATTGCAAATATGCACTAATTGAATGTAGCTGTTTAATTCTTCTCAACTGGAACTGAAATATTAGCAAGGAGGACATTTATGGTTTTCAAATGAAATAGTTAAAGTGCACCTAACCCCAAAATATTTTTTTCGCTTAAATAACTCTTTGCACCTGTTTGAAACACATTGCGCCTTTTTGCCCTTTTCTAGCCCTAATCTTGACTTTTTACAGGCGGTAAAAGTTAAGAAATCTGGCCATCGTCTGTTCCACGACCGAGCAAGTAAGGGGAATGGGTTTATTCCTGGGTTGACGTCATAAACTTCTTTGCATGCTCATTTACAAAGACTTGCAAATCAGTCTGTGACATCAACCCAGGAATAGACCCATGCCCCTTACTAGCTCGGTCGTGCAACAGTAGACTTTCAAAAAAGTCCTTCGTCTTGTTTATTTCAGTACCCGCCGGACGAAGGACTTTTCATACTTGATTGGCGCCAATTTTAGCGACCCAAAAACGGGTCGCTGCGCTTTAACCAATCAGAGGTCTCCTGGATATTCCTTGGGGACCGAAATGTCAACTATGCTCAACGAAACGTGACTTGCGGTTAAATTCAATATGGGGTCGATTGCGGAATCCATTACAGAAGCTTCAAAGGCCACGGGATATCTAATATTGCGTGACTACCAGAAGAAAACATTGAAAGCATATCTGTCCAGAAGAGATGTGTTTGTTTCTGCGCCAACCGGAGCTGGGAAAAGTTTGACTTTCGAGCTAGCGCCGTATTCGTTTGATTGTTTGAATGGAGATCACACGCGAATAGCTACTCCATCGTCTTGGTGGTGGTTCCGCTTATTTCCCTGATGAAAGATCAGGTCTCTAACCTAAATTCCCGTGGAATTCCAGCTTCATATGTAAGAGACGACTGTTCTGAACAACAGTTACAGGACATTTTAGATTTTAAAGTTAGGTGATATAAGCCTTTTTACGGACGTTGTCCCGCCTTTCTTGGCTTCAATGGAGTTCCTCGATAATTCCAAGCTTTCTCTTACATCAAGAATCTTCCGAACTACGGTTTCGTTTTTGTCCGTGCAATTTCGGCACAAAATGTTTGTCAAAAGTGAACCTTCGCCACTGGATACCTCCTTTCCGGTGATCAACTCAAGATTTAAACACGCTTTGGTCTTTTTTTTTTTTTGCCTCCCGATATCGTCAATTTTCGTTTAAAATCTTTGTTCCTAATCTCTTTAGTACAAAGTAAGCAAATTTGCTCTTTCGACCCAGGAGAAACGCATACACGTTCGATTGACTTCCAAATGTAATCTGAGACACCAGTTGCAAGTCACGCCACTCTTCGTTTTTGGCGCGAAACGTAAATGGAAACCCTTCAAGCGAGACAAGTCGACCTCTCGCGACTTCGTCGCTCGGTCGGCCGCTTCTACCCCGCTTTTCGGTCTTTTCGGTCTAACATAACAAAAATTAAAATTCAAGAGGTCGACTTGTGGCAAGTCTAGTGCAACAGATGATGGCTAGATTTCGTAACTTTTACAGCCTATAAAAAAGTAAAGATTTAGTTTCAAAAGGTGCACTGCGTTTCGAACAGGTGCAAAGATTTATTTAAGCGAAAAAAATATTTTGGGGTTAGGTGCACTTTAACATTATAGTTTGCCGAAATTTTAATAGTATTAAAACTATAAGTAGCAATCCTTGTATAAACGAACACTTAGCTAAAATGCTACTTAACTGTGATTTTTTGTTAAAGATTCTTTGTCATTCTATTGTAAAGATATTTATTAATTTAAAAACCTTTCATGAAATAAAACATATCTGAACTTAAAAAAATATGTAGTTTTAAAAGTATAATCTAATCTAAATGATAAAAACTCAGTGGTAACCTTTAACTCATTGATGCTTTTATGCAAAGAGATGTGCTTAGTCTACAACCAAGTCATAAACTTCTGTTAAAGGTACTTTGTAGTTTATACATGTTCTTTTATTTCCGAGTTAGCAACATTTTTTGTTGTTGTCAAACAATTTTTTTTTTTGTAGAATTTGTTAAAGTTAATGTATTATTTATAAGTAAATTCTAACTAAAATATCAGTCTGATGAAATGTGCTCTTGAAGAAAGAAATGAAGGGTTAATTTTCCATTTATGTTATGACTGGGCCACAGCAACAAAATATTAATATGCTATTCTAGCCTCAAATATACAATTTTCTAATAGAGAGAATACTAACAATCAATAGTAATTGCTGTTAACTATTTATATTGTAATTATATTTCATTATTAGTAATTGATTTATTAATTGATTTATTTATAGTGTACTTATCCTTCTTTCCACAGAACCAGTTGTTTGGCAAAGGCAAGGACACAATATATGATGCGGGAGTACGTATTAAGGGGGCAGGGGTAAGAATAAAGAGGGCATTGTCACCGGGACGAAACTTTGACCCTTCATATGACGTGTCTCCATCTTGCTCTCCATCATCGTCGCCCAAAGTTCCTCGCCTATCTTTTGACCCGGAGATTAGTGATGATGAAGATGAAGAGGCTGATGACAGTTACGTTGGTGGTCGAAAAACTAATATGGCAGTGTAATGAAGCAGACACCTCAATTTGCCATTTGATGTTATAATCCAAAATAGTGATAATATATTTTATTAATACCTGAAGACAAAGTTATTAATTGTTGGAAAAATGAGAGGAAAAGGTTGTTTCATTGTTATGTTATGATCAACAGCAGGTTTTGATGTACATTATGGTAATAATGTGGCGAGAAAGGTGTCAAATAATTGGGACTGACAAGTGAATGATTATTTATTACAGATAATTAAAAAATTGGAGGGGAATTTTAGTTCAAGTAATACATAATTTATATTTTGCTTGTCAGCCCTTCCAGCAGATAATTTCAATTATACGTGAAATTGACAAAACTATGTACAATACCTTTGGTGAAATTCTCTTAATTTGTAATACAAATAGTCCTTTTCAATGTGTAGATGAAAGCTGAGTGTATGACAATCCAAGTAAGAGAAATTGTGCATAACTTTAATGTGACGCTAACTGTATTTGACAGAAATTTTTGATAGATTTGTTTTAACAAAATGTACACAAACTGTACAAAAGATAGGTTGGAATTATTTATTTACAAGACAACAACATCATTGTAATTACAGAGTACAACACTTAAAGACATGAATTTACCATCATTTAAAAGTGCATTATAGACACACGTACACCAAAATTTGTCAGGTTTGTCTTTACTTCTGAGTCAATTTTAAATCAACTGTAGATTATTTTTACAATGGAAATGAGCTTAGAATAAGTAACAAATGTGGGAATTCATTGTTTCAAGTGTATGTTTGGGAAACTCGCAGACAGCGTAATGTATCAGTGAAATGTAGGATTTGTTTTAGGGATTTTGTATGAAACTGATAAAATATTACCCTATTTTCTATTGTTGTTCCTGTGAACAGGACTGGAAATAAAATAATATTATTAATATTTCTATTGATGATTTTATGTGAAATCCATATGCTCCATGTTTGCAACATCACTTAAAGTCACATACTCTGAGAAACTACAAGTTAGACTACTGATCAGGCCCAGGTTGTTGGAAAAGTGGATAACGCTATCCACCAGATAAATCACTATCCAGCGGATAGTGTAGTTTGTTTTGTTAACACTTATCCACTGGATAGTGATTTATCCGTTGGATAGTGTTAACCAGTCTTTGAACAACTGTGGCCAGTTAAGTAACGCACAAAAGTTACTCTCATTGACATGTTTGCTGCACTCTAATTAGCCTGCGAAAACAGCCGTCCTTCTCCGCTCCCTGCCCGAGTGGCGTTTCACGAGAAGGACGTCCTTCTCGCGAAATGCCACTCGGGCCGGGAGTGAAGAAGGACGACTGTTTTCGCAGGCTACACTCTAATCCAACTATGTAATAAGTACAATTTGTAAAGCATGCAATTTAAATGGAGAACCAAAGTGAACTTAGTGTTAATTGTTCTGTCATGACTTAAAATTCAAATTTAATTTTAATTAGTGCTTTCTATAAAACACAATAAATTATTAAGAAGGACTTAATTTCTTACAGTATTTGTTATTTTAGATATGTAACGCCTTCTCAAACTCATTAATAGTTTATGGGCTCAAAAGCCTATTGAAAAATTTGTCACATGCACGACTTTTGATACCCAATGAAAACCTAGATGAAAACTACATGTGTTTTGGCAATGGAAAGTCTGAGAAGCAGTAGTTATGCTAACCTTGAAGACGTTTCTGTACAAGGAAGAAAACAAAGCATTTGATAAAAATATCTGTTCTCACAGCCATTCTTTCTGGGTAGAATAGAGACAGAAATTCTCTACGGGGGGGGGGGGTTACTCTACAAAGTTTTACACAGGGAGGCTCTGCCACAAGGTCCAACTCCTTACCCTTTTGCATACCATTTATTAGGGTACCCCTTTCAAATACGTACTTAAGAATGCTGGATCCCTTTTCTAAAACCTTTGAATAAAGTTAATGAGCAATATTACGACGTCAGTGACATCAGGGGTACCCTAATAAATGGTATGCAAAAGGTAAGGAGTTGGACCTTGTGGCAGAGCCTCCCTGTGTAAAACTTTGTAGAGTAACCCCCCACCCCCCCTCCCGTAGAGAATTTCTGTCTCTATTCTACCCAGAAAGAATGAGCAATATTACGACGTCAGTGACATTTGCTGGGCGTAGGAAAAAATGTATACTAATGTCCTGGATGATCACGCCCCTATAAAGTCTAAGAGGTGTAGAAACGCTGCAGGAAAATCGAAATTTATAACTCCTGAGATAAAGAGAGCTATGTGGAAAAGGAATGCTCTTAAACGCAAATTTAACAAGACAAGATCGGCAGACCATTGGGAGGCTTACAGGTCTCAAAGGAACCGTGTTGTTGCTTTGCGACGTAGATCCATCATATGTCATTTTGACCAGTTATGCAGTTCGCACGTGGGAACCCAAGGGAGTTCTGGAAGTCTTTGCGGCCGTTAATGCATACCAGAAGGCGTGTGCCTGACGACTTTATTGTCAAAGAAAAGGAAAAAGTTATCAAAGAACAAAGCCAAGTGGCGGAAACTTTTAACGAGTATTTTACAAATATCACAAAAGATTTGATTGTCCACAAGCACACTGCTTTCAGAGACCAGGCACATTACACAAAATTTCTGTGGCGAGTCAGCGACCGGCGAACACTTTTGGATTGCAGCTGACTAACCACCATGTTGTGAAAGCTGTACTTGACAATATGAAACCAAATAAAGCACAGGGACACGATCTTATTCCTCCGAGGGCTGTTAAAGCTTCATCTGGATCCATAGCAAAGCCTTTTAGCGATCTAGTGAATACCATCATGGCAAAATCACAGGTTCCAGATACTTGGAAACATGGTCAAATAACACCGCATCACAAAAAGGAAAGTGTCTTAGACAAAAAGAATTTCAGACCGGTCACCGTACTACCTGCCTTTGCCAAGGTGTTCGAGAAAATCATTCACATGCAGATCACGGAGCATTTTGAATCGATTTTTCATGATTACATGTTTGCATATCGGAAATGCCATGGTTGCCCGGCGGCACTCTTAACTTTAACGGAAGATTGGCGAGCGGAACTTGACAATCGTAAGGTCATCGGAGCGGTAGCGATCGATCTTAGCAAGGCTTTCGACTGCCTTCCACACGAGCTACTCCTCGAGAAGCTAAGGTTTTATGGTGTGAGCGACAATTCAGTGGCACTCTTACGAAGTTACTTATCATGCCGATATCAACGAGTTAAGGTGGGCCATAACTTTTCCACCTGGATGGGCGTGTCGGCAGGAGTGCCACAGGGTTCCTTACTTGGACCACTATTGTTTAATATTTTCATGAATGATCTTATATTTGCTATTAGAGATTGTAGGTTGATAAGCTACGCAGATGACACTAAACTCCACCTATCGCACCAGGATCCCCAAGCCGTGGAAGACGGTATAAATCTAGACTAACACCATACAGTGGTTTCAACAAAATGGCATGATAGCAAATCCGGATAAATATCAGGCTCTAGTGCTGGGAAACACGGCTCATGATTTCGATATAAAATGCAAAGAAAAATCCATACCTGTTTCCAGCGAGATACAGCTACTAGGCGTAACATTAGATAACAAGTTAAAATTCGATTCTCATATCGCATCTATCTGCCGAAAGGTGGGAAGACAAGTTAATGCCTTAAATAGGCTTAAGAATGTTCTGCCTTGCAAAACCAAGGAAGCACTATATCGTGCTTTTATTTTACCGCACTTCGATTATTGTAGCCAGATATGGCACCATTGTGGGGCCAGGAACACCAGGAAATTGGAGAGAGTAAATGAACGTTCGCTTAGATTTGTATACAAGGACAAGAATAACTCGTACGATAGGTTGCTAAATTGGATTGGTTTGCATAGCACACTAGAGGGACGTCGTATTCAGGATATGCTAATCACAATAAATAGTTGCTTTCAGGAATCTTAGGTCTTTTCGGTACTTCGCTGCAAAGACTTGGAATGCGCTGCCGGATTCGATTCGCGCCATGGCCGGCACTAGGGAATTTTTAAGAAGTATTCGACACTTTCGACACGTAGCATTTTAAAATATTATTGTAGTTATGTAGCTTTTAAATATTGTAATTTTTAATTTGTAATTATACATATACTAATATATAAATGATTATACTTCTTAGATATTTTAGATTTTTAAATTCTTAGATTGTTAGCTAAATTTTCATCTTTCCGTTTTGTTATGTAATTTATTTGTTATTTGTTTCGTATTTGTGGGCTTCCTGTAAAGTAGCTTTTAGCTAAGTGGAGTGCCACGTTAAATAAAGTTCTATCTATCTATCTATATTACAGGAGAACATCAAACAGTTAACACTTAATAACTGGTCCCGACGGGAACAGTGAATTTTGTTTCCCGAGAATCTCAATGTTTGTCTCGGTAAACATTGAGATTCAAGGGAAACAAAATCCCCTGTTCCCCTCGGGACCAGTCATTAAGTGATTTGTTACATAGCAAAACAAAACAAAAGCAAATTTTGAAAAACGTGCTGAGATTCCAGCGGCAACATTAGGCCACATGCAACAGCGGCCAACATTTCGCAGACAAAGATGCTTAGAAATTTGAGTGAAAAACTAGGAGCAAAATTTCCCTCTACTACACTTGGCTACTTTGTGGTAAGGTAAGGCAGCGCGTATCGTATGCGGTCCCTTGCAGTTAGTCACTCATTTATGTTACATATTTTCAGACCGTAGGTATTTCAGATCCGATATGCTGCGTTTTAAAGCATGGTACTGGCCATGCGGTTAAATGTTTAAATGTTTAGGCTGGCTTTGTCCAGCCAATTTTATTTTTTGCTTTTCGAGACACCAATCGTGACACTTTGGTCTCCTTGCGCCCTGAAACATGTGATGTGGCAATGCGTGTTTCTGGGCGCAAGTGAGTTCAAAGTACGGAACTTGATATGGAATGGGTCATTTTGCAATTTATGTGCGTTGACTCTGGCTGGTGTTGCATATCTTTGCTACACAGTGCTGACGAGCTCCAATAAGAGCGAAACAGCTGTCCACTGTTGCGATCCTGCTTTATTGGTTCTTGTCATGTCAGTGTCTCGAAACGTTTTTCACATAGTATCAGCCTTGCAGTTTATTGTCTCTACTTAAGCCCATCACTTTCCCTTCTGGTCAGGTTTGCCATCTTGTTGGCAACCCTCAGTCATTCATTGATGTCTTTCAATCACATATTTTCTCTGACTACCCCCCTCCCACCCTTGCTCTTTGTCCCCCTCCTACTGTCCCTCTGCAGAGTCCCAATAGACAAGAGTCTCCCTGCATGTTAACTGTCTTTGGACCTTCAGGGGCAGAGTGGGAGGAGGGAGGGGGGTAAAAGTACATTTCCAGTCTACAGGTAGGTGAAATGTGGAGAAACTTCTACAGAGAGGAGATGGGAGTGTTAATGAACAATTACCAGAGGGGAACTTAACAGTGAGTGAGGGACTTGTTATTTTGAAAGGAAGGGGTGTGAAGTAACAGAGGATTTGTGGTAGCTCTGGACCACTGGGCAGTTCTGGCATTTTATCCTTCAAGCAATCCCCGATTGCACTTACATGTGAGTAAAGCTCATGACTTTATAACCATCTTCTGTAAACTGCCACACTGCCTCCAATGTGCCTAGTCTTCTCATAAACAATGATCTTGGATTTATCCCTGCTCCAATGACTACATCACGGCTCATCTTCCATCATTGATCAGTTACACTGGAAATCACAATGGCCAGTTGAATTACATAAGAACACAACGATGGGCTGGTTTAACTTAGGGTGCGTTCCTTTGAACCGATGAATCCGTGACCAGAGTGCATTCATCGGTTCCTTTCATGTACCATGATCCGAGTGATCTTGGAGCACTGATCCGGATCCAGATCACCCCAAAGGAACGCACCCTTCGCTTTATGGCTGAAGTATGAGCTAATTAAAGATTTGAATTGCTCACGTATTAAAATGCCATCCATTTTGTAAGATGTGACTTTCAAGGTCACGGAATTCATGACTGTTGCACTGAAAGGTTTTAACCTTGAACACATTAAGATGTGTTTTGAAGCTGATTGAAAGCTTTACCGGAATATCGATTACTTCAATTTTCTTTTAAATTAACTTACCTTTCTAACCTTTTAGAAGGAAAAATTAAAAGGCCCCGGCCCATAGGACGTCCCAGATCTAGTGACCTCCAGTGAGGGCAAATAAAAATACTGAGCACAACCTTGGAAGGCCTGGAACAGAATTTTTTCCTCTATTCTCCATATATGGAAATTGACCATTCCATTTCTCTTTCGCGCCATTTTCAACAAGTCATTTTCAAGATGGCGCCAACTTCTACGGAAGGCGATACGACAGCTACTAACCAAGATGGTATAATGCTGTCTCATACTGATATTTTTCTTGTTTGAAAACAAAACTGGTTCAATTTTCGACTAATGCACTCTCTTTATATGGCAGATTCTCAATCATCCAGGCGATCAAAAAGATCTCTAAAGCGCAATGCTGGGGCAACCTCCGCACTCGACAAAATAAGGTTCTTCCATCAAACTCATTTCCGATGTGCTGATTTTTGTTATTTTTTTAAAGATCACACAATGTGCTAACGCACGTTTTATGATTCCTCTAGGAAATTCCGTCAGACTGGGGAGAGATCGAGGTTTGAAGTAAGAAATTAATGTAGGCTTATAAACATAATCTTAAGCTTATTTCAGCAAACGGTGCTGTATAAAATCTTGTATTCTAAGGCTGTATTTTGAAAACTAATTTAAGTTAACTTAAGTATTTGGTTAAAGTTTAACGATTCAATTCAATTTTGCTCATTGTAAGAATTGAAAGCGTAGACGTTAGCTTATAAAACCCTCATTAATTTCAGATCATCCAGATTCAATTTCTCCTTACTTTCATCTTGGCAGTGTTATGAGAATTTTGTGGTGAATCAAGCCAGTTTATCTATTCATTGTCGTCACTCTTATCTCCATAGACGGTTGCAAAATGTATTGATGGTTGTAAGTTGATCACTGTGAAAATTGAATTCTCATGATAATGACTTAGATTTTCCTTACTAGGTTGGTGAACTTGAAGATGTTTATCAAGTGGTTAATGAAGATGAATACTCCGACATTGTTAGAAAACGTCAGGAAGAAGATTGGGTGATTGACGATGGTAGGAAAATCCCTCTTATCCTACGGAATAGGTGCTTTATAGATGGATATCCATACTGGTTTCCACTGTTTTGCAGAAATTGGTCAGATTTTTCAGAAATTATGACTTAGAAGTCCTATAAAGAGGACTTAAGGAATTAAAATCCAAACCATTTCCAGGGGGAGCATGCCTCTGGTGTTCGTTTTGGAAATCACTTGCCATTTATCCTAAATCTGAGCCTACTTTGCGGGCTTCTTGGTACAGTTTGAGGCCAGCGTTCTCATTAAAGACTGCTACTTACTTAGAAAGAGAGACTTGTGACTCTCCTACTGCACTTGACTTGGGTGACCTCTCAATCATCCTTGTACTCCAACAAGAGCCCTGCTTTCCACCGAAAGCACCAGTTCTAAAAGCTTCATTTTTCATCTTAAATGTCATCAGTATAGAATTTCTTGGTTCAAGTCTCAAATGTGTCTGTAGTAGGAGAAAATTTGAACATGTGAAGACAGACAACTTGTCCCTGTTGGTCAGGCCCCAGTTGTTGAAAGGGTGGATAACACTATCCACCAGATAAATCACTTTCCAATGAACAGCACAGTTTATTTTGTCAACACTTACCCACTGAATAGTGAATTATCTGGCCCCAGTTGTTCAAAGGCTGGATAACACTATCTGGCGGATAAATCGCTATCCAGCGGATAAGTGCTCACAAAACAAACAACGCTAGGGTTATCCACCTTTTGAACAACCCAGGCCTGGCGGATAGTGTCATCCACCCTTGAATAACTGGGCCTGTTTAAAGGGGTTAAAATTAATAAATAGTCTTTACTTTTCAGATGGGACTGGATATGTGGACGATGGAAGAGAATTATTTGATGACGATCTTGAGGATGGACCATCAACTGGTCAGTTAATTAATTTAATTTAGGTATTTGGCAGGTGTAATGACGTAAATGGTTAGTGCATTGAACTGTGATCTGGGTTCAAGCACTATGCCTATGAAATGAAAAATAATTGCTGCTTATTTGAAAGGCTTTTCAATCTGCAGAAAGAAATGACAGCTGTTGTGCTGTTGCCATGGCAACTATCTTGGCTCCAGTCTCTTTCTTTCAAAAACCAATTATCCCCATTTGCGACCCTTTAAAGTGGGACAGAGGGTCCTGCTCGGAACAGACATCATTCCTATATTGTCTTAATTCTCCTCGTTAGACTGTTGGAAGTAGATGATCCTTGGTTAAGACAAAAACTGGATATTTCAGTTTTAATTAAGATAGAACCAGCAGCAAAACCATTGTCACGGTAACAACACAACAGGCGTCATTTTGCTTCTTTTTTGATGTACATTGCTAGTGCCAAGTTTGAACACCACTCCAATATTTCCAGAGGTATTCTTTATTCAGTATTCTACCATTTTAGTTGCAAACCTTGTGATGTCATCGCTTTTCTAATTTGCATAATATAAAAATATCAGTATCTCTAAAACGAAAAAAAGTATTCCAAAAAGGAAAACGCCATTCTTCTGTATTTTGAAATGCCTTTCAAATAACCAGCAAAAAAATTTCATTTAATAGGCACTTTAATCTCAGTCTCTTGCCACCCTGGAGTATGAACTACATGTCTTTTGTTTTGCTGTTATTTAACTTACAGGAAAGAATGTTCCTAAATTCAAGCCCAAGAAACCGGTAAGTAGAAAATAGCACTTTTAAATGCTCTAGTACATTATGTAGACATATCATGTATTCATTTATTATTATTATTGGTATTTTTTTATTTTCTCATTTGTAGAATGTTAAGAAGCCAACAGTCAAGCCAAAGTCGATAAATAAAATGTTATTAGCTGCAAGTGCCAAAGCAAAGAAACCAAAGGTAAAAGTCTTAGATAACCTGCAACAACAATTTATTGCTTATGCCAGTGTGTCTTTTGTTGTGATGACATCAGTTGGAGCCCTTCATTCATAGATTGATAGAAGATTGATTTTCAAATGACTTGCCAAAAATAGCAATGTCTTTTCAGGGGTTGGTTAGTGTCAATCAGAAACAATATTGTAGCTTTCACTAACATAATTGTTAGAAAATGAAAAGAAGAGGCCAAGTTGTAAGTAAGGAAAAACAATGTTAAAACAAAACTAATAACTTTTTATTGTTTTTGCAGAATGAGGTGACATGTCTGGGTGAAGATGACTTTTTAAATGATCTCCTGAAAGAAGTTGAGGTAAAAAATTATAAAATTGCATGGGTCCATAAATCTTTTATTGAGCATCTAAAATCTCTCTGAGAGGGCAAGGATACATTTTTTCAAGTAGCTTTAAAATTTTACTAGTAGTTAGCAACATAATAAAACATATTCAGTGCATTATGGAATTCCCGTTCTTTTATGTTGTACCAATATTTACTGGAAAAAGTTTTCTGACCAAATGTGATGATCAGAAATTTCAAGAAACGGTGACAAAAGTCAAAAATTATAGTAACTTGTGTGTGAGGCAGTAGAAACAATGAGTGATAGAGAAATAAGTACAGTCAACTCTCTCTTAACGGACACCTCTATAAGACGGACACCTCTATAAGAGGGACACCCGGTGCTGGTCCCGGCCATTTCTCAGTCATTTTACTATAACCAAACTCTCTATAAGATGGACACCTCCATAAGATGGACAACGGACACTTTGAAATGGTCAACGGACACTTTTGAGGTACTGAATGTGACCACAAATTACGATTTAGGGAAGAAAAATTCTTAAATTACCAAGTACGTGACTCTTTAACACCAGACGTTTAATTGACAGCTCTTATCTTGTCGGCATATTACATACAGTGCAGTATAAGTTAAAATTAAATCAGTAATCATTTTGTCCCATTCAAAAAATAACTCAGAGGTGACAACCGAATTGTATTGTAATCTAAAAATTCCTGGGGTCATGTAACGTTGACTCTCTATAAGCCGGACACCTCTCTAAGACGGACAGCTGAGGCCGGTCCTGATGGTGTCCGTCTTAGAGAGAGTTGACTGTACACTCATTGATCAGGTAAATTGGATTTATGGTATATCTTACACTTAAGTTTGTTTGTTATTGATTAAATTTTTCTTTTCAATAATAAAGCACCCAAAACCAGCTCCAGTGAAAATGTCAAAGGGCAAGGCTCCAGTTTCGAGGTAATTATGAACATGTGCTTTCTCATCACTACTTTAGTACAAATAGAACTGATGTTAAAGGGGCTGGGTCGCGCTATTTTAGGTAATTTTGTTTAATTTTTTTAGTTATGAGCTCTAAATGTCAAATTGGCAGAGTGAGTCTTTTATTTGCAAAATCATGGCCACATAACAACTGAGAATGATTTCCAGTTGCGTAAAGAACATTTTGATGTAAACTGATGTAAATTTGAAAAAAGGTGGGCCGACATTTTTCAAATTTACCCTTCTAATCCTCTCCAGTTTTGTCCATCCATGTCTCTTCTTGGCTTTCCTGTGTTTTGTTTGAGTTCTTCTATAGTTTTGAGCCGTTATTTTGATATTTTAGTTAATTCCATGACCATTTGATCAGTGCTGAAATTGCCTAGTAAAATTGCGTGACCTAACCCCTTTAAATAAGTTTATGGTTATTGATCAGTGAGGAGAAAGAATATTTTTGACCTGTGAATTGAAGTTTTGTTTACATTGATATATTGATTGATATGTTGACACTGTTTATTTTTGTCCAGAACCCCAAAAGCAGACTCTTCAAGTCGTGTCACACCAAGACGACTCCAGGTAATATCTTTGCACATTCATTTCTTACTGCACTGAATTTTTTTTGTACTTTACTCTGTCTTTGGTTTATCACACCCAAAGTGACTTAAACAAGTAGCTTAGCTGGACCATGTTTACTGTAGGTACAGGGATGTAGATAATAGCCGGAAGCCGGAAAAATTACCTGGCTGTGAACGCGATTTTTCCGGCTCTAAAGCACAACTTCTTTTTTTTTTTTTTTTTAATAATTTTAATTTACAAAGCACAATTCTCTACAAACAGTGTTTACAATGCAGGTGTCATTACGCTACTTTACTTACATAACCATTCTTACTTTACTTACAATACGGGTTACTTATACAGAAAATACAATTACTCTTACAATTACAATTACAATTACTTACAATACGAGCTACTTACACTACTAACAGTGCAGTACTAAAACGTTACTTGCTAAACATACAGTTACGTACTTACAATTACTTACACTATATATTGACTTTGAGGAGGGAGGAGTACTTCTCAGTTAATCATCCGTTAATGTCACAGTTCCTTCGGGTATTAGTAATAATAGCGACTACGGTAACAAGACAACAGAAGACACTGTTTGGCGTAATGGGGGGAACACCACTCCGCAATCGGCGTGACAGACGACTTCATAGCGTGACTAAAAGCCTAAACTTATCTCCCCAGCGCTCTTAAAGACTCGCGCTGGATCGGACAAATTGTAGGCCGGTACAAAGCAAATCAACGCGATCTAAAGCCTAACTCTCCACGGCACTACGAGCTGAACCTCCGGCCAGCATCGTGCTATAATGGAAAGAGTGTAGGCGGTAAAAACAAGCTCAAGCCTCCTTATCTCCCCAGCGCTACGAGCCGACTCCGCCGGCACGTGCTGGATCGGACAAGACTAAAGGCAGATAAAGAGCGTAACATAGCATAGCATGAAAGAAAACAAAGCTTGGGGAAGTCGCTGCGAGACTTAACCGATAGCGAATACCGAGAGGTGAACCCAAATTTTATTAAATGCAACAACAACCACCTCCAAAGGGAGGGTAGGGTGGGAATAAAAATGTTTCTAATGTAAAGGTACTCCTTTCAGTAGCTAAACGAGCTTAGAGAATGGCACTTTGGACCATGCTAGGACTTTATACATAGACAGATGTCTAGAACTAAACCAATGGCGATTAATGTACCATCGAATACAAAAAGCTTGTTCAATGTTTAGCGAGACATGAATGGAGCTAGTTGTTACTTTTAGCCATACAAAACAAATGATATATGTGTAGCCGCCAGTATTGCAACATGGACACAGAAATGTCATTGTATTTACCAAACTATGAATGTGCATTCATGCCTCGAAAGCCAGAGAGTATGAATGCACATTCATGTCTCGTATGCGTTACGCAATGTAAACAGACTAACGTGACGGTAGAACTAAAGGCTTAACATGTCACGCTCCATTAACTGCGTTTTACAATGCGGTTGTAAAACTCTATTAATGTCACAGTTCCTTCGGGTATTAGTAATAATAGCGACTACGGTAACAAGACAACAGAAGACACTGTTTGGCGTAATGGGGGGAACACCACTCCGCAATCGGCATGACAGACGACTTCATAGCGTGACTAAAAGCCTAAACTTATCTCCCCAGCGCTCTTAAAGACTCGCGCTGGATCGGACAAATTGTAGGCCGGTACAAAGCAAATCAACGCGATCTAAAGCCTAACTCTCCACGGCACTACGAGCTGAACCTCCGGCCAGCATCGTGCTATAATGGAAAGAGTGTAGGCGGTAAAAACAAGCTCAAGCCTCCTTATCTCCCCAGCACTACGAGCCGACTCCGCCGGCACGTGCTGGATCGGACAAGACTAAAGGCAGATAAAGAGCGTAACATAGCATAGCATGAAAGAAAACAAAGCTTGGGGAAGTCGCTGCGAGACTTAACCGCCACTGATACGTGCGAAGCATGTATCCCCCCAAGCACAAAATACTTAACTTTATCAATCTATGGTACGGAAACAATAGCCATACGCGGCGCAACAGAGAGTAAAACGTTGCGAGGTGTGCGTATGTAAAGCTGGTAACAATCTGACGACCAGCGCCCTAAAACCTTAATTAGCCAGTCTGGCAAGCCTGCTGCAGCTGCGGTAGATGCAGCGCCGATGCGAAAACTGTGCCCTTTAAGGGACTTGTAGGGGAGGCCGGCATGACGAGCCGCATCCCTGAGAAGGTGAACTACGGCTGACCTAGTAAGCAAACGACCCGATTGAAAAGAGAAAAGCGGCCCGCACGGGCGGGCAGCTAAAAAATAATTGCGCATAGCGGTAACTGCGCAAACCGGTGAAGGGGAGCACGCAATAACAAGCGTGTGCCCTTGACGGTAAACGTCGGTCTTAGAAGCCTTGAGGAAAACAGACATTTGCTGCGGGCTAGCCAGACTAGGATGAAATGATACACAGTCGGTAGAAAGGTCGAACTGAGGGCGAAACTGGTTTGTCCCCGGATAGGTAAATTTGCTACACCGAAGAAAGGCAAAGAAGGCTAATGTAAATGCAGCCCAGATCATAGTGAAATCCCACTCCCCTAACCAAGTGCGAAGAATGGGCTGGATAGCGGCTAACACTCTGGGAGTTACGGGTTGGCGGAGAATACGAGACCGCCCCTGGTAGCGAAGGATACCCCGGAGGACCTTATGCAAGAGTAGTTTTCCTTGGAGAGGATTACCATGCCCGCAGGAAATGTGTAAATTACGTACGGCAGAAAGATATAACTTAATGGTACTATGCTTAACTGTCCTAGCAAGGTAAGAGGCAAAATAAATAAGAGTCCCTTCTGAAGCTGGGAGGATGTCTCCCTCGCTGGACATAAGTCTATTCATTAGGCAAAATTGAATGAAGCGTTTCTCCCCGGAGCCATACGTACGGTTCGTAGTCCAAGCTAGGCCCCAATGCGCGTATGTTTGGACTTCGTCCCTTAGAGGGTCATGAGCAAAGGCGGGATGGTGCAAGGGGTTTGCTCGGCGTTGGGAGCCGCTGCCCGGAAACGTGCGTCCTGAAAGCGTGAGAGAGCGTCAGCAATTTCATTAGAGACCCCAGGTACATGGCGCGCCCGGACAAAGAAATTATGTTTCATAGATATGAGTACAAGGAATCTGAGAAGGTCCATGATACGCGGAGCCTTTGAGTGGCCTGAGTTTATGATGGCCACTACGGATTCGTTATCACACCAAAATTGAACGCGTTTCCCAGAAAAGTGTGGAAACCAGATAGCACATGCCACCACTATGGGGAAAAGTTCCTGCCATTCAATGCTTATACCCCGCTCCCTGTGTAACTGCATGTGAGGGGGCCATCTACCCTGGAACCATCGCCCACGGAAATAACCCCCAAAGCCAACGGAGCCAGAAGCATCGGTGTACAATTCCAAATCGGGAGCAGGTGTGACAGTGGTGTCTAAAAAGAAAGAGCGCCCATTCCACCCTGCGAGAAACGCTTTCCACATGGTCAGGTCCTTGAAGAATTCTTTGTTCAACCGGATGTGGTGGAAGCGGCTGGGTACCCCCCTGGTCAGTTGCAATCAGTTGTTTGCAGTTGTTTTTGTGCTCCTCGCTGCACGTTTTGACACGCGTCCGGAGGATGGCGGCTGGGATGGGCGCGGTTGGATTGCTGCCTTTAAACGAGAAATCATCACAGCTTTGCTGCCCGTAATGGGTAGATTGGCCGCCTGAAGACGAAGGCGAATAACTTCTGTCGATAGAGAGGCAAGATTCTCCTTACGGCGTTGGCGAGCGCTTGCAACTTTTTGAGTGCCACGTGGACGAGCCATTGAAATAAAAATGTTTCTAATGTAAAGGTACTCCTTACAGTAGCTAAACGAGCTTAGAGAATGGCACTTTGGACCATGCTAGGACTTTATACATAGACAGATGTCTAGAACTAAACCAATGGCGATTAATGTACCATCGAATACAAAAAGCTTGTTCAATGTTTAGCGAGACATGAATGGAGCTAGTTGTTACTTTTAGCCATACAAAACAAATGATATATGTGTAGCTGCCAGTATTGCAACATGGACACAGAAATGTCATTGTATTTACCAAACTATGAATGTGCATTCATGCCTTGAAAGCCAGAGAGTATGAATGCACATTCATGTCTCGTATGCGTTACGCAATGTAAACAGACTAACGTGACGGTAGAACTAAAGGCTTAACATGTCACGCTCCATTAACTGCGTTTTACAATGCGGTTGTAAAACTCTAATTAAAGAAAAATTTTCAAGGTCATACCTAATGAGTAGCTTACTGATAAAATCCTGAATGGAGATGGCGAGGCTATTTAACTTGTTTGAATATATATAATGGCGCATAAATAAGGCGGTGTAATTGAATTT
>OZ026599.1:6609429-6629429 GCA_964020085.1 Micromussa lordhowensis
GCGTATTTTGCTTTCATTAAAATTCAAAACACAAAAACAATATACAGAAAATCTCACCGCAAAGTTACAAAACTCAAATCAAAATTCTACTTTATCCTCGGCTAGTTTGATCGGGCTCTGAACAACCCGGCCCAGGAGCTACGCTTTTAGGCTGGCCTAAATCTATATATTAACTTTATTACCTGTTACCTGATAAAAGTCTGTCCTGAATGCCCTTGATTTTGCCCCCAATATCAAGGAAAATGCATCTCCGAGAGTATGCATTTTCAAAATTTCATGGGGGGGCATGCCCCCAGACCCCCCTAGGGATAGCGTGCCCAAGGCACGCTAGAGTGGGCCTTTGGCCCACATACCTGCCTATCATTGCTAGATTTCCGCCTGTTAAAAACTTTAGCTACATCCCTGAGGTAGTATTGGCCAATACTATGAACTGATCGATATATGAACTGGCACTTGGTCAATACGTAAGCCAAGTATCAGCTGACTCTTGTCCAATACACAGCTGATGTGTCGGCTGACAGTCAGTCAAGTGTCAGTGAGCATCAGTCAAGTATCGGTTGACAGCGGATATTCAACTGATTCCCAACTGACACTCATCCAATACTCTACCGACACTCAACCGACTGTCGGCCAATATATTGGCTGTGTATTCAACCAAACAAGGCCAACACTTGGCTGATGTATCAACTGAGTGTCGGTAGATATATCGGTCAATAGTGTCGACCGACACTACCTACAGTAAACATGATCTGCTTAGTTCACAAGTATTGAGATGTTACTCACTAGCCCCAGCTCTATTTTCAAATGTTCATGCCACAAGAAAATATTAGCACAATAAATTTCTGCAATGTCATCATTGTGTAACCCTGGATTTTCTTTCAAAATTAACAGGAATCATCCTACCGAAGACAGAATATTTTCAAAGTAGAACCTAAATCCCCACCTGAATATAGCCACACTACTAGCCTGCCTGGGAAGAGGAGGGTAGTTGTCAAAACTGAGCCATCAGAAGGAATGGAGGGGAGGTACAGTGGTATGGTAGGAGATCCTGAGGGGGGAGGACAGGAGGAGGAATATGGAGCAGCAATGGACATGGATTCAGGAATGGATGGTAAAGTCGAAAAATCACAGTAGAAAGATTGATCTTGTAAACTAAATCCTAAAATGCAATTTGAGATAAATAGAATTGTAAAAGTTATATTATAGCATTGAAACTTAAATTTAACATTTCTTGTCAAACCTATGCCAGATATTCCTGCTGTAAATGATGTGGAAGAAGTTGATGCAGGGTGTGAAGACTTTGGTGATGATGATGACGATCTTGGTGATGCAGAAGCAATTCAGGCTTTGGCAAATGCCGAAAACAGTCGTGAAGAGAAACCCCACATACAAATCAAGGTATCACAGAAGCAAGCGTGATCTATATCTCATTTACAGCAAGCATTTCAAGCTGTGATCATCAGAGACTTAACATGTTAAAATCACTTTGCCATCATAGGTTGAGGCAAACAAGAGACACAGTGACAGAAAATGTGCTTTACCAAGAAAGTATGCAGAGGCTTTTTTATTGATTAATTAAAAATAAATAATTTTGTAAAAAAAATCGCATAACATAAGTTTTATTTTTTCTTTTACAGAATTTTTTCAGTAATATTTTGTGTTTGACCACATTTCCAAACACCATAAAAGGTGTTGAAAATATGCCATATAGCGGATCATTTTTGATGAACTTTGAGGTGTTTGTAAATGTGGTCAAACACTGTGACTCTTGAGTTTGTGATATATTTTCTCAATCAAAACTAAAACTAAGGAGAAAACAGAGAAATAACATTGTCAAAATCTATGCTAATTAAGATCAGATATCCAAATGCCGTAACGGTCATGATTTCCTTTGTTTAAACTCAATGAATTACTCATTTTAAATGGATTTGAGAATTTGTTTTCAAAGTTAGTTATATTGTGAGAAAAAATAAGCTGTTTCTGGAAATTTTGCATCTCTACGTTGATCTGTCACAATATAGCAATAATGAATTGAGTTTTTATTTTTGCAGAACAACAGAAATTCCTAGCGATTCTGCTTGGGAAACAATCTTAGGAAATGAGGAATCACATCAACAAGAGGTAAAAAGATGAAAATCAAACTTCAGTTGAATCTCCCGTAAAACCACCGCCCCAAATGTCAAGCCTATACTGTAAGTGGTCAGTCACAGGAGGTGGTCGTTTATGAGAGCTTGGGACCATATTGGATCAAAATTTTGCCTCATTAACATGCATGTGTTATGGTAACTGCAGAGGCTTTCCCCATGATTTACTGTTTTATTCATGTGAAAAATCAATTTCGAGAAAAAATCTGTTACTTCCCATTGAGAAATGTCTGTCTCTTGTAACTACCCAGGAATGCAGTGATGTTACAACACCTTAATATCTAATTTCTGCTCTATTATCTATTAATGGTCACTTACGCGTTGTTAAAAACAAAGGAAAATTTCAAAATTTTAGTTCTAAAGGTGGTCACGGTCGCTTACAAGAAGTGGTTGCAACCGGAGGTTTGACTGTACCTGAAATATGTTTTGTTACAATATAGCATATTGCATTTTTTGTAGCTTATAGTTATTTGACAATGAAGTTGATAGTGGGTAGATTGTTTGTGGCTAGTCTTATGCAGCACTTTTGTTTCCTCCCAGCCAGGGGACTCCTCAGAGATCTTTGTGCTTTATTTGCTATTTTAATCTGATATTGTTGATGTTCAAGTGAACTATCTTTTAATTTTAAGGTTCCAACGGATGTCAACGTGGATTCCTCTTCCCTGCCACTTCAGGAAATCAATGGTTAGTTTAGTTTCACAGTCCATCACAATCTGGTCTTGTTTGGATTGAGGACTTTCTGGTAGTTCTTATAAGATCCTTTTTTTGTTGAAGACACAGTGATTCAATTTTTTATGTACCAGAACCAAGGTTCTAGGTTTGAACCCTGGCTAGAGGTATATCGTTATGTTCCATTCTTGAGGAACACACACACTCTTGCAGTGCTGTTTGTCCACCTAAGAGTACATGGGTACCAATGAATTGTTTGGAAAAAATCCTGGGAGGGAGGAATTAACATGCCATCGGCCAACATTCAATTCAGGGAGGGCTTCAACCTCGTTCCCAGGGTCTCTCATCTTACCGCCTGGGGCATGCGAGAAGAGACCCTGGTTGGGTCTGGTCACGTGTCTCCCAGAATCTGGGAGGTTACAATTAAATTGTTGAAGGGAGGGGTGCTCTAGTAAGAATTTTGTCTATACTTAGCCTACGGGAGTGCGGAATATGTTGTCACCAAAATAAACCAGAAACGGCGGTGATTTTTGCCAACTCCGACCAAAACTTATCCATCATCTGATAGTGGAAATCCAAGTTGCTGTAGATTGTGTGGTCTGGTTCAGTTAGGAACGTTAGATATTGTAAAAATATCCTCAAGAAGGCAAAAGAATAATTGCACGCCGCCGTCAAAGCTGTGTATGGAAGGTCTTGGAGTCATCTTTACCGCGGATTGAATCAAAACCACGTCTACTATGGAGGTCTTGCGAGCGGTGATAGAATAATGTTAGAATATTCAGGGCCTTTATCACCGAAAGCCGAAGTCACTTCGAAAGGAGCGAGTCGGTGAAAAGATTTACTGAAGGATGAAGTGTCGCCGCTGCGCCGTCGATCGGAGCGCTGAACTTTGCAGAGCACGAAGAGGATGGCTGATTCGTTGAGATCTGCTTTTCGCCATCGTTGCTGATAAAATGGATTTATATTCGGCCGAAAGGAGGCTTCTATAGAAAAAGAAAAATGCAGTTTTTATTGTGTCCTATATTATAAATCAACGTACGTGATGGGCCTACATTACATAACAAGACTCCAATGGTTCTAGACAACTGTCTGCAACTGTACATTTGCCGTTCTATTTTAATGTTCGATCTCTCGGCCTTTCCTTGCTTCACGCGTGTTTCTGAGGGGTACTTTATGCCATGTTATTTACAAGTAGAGTGGAGCCTTTTGACCGCGTTATAAAATTTTTGAGGTCATAGGTCTACATGGTTTCGGCTGTTAACTGCACGTCGCTTCACAGAGTTTGACACCTCTGTAATTTACCATGCGCTTATACTTTGTTTTTGCTCGTTTCTATTGTAAGATATGATTTAAGGTTCTAAGCATTGGCTCTCCAGGGAGAAAGATTAATATATTCCATGCGAAAAAATTGCTTATTTGCATTCTATGTTGTGACGCCGGACCCGGCTATTCAGACAAGAACTGTTTGCAAGTACAGTGTGTTGCGTCTTTAATCACAATATCATATTTATCTTTGCCCAGCTTTTCCAGTCAGACTACCGTAGCTTTACTTTGAGAAAGCTGTGCGTTCTAATGTTTTTTTTTTTTCGATCAATCTGATCGCGCGCATTCAAAGGAGAAACAACAGTTAATAATTATCACTTCGGAATAAAATTGCGCTGCTCGACGTGCACAGTTGAAGTATGAAAGACTTTCCATAAATCCAAAGGGTACGACGGCAACAACATCAAGACCACGGTAAATTGTCTCGAGACAGACCTGCCTAACCTTGAGATAAACGTCGGAATAGATACTTTTCGAAGTTTTGGCCCGAAGGCTACTGTTAAACATCGCGGGCTGTATGGCGGTCGCAGCGCGACAAAGCTCAATCCGACAAACCGCCTGATTACAGAGGACCCCTCCCTGATGTTCTCAATTGTGAAAGTAGCACGTGACCAGACCCAACCAGGGTCTCTCCTCGCATGCCCCAGGCGGTAAGATGAGAGACCCTGGGAACGAGGTTGGGAGGGCTTTAAGTAAATATCTTAGTTGCTTTATACTATAAAAATCAGAGTTAAACACTATGGATTGTTTTATACAACAGGGTTGTAGGTGCAGGGTAAAAAACTTCTGCTCGTCCGCCCGTCCGAGACGAGTACTCTCTTATCTCGGACGAGTGGATTTACGAAAGCACTTGTCCTACGGGACGAGTAGAGTTTGCCGAAAAAAAAAGATGTTCTTTTCTACTGAGGTCCGAGTTCCTAAGCATTTCGGACTTTGTAAACTAACCTGAGTTTCGCGAAGTTTGGGTTCTTTTCACGGCAACTTACTTGTTCGTTTTCGCTTTTGTTAGCTTTCGTTTTCCGAGAATATCTGGTTCTGTTGTTTCGGTAAAGACTGGGATCCACATTCCATATATGGAAATGACGACCTCGTTTGAGACAAGGCTTCATCAACACTTGAACGAAGCGATTACCATTGTGGCAAGTAGACCAGTAGAAATTCAGATGATTTCCTTGAAAGCAGCCTCAGAATATTGCCGGGACTTATATGTCTCATCTTAGCCCCAGTTTTAATGCCTCACAGATGTGCTGCATTTTCTCAAGTCGCGTATTGTTCATAAAGAATGTTAGTGATCCCCGATGTGTCTATATGAAATGGTGTTGTAGGAAGATATAACGAAGACACAAAATTTCCTGTTACTCCGAGTTTTGTGCTCACGCACTCATCAGACAGTATTTAATGGAGAATAAACCTATCAAGTTATATATATACACGCGTCTGTTGTCTATAAAAAGTAGGGCAGTGTGGTTCTAATCACAATTAGGTGTGAGAAAAACTTAATAGAGTATTGTTTTTGAGTCAATTGTTCCGAAGATAAAACTTGTTTTCGTGGCGGCACTTGGAAATCAGTTCTGATCTTTTGTTTAGGATTCTGTCGGGGTTTGCAGTAATAATCTTTAGCTTCTCTGTTAAGCATAGGTCGCATCGTTTAGAAATGTTGTTGTAGGGTCTTGCACGGCTGATTATAGTCCATTTGATGTTGAAGTCTTGATTATTGTCACGTAGTTGTATAAAAAGTGCAAAGAACAACAGAAATTGAAATAACTGAACACTCCAAATTTGGTACAAAACAGATTATACAATTTCTACGTTTTTAATGATATTTTGTTATTCACTTTAATACATTTTTTTGGACAAGTGAAATTAACTTTCGGACAACCAAAATCTGAGTTTTACTCGTCCAATGGACAAGTGGAATAAAAAAAAAGTTTTTTGCCCTGAGGTGACTATCTCCTTATGTACAGCTTTCGAATCTCTTCACATTATCAACTCAGTTGATAAAACCAAATTGTCTCCTTATGTGTTGTTCTAGAAAATATCCACACCCTCCCCACGGAAGATTTGTTATTTGAACCCCCCTCTCCTCCAGAACTTCCATTTTAGCTCCATGCTTTCTTTTCAAAGTTTTGGCTTTTGAGACCCACCCACCCACCCCTGAGAATTTCCCACAACTTTTCATGGAGTTGGGTTTGGATATTCTCTGGAACTACACAATGTGAGCCTTTAAGAATGATTAAGGATCATACTTTTCTGTGTCTTGACCATTTCAGGAGAAAAAGTCCTCAAGTTTTTCTGGTTTGATGCTTATGAGGACAGATTCAAACAACCAGGTAATAATTGTGTAATAGTTAATTATTATCTATTACACAATTCAGTTACTGCTAATGGAACGTTCTTAAGGTAAACATCTCTACATGTAATGTAAGTTTCACACAAGCTGCGAAAAATATTCATTGTTCTTTCAGGTACTGTCTACCTGTTTGGCAAAGTTTGGATTGAATCAGCCAAAGCTTATGTCAGGTATAGCATCAATTTTATTTGCAAATTTTAGTAATAAAACAAAGTAATGTAATTGGTTAAAAGGAAGAATGTTGCAACTTGGAAATGTTATCTTTTAATCTTTACTTTTCAGTTGTTCTGTGGCAGTCAAGAACATTGAAAGACAAATATTTATTCTTCCGAGAGAAAAGGTTTGATGCTTATGACTATTTTTGGCACTTATTCACAACTTACCCTGAGTCTCCTGATTTTCGAGGGCAGGTTCTTTCGATTCCCCTTTAATTGACCTTAAATTTGCTTTTCTCCAGGAACAGCATTCATTAAGGTGTGCAGATAATGTGTACTTAGTTAAGGCATCTGCAGTCAAGTGTCAATCAATGGCTTAGATCGTTACCCTCAATCAACACTCAATCGATGCTCCATTGACACCTTGTTGACACTCAGTCGGCACTTAATCAACGTCTTGGTTGACAATTGGTTGAGAGGCGACAAATTTTTGATCAATGCATATGAGTTGGTCAACACTCTGCCAACTATTGACCGACTGTTGATTGAGTGTCAATTGAGATATCACTCGAGTGTGGACCATAGTTTTAATCAAGATGTTGATCTAGGGTATCAATCGGAACTCGACCACAGGTGCCTTTAGTACACATGATCCGGGTTGGTTTCCCTCGTCGATTTAAATAAAAAACTGGTTACTTCCTGATCCAGCCAATGGGAACAAAATAAATGTCAGTGTTTTGCTGAAAGGTTAAATTAGCATGGCTTTTGAACAGCTTCCTAACTCTACTTGTTTACTTAACAAACAGAAGCGTGACGTTGATGGCTCTGAGACAAATGAACCTGTTGGATTTATTGATGTTTACCAGGTAAATAAATGTTTCTTTTGTAAATGCCTTTACTTGCTCTCCTTTTTCTTTTAATACTCTCTGCTGTCTAAAGCTGATAGGGAGACATCAAATGAGTATGATTTTTGTGTTTTAAGAGTACACTTAACTTATCTTTAGTTATTTTCTTGCAGGAATTTAATGAGAAGGTTGCAACAAAACATAAAATCATGAAGTTCATCTCCAGGGTATCATATCATAATATTACTGTTGACTAAAATTTGTGCAGAACTTTTAAAACTCATGCTTTTATTACTTCTTGAGCCTTGAGGATCCTGCGTAATAAAGGCATCCAAGGTCGAACATCAAATGATACCCTTGATCGACCCTCAATCGATACTCAATTGACACTCCACTGACACCTCAGTTGACACTTAATCAACACTTGATTGACATCTCAGTTGATAGTTGGTCAAGAGTCAACAAATTTTTGATTGATGCATATTGTCATATTGTCAGTGGTGACATTGTCAGTCAACACTATTGACCGACTGTCGATTGAGATGTAAGTTGATCGTGGGTAGATCAAGGGTATAGATCGTCACTTGACTTTGGATGCCTTTAGTATGTACACATGATTTGAGGAAACTATCATTTAGAGATACGTGTTTAAATTGTACTCAGCAAGAACTCGTTTGTTGATATGTTTGAGCTTTCCACACTTTCCTTCTGTGGCCCTGAAATGTGATTCCGCTGTATTCATATTTTAAATATCTGGTTTTTCAATTATTTGGTCCCTCACCTTTTATATTAACACACATGTGATTGTGTTTTTATAATCTTTAAGTTACTCTCTATATTATTTTTATTATTAGAAAGTTCAAAAGGCTTATGCTTTTGAGATTCAAGATGTCCCTGTCATGTCAGAATACCTGGAAGTCAGATATTCAGTAAGTCACAAACACTAGATGGAATTTCCACTATAACCATATTACAAATGGACCCTGCTAATTTGAACTCAGTTATTCCAAATTCCCAGTTATTTCGAAGTCAAAACCATTTTCCTTGGATTTGCCTTTGCCTTTCATTTACTATTGGTTATTTCGAATTCCCACTCTTTCATACTATTTTCTGTTTCCCCCAAGAATCAAAATAGTGGGGTTCCACTGTTCATAATCAACTTAATTTGAGGTCTGAAAGCATCAACGTTATTTCTTGGCAGGCGGACTCTCCCCAGTTACCGTCTGACTTGTCTGGAGAAACTTTCAGCCATGTGTTTGGCACTAACACATCTAGGTAAGAATCTCAGTCTTTGATTTGAAAGAAGAGACTTTTCAGCTTAAAAGGAAAATTGAAAATGGTCTTTTTTGTTGCAGTCTTGAGCTTCTTCTCCTGAGTCGTAAGATGAAAGGTCCTTGTTGGCTCAATATCAAGTTTCCTCGTGAGTGTGATGATTTTCTTTATTTTCATAACCTGTCTACTTTAGAATGTATTGTTAATGTCAAGAGTGAATTTTGATGTTGTTCCTTTGATGTGTCAGTCGACACTCGTTGGACAGTCGGTCACATGGTAGTTGAGTATCAACTGAGTATCAGTCTAAAGTTGATCGAGTATCAGTCAAGTATTGGTCAATATGTCAGCTGTTACTCGACTGACACTGTACTCACCTAACACACACATCGGCTGAGGTATCGACCGATAGTCTACCAATCCCAACCGACACTCAACTGACTTTCAATGGACATATCAGCCATGTATTGGTCAGCACTTGGCCGATACTCGATCAACGCTGCCTACAGTAAACATGACCCTTACTTTTAATACCTTTTTTCTTTAGAACTTCCTCAGCATCCAGTCAGTTGGTGTAAAGTAGAGGTTAGTGTGCATTTCTTCTTTCTTTCTTCTTTGTCAAGCATATGTGAGCTAAATGTTTTAAGCGTCAAGCATTTTCTTGCAGGCTGTTGTCTCAAAACCTGATCACCTTGAAGTGTCAAGTGAACAAGATTCCCCACCACCCATGGTAAGCTCACTTATCACTTCACATTCCTGCATCTTTCAAAACGATTTTTTTTTTCAAATTTGGTTTGTTGTGAATACCAAGTCTGTTCTAATTGTAGAGGTCAAAGAACACTGTCAAATTATCACAACCAGGCCATTTGACTGCAAAACGAGTTTTTATATTTCCCTTAGCCTGCCTGTAGAATGACAGGCTGTCTTAATGATTTGTCATTTATACTCCTGGGCTGAGAGAAACACTATCAGATTTTTGTGGCCTACCCAACACAGGGACAGTGGTTTGCATCTTGTGTTTAACATCCAGTGTGATAACCTTTTAAGGTTGGTTTTCATTGGTGACGGAGTCTTAGTTGGAGTTGTAAACAAAAGTGTTTAGTGATATGATCTAGTGAAAATCAAACCAAAGGAGTCAGAAGCAGAACACCCATTCCTTGTACGACTCTGTGGCTTATGATCCAGTGAAAACTAGATTGTCTAAGTCGGAAGCAGAAGTGGAAGAATAAACCAATCACAATGTTCAATTCAAGGCCTTCCACTTCTTCTGACTCTGACAATCTAGGTTTCACTGGATCATAAGTGACAGAGTTATAAACTACCGGTAATCAAAAGAAATTGAAATGTTTTGATTCTTCCGATTCCTGTTCTGTCAAGCCTATGACTCTGCTTACAACTCCAATTTTTGATTTCCACTAGGTCATAAGCTCTCTTATGATTCTGACTATGACAAGACTCCAACTCCGTCACTAGTGAAAACCAGCTCCTCCATCTTCTCTACATTCATTGCTTGTTTTTTCCCTTTTTTTAGGTTGTCATGAGCCTCAGTTTTAGGACAATGTTGAACACAAAGACTCACACTCATGAGGTACATATTTCTGTAACTTTCCATGCTTGCCACCACAGGTAACCCAGCTTTTTGAAGTCTTGCCAACCTCCAAAACCACCACGAACACGCAGTTGGTTGGTCAGTTAGTCTCTGCATGTTGAATGTTCACGTTATTACTTACGCCTACATTAAAGACAAACTTGAGTAGCAATATATCAAATAAAATTTTTCCTCTCTTATTTCAATAGTAATTCTCAGCCTGATTTTGTTTCATGGTTTAGATCTTAGCAGTGTCGGCTCTGATACACCATGAGGTGTCACTAGACAAAGCAGCACCAAAACAGAAGTTTCAATATCATTTTTGTGGTAAGTCGATTCCTTCTGTCAAAGCAAGCAAATGGTTCTTTGGTATTTTTTTATATGAAGCAAATTGACAAGCATAATTTCACACTTTACTTTTGAATTTTTCTCTTGGCCATTACGATTCAAAGTTATTCAAAGCTAAGTTTGTATTCTCCATACTGATTGCTGTAATTTCTTTCACTATTACTGTATTCAACCACAAATAAAGAAATGGTAACAACTGTGTGTTTCGTTGCAGCTGTAAGCAAACCGAGTGATCAGATGTACCCCTATGACTTCAAAGATGCTGTCAGGAAAAAGGTAATAAATTGTAATACATTATGCATAAATTAGTTTTATGCACAAGAAGGTAGTAATACATATTATGATATGGCTGACTCTGCGAGCGGAGAAGATAAACCAAATCCTGTGCTGTGATTAGCTACGCAATTGCACTATCTTGCCTGCTTGGGATTACATTCTGTGTCCCGCAAGAAATATTTTCCGGGAGCAGAAGTCATGTAATGAATCCTTTATTGACCAAGCTTGTTTGGTCAAGATGGCTGGATAATTGCATGTTTTCAGACCTCGACTCTGTCTCAGTCCATAAACACACAAAAGAAGAACAATATCCAGTTATCTTGACCTCACGTTTGGTTAACATATACTGGTATGGTGGCAAGTTGGATTTTAAACAGTTACCTGTGGAATTCCTTATTTTTGTTTCTTTAGCAAATTAAAATGGAGATCACGACATCAGAGAGAGCTCTTCTTGGATTGTTTATGGCCAAGATTCACAGAATTGATCCAGATGTTCTTGTGGTATGTTTACTCATGTTTTTCGTTATAACATAGTCTTGTTATAAATGGTGAACTCCTCTTAACTCTTTGTAAATTACTCTTTAAAACTTACTGGTACACATAATTTATATTATTTCATGAATAGTGGGCGGCTCAGAAATCAAAGTAGCCAGTTTTTCAGCCGGCGCAACTGAAGTCTATCTTTCTTTGCCTTATTATAATTTCACCTCTGGAATAACTACAAGTATATATTATGATCTCCTGGTGATATTGTAAAATAAAGTGATTTCTAGCAAGGTGGTTTTTAATAGTATGATTTGCACTTGTTGAAATTTTGACTTACAACCTTTTAGGCTAGGGGCTAAATGTCTTGATGACAAACTTTCTGTGTTGCAATCACTAAATAACCTCACTGATTGAATTTCATGTTTTTAGGGACATGATATTTACGGGTTTGATCTTGACCTCTTGTTGCATAGGATCAATGCTTGCAAGGTCAGTAACTATTCTGTGAACACAGTTACATGTAGATGTTCCCCTACTGTGTCATACTGCTAAAATTACTTTACTGTAGGCATTGTGTTATAACAAAATGAAATTTGTCTTTTGTATGTCTTGGTTATCAAAGAGTACATGAAAATTAAGGATCATGTGTAGGTCGAGTGTCAATTGATAACCTCAATCAATCCTTGATCAGCATCTTGATTGATACTCGGTTGACACTAAATTGACACTTGATTAACATCTTGATCGACAATCAATCGTCAGTTGGTAGAAAGTTGACAGCCTGTCGACTGTCTCATACGTATCGATCGACACTCATAGCTTGTCTGCAAAGATTTGTTGACTGTCGACCGAGACTGCTGACCACTGAGTGTTGATTGACACATATTAGTCGGTCAACACTCTACCAGCTATTGACCAACTGTCAATTGAGTGTAATCTAGTGTTGACCAAGTATCGATCATTGGATATGTTGCAAGAGTGTTGATCTAGATGTCAATGGCGTATCAATCAAGAGTTGGTTGAGGGTATCAATCGACGCTCAACCACAGATGCCTTTAGTACACATGAAAATCTTTCAAGAGTTTAAAAACGTCTAATTTTATTTGATAATATTAACACATTGTCCTGTATTAAAACAGACGATAAGAATAAAGGAAATTATCAAGTAAGGAATATTGTCTTCATATACAACCAAATTCTCGGAACTAGCATTCAACGAAATGTATGGGAAGCCATGAAGAGATTTTGTATTTTGAGATTGTTTCATTTTAAGTTTATTTTCCTTTTAGATTCCTCACTGGTCTCGTCTTGGACGACTCAAGAGAACCGTCATGCCAAAGTTGTCTGTAAGTACTTTATTTAGTTCAAGCATTTTGCTGCTTGATTTCTTTTTCGGAAACTTTTAAGCGTATCCTGTTCTTGCTTTCCTTTAAGTACAATTGAACCTCTACTAGCTCTACTACTTCTCTACAGCGGCCAATCCTTTTGCCCCGGCGGATGGTGCGTACATTTACTCTTATTTTAACCTCTCTAAAACGGCAATGGCAACGAAAATGCGTTCCAAATTCCAAAATAACCTCTCGACAATGGCCAGTTAATTAACGACTGAACGATGTATGCAAAACCCTATTTATTATTGTAGGTCACCAAACTTGACAGGGTTCGCACGGGTCATGGAAAGCCTGGAAAGTCATGGAATTTGTTATTTCAATTTCCAGGCCTGGAAAGTCATGGAATTTGTTATTTCAATTTCCAGGCCTGGAAAGTCATGGAATTTACGTGGGTCATGGAAAGTCATGGAAAAGCATTATGCTTTAGAAAATAAAAAGGCAAACAGATAAAAAAAATTGAAAAAATAACAGACGAGTCTGCAACAGTCATTAATTTAAGTAGAAATTGGCACAAGCATGTATTTTATGCATTGTAATGCCGGAAAATACGTGAAATAAATTATTGTTTTGATACTACTGTGAGAGCAACTGCAGTTAACTTACGTCATGGAAAAGGTCATCATGGAAAGTCAAGGAATTTTAAAAGCTTAAAAGAGTACGAACCCTGCTTGATCTATACTGCGCGCCGTTGGTCTCTGCTTCTGTTTAGTTTCTGTTTTATCGACATATTTTGATTGTGTTAGGTATTTACATGCTACACTAAGCATTTCATTAAGATGGAAATTTTGCACCCCCGAAAAAATACAGGTGTCCTATTACACTCCTACTTCCACATCAAACACTTTCCCTTCGTCTGTCCCCAAGGTGGCCGCTAAGAAGAGGTTCGACTGTATTAACAAGGCTTTGACCGATCAAAACTTAATACACAGCTTTGAAATTACTACAGTCAACGACCATTACAGCTGCAGCAATTGGCTAAAACTGTTATTTTTGAACTCCGACTCAAAAGTCCTTTATAGTTAAAGGAGCACAGACATATTATTTTGAGTTATTGTGGCCCAACACCAAATTATATTTAAATTTAACGAAACTTGAAAATAATAGTGCACTAATATAGAAAAACGCTAAAAAGATAACAATAAACCATAAAGGAACAAGGATGGTTAAGGATGGAGAAGATTAAAACGGATTACAAACGATGAACTTGAAAAATTTAGGCTAAACTTTTCAAGATGCGCAAATCGTGACCCAGTTCCTTTAAGGCGGCGAAATACGAGATACAAAAACCTTCAACTTGTTGCGCAACATTTTTTCGTTGCAAGTTTTCGTGGATGTTTCCCGTTTTTCACCTTGCGTGATCAACTTGTCGCGCAACAGAAACATTGTTGCGGGTTGAAGAAAGCTGTTGCGAAAAGTAGAGCGCGGGTCTACTTTGAGCAACTTTATTGCTCGTTTTTCATCAAATTCACAACTTGTCGCGCAACAAATTTGCTCGTGCCCTAGCAAATCAACCAATCAGCGCGCCGCATTTCTTCAACCTGCAACAAATGTTTTTGTTGCGGGTCAAGTTGATCACGCAAGGTGAAAAACGCGAAACATCGACAAAAACTTGCAACGAAACAATGTTGCGCGACAAGTTGAAGGTTTTTGAATCTCGTATTTCGCCGCCTTTAACGAGACTGTAATGATTGGCAGTGATTTGAATCAATTATTGTTGTGTTTCATGTCTCTCACAGAGCGGTAGACCAGGTAAAGGTGGTAGTCTTGTCGATCGTTCCATCACTTGTGGTCGGATGGTGTGTGATGTGAAGATATCTTCTAAAGAGCTTATTAGATGCAAGAGCTACGACTTGACAGGTTTGTCTCCTGAAGTAAATGTTTACGATCATTTCAGTTCACGGCCTACCGACACGTTACCGACAGACTGCCGATAAACGTAATGGCGCAGTCGGCCAACACTCAAGTCTAAAACAACCAAAACTGTCGGCCGTTTGTCGACCAACAGTCACCCGACAAGTGGCCGAGGCCTAACAATCGATCGACAAACGGCTAACGGGGAGTTTAAGAAGCTACTACGGCGACGCCGAAGACAACGTCGATTAATTTTATAAAATTAGCTTTCGTGGTTCACGTTCTTCAGACTACGCAGAATTTGATCATTTCACGTTGTTGTTTTGCAGAGGACGGCAACGAAATGTACAAAGCTTTATAACGCACGTGCACAGTCATTGTTCTGCTCAGTAAAACTTTTGTTTAGCGACGTTCCCGTTGGCGTTTTTCCGTCGTGGTTTTCTTAAACTGCCAAATAGTCGGCCGACAGACGACTGATAACATTTTCTGGGACTGAACTGTTCTTCACCGTTACCAACTAACCAGTGACTGTTGACAAACTGTACGCGAGTCTTAAACAGCCAATTCTATCATGGCTAAACTAACAACCAGTTACAACGAACCAGACTTTTCACATTTTTGCGCTCAGGTGGTGGAAACGTTAGCCACCAAAAACACTTCTTTTCAGAGCTACACTTCCCCAGAGTATCAAACTACACGAACCAGTTAGGTACATGTAAATCTGACAACAATACTAAATTTTGCAACGTTCAGTCTTCGAAGAAATTTCATTCCTGATTCATTTTCAGCGTTATCATGGGCCGTCCTTCAGTCCAGAAGAGAAGAGATTGACCAAGATGAAATACCCAATAAGTTTAAGTAAGTAATCAACAATCCTAGCGTGTTCTGAAACTGTGTGAATGTTGTTTATTGATTTTCATGCCGGCGTACACCCATGTTTGTTGAAAAGCGGTAAATAGTATTCTCTGGGAAGCTGAGGTTTTCCTTATTCTATTTGACCTCTGCGTTGTAGATATTCGATTGTAAATGCATCAATATTTGTTGATCGTAATATTTTTCTTGTCTGCTCTTTCAGTTCATCGCGTGAACTCCTTCACATGTTTGAGCTTAATTCGGTAGGTAAAGATTTTATTTCCAGCTCAAGTTAACAGGGGGCTGCACGGGTTAGGAAATGATCAGGGAAAAAATTATTCGAGGTCAGGGAAAAGTCAGGGAATTTTTCTTTGATTCCGGGAAACTTTATATTTTGAAGAGAAGTCAGGGAAAATTGAAATACTTTTACACGGCTGATTTAATACCAATGAAGGCTGGTAGAAACGTTTTGATCGTTTTTGTGTGATCACAACAATATTTGGCTCTTAACCGAGCAGGATGTCTGTATGGGAGAATCTTCACCGAAGACATGAGTACAGACAGAACGCAGTGAGGTCTGTACACACGACAGAGGCCAAGATTCTCCCATACAGACCTCCTGCTCCGTTAATAATTTGTTTATTATATGGCGCAAACACAAGAACAATTTAATTCGTTTAATGTAACTGGTTTGTATTAACTGACATTTTGCTTGCGAAATCAGGCTTTCTGGCGCTGCCATAGATAAATATTGTTACATGAAACTAGTCAATGATTTTGCATTTTAGTTTGGAACTTTTTCACTGCAAAGCATTACCGGTCTAGATGTAATATATCAAACACGAGCGACAGTGTTTCATCGGATATCCAAACACCGAGAAGAGAGTTGAAAATACGACGCGTAGCGGAGTATTTTTGACGAAATTCGAGGTGTTTGGATAGCCGATGAAACACTGTCTCGAGTGTTTGATATATCTTCTCAATCGAAGCAAAAACTAAGGAGAAAATCAAGAGGTAAAATCGTCAAAATCTATGCTAATTAAGACCGGGTATCAAAACCTTCTTCACGGTTGTGATTTTCTTTGTTTTAGCTTGATGAATTATTAATGAGTTTGAGAAGGGAAAATCTAGACCGCTTTCAATATCGATTTCAGCCAATAAAATTCGTGAATTTGGTAGTTCACAGTCCTTTTGAGACAGAGCCATGTAATAATTTCCTTAATGAGTAAGGAAAATTTGTTGAAAACCTATCAGTCTTGATGAGTGAGTTGAAAGGACTGAAAGGACGGCTTTAAGTTGCGGTTCGAAGGCGCTACTAGATCTGACATTTTGTATTAATTTGGTCAGGGAAATTGTATTTTTATCAGGGAAAAGTCGGGGAGTTTTAGTTGAAAAGTGATGTCTCTGGCAACCATGGTTAACTCTGCTTCATTCTGTTCACCTTCAACTATCGTCTTCATTCAAAGCGGTACATAAAATCCTTACATCCTGCCGCCAATCAGCTCTGTTGTCCGCTGCAAGTTACATCTCGCTTCAGGCCTTTCATCCAGCTCCTCTTTTCTCTGCTGTCTGAATTCTTTGCAAACGGATATTTTTCCCCTTTTGTCTAATTTTGCCAAATTGTGTTTGTTTCTTTCTGCAGATGGATGCCCTACTTACCTTGAGGATCATGTATGATCTCAATGTATGTATTTCTTTACAAATCTATTTGGTCACACAGTAATTAAGGAAAAACAGATTGCTGTATTTGACAGTTCTCATGGCAATGTTTCTCGCCAGCTCCAAACTCCTTTGTTTCTTTTGGACCAGGGCCAGATTGTTCGAAAACCGGTTAGCGCTACACCCGGATTAAAAGTTAACCGAAGTGTTATTTTTTCCTTGTATAAAAATGTTTTACACTGCTCGTGTTTTGTCTAGTTTCAAATTATTCAAGCTTTAAACTGAAGGACAAACCGAAATGTAAACCGAAAACCACACCGAAAAGTTACAAAACTGAAATAAAAGTTCTCTCTAATCCTGAGTTAGCTTAACTGATTTGAAAAACCGGTCCAGAATTTCAAGTTATTTTTATTTGCTTTTTTCTAGGTTCTGCCGCTGGCTTTACAGATAACAACAATCGCTGGGAACGTTATGGTGAGTAAATTTACGAAATTTCACCTCGTTTGCGATTTTTTTTTTCTGTTTGTAATAATGAATCTATGATTGAATCTATGATTGAATCTATGATTGAATCTATGATTGAATCTATGATTGAGTTACTTATTGAAACAGAAAACTCACCATCTTCGTTAACATTCCCCGTAAAACCCAGTATGATGCAGTATCAGTTCATTTCGTGTTGTTTTGCATACTTATAACGGTTAATAAGGCTTTTATCAGATGTATAACGCACGTGCAAAGCCAATGTCCAATCCGTCCTTTCGTTTATCTACTGTTTCGTTGCCGTTGTCCGAAAGAGCCTGTGCGCTAACAATATTATGCGCTCCCGGCGCGTGCGCTACTTGAAATCGAGGTTTGTATCCATAGAGACGTTATTATGATGTCACTGTACTTTCGTTCAAGTTTTCGCCGTTTTCAACGGATTCGTGCACAAAATCCTGAATCAAATTTATTGAATTCAAACAAGTTCTCCAGTTTGCCTCACTACTATTGGTCTTAAGACCGTTTATTTAGGCGCTAGCGCTCTGCTATTTTTCCACTACAAACAACAGTTTTGCTTTTTATTCTTTTTTCAGGCTAGAACTCTTCTTGGTGGCCGATCAGAAAGGAACGAATTTCTTTTGCTTCACGCTTTCAACGAAAAGTAAGAGACTTCTCAATAATTTCCTTGTTAGTAATCTTTTAAACCCTTCTTCATGTTTTATGAACTTTTTTATACCGCGATTGTGTTAAGTTTATCTCGTGCGTGCCAGGAAAACTTTTCTGTTAACTAGTTGTTAGTGAAAAAGCTATGTCTTCCTGAATCTTTAGGATTTCTGTTTTTTGTTTGTTTTGTGTTTTTTTTGGGGGGGTTCTTTTTGAACTTGCAAGCCTTACAAAACTTACCACAACTGACCAATGACTGTTGATAAACTCTACAACGACCTGTGAACATTTGAACATTTTTTGTCACCGTGTAATGTGTATGTTTAATAACGGCATTTTTTTGCTTGCTTCATAGGAATTTCGTTTGCCCTGACAAAACCTATGGCAAGAAACAAGTGGTAAGAGTTGTGTCGAATAACCCCTTCCTTTACTTTTCTGGAGAAACACTTTCTCAGAGGATAGACTAGCCTGTGTACAGGCTCCGGCTAGAAGGGACGTCTTACCGCGGCTAGAAGGGCCAGAAGAAACTGGCGGAGAGTGAAGTGGTCGAGGGGAGAATGGGGGCGGGGATGGGCTTGGCGTGTGATTTCCTTTTAAAGAATAAAATATGTAATCTTCTTTTATTTAAAACTTGTGATGAGTTTCACTTGACTTTTTTTTTCTCAGGCCGAGGTTGAGAATGACGATGAAGACCAACCCAAGAGTTCAAAGAAAGGAAGAAGAAAGCCAGCTTATGCTGGAGGACTGGTGCTGGAACCTAAGAAAGGTATCTGCTGTTTCTATTTTAGAGATAGACCATTACTTTTTGAGGGGAGAGGGGGTGGGGCAATTTTCTCGTGTATGAAATTTTATTCTCTGATCTTACCGTTAGTTGTGCATGATTTCTTTTTATGGGCAATAGGTGGCGCAAGAATTTTTTTAACATTAAAAAAAAATAGGACCTGGGTAGTAGAAAGCACTTGCTCAAATTCTCTTTTCCTATGGCTTCCGTTGCACGATTTTGTTTTTCAGCAGTTTTTGCTGTGCAGGATTTTTTTAGAAATTCCCCAAGCCCCCCCCCCCTCCCCCCTACCCCTATAGTGAAAATCCTTCCGTACGTAAATTGTTTTTTCCCTTGCTGTCAGTTGGTTCAGGGTTCAAGGATAATTAACCCTGAAAAATGATTGGCTATTCCCAGTTTTCACCTCGGATTCTAGAGCTCTTTATAATATCTTCTTTTTGTGGATATTGTTGAATCGTGCAAACCACCTCTTTATTTAGAAAGCGCCGTTTTTTTTCTTTTCCAGGTTTCTACGACAAACACATTTTGCTGCTAGATTTCAACAGTTTGTACCCGTCAATCATCCAGGAATACAACATTTGCTTCACTACAATCAGTAGGACAAGCTTCCCATCTAACGGAGTGAGTGTCATTGATTGTGTGATCAACATCCAGGTTCTCCTTTACAATATCAATATGCTCTCAAGCCGAAAGGTGACGAGAATAAGGAAACTCATCAACAACTGAGGGAATGTTTTGATGAATGTTTTCTCAAAGCTAGTATTCAAATAACCCTTCCAGGCGTTCAGCTAGTTGGGGTGCAGCGCGAAAAACACTTTTCCCCTATTTTTTTTCTCTCGCCGTTTCGCTAATATTCAAAGAAATGTA
>OZ026599.1:6631929-6671929 GCA_964020085.1 Micromussa lordhowensis
ACTATATTTGATTCGAGAGCATCCATGCGTTCTGATCGAATCAGGGGATACTTATGCAAATAGCGGTCGGAAAATTACTAGCGTTTCGATTTCTTTTCTCTCGTAAGAAGAGCGTGTTTTTTTGCTCGAGGTCGTTTTATCTATTTCTTAACGAAAAGGTGTTGTTTCTTTTCCAGTATAAGTGCTGTACTGAAATGAGATTTTCAATATATTCATCCCAAGAATTTGCTGGCTTTACGGTATTAAATTGTTTGTTTACAATTCTCTGACATTTATACGCGTAAAGCCTGGCCTAATTCGCGTAAAGGGAAATCTCTGAATTTTTCTCATTATGTGACTCCTATCAAGCTAAGATCAACAGGCCATCGGGAGCTTTCTTATATGTGAAAAATTTCCTTCACTCGTGTATTTACTTGTTTTCTTTTCCCGATTTTTTAAGATCGTGTGACCGCAAGTTTATGTCGTGACGGTCGTGCACAAAGGAAAAGCGAACTGTCACAAAAGCCAAATCTTTGCTTTCCTTGCTTGTGAGGGGCTTGGAAATCTTCAGCTAGAAAAAATGCCCAGCTGACTTTTTGCCACAAAAATTCAATGGCCGAGGTTGTGCAGATAGCCCGAAGCTAAATTTGAGCGGCTTTATAATATGTGAATAAAAGTCCTCAAAAGATATGTTGCTCGTCTTTTAATGCGCTGTCCATATTAAATGAAAGTTTTCAGCTGAACTCTCTAACTGTTCACGATTCAACTCAACTCAATCGAAAACCAATCATGACAACTAAGGCTTCTCTTTCCTTTACAAAAAAAACATTCAGCATTTTCACTTATTTCGTTAACTGGGCCTCACTCTTCGCACACAAACCAATAATGATCACTAAACAGCATCCGCGTTAAGGCCTCTAGGCCTCTTGTTTTACAATGCATTAGGCGTCCTCGGCGTCGCCGTCGTCATTGCTAAAACTCCCTGAAACACCAAAACACCAACGGGCCACAAAACTCTGACTGTATTAAAAAGGGTTTTTTTAAATAAGGAAATGGCTGACTCAAGTGTGCTTTTATTTGGGACAGAAGATAGTGGCCGTATAGAGGACGTGGCCGAGAGGCGGGGATCTACTGTAATCTAACTAACCACCAAACGAAAATCTTTGAGCTCGATCTTATCAGAGTCTATGCGACTTCTTTGAACTTCACGATGTAAAGTTGTTGCTTCGATAGTTTAAGAATAGAAGCAGCGTAGTTCTTGTCCTTTGGAGAACCTTTCTCTAACCCCGTGTGTTTTGTTTCAGTATGATATCAGACAGAAGGCTTTGAAGCTGACAGCTAACAGGTATTTTTTTCCCTTATTCCATTATCATCGAGGAGAGCAGACAAGGAAAATATTTTGTCGTCTGTTCTGTTGTGTTCTTTCATTTCTTCACGCGTTGTGCCGACTGCCAATACTTTCTGGTTGCTTGGGCCAAGACATATTGCGTCAGATGTAAGTCACGTTGATTTCGCGCGAGTCAGGCGTGACATTTCCGCGCGTGACTCGGGTTTCGTAGGTTGCTCATTCAAGTTTCATTTGCATTCTAGTATGTACGGCTGCCTGGGATTCTCGCATTCACGTTTCTATGCCAAGCCACTTGCTGCTCTGGTCACAAGCAAAGGACGCGAGGTAAGCTGGGACCAACCTCGTTCCCAGGGTCCTCTCTTTTCGAGGTTGAGAGAGGATCCTGGGATTGACTTGTGCTGGCACAGTCTCTAAAGCGTGACGTAGAAAGTCACGTGTCACAATGGTAGCATTTCCATTTCTTTTTTCGTACGATGTCAGAGAAAATGTCTGGAAATGTTTTGTTTTTTGGCGTAGTAAGTGACAAAAAGTTAGAAGCTGAATTTCCCACCACTGTAGGTGTGCGAACGTTGTAACGTCACTATGACGTCATAATGTTTCTCAGCAACTTCTCCTTCGAAAAACCGCGGGCTCAAAAGTCATGCGAACTTCTTTTCAAGGCATCAGAAAATACTCCATGTTTATCATCACTGAAGTAAATACTCCATTACATTCTGGACACAATCGGTACATTTTTTACTATCGGCTTTCTTCTTTAGAAAAGTAGAAGTTGATGTAATGATCGCTTGATGATAGCGTGACAATCGGTGTCACTCAAAATCACGCTGTGTTTGCGATAATTTGCAATCCGAAAGCTCCTATCGGGAGTCTTAATGGGTGTAAAACAATTTATATTATTCCTCAGAAAATAACATTACCTCAATAACAGGAAATCTTAGAAGGGTTCTAAACAAGTGAAGCCGAAAAGGCAACTTATAATTCAATGTTATTTGTTTTAAAGAAAGAAAAGAAATATTTCATTGTTTTGGTGTTTTTTTAGAGAAACCCGTGACTGCAGATTTTAGGTCCAATTTTCCTTGTTGGTCAAACGAATTGTTTATCATAATTTATTAATCAGTTTCGTATGGCATTTCTGCGAACTTCGCAACAGGTGGGTTAAGCTCATTAACAAGGTGCTCTGGTGAAATTGCAACATAATATTTAGGCCTACTTCAGATCCAAAAAACAACCGTTTACAACTCTACAACGCACTTTGCCATGTTAGCCCAATTTGACGGACTTGGAGTAATAGAAAATTACTGTGCTTTGTGAAATTTGCCGAGAAAAACCACTCTTTTAAGCTTTCAAAATGTCACCGGGTGATATTTTTAGTACGTCTTCAAACGCTTGAGTGATGTAATGTCATTTCTCTTGGGTGTTACTAAAAAAAAACTTCAATTTCTGTCAATATCAAATAACATTACTTGTACTACAATTGGCTTGTTTTTTTTTTATTATAGGCATATTCCATTATTCTCTTTCCCAATATTGATCTTTAGTCTGTAGTTATTAATGATTAATCTATCTTTGTAATCTTTCTGTTATTTTACGGAATCGTTCGGGCTGTTTTGCGGCTTAATACAACTATAAAGAACTTCACAACTTTTTTTTTTTTTTTTTTATAAAAAAAAAAAAAACACCTTCACAAAGTCTCGAAGAATAAATAAACTTTTCTGTGTAAATCCCCATTATTGAAAAAGGCTTCCTGTTTTCGCTTATACCTGTTATTCGTTGAAATAGTTATTTCTAGAACTTTGTCCCGGTTGCGGAGTGCTAAATAATATCTGACTCGCTAAAAATTTGAATAAATTCGTCAAAATCAACTCTTTCGTCTCCTTTCGTGTCAGCCATTTTGATCATTAAGTCGATGTCTGACTCGGTGTGTTCAATGTTTAGTCTGCGAAGAACTCTTTTGATTCCTTGTGCCTCGATATAGCCCTTTTTCTCCACGTCAAATTCTTGAAAGACTCTTTTCAATCGTCGCTCTCGTTTCGTTTCACGAAGGATTTGTTTTGAAAGCCGTTGAAAGCTCTCGAATGGTACCATTGTGTTGGGGCGATGGTTCAAACCTAAAAAAAGAACGCGGAATAACAAACTGTATTAAGATTCATATTTACTAGAACGCCGTTCGTTCGCCAAAAACTGTAATCCTTAATTGTGATATAAGTATTCTTTGTTCAGAATTACATCGATATCATTAATTAAGTTACATGTGCTATATTTCCACCATCAACTTGAAAATAACGCGTTTTGGAAGGCAAAACTTTACGTAAAATAATTTGCAAACAACTATTTTACAAATGTGTTAGAAATAACATTTCAAAGTTGTTTTTGTTTTTATACGTTGCTGTTGAGTTATGCAAAACCAATGGAACTCGTCTACCATCTTTTCGTACATACGGCGAGGAATTACGATCGATTATGAGCTTGAAGCGTAAAGATGTTCAAAGGTTTCGAAGTTGCAGAATTTTTCCACATAAATTTTTAATACCTGTGTTTCGAAGATGCTCTCTCAATTCTTCCTCGCTGATTTCTTCGCCAAGTTCTTTGAAGACATTAATGAGGTCTTTTACACTTATAAATCCATCCGTATCTTTATCATATTTACGGAAAATTGCCCTGGTGTTGACCTGCCTTTGGTTGGAAGATCCTGCCATTTTGTGAAATCCCCAAATTGAGTAAAACAGCAAAGTTATTTCGTTACCACGGTGTTATGTGGTCGCTCACATATCAAAGTCCCTTCTTTTCGATTCTTTGATGTGCAAGGCTGGTTTAGCAAGCTAGACGAAGTTTTATGCTTTTAACGATGTGAACATTGTCTTCAAGACAGATTCTATTGTTGCAGTGACAAAGGGCGACCCAGTCGAACTTATTTACATGCTAACTTATTAAAATAGGTTAATTACCCCAAGCTCTAAGGAGGGCTAAGTACAGCGATTTCGTCTTTGATCATTAAGTCTCTTTTGTTTAAGAACTCATAAAAATTAAATCATTTCTTAGAAAATGAAAAGCTGATGACAAAATAAAGAATAATGAAGTGACAAGATGTCACGTAGACAATATCTTGGGAAAAGTGTTAGGAGTTTAGTGACAGAAACCAGAAAGCATCCACGCGAAATTATTATTTAGAGACACGAAATTTGAGCGTTCGCCTAGATAATCACTCATGGAATGTCGGTCGTTTTTTCATCTATTCCCTGAGATTTGAGTGGATTTTTTTTAAATCCCTCACAAGCGGTTTGATTTCTCCTTGTATACATTCCACTCTTTTATAACTAGTGTTTTTTTGTGTGTATACAATATAAATCAAATCGCTACCATCGGTGAGAAACGGGCTTACTTAAATCACGAAATGACGGAATGGCACTTAACAATGTGGGATACGATTAACCCATAGAATTATTGAGAGCTAACCACCTTCAAGTCAGTGATATTTAGGCTAACCGAAGCGCTATTTAGGCTAACCGAAGTGAGATTTTGTCATTTCGCCATTTCATGTTTTAAACACGCCCGCGAGAAACAACTTTGAGGTCAACCTCGTTCCCAGAGTCTGTCATCTTCCCGTTCCTCCCCTGTCTCGCTCCTGAAGGGCGGCAAAAGGAGAGACACTGGCAACGAGGCTGCTTTGAGGTTGTGACAGGCGGGCGGGGCGTAAGGCGAGGAGCGGCTCATTTTGGCGGGAAAACTGTTGAATGCCACACGTGATAGTACACCGCCGAAAGTTCAAATGATTTCAAGCATTTCTATTGGCTGTGACCTCATTTGCATTGAACGACAACATAAATTTATGCAGTATATGTCACGCTGTCAAAAGGAGTTTTGTTTAGGAGCGGGTAATTCAAGCCTGTATCGTTCTATAAATTTCACGGGCATCTCGTGTTGCTAGGTACATTAAATACCACAGTATTTTTATGGCATATTTAATGTAAGACGTTTTTTCTAAGGAGGCTTTCTTTTTCGAATTAAGATTGAAGCATGAAATTCACGTTTTCACTGATTTCTTACAGTAGTAATTATATATTATGTAATTGAACACTGAAAAGCCCCAGTGGGGATGTGCTCAATAAAATGTATGTATGTATGTATGTAGTAGTGTTTGCTGGTGTGAACTAGAAACTCTAGTACCTGCTTCGCTCGAAAGAGTTATTCTCCTAACTGTCTATTACACATTTCTTACAATTTTAGTTTTGAGAATCAGATTCTCTATCAAATCAATTCTTACTTTGATGAACTTGAACTTTCTCATCACTTTTTTGCTTGATGCTATATTGACCCTGTACGGAGAAATTAGCAGTCAATATATTCAAACGTTCATCATTTTCATAAAATCGTCGTAGCCTACGAGTCCATCTCCATCGGCGTCAGCGGCTTTTATCATAGCCTCGATCTCGTAATCTTTAAATTCTTGGCCGAGCAGCTTGAAGACTCGGTCGAGTTCGGAGACTCCTATAAAACCACTGCCATCTCTGTCGAAAACTTTAAACGATTCCTGTAAAATGTCTTCGGGATCACAATCTTCCAAGTTTTTTGTCATCAGTGCAAGGAATTCGGGAAAGTCGATGGCTCCATTACCGTCAGAATCTAAAAATTCAAACAAAACCAATCTTTACATCTAGATAATTTGGTTTTATCAACTGAGTTGATAATGTGAATTGGCCACCGTAAAGAGATTCGGAAGCTGACATTTCAAGCGTTAGCCCTTCGTCGGAGCGAATCCGCTCCGATTCGCTCCGACGAAGGGCTAACGCTCGAAACGTCAGCTTCCGAATCTCTTTACGGTGGCCAATTCACATTATCAACCCAGTTGATAAAACCAAATTATCTTGTAATACTCCCACCGACGCAGCACCACAGTATCTTTAGAGACTTGCCCCCTTTATTCAATGTTTACATCTACATCTACACTTAGTTGAGTCGGTAAAAATCATGAGATATCACACCAACTGAAGTAAATATGTAAAATATCAAGAAATTAAAGCCTGAAAAACATCCAGGCTTGAACGGGATTCGAACCCATGACCTCTGCGATACCGCTGTAGTGCTCACCAACTGAGCTATCAAGTCAACTGGGAGCTGGTCACGTTGTGATTTCATAATATCGTAGATGATGAAAAACACAAGATCATATATTTAAACTGCGGATAAAGATATGGAGACATGATTGATCATCGCAGTTACATACACAACTAAAGCAGTTGTGAAATTGAAGTTGAATTGTTTTTCAGACTCCGCGTGGACAAATTCTGTTTTAATTAGTATTGCTAAAAGAAAAAAAAAAACTCAACCAAAATTTCTCCACTTCGGACCTGACGCCAGTTTGATAATATGAGGTATTCATCCAAAAACGCACAGGAACGCTTGCTACGCAGGCTATCCCAAGAGAGGTGCCATGTTTTCTTTTTGCGATAGCAATATGCAACTTTGCTTAGCAACTCCGCTGACAAAAACTGCAGGCTCAATAAGGCTCACCTATCTGATTCATCATGTCCATAAGTTCAGCCTCTGTAATGTTATATCCCAGGGACGTGACCAATTTTTTCAGCTCTGTGGCTGTAATACAACCGTCGCCATTGTTGTCGAACACATGAAAAGCTTCCTTTATTTCACGAATTTGATCCGGAGTCAGTTTTGTGGATTTGAGTATTTCCTCTTCTTGTTTAGACGTGGCCTGAATATTATTATTGTTGTTTGTTTCTTTATGTGCGGAACGCCTGTCTTTGTCTATAGTCTTGTTGTCTTCCTCGTCTGCCGATATGTCATCGTCGTCTGATACCGAAAACCGATCGCTTCCCGATTCGTCTTCGGTCAAAGCCGAAGTTGACATTCGGGCGCTCTTCGGTGATAAGAGTCGACTTGATGACTCACTATTGTCTGTTTTACTACTTCTCTCATCAGTCGTCCCTTTAGAAGATGACGGTGATGCTTTACCTGGAAAACATTGAAATTAGATTAAGAAAATGAAGGAAGAGTTAAGCAGTCTAAAAGTTTTCTAATACTTAACTGTTTGTAACTTTTTAAGTTCAAAAGTTCTCTGACGTTTTGCCGGTCATAATGTTAAGTGGAATTTTTCATGTATTTACGAACTGCAATGTGTAATTACTGACCGCAAATAACTGCTTCGGGGCTTAAATTGCCTGAAAATTAGTACCCAGCGGATAAAACGAACGTTGAAATACAATCTAAAACGCCCTGTTTCAAGCATTTATTGGCATAAAAACATGTTTTAGGGCAATGTTTTCACAGTCTACGCGTGAACTTCAAGATTTCAAATAGTTTGAAAATGGGCTGTCATGATAAATACATTTTCTTCTTCAGCTGTTATATTGACGTAAAGCTACTTAATATTCTTCGAATTTATCAAACGAAGAAAATTTGTTATTAGAGATTATGAAATGCGATCCCGATAACACGACAGCGAGTGAATTATTAAACAAACTTGAAAAAAACCGAAGTTAAATTTCTATTTCCTCATTATTCCATAGTCAAAGGACAGAAAGCAAATGAAAAACCCCTCGTGTTTCGCAACGCTGTTTTCCTCGTCGTTTAATTCCTGTTGCGCTGTAAAGTTTCTCTTCTGTATGTTTCCTGGGAGGTAATAACTCAACCCCGCTAAGCTGAGCGTTAGTGGAGGATATAAAAATTTCAGGAGCGTTCGCCGAGCGTTTTGCCGAAGCCGAGGTTTATAACGGCTACAGAAGTAATGCTCGAGTTATCGGATCGCTAATGGGACAATTAGTCTCCCGCTGTGTTAACAAAAAAAGAGCAGAAAGCTTTTGACAAGTAAGAAACTTTCGAGCATTATCTAACAAGCTTTTACAAGTAGCAGGGAGAGATTTTGGGGAGGTTAAAATTGTCTACTTCTTGCTCGAATACCGCTACGTTCTGCATGGCGGGTTAACCGGCAATATTCATTACGAAATGAGTTAGTGTTTGTTTACTTGTTTTGCTCTCTCTATATATCTCTCTTACCATTGATCTTGCATCCTGCTGTTCGGGTTTCGCTGTCGGATTCTTCGGCTATGGAAGTACAACGTCGTTGTAGCATAGTAACTTGACAGTATGTCGCCACGGAGACGAAATTCCCGTTCTGCTTTGAAAACTTGGAAGTCGACGTATGCCTTCCCTAAGTCAAATATTTTGTTTGCACAAATGCCTTCTTCACAACACTTCGCTTTCAAAACTCAATGACTTCTCAACATTGCCCTTGGTAACGATTTGGAAAATTGATCATTGCGTCTTTAGCTTAATCATTAATCCCGGTTTTATTAACTTGTAAATCTCGACCAATATTCGTCCTCCGACTTAATTAAAGTTTAATTATTGTTCAAAGAACTGTGCTAAATTCCATTATTGTCACGTTAACTAAGGCACAGCTGTAAAGAATTGTATAATTGTTTTGATATGATTACACAAAAAATACAAATCTCCTTTTAGTTCACTTTCTCAAAAGTGTTAATTGCTACAACGGATAATTTGGTAATTAATGCCTGTGAAAAATCTGGAACTCGCCGTTGTAATTCTTTGTTCTGGCATGTCCTGTTTACATGTAAATGAAGAAATGGGAGACTTGGCTAATTGTAAACAACCGCACGAAGCCTTTGTTTTGTGAAAACCACAAAATCTTTGTCTTAACAGTCTGGTTTAAAATCAGTGACCTCAGCGACACTTAATTTTATATTCTCCGTGCCTGGCTTTGCGTTTCTTTGCTTTGTCTTCAGGCTGCTAGGGAAATAATATTTATTTATTATATGGCTAGCTCCGCGAGCGGGCAAGATGGATCAAATCCTGCGCTGTGATTGGCTACCCGAGCGGGCAAGATGGAGCCTTCTTGCCCGCTCGGGACTACCCGCCTTGTCCCGCAAGAAAAATTTCCCCAAAAGCCATGCAATAAATCCTTTATTGACCAAGCTTGTTCGGTCAAGATGGCTTGGTGATATTGGCCTCGTTCCGTCTCGGTCCATAAACACGCAAGAAAAGAACTCGGCCAATATCCAGCCATCTTGACCTCACACTTGTTCAATAACCATACATAATTCGACTCTACTCAAGATGTCTGTTGCTCAATGCGTGCTAGGGTAGGGAGCGCAGTTTTGGCGCGAAAAGGGTGGCATTGTGGTCTTTACCGATGACTTTCCGATTACGGTTGTCCAATCAGAGAAAGAGACGAAGAAAGCCGAGTGCTTTGCGTGTCGTCGACGGTTTCTTTTAAGGGGTATAATCATGTTACGTTGCCACTTCGCTGGCCTTTAAACCATAGTTAGTAACTAAAGCCTCCAAGCGTAATTTCCGTTTGTGTTCTATTTCTTCCAGATTTTGCTGAAAACAAAGGAACTGGTTCAAAACGTAAGACATCTAACCGTTGTTTGAGGCATTTTTCTGGTGTGTCCTTGTTTATGACGTGTCTGTATTATTATAACTGCCCATGGTTTAGAGATGCCTTTATCAAAAACCTGTCCACGTTGTCCACTAAGATTTCCGGATTACAGAACTCTGCCATGCCATCGAGCGTTCCTATTTGTTGTGGTGTCCCGATGAATTTGACTTCCCGCGATATGGAGGGCACGGTCTCCGTTGATTCTTACGGCATCTTAAACTGTCCTCGTTTTCCTCTGTTTATTAGTTGGGCCTTGACGTGATTTATGGAGACACAGATTCCATCATGATTAACACAAATACCACAGACCTGGTAGAAGTCCGTAAGATTGGAAACAAGGTTTGTCAAGTCAGGATATTGAAGGAAACTTTCAAGTGATCCAACAAGTCATAATTGCTGCGTTTTGAGACAGTTGATCTAAACGTTTCAAGTCTGTTCGTAATCCCGTCTAAATCTCCAGTTTTGTGAGTTTTCCTTCGATTTGAGGAAAAGTCACAGCAGAAAATAGTTATTAATATGTGGCTGGCTCCGTGAGCGGTCTATAGGAACCAAATCCTGAACTGTGATTGGCTACCCGAGCGAGGAAGATGGAGCTATCTTGCCTGCCCGAGACAGCCCACTGTGTCCCGCGAGAACAATTTCCCCAAAAGCCACATAATAAATCCTTTATTGACCAAGCTTGTTCGGTCAAGATAGCTGGATATTGGCCTCGTTCTTTTTTTGCGAGTTAATGGACCTCGACTCTGTCTCGGTTGATAAACACGCAAAAAAAAAAAGAACTTGGCCAATATCCAGCCATCTTGACCTCACACTTAGTCAATAACTCACATATATTTTTCACAACTGAAAAACTAAAAAAACTGTAAAACAGAGCGACGGAAAGACAGTTATAGTTCAGTATTATAGGGATGGGTCCATATAGTCAATGCTGGGACAGGGGAAGATGGGTTATAACTGGGATGTAATCAGATTCTCCTGAGTAATTCTTAAGAAATGCGTACAGAAAAATAAGGAGAATTTGTATTCTGGCATCCGCTCTTTTGCAAGCAGTAACTTGCTATGAAAGCTTTGCGAAACTGACTTTTTATCGCTCTACTTTAGGTGAAAAACGAGGTAAACAAACTGTACCGATTGCTGGAGATTGATATCGATGGCATTTTCAAGTCCATGCTTTTGCTAAAGAAGAAAAAGTGAGTGCTTATATATCACATCGTCTTTTTATAAATCAACTACTGGTGAACTAGCTTTGTACACTTGTTGGTTAACACTTTTACTGATTGTTTTACTCAGTTAATTTTACAACTTTTTTCTTTCAAGGTACGCTGCTATCAGTATTTCAGAGAATGAGGATGGTAAGAAATGTTCGATTTCTATGTCTCCAATAAAAAAAAAATTCTGATCCTATAGAAACAGACCAATTTACTTGAGTCAAAGTCCTTTACGTGGAAACGTTGCGGAATTTTTTTGGGTTATAGTGGTTTTGTAATGACTCTTAATTTCTGGTGACAGAGACAAACCAATCAAAAAACCGTTTTTTTTTTTTTTCAGGAACACTCAATGAAGTGAAGGAAATGAAGGGCTTGGACATTGTGAGAAGGGACTGGTGCGACCTTGCAAAAGATTCTGGGAAGTACGTATTTAGCTTTTGTGCGAACGGATAAACGTGCGTATTGACCAACAAACGAACGAAAAATGGTGAGCTGTAACAAGAGTTTTTTTCAATTTTGCTTTGCAGTTACGTTCTGGCTCAAATCTTGTCTTCACAAGCACGCGAAACAATTGTGGAGAATATTCATGACTACCTTATATCAGGTACCGTGTGACAGTAAATTACTTGCAAGAAATTTCGGGCAAAAACAGTGTCCAAAAATAAAGCCTTGCGAAATGTTTTTAAGCGTCCGAAATATTTAAAGTACGATCTAAAATTTTAAAGTAGCGCCAAAGCTCTTAGTTTCCTTTATGGAGCGAACTCTAGTTGAGACACTGCTTGAGAAACGTAACGGCTTCATAGCATTTGCGTTACTTTTTCGTCATTGTATCTCTGTAACCTTGAGGGTGCGTAAAACTATCATTTTCACAAATATTGTTTCAGTCTAATTCGTGTTTTGTAGGAGTTAATTTACTATAGCTATGTTTCATCACAGTTTCGGAAATTGTTGTCCGAAATTTGTCCGAACTGAGTTTGAAAGTGTCCGAAAATTAAACGTCCGAAATTTTTTGCAATTAATATAAGCCTGGAGACCTTCAGTATCTTTATTACCATTGTCTTAACTCTTGCAGCTCTTGTAATATTTAAAGTCTATTTGTTTTGTTTTTTTTCAGTTGGAGAGAACGTTGCAGAGGGAAAGGTTGACATTCAGAAATACGTCATTAACAAGGTATGAGGTTGCTCTGCATTCTGGAAGGCGCGATGGCCTCATGGTTAGTGCGCTTGACTCCGAATCAAGCGCTCCGGGTTCGAGCCCTGGGGCCCGTTTCTCGAAAGTCCCGGAAACTTTTCGGGCCCGTAAAGCTATTTTTAGTTCATCTGTATCTGAAAACGGAGAAGTGTATACGCCTGAAATTTCTTGTGTGGAGAGAACTAAACTTCTGTTTGTATTAATAATACGTAAATAAAACAGCTCTGTAATCATAAGCTTCGAGATTTTGCTATGACTTTCCGGGTGCGAAAACTTTTTCGGGACCTTCGAGAAACCGGCCCCAGGCCGGGGACATTGTGTTGGGTTCCTGGGCAAGACACTTTACTCTCACAGTGCCTCTCTCCGCCCAGGTGTATAAGGCGAATTGTTGGGCCACCCGACAGAGTCATCCAGGGGGAGTGACAATACTCCTGGCTGCTTCATGCTACTGAAACCGGAGTTAAGGTGGCTCCCTATAGTTTTTTGACCGCGCGCGAACCGATTTTGAAAATCGCGCGATGGCGCGAGCTCTCAAAACTCTACGCAAAAGTCGTGCGCGAGATCACGCAGTAAAATGCCGACAAACATGGCGTCCATATTGTTCATCGCAAAAGTTACGTGAATCTCCTCCGGTTTTCAAAACAGTTATCGACCAAATAGAAGGCCCTGCCCTTCTCTGCTTGATTTGAAAAACTGATTTGTTCGATCGTCACTGTCCGCTCGCTCGTCGGCGTCAAGAGTCACCCGAATAACAAGAATTGTGCTTGCAATAGTGAAACATTTCGAGGAAATTTCAAAGAATTCCACCCCACAGTAGGTTCTCAACTAACTCGTATGTCGAAACTTTGTCCCTTTTGCGAAGAGCTCGAGGTTAAGTTAAATCTCGTTCCAAGTTCATGCGATTTCTTTGCTAACGATCAAATAGAAGTTTGAAGTAGAGGTACGCGCGCTTGGGAATTTCACGCATGCTCAAATAGTGATCTTGGCGAATTCCTATTTGGTGACGAATGTTGTGTGATCGAAAAAGTGCGCAACTTTCACGTGAATATCTCCAGTTTTCTTCGGTGAAATTTCTTTAAATTTTGCAGAGCGGTAATTACCGTTTACGCCTTCCGCCTGCCAGTTCATCAAGAAAATTTGTAAGACAATTTTTTTAAGTGGAGCTAAAAAACACAAATTAGCTAAAAGCGACGAAACTACCTTTGTAACCCTGATTTTTTTGGCCTTCAGAAGATTCCTCTAGACAAATTTCATGTAATGTCAAAGTTAAGGGAATTTTCACCGAATATACATTGTAAACAACCTATCTTTAGAGAGTTTTATTTCCAGGTAAAACCCTGTTAATTTAACAGTGATGGTTCAAAAGAGAAGTTTTGTCTTTCAGAAGTTATATTCGATAGACTTAAGAGAGGTGCGATTAAGAGAAATACGAAAATTCCCATGGATAGTGGATACTAGCGCGCGCTAAATGAACAGCGAATAACCATGTGGAGCCACCTTAAGCGATGAGAGCTTTGAGCTACAGTCGGCTCCCGATAACTCGATCCTTCGCTAACTAGATTTTCCGCTGAATTTCCGTCATGCAGTTACTGTAATTTTACCCTCAGTAACTCGAACCCTCGATAAATCGAACCTCCCGCTAACTCGATGCAATCGTTTCCCTTCAGTTAATTTTCTATATAACTTTACCCTCGATAATTCGAGCTATATTTGTCAATTTGTGACAACTCAAAACAATCAGTGCTGTAATTCAAAGCATTGGAAAAGTAAATCGCATGAACTCTGTCGCAGTAGGCCGACGTTGTTCTCTGAAACCATGCAGTGCCTGGACTTCTTCAGCTGCTTTGCTTTACTTTGTTTGCCATTACGTTTATACGTTCTGATTTATATAGAAATATATGGTTCCATTTTCATTCGGCCTCTCTATAATTAAATTTGTAAACACCGGGAGTTGACAGTAGTTATACTCAAGAGGCTTCACTTTGTTTTCTGTCTAACAGTGGTTCCTGAGATTCCTTTGTCTTATATTAACAGTGCGACATATATCGGTTTCGTCCATTTTCTTGTAGCAATTGACCAAATCACCCCATGACTACCCCGACAAGAAGTCTTTAGCTCACGTCAACGTGGCTCTGCGCATGCTCAGTAAAGGAAGGAAAGTCCAGGCCGGAGATACTATACCATACGTCATTTGTGACGTAAGTACAAACGCCACTTTTTAGGTTGTTTTCCACTTGGCGTAATTTTACGTTTGTCGACAAGCGCGAATGTAATTGGTTCATCTGTGAACGGTGTCCATGACAACGACACTTCACTCTCACAGTGACTTTTCTCAGCCAAGCTCCAGTTGTTCGAAAGGTGGGTAACGCTATCCACCGAATATCATGAGCCCCTGGCTCGGGAGATTGGGCAACCACTCTCTACGTTTACAACTCTAAATAAAGTTACCTCGCCTTACCTTATCCAGTTGATAGATGTTAACAAAACAAATCACGCTATCTGCTGGATACTCGGGCTAGGTGTATAAATGGGTACCGGCAAATTTAATACTGGAGAGGTAACCCTGCGATGAACTAGCATCTCATCTAGGGGGAGTAAAATTATACTCCTAGAGATAAGAGCGAACTGTTGGGCCATTTGCTGAAGAACTCGAGTTTAAAAGCTTTGGACGGAAGGGGTAAAAGTAAGCTGGAAAGAGCGACCTACTCTCATCATTTGCACTCCGGGAGAAGTCGGAAACATTTTCTCTTTGCTTTACCTTTTATTTTTAGGATGGTTCTACATTGGCTGCCACTCAACGCGCGTATCATCCGGACGAGTTCTGCAAATCTGAGACGCTGAAGATTGGTATCCTTTGAAACGACGAAAACTCAAACAAAGCAATGTAATTATCCGCTAAATGCAACTATATTACTTGCAAAACATTTCGGGCGATTTTAATTAAAAAAAAAAAGTAGTGTACGAAAATAAAACCGTCCGAAATATTTACAGGACAATATAAAACTTTGAACTAGCTCCAAAGCTCTTAGTTTCCTCTATGTTGGGCTTTATGGAGCGAACTCTAGTTGAGACACTGTTTGACACAGGTAATGGCTTATTTTCGCGTCGTTATATCTGTAGAATTTTGAGAATGCAGTAAAATTTAGTGCGAGTTCTCCTAAATCGCGCATCGCGTAAACCGGGAAGCTGAGAAAGATGACAATTTATAACCGTAAAGTTTTGTGACCCTCTCATTGTATCGTGCATGTCATAATACCAGTGCTTTGAATCCATGTCCTGCCTATAGCCTTTTCCTTAATGCGGTAAATATCACAGACGTGAAATATTACCTGGCCAATCAGGTTCATCCAGTTGTATCTCGTTTGTGTGATCCTATCGACGGCACAGACGCGGCTCACATTGCACAGTGCCTGGGTAAGTAAGTGACCTTTTGTGATTCTTACATGGAGCTCGATCATAACGTTTCCTCGTCTGCGCAGGTCTGGACCCGTCTGGTTACCGTGGTAACTCCGCTATGCATGATGACGAAAATGACGCACTGCTTGGTGGCCAGGCCCAGATGACCGACGAAGAGAGATTTAAGGTGCGCTTGAAATAAAAAATAGAATTGCCAAAGTTATAATTATCGTAATTATTTCACCCTAGGACAATGAGAAATCGCCAGATATTCCTGCATTTTTTTCTCGGGATGGGTTAAAGATTATTTTAATTTGCTGTTAAATATAAAAAGTAAATGCCGCTGTGGGCCGGGTTCTTCAAAACCTGATTAAGCTAGCCCAGGATTAGCGAGAATTTTGATTTAATTTTTGTAACACTTCGGTGAGATTTTCTGGATATTTTTTGTCCTTCAGTTTTTGTTTGAATAATCTCAAACTACACAAAACATAAGCAGTAAAAGAAAAACATTTCTATGCGACAGAAAATAAAACTTCGGTTAACTTTTAATCCTGGGTTAGCGTTAACCGGCTTTAGAACAAACCGGCCTTGGATTTTAGCAAATGACAAAGGTTTTCCCTCTCCGTTTACGCAAGTAATTTGTACTGAGAAAACCGATTTCGAGATGTCTGCTTTCAGGCTAAAAGTACCGTTATATTAAGGTGTCGTCAGTTCAGCCTGTTTCGGAATAAACTGATTCGCGAGACATTATTTTTATCTCGAAAGAAAGAAATGTTGCAAGAAGGATGATTTGACACGAGACAACTTGCGAAGAAAAGTTTCACAAAACGTAATCTGGGGTAACAGGACGAAGAAATGCCGAATAGTGCGCTTGTAATTTTTTTGTTGCCTTCCTTCAGGACTGTGAACGATTTGTAGTCAAATGCAAGCGTCCAAGTTGTGGCCAAGAAACGTCTGTTGAAGTCCTGTTCAGAAACACTGTAAGTACACGACGGCTAATTTGGGCTTGATACTCTTGTACTGGTTCTGTCGGCCATTTCAAGTGTGTTGTGTCTTACAAAACAAATACAGGGTTGTCACAGGTCAACAAATGGTCAAGGGAAAAAATTCTTTAAGCCTAGGGAAAAATCGGAATTTTATTTGGAGTCAAGGAAAATTGACATTTTTAAGAAACGTCAGGGAAAATTGAAATAATTCAACACAGCTGATTTAATACCATTGAAGGCTGGAAGAAACATTTGGGGTCTCTGTGATCTCAATGATATTTTTACTTACTGAAGAAGGAAAATTAGTTGAAAACATATCAGTCTTAATGAACGAGTGGAAAGGGGCGGTTGTGAGAGCAGGCGTGAAGCCACTGACTATATCTGACATTTTTTTATTTATTTGGTCAAAGAAATTTTATTTTCATTAGAGAAAAGTCAGGGAATTTTGAAAACGGATGTCTGTAACAACCATGAAATAGTCTTTACTTTTTCAACTTCCACACCCATCGATGTTTTTTTTTTGTATTGTTTTGCAGTGGCATCAATTTGGCCTGAATGACACATGTCCCGGATGTAAAAACCAGTACAGCGCAGGCGCTGTTTCAAACCAGCTGACTGTTGCCATGCGCAAACACATCAAACAATATTACATGGTAAGAAAACAATAACGGAACAGAAAGCTCCTGTAAGAGTAAAGGAAAAACCGGAGTGTCAGAACCTGTTAGGCCAAAATTTCGCAATTAAGCACCCTTCACCTGAGAAGCTAAAATCTTAATACATGTTCTTATTTTCCAAATGTAGAGTTTTTTTTCAAATAAAATGCTGTACATAACATGCGATACAAAAAGAGGTAACAAAAACCAGTCAGAACACTGGCAGTGTTATAAAACCACAATACTGTGCTTGTACCACGAGTACAAGTTGTTTCTTAAACAAAAATTGAGAACCTGATTCAAAACCTAGGTAGCCTAATTTCACAGAAGACACCATTTATATAACAACCCATGGAGGCTAACTTGACAAAAACTACGCTCTTGTACGCGGCTTTTTACTGTACTCTAGATTTAATCGTGTGCTAACTTCAGCGTTTACACTTTTTTCAAAATCTTCTTTTCCACAGGGCTGGCAGAAATGCGATGACCCATCCTGTGGTTACACGACTCGTCAGGTGCCCCTGACACATCAGCGGGGCGCCCCCAGGTGCACATCGTGCTTAAGGGCCCACCTGCATCCCGTGGTAAGAGCAACAGTAAAAACATTGTGTTACACCATTAAGCGTTCTTGTTCTAGTATTTTTAGCGAGGTTTCTATCACGGACACTCAACAATAATACGTTGATTTTTAAACACAGCACTTGGAGAGCAAGACTGCCTAACGATTGCGAGGATTGGATTGGATTGCAGAAAGGACAAACTTAAAAGCACGAGACTGGAGTTTTGAAGTTTTGTAAATTACTCGGTGAAATTTTGTAGCAATCCTGTGGTATCATGTGATCTCTTGAGAACGTAGTGCTCTCTCGTTAAGATGGTGTGTAAAACGAAAAGAATCGTTGTCTTAAAACATCTGTTGTCTGGAAAGACCTTTTCACGATTTCTGACGCCATCTTGGGTGGGGGGAAATACAGCAAAAAAATAAAAATAAATAACTTTATTTAAGTGTCGTATGTATTTAGCGCTGTTGTACTAATTGGGGGCACTGTAAATAAATAAATAAATAAATATTTCAAACAGAACACAAACTGTTAAGAATCCCAACTGGTGGGAGGCTGACCAGTTGGCTATTTACACAACGCGGTCGAGGAGTTGAACTCGGGACTTAGAGTGCATGTATGGGCAAATGTAAATTTCGATGTCCAATAAGTTGAGAGTAGTCGAAGTTCTGAGTATTTTATGAGTTACAAGGAAAAGATACTCAGCAGACGTTTTTTTGACCAAATTGGAAGAATATAGATTTGCTGTGAGGTGAGAAATTTTACATTGCATTCATACAAATGTTTGTGAATTTTCCCGCAAATTGCGATTCGGTTCTACATACAAATTGTATGGAAAAACGAAAACCTTTATTGTGACTTTTCTGGCGAGGCTATTTCCCTCAAATGCGATTAGTTAATTCTTTTCCCTAGTATCTTTAGTTTTTAATTCCTAAATACTTCGAAACTCGAAGTTTTTTCCCCATATATTCACTGTTATTTTTGCTGTGTTTGCCCCCAAGCAAGATGGCGTCAGAAACCGTGAAAAGGTGTATTTACGCGCTGACTTCCTTTCTATCCTTGTTATAGTATTCAGACACAGCGCTGTACACACAGCTGCTCTACTACTCTCGTCTGTATGATTATGATTACGCTCTCAAGAATTCCAAAGAAGACGCCAAGAAACGTGAGTTTTTGTTACCCTTTCACTCATTTTCTTTACTTTACTCGTAGCCTACGAATAAAACCAGTTGCAAGAGCTGCAACTGGTTCTGAGGCCCATATCCAGAGTTAAACGGTTTTTTCTAACGTCGAACAGACAAGCGCTCTCCACAGAGGTTTGCGTTACGTTATTTGTTACACAAGTGACAAGTCACGCAAGGTTCCTAGTTCTTTGATTGTACTTTCAAGTAAATGTAAATTACTTATATACAATGTCTGTGGGTACTAATACCTCTGACATTTCGTATAGCAACAATTTGACTTAAGACCAGAAAATTACAATACCGACCGTATATTATCTCTTTTTACTTTTCAGTTCCGTACGACTTGCGCAAGACTCCGCCATTTTACACCGCCGTGCACTCGACTGTTTCCAAAGTTCTGAATTCCAACGGTTATTCTGAAGTGAATCTTTCAAAATTGTTCAGTGCTTTCTTCGTTTAATATCCAGAAAACTGATGCCAGTGGCTTCCAGGGTTTCCAGTGCAAGCCTTCTCGCAAAAACAAAGTGAAGCGTCAAAGATTTTTCTCGTATGATTGTCGAAATTCAGCTGCACTCTTTGATTGGTTAAAATAGAACAATACATAGCTTCTGTGGCCAATCAGTGCCACGATGTCCTGTTTCAGCCAATCAGACGCGAAATGCAAATCAATCTTGATCTGGTCGTGAGAATGTTCTCGCGCTCAGCGCGGATTTCATTTTTCCCGCGCTCGGCGTCGGCTACAAGTATTCCCGCGGGAAATTCACGTCCGACATCGAAGCGAAGACTTGTCAAGTAAAGATTTCACCCCTTCTTTAACTCAATGAAAAATAAACCTTGAATGTGTAGTTAACGATAAAGTCGTAAAGGCTTGCATTACCTTTGTATATTTAAATATTTTTGCTCAAAATCAAAGGTTTCGTGTTCCAGTGTTGGTATTTCTCTCATGCATGACTAGTATCACGTGTATTAACTGTCCATATTTTTTTTACTTGTATTATTGTACACGTGACGTGTAAAGAGTGTTTTTCATCTGCTTTGCAACCTTGTACTGAGAGATTGAATAAAATAAATATCCACGTTTCTGTGTGTGAGATTTCGCAGTCTGAATAGGACACACTTTTCCGGCGGAAAAACAAGATAAATATAGATAAGAATTTCTTCATCTGCAAACTCAAAGATGATGACCGAAAGATTTCTACGTATCTCAGTTGTAAATAAGGTAAAAGATAAGTTTGCCACAAAATCGTAAATGAAAACAAACTTTGGTAACGTCTTGAAAATTTGAAAAATAAGTGAGCGAATTTGGGGGTATCCGGATTCCCTCCCTTAAGGCCCGGGGGAATAAAAAGGGTACGGCTCCCCGTCCTTGTGTTAAACAGTTAAGATATCCCCGGTCACTGCTTTCCCCAGGAGACTTTACTGGTCGTTAGAAGGAATATTTAGGTTTCGTGTTTTTTCAAAGCGAAGGACTCTTCCCTTGCATTTTACTTGTAAGGTTAATTCAATGCAACAATTTCGTTCGTGGATATTTACTTTACCTTTACGGTACGAAACAAATATGGATATTCTTACCTGAACTCAGGAGTGAATGTTGCAAGTCATGAAAGATCCGCTAGTTACACTTAGTTACACTTAGACTTTTCAAAAGTCTTTTCCAATAATTCTTCCATGGCCTGTTTTCCCTCTCGCAGGAGATGAATTAGCGAAGGATTAAGCAAAGGTCGACTTGTTGCAAGTCTTGAATTACCTACACTCAAGTCAACAAATCTCTTCTCTCCGCTCAAACATCAGCGCAGTGGCGAAGTGAAAACGTGACGTTTAAATGGCTAGCTTGCACGTCACAAGAAAGCGTCAAGATTCGGAAGCGCAAGCGCGCGAGAAGGAAAGAAACCGCGCAAAAGAAAAACGACACACCGCGCGAGAGAAGGAGAGATCGCACGCGAGAGGGAAAGAACGCGCACGAGAAGAAAATAAAACGCGAGGGAAACTTTAAAAATCTACGTACAGCTCTTATAGTGGTAGCTGGGAAAATTTGATGATGTGCTAACTTTTGTAGTTCTGATATATCAAAATCGAAATTGTCCTTCTCGGTAACCTTGCATTTCTGCACCGTGCGACATCTTGCAACAGAATAGCCAAGCGTGCGTGGCATATTGCTCGCAGGCGCGTGTTTGGCCTGGTGCGCGCAAACGAGTCTTGTTACCCATATTACAAATGAACATCACGAAAAGTAACTTATTTGGGTGATGTAGCAGCTGTCGTAAGGTCTCACATGAGTGGCTCGATACCCTTAGAGTGAACAATACAACAAACAACAGAAACAATGCCCCTAGCCCTAAAACAATAACAGCTGCTACAGTGACCAAACAATAGCAGCTTACGAGAGCTGCTACACTTCTGACTTATTTGTACTCCAGGTCCAGCTGGTAACCAAACAGGTTTTAGAATTTTGATATAGATTTCATCAAGGAAGTAATTAGGCACAGCTTCAAACTAATTCTTATTCCTAATTTTCGCCCATTTCCCTTTCATTACCTTTTGTTCTGATAATTTGCTGGAAAATCACGAAAATACCTCTTAATTGACGAATGTCAATTCATAAATTAACCTTATTTCTTAGCTGCTGTTCCTATTTCTTTTTAAGTTACGATTGAAAAGTGTTCCTCAGCGAGGCAAAACACGAAGACAACAAAAACATCTCTTTCTTTTATCCCCTCGCTTATTTTTATTTGCGCAAATGACAAAAATCCCTTCACGTTTACTTGTAGGTCTAAAGTAGGTAGGTCTTAAGTCTATAATATTGCCATACAATCAATGAATTGAAACAGAAGTCTGTAAATAACTAGACTCTGGTCTTTTTTCCTCTCTTTCTCTTGTTTTGGTTTGTTTTCCTACGCTTACTACTTTTTGTGTCATTTTTTTAAGTTTTCTTGATCTAAAATAGACCCTTTCTTGTCCCCGTACAAATTAACCACAGGTCGGTAGTGAATTTTGATTTGTTCTATTTCCTTTTCCCTCAAGCTACGTGCAGCAAAATCTCGAAAAACTAAGCGTCGTACATTTATAGGCCGTTTCCGAGTTCCTTTGTACGTCTAACCCTAACCCTAAGTGTTTCAAAATGAGTTTGATTTACATGAAAATAAACCTGTAAGCGGAACTCATTTTCATATGGTTTCGCACTTAGACTCGTTCTGACACGGAGGCAAAAGGGAACTCGGAAATGGCCTATTAAAGTCCTTAATTGTTTAAGAAATCCAGCAACAATAAAACGATATCGAAAAATCTTCCAGGAGCTTTGAGTTAGCTTTTCAGACGTAGAGGCCGTACACATCACAGCAGGCTCTTCCTCCATTGTCTCCCTCGCTCTGATTCAACAAATCTTCAGCGTACCACAAGCGTAACTGTTGGCTCGAGTGCACCCTCGACGGTTGAGAGAAAGACAAGCTCTGGGGACAGCGAGTTGTACCCGGGAATCTCGGACCACTTGAAAAATTCTGTGGTGAACTGACTTGGAGGCAAAATGATGCGATTGGCCGAGGTTGTTATTTTAACATTGACCATATCTTTGATGCCAGCAACTGGATTATCACCGCATCCCCAGTAAGACCAATACGAAGTGCGTTGAGTGTCACAGGACACGTAACCGTACAGGTGGACCAATTTCACGGCCGCCATGTTTCCACCGTATGGGACGTTAAACCTGCCAAATTGGTTATTCCTCGCGCCAAAGCACACTGGATGGTGATTCAGTTTGACCCAACGATCTAGAAGTTGAAAATAAAAAGACAATTAAAACAAAAATAAATAATAATTTTATTTTATCACTTCAATTTTTCACCCCACAGTTCGCGAATTTTTCGTTGAGGGTCTGAAATTTCGGGCGACCGTTCTAAGTTACTTCAGCCACAACACTCTCTTGAACAAATGAAATACTGTTCAATATGAACCAAGGTCGGTAACCTTTGTCTTGAAAGCTGGCAAAATATTCTCTTCGCGGTTCTGAAGGTTTGGAGACCAATCTGGAACACGCAACACTGAACGCTATTTTGAGTTATTTTTTTCTTGTAAAAAAAATACTTCTTATTCAACGGGTCTGGGCTATGTTATGAGCGGGTGAGTGAGAGATGTACGTATGTCACACCAATCAGATTGGGGCTACTATAAACAACCAATCAAACTGCCGCAGGTGAATCAAGTGTATGAAGATTTCATCCCGATTTTAGAACTGCCATCTTTTTTTTCTACAAACAGAAACGCAAACAGGCATTCTTGTATTGGCCTTATTCTGACACTTTCCATGCCGCGTTAACTATGGTTAAGCCCAGGACTTCGCAAAGGGTTTCAAAAGAGTTCAGGATTCGATAATCAGCCGAGGAATCATAGTCTTTGGCATTCACTAACATGTCATCAAGGCTTTGCCTTTCGCATCAAATGAAATTTCGATTGAAATGAGTCTTAGCCGCTCCAAAACTTGGTGATTTCTAGGACAGGAACGATTGTTTTTAGTGCAAAGTGCACTATTTGGATGGTGAGGGGGCTTTCGTCCGTGTTGGTATTGGCCAGGTTCCCATAGATATCATTTGCATTACGCGCAGTTTACGAAAAAAGAATTAAGTCCAGAATATTTATGTTCGCACAAAATTTTTCAGTTTGTGAAAGTAGCGCTGTTCGCGGAGTAATATTATAGGCGTCATTATAGAGAGCTTAAGTTTTTGAGCCACGGAAGTCAACCGAAAGTCGAAACTTCTCCTCTTCGACGCGTATTTATCCCTTTTCGATGAAAATGACAACTTGTAAAATGAGAGCTTTGCAACTCATTGGTCGGGCATGAAAAAGTGCTAAAAGCAAGAAAATAAACGTCCGATTGATGTCCGTGGCTGTAAAGCGTCTGTGCTTAAGGCGGGGGTAAACGTGAAGGCTGTTTTGAGGTTGCTTAACACGGCCTTTCTGCCAATATCTCTGTCACGTTTCAAGCGACACTAAATCTCTCTTCTTATCTCATTAACCACTGTTTGGCGGTTTTGTGTAAATTTTTGGTGATTTTTGGGCATTTTGGGAAAGAGATATTTTTTCTCAAAGGATAGGTTAAATTGAGGAAAATATGAAATGTTGAAGATTTGATGGATTTGGAAAATTGAAATTTGAAGTGAAGAATTAGTAGACGGATACCAAACAGTCCCCTAGCAACCTGGGGTTCTCTTTTGCGGGGGTCAACTGTCTGGTAGTGTTTCCAACCCATCTTAATCCTAACAATTTCCTTTTTTATATCACTTCAAATTTCACACCTATTCATGTTTACCCCCGCCTTAAGCTCTCTTCGTTTTCGTGACGGATAATTGTGGACGGTAAACCTAACCGTAGAAATAAAGCGTCGTTTTCAAATTTCTCCGACGTAGTGAAGGCGGCGCCAAAGTCAAATCTCTGTCACTGTTTCTAAGGGCCTGATTACATGAGCCGGGCTGGCCCGGTTAGCCGGGCTGGTGTCAGTTTGCCGGGATCTCGGCGCGTTTGTTAAACGCAACAAAAATCAACTTCGCGATTACATGACAACCGGGCCAGCCCGGTTAGCCGAGATCCCGGTATCGCAGTGCCGGGATCCCGGCTAACCGGGCTGAGATTTTTCCATGTAATGGCGTTTGCCAGGTCAGCCCGGCCCATTAAGGCAGCGAGAGTACAGAGGGTAATACAGTGCTCATGCGCAATGGTTTCCCGCGGTTCATCGCATCAGTCATCAACCGGGCTGGCTCGCCTCATGTAATACCGGACTGAAACTCATTTCGGCACACTGAAGCAGCCCGGCTAACCGGGCCAGCCCGGCTCATGTAATCTGGCCCTAAAAGGGAGAAAAAAGTTTCTTAATCCTTTTTGACTCTTAAACGCGCCGTCTGTGAGAGAGGAGAACTAATTAAACCGTCTCTATTGAGTACAAGCTTCTGGTTCCGTGGAACTATCAAAGCTACTGGGAGAGTTTCTGTCCCTCGCTACAGGAGTAAATTATGGTCAAAAACAACAAAAGCCAATTAAAAAGCACAGGAAAAATGACACTAAATTCCCTCTAGAAAGTTGATCGATTGTCAAGTTAATTTAATTTTTCAGAGGCAATGTCAGGCAGCGATACCACACTACTAAACTGATGGACTATCGTGATATATTAAAGAAACGGTTTTGATTTTCAGGGCAGAATAAATATACCACTAACAAAAATAACATTGCAAAATTGTACAAAAGTCAACGTTTCGCATGATGTAAAATAAACATCCTATCTAGAAGATATTAATAACTAAGGTTTTGTCAAGAGACGACATCGTCCTTTGTCTATTTTTTTGTTCTTGGTAAGGTATGTAAGGTAAAGTCTGCATACGAGCCTAGTGGCTCATCAGGCCGGAGCTTATCCCAGTTTCTGTAGCATGAAGCGACTAGGAGTATTTCTTCTCCCCCTGGATGGGTTGCTAGCCCATCGCAGGGTTACCCCCAGCACTAAATGTGCCGATACCCATTTATACACCTGAGTGGAGAAAGGCAATTTGAGAGTGAAGTGTCTTGCCCAAGAACACAACACAATGTCCCCGGCTAGGGCTCGAACCCGAAGCGCTCGCTTCGGAGTCGAGCGCAATAACCATAAGGCCACCGCATCTCCCACTTTTTGTTCTTGACCTTACGGAAAGACTTCATGTCTGGCCTAGCTAGGGAGAGATAAATTAATTTTTCAGAAATTTTCGCGCTTTTATTCTTCGTTTAATATGTTTATACGTCAAATCGTCTCCTGTTTTCTTTAACTCACAACTGTTGGGAACTTTAGTACTAGTGTTAATTGTTCTGAAGAAATTTCCTCGCTTCATTTAATAGGTAACCATTTATACACATGCAGATCAATGCAGTGTCTATATTTTAGAATTGTCAGCCCCCGTAAAATAGGACATCATGTTGGAAGCATTTATAACGCCAACCATATTTTATTGGCTGATCACAGGCTTATAAGCTTACCATTGTCCCTTTTCGATTCGCATGTTCACCCGGATTAATTAAATCTTTCATAGATATAACTACTAAAGACATTTTTCAACTCAGTGACGAAAGTAATTAGGCAATTACTTTGGTTTTAGTTTTTATTTTACTACGGTTTGAAATTTGGCTTGGTTTGGTTTTACGTCACTCAACTGGAAACCACGCTAATGAATCTTAAGGGGTGCTTTCCATTTGTTCAAAAATTCCGAAAATACCGGTTCGGGGGTAAATGGGAAACGTTCTATCAGTTTGCCCAATTGGAAAATTACCGAAAAAAGTGGAACTGCTCAAAAGGTAGTCCCGTTTTCCCGGTTGGAGCGTCTCGACTGGTTTCTCGAGTTCCAACTGCAGAATGCCGGTAATCTTTACCAGTTGCATGCCCACGGCAATCAAATCATCACTGCAATTTCGTAAACAAAATGGCAGCATCAAGAGATTCTCTTGGCAGCATATATTATGATGTACCAGTGTTCGTGTTGCTTGCTCGCAACTCCCTCCATGGAGAATCTACTGAGCCATGACTGCTCTTTTTATGAAAATGGTAGGTAATGTGATTTGAATTGGGAAGGTGTACACTTTTTGAAGGGCTTATTTTTAAATGAGGTGCCTGCATTACGCCTGTTTTCGGGTGTAAAATGGTTTCAAATGAGACTCGCCCTATTTGTAGGAAAATATGACATCTAACAAGCTAGGGATTTAATCACGTCTTGGGCTGATTATAAACATATGTTTCGCGGCAAACAGAGGAAAAAGGAGATTTTCGACCACAGGCAAAATTTGTGGAACAACTGGAACAACTTTTTCCCACTGAGAAATTCCCGGAAATTCACACCGAAATTTGGAATGGAAAGCGCCCCAAGAAGGGATAACGCAAGTGGCGTGGTGCCGAGTCCTGCCATCCGGGTTATCAAGAAATCTGTCCGCCATATTTGAAAATTTGAAAATACTCTTTACCGCGCGAAAGAGTAAAAACACTTTTTCAGTAGCTTTTGAAAATGTCAGAGATCTTTGGTGTTGGTTCCGAGGACTTAGACTGGACAGGTGATTTAGGGGTAAGTATCCTTAGCTTCTTGTACTTACAAACCCTCCAGTGAAGATAATTGCGGCAAAAATGTTAAACGTGTGTAAACCGATTTTCCCAGCGGTGTCTGACATTTGCAGACTGCAGACTGCAGACTACATTTAGGTCTAAACAGCAATCTGGCTAGCCTGAATATCAGTCAGGTTAGCCTGAATAGCACTCCGGTTAGCCTGTTTACGGTTAGCTATCAGTAATGGAAACGGGAATGCAGTATTTAGGCCCTGTTTACAAGGAGAGAGGGTTACCCTAGCAAGCGGGTTACCCTAGCAAGCGGGTTACCCTAGTACGCACACATTTGTTCTTATTTTCTTCGTCGTGTTTACAAGGCGGCCAGGGTTACCCGGGTAGGAGGGTTACCCTATCTGCGTGCTAGGGTTACCCTAGCAAGCGGGTTAACTTTTTCCCTTGTAAACACTTCAGGTAGGGTTAACCCGCCTACCCGGGCTATCTCTATTTTGGCTCCCAAAAGCAAAATATGATCACAATACCGACAAAATCAGCGAATTATGACCCAGAAAACATCAAGTTCTTTCACAGTTTGCCATAATTTTGCTTTGGAAATAAATTATTTTCCAGTTTTGTTATCTGTTCGTGCTTTACTTGCAAGGTTACCGAAGCGTAACAAGCGTAAAGTTGTCTCGGGCAGTAGGGTTACCCTACCTGAAAATTTTGCTTGTAAACCCGGGCTATCTTTTAACCCTCTTGCTAGGGTTACCCTGGCAGTAGGGTTACCCTACCTGCTTGTAAACAGGGCCTTAGTTAAAAAGTCTACAGTCTGTGGTCTGCAAATGTCAGACACCGTTTTCCCAGTTCTCGACTTGAAATGATAACCTTCTTCAATTCTTAAGGAATACGAAGGCGAAAGAAATGAACTTGGAGAGAGACATGGAATGGGGAGAGCTGTCCTTCCGAATGGCGACATTTATGAAGGGAAATACGCTCATGGGCAGAGACACGGAAAGGTATAATTATTGAGGAAAGTTACTTCTTTTGCTTGATTTTAAAATGATGACATGTTTCCTGCAGGGGAATGACTCGAAAACCGTAAGGTTTATTTATCCCCCTGGCTCGACTTTAAATATATCTATTTCGTAAGTAAGTTGTTATTGTAGTTTTTACTGAATTTTCTCAGCAAATGTGTTTTAAGTGTTCAGGGGCCCGTTTCTCGAACGGCCTTGGAAACTTTTAGGGTCCGTAAAGCCATTTTTAGCTGATCTGTATCTGAAAACGGAGAAGTGTATACGCCTGAACCTTCTTGTGAGAAGAGAACCTTTGTTTATATCAAGAATAACGTGAATAAAACAGCTCTGTAATCATAAGGTTTGAGATTTCGCTACGGCTTTCCTGGTGTGAAAACTTTTCGGGACCTTGGAGAAACGCGCCCCAGAGCAAATAAAGCATTGTTGTCGCATTCACTTATTCAGTGAAATGTAGTAGAAGCCCCCTCTGCGGGGGAAAAATTCAGAGCCAATTCTCCCGCCCTCTAAACGTCAAGCACAATTGACCATTTCCGATATATTATTGTAACTTGGCTCTGAAGCTTGGGGGAATAAAACAAAAGATTTCACATCGAGGTTAAGAGATGAATAATGAATTTCCCAAGCCTCGGAGCCATGTTAGAATTTTAGTAATAAATATATCGGAAATGGCCTATTCATTGATTAAAATAGATTATAACTTTTTTAACAACTGGAGCTTTAATTTCACAGGATGAAGCATGATATTAAGCAATTGAAATCACACCTTACAGCCTCCATGTTTTCTGAGAACATGCAACTTGAACCCAGTCTCTAAAAGAGGTTGCAAACTTCAAGTGAAATCCCAGCCAAACCCCCACTCAGTCCTCAGATTGTACAGCAAAGCTGTGAAAACTGGCGAACCTAAATGACGTGAAAACGAGGTGAAAACCCCCTGTTTGCCCTGAGGGGTGGGGGAGGGTGAAATGACTGGTGCATTAGAACTGTAAGCTTATTTACCAGAAACGAACATAACCTTAAATTTATTCCTTTTCCCAGGGTATGTACATTTTCCGAAATGGAGCCAAATATGAGGGATTTTATGATCAAGGCAAAAAAAGTGGCTCTGGTGTATTTGAGTATCCTGATGGATCTAGATATGAAGGTATGGTTTTTCACACAAATATTAACGTAAAATATCCATAATAGAGACCTTAAGATACCCCGGTTCCGGGTACGGGTACAGGTACGGGTCAGATCATCTGTACCCGTACTCAGTTACAGGGGAAACCAATCAAACTTAAGATACACCGGGTGACACCGGGTACGATCTGGGCAAAAATGTTGCGCAAAAGACTGGGTTCTAGTAAAGAAAATTTCTCCACATTTGTGCTTCAAAAAAACTTTTTCGTAATCCCAAAGCGCTTCAAATCAGAAAAACAAGTGTTTATGTAAGAATCTGGATACCATTCTGGTCTAATAAGCAAAGATAAAGACCATAAAAACTTTACCTGTTTCTCCATTTTCACCCGGCGCTAGCATACGGATAGACCATCGATTACCCTGTAAAAACGTGTAGCTTTTACGGGAAGGACACGATCACGTGGTCATTTAATGAATTCAAACTGGCGCTAGCTGTACCCGTGCATGAAAATCGGGATATCTTAAGGTGTCTAATTAGTAGAATTATACTTGTAGAGTAATGCAAATGCTGCATTCTAATTGGCTGAGTGACTGTACACTATCCACTATGAGCGTGTAGTGGCTGGAGGTCATCTACAAAATAGTGATGCTTTTTTCTGTTTTTCCAAAGTTTTGAAGAACATTTTGATGTAAATGGTTAATGAACTTTCTGCAACCAAAGAAGACAAAAAGAAGGATTTATGGTTTCTTGACTTTAAAAAACTTTGAAAACAGTGATGTATGTGCAAACACAACTGCAATTTCAAATGACAATTCACTTTGAGCGATCATTCTAAAGTGCAAAGTTTAATAATGTCAAAAAATAATTGGAAACCATTATTTGAAGTAAATTTCAGTTAGAATTCTGCTAAAACAATTATATTATTCACTCTCGATTTCTATGAGATGATAGTTGATTCACCCTTTGGCCTCATCAACTATCACCTCATAGAAATCTTGAGCTCAAAATCTAATTGTTGTTAGCTTTAAATACAAGCACTGAAATGATTTGATCATGCAGTGTAGCATTCAGCTAAGGTATAATGCCTGGGATGGATTTTGCAAAGCAAATGTCAGGTAGTTCATAGTGCACTGATAGTGAGAGGAAATTTTGATTTAAGTTTTTTAACTATTCATTTAAGTTTTCTGCATAAATTTTTTATTGTTCAGTTTTGACGAATTATGATGAAAAATGTAGAAGTCCACAAAAAATTGGTCATGAGAGAGGGTTTAGGGTTGATCGTGTTTTGTATATGCTTCTGTACTGGATTGGTGTTAGTGCAGCGCTGTTGTTTGGTTTGCTTAGCAACACTTACAGGCCAGGAGCTAAAGTTTTCAACAATCCGGTCAGTGACCCAAATCCATCTATAGATATAGATTTCCAGCAAACTCAATCTTGTTGACATTAGGTCATGTAAACAAAGGTATCTTTTCTTCTGTTTCTTGGTTTATAAGCATCAATGTTATTTCTACATATTTAATTATATTTTATTAGTGGTTTTAAGGTGGCTCAAAACAGTTTCCAATACTTTCCAAGACTTAGATTTTGATGGGTCATTATAAGCACTCTATATATCGGTTGATGCCAAAATTATGGTATCAAAAAACACTCAATCATTAGTGAACATTTTACTGTCGGGTGAATTTTGTGGCACAATAGGTTGCCATAGCATTAATGTGACCTGCTTAAACACCCTTAATTTTAGCTTGAAGTGCTTAAAACTCAAAAACGAGCTCAGTGACCCCAATGTTTTATTATTGAATTGTAATCAGCATGATAAGATGATAAGATGCTTTTTGTAAAGTTTAAAAAAAAACTCTGAAGGGGGTTCACAGCCACCTTAAATTTTTGAAAATTTAAAGTGGCTCTGATCATCTTATCATGCTGATTACAATTTGATAATAAAAAATGGGTATCATTGAGCTCGTTTTGAGTTATGAGCGCTTAAAGCTAAAATTAAGGGTATTTTAAGCATGTCATATTGTTGCTATGGTAACCTGTTTTATAAAAAGGATGACCGCCAATGATTGGGAATTTGTATGTTACCAGTATTGTAGCATCACTTGTTAAACAGTGGTAGTATTCACCCTTCAAAGTATAGCTGTTAGAAAAGTGCTAGAAACTGTTGCCAGTCTCTTTAAATACGCACTATTTCTCCAGGCAGGTGGGAGAATGATAAACGCAATGGCAAGGGAACTTATCGTTATCCTAATGGTGATGTGTATGAAGGAGAATGGAACGATAACACAAGACATGGAAAAGGAATCTACCAATGCTCTGCAACTAAACTCAAAGTTTGTTATCCAATTATTAAAAAAGAAATTGACCATGATTATGCTTTTGAGGTGATCAGAATTTAATCTCTTGAGCAGTTCTTTCATGTCTTACATTCTGTTTGTTTCTCATTCAACATGTTTCAAAAAAAAGATGAAGTTTTTTACTGGTCATTCTTTTTGAACTTGTACTGGACAGCTTTTTAAATGCCATAATGTACTTCAATTTGTGAAATCTTTTGTCTTGAACATACCTCTGACCACCTCTAGCCAGAAAAAGCTATCCCTTATGGACATAACCTTCCCGTATAGCCCACCATAGGGAGAAACATACCAGTGGATCCAGGATTTTTCTCAGGAGGGGGTGCACCACTAAGGAATGGCATAACTGACTGGTGAGGTAAACAAATTTTAAAAGCAGCATACCATCTCACCGGGCGTGTGCACCCCCTGTACCCTCCCCCTAGATCCACCCCTGCATCCCCCTCACCAAGACACCTGATTGGCTATGTTGTTATCTGTACCAGTAAAATTTCATTTTGGTTTTGTTTAAAAGTATGATGGACACTGGCAGAATGGAAAGCTTAATGGACCAGGTAGTATGATTCTACCAAGTCATGTCTTCCTGGGATCCTTTATCGAAAATGTGGTGAGAAGTTTGTTTTTCCATCTGATAAATGTTTTGCTAAAGAACCAGACAAATATTACCTAGCAGAGTAGTGGGCTAACATCAAGAAGCACCGTAGATGTTCATTTTTACCGGCAGCTGGCTACTTTTGAAACCCCTAAATTCATGCCATACATATTGTTTACAGCTGTTGTTCAAGGGACAGGAACTCGGTTGCTTTTAAGGTCCGAGGGTGGTTAATCACTGGAAATTATTAAGTATTTATTTTAGCCAAAATTAAACATAACTTACATGTAAAACCATCTTGTTTGGTTCCACTCTGAGAGTAGATTGGTAATGACGATGATATTTTATTCCAATAAAAATCTTGAGTTGTGATTTTTACTTGCTAGCCATATGGTCCAGGACGATACGTCTTTGACTTTGGTGTTGAGCAACATGGGAAGTACATCATCAAAGAGGTATTTTTGGACATTTAAATTAATATCAAACAAGATGTAAACAGTAAGACTTCATAGCTGGTAGTTTGGATGTAAGAAATTTGTTCTATATAGTCCATCCAATCAAGAAAGCATTCCTACAAATAACAGAGTAATGAATTTACTGATGGTATTTTTGTACATAATTTTAAATTAATATCAAACAAGATGTAAACAATAAGCCTGCATAGCTGGCAGTTTGGGTGTAAGAAATTTGTTCTCTATAGTCAAATCAAGAAAGCACTCCTACAAATAAAAAAGAAATAAATTTACTAATGGAAACATGATTTCATTCTTTGTTTCAATATTCCATTGTTGAAGTGAATAATTGAACATTTCAATTCAAAGGTCATGTGTTGAGTTGAATAGTGTCTGGCTTCACCTGACAGAAGAAATAACTTAATTTTGTATTTTGTTTGTTTCTAGAGAAAAGATACAATAGAGGAGGAACAAGTTGTGTGGAGATGCCAACCAGAATTACAACCCCTTGTTTCATAGAGTTGAACCAAAACATATAACACTCCAAAGAGACACGGTTTTCGATCATCACTTGAAACAACATTAATTTAGGTTCTGTTGGACAGAAACACACCATTCCAAGACAAAGTTAGTTTTGTGTCATGCTTGTTTAATCATTCCATTGCAAGGGAGTTTTAAATGAATTGGTTTAAACTATTTATAAATGACTTCCATTATTCTGAACAGTTCTTGTAAATAATTGTGAAATATTAAGGTTCTTTATTAAAGATATACACCTACAGGGCATTTCATGACATGATTTTGTGTGCACTTATGTGAAAGTTTACTATTTTTTTGGCATGTAATGTTGTAGTGTTTTCGTGGCCTCTACAAACAAATTGAACCCAAAGTGTACAGTAAATTTATTACATACACTCAAGTGCAGTCAAGTTTAAAACATCAGAAGCTATCAATCCATGGAAAACCTTTTCTTACCAGGGCTCTGAGCCAATTAGCTTGTAAAAAAATGATGGTGGAATCGATGTGAAATAACCAGAAAATGTCTGCAGGGCAACAAAATGATACAAATCCATAAAATGATAAATTATTTTAATTTACAGACCAAAGTGACCAACGTGTAACATCACTGCTGTGTTAATCTGGCACATGTGACTATTTGACAACTATGACTTAGACTTCATTAAATTATATATTTAATGTTGTTATTAATTATAAATTATTATTTGTAAGAAATCCTGATCCCTTATCCTGGAATTTGCTACAAAAGAAACCACTGCCCTAGCACAACAAAAACAGAAAAAGAGGACTGTTTATTCAAATGGATAAATATACATCAGCAAAATAATAAAATACAAATAAAACTGTGATGAATGTTTTCATAGTGCTAAAAAATTCCTGATTGTTCTACAAAATCTCAATACCCACCCCAAGGAGGGCTATTAAAAATTCCAAGGGTAGTGGGGGGGGGGGGGGGGGGAGTCTTTAAACCAAATATTTAATGGAAAGAATGAATTGAGACTGAAATTTCCAGTGGGAGGATGGTCAAAACCAAAAAACCCTCCATGGCAGGGCTATAAATATTTCCTGGAACAAATATTCTTTTAAAATTTGAAGCCAACATTGTAAACAAAATTTTCGACAACTCCATGCTACAGTAGAACCCCAGTAACTCGAACTCTGAGGGAAACAAAAAACAGTTCAAGTTAGCGGGGATTTGAGTTATTAGGGTCAATTGAATATCCAACTTACCATGTTAATAATTGATAATTTACTGATTTTCAGCACTTCAGTGTACAGTGCAGATAAAATTTATCTCATCATAAATTGTAACACTGCGACAGCTAAAGGCACCGCATCTGGTATGACTCATAAGATTGGGATATGAATATCAGATATGTGAATGGTTGGTTGCGGCACTAATTAAAATCTAATTGCTGTAGTGTTATTTTTGAGTGTTTTACCGATTATACAACAAGAAAACCTAATGGGATGACATCCGTGGTGAGTAACACAAACCAGAATTTGAGTTATCGGGGTAAATTTTGATCAAGGAAAATGAAATTTAGTTTGAGTTAGCAGGGAATTTGAGTAATCTGAGTTCAAGTTAACAGGGTTCTACTCTATTTCCTATATTGGGTTCTTGTATATTTTCTCTATAACAAAGTAAAATGAGCAGTACTTACTAAAATAATTATATTACAACTAAGACCTGAATGTGAATAATAGTAGCATATAATATAACTATTTATACATTCATTTGATATATTACAAACATCTTTGAATATATGTAGCACACTGTTGTTTGATAGTCCAAACACTTATAAATAATCATTGATAATAAATTAAATGATTCTCCAGTAAAATTCATTATTGTTTAGAACTTATCAATGCATGACAAATGAGCATGCAAAGCCCTTTCATTTGCTGACTGTGGGGATGTTGTGGTTCAATATTACCCTTGATACCCTTGGTATTTTCCTGTTTTATATAACATAATTAATATTTTATAGCTATGTTACCATACACCGGTTGTTCGAAAGGTGGATAACGCTATCCGCCGGATAAATCACTATCCAGCAGATAAGTGTTGACAAAACAAACCGCGCTATCCGCTGGATAGTAATTTATCCGGTGGATAGTGTTATCCACCTTTCGAACAACTGGGGCCAGGACAACAGAAATCACCAAATTGTACCAAGGGTAAATTAAATTGAACCACCTGAAAGACACTTTTTTGGAACATTTTTACTGACTATGGAATAAATCTGTTAGTGGCTGGTGGACTATGGTTGCCAAAAACTAGCAAAATTGGATTTAAAATATTTTCATTTGATGAATGATATATTTGGATTTGTTAAGAATATTTTCAGTTGATAGATGACATTTTTCATTAAAAATATTTTCATTCAGTAAATGACGTTTTTATTTTGTTAAAAACCTTTTCGTTCGATAAATGACATATTTTTATTTGTGAAATGTGAATTGATCAACATGACACAAGCACGGGACAAAGAAAAATTCCCAGACAGGAATTGAACCCATGACCTCCCAAACACCAGACAGGCGGTCTATCCACTAAGCTACGAGAACTCATGGAGAGCAAGGTCATTTAACTTTATTCACTTATCATATTTTTATTCATTAAAAATATTTTTATTTGATAAATGACTTATTTTTATTCGTCACAAATATTTTCCTTTCATAAATGACATATTTTTATTCATTAAAAATATTTTCATTCCATAAATGACATACTGTTTTTGTTAAAATACTTTTATTCTACAAAAATCTATTTGTTTGATAAAAGCATTTCCATGCTCCTTTTTTCATTCAATAAAAATTATTTGTATTTGATGTTTTTTCATTCAGTAAAAAGATATTTGTAATAAAGTCACGTGATTCAAGGAGGCATGGCCACAAAGCATTTTATGGCATGGTCACAAAGCTTCCTGCCATTGGCTGTTATTGACAATGAATTTTGTCATAACATTGTCCAAGTAGTCTGACATCCATTTGGCTATCACCTTGTGGATCCACAGCTAATTTGACATGTTATGACAAAATTCTTGATCAATAACAGGACAGACACATGAAAAACTGGCATCAATTTGTTAAATGTTGTCAAAATGCAGAGGATGGATGGAAACAGGGAATTATATGGAGTGAAGGGAGGCACGCCATCAGTGAGTACTTTGCCATCAGAAATAGTCCTCAGGCTTCACCAAGTGCCAATGTGGTAATTTTCAAATGATACCTTACAGCGAGTGAAGTCGCTCTTTTGTGTAGTCTACTAGAACTTACAAAAGCTTGTGTGTGTTTTATAGTCACACCACAGGTACCACAACAACTTGTAAGTAGTTAGGGGCATTTTGCTCAACACCATGAAGTTCTTAATCTGGCAAGGGACATAATGAGATCAACTGAGATAAAAAAAAAACATAAACAAGGATTTAATTAAAATTAGCAAATGAATGCTTTCAGTCGTTTGAAAGGAAACTACAGTAAATTTTAAACTTCTCTTAACATTACTCAGGAAAAGATCTAAATGTATGTGTTCTGTTTTGATTTTAGTTATAGTTGAATATTTGTGTAACCAGTTCTAAGTATAATTTTTTGCTTTAATCACGTTCATTTACATAATAATTTTCAAACGAAAAAATATTTCAGTTTGGTTAAAAATTATGTCAGGTTCAGCCACTGGATTAATTAGCTGCCTGAATCCTTCAAACAACTCTTCTGGGAAAGGATTCTCAATGTCTTCAACTTCAACAGATCCATGTTCCTCCAACAGAGATGGATTGAGATGGGCCCTGTGGGTCAGTACCATACCATTCTATTATACCTTGGGTAATTGCCTCATTCTGCAATTTTCGATTAAGCATGTCATTGACCCACAGCCTCTCAGGTGACCAGTTGCACTCGGATCATACTGGCCTCAAATTAGATGCTCTTGTAAACTTATCAACTGCCCTCTGAAAGGCTGATATGACTGTATATGACTGTATCTGCCTGATTGTTGGTTGAATATCTTAAAAATTTAATCATTCTAGAAAAGCCATCAATACAGCCATGGACTACAAATCCCCATCATATTAGACTACAAAAATATCTTAATGAAAAAAGTATGTTATTTTTGGAATGAAATATTTTTCACGAATAAAAGTATGTCATTTATGGAATGAAAATATTTTTAACGATAAAAAATATGAAATTTTTGGAATGGAAATGTTTTTTAACAACAAAAATATGTCATTTATGGAATGAAAATATTTTTTAATGAATAAAAGTATGTCATTTATGGAATGAAAATATTTTTAACAAATGAAAATATATCATTTATGGAATGAAAATACTTTCAATGAATAAAAATGTCATTTATAGAATGAAAATATTTTTAACCAAAAACTGAATGAGAATATTTTTAATCAAATTTTGCTACTTTTCGGCAAACATAATGGTTACATGTGGGGAATGAACAGCCAGGCTAGATGAATTTTATTTTGGAACCACTTGTTTACAGAACGACTACTAAACTGAAAGAGTTGACCAAATCAGAACATTTCTTGAGAACAAAGGAAAGCGATCTTTTTCTCAAATAAAACCAATAACACTGAAGAGTAAGAACAATAGTGCTTAGCAAAATTGAAAACCCAACAAAGTGTAAAGCGTTGCAAACCTCTCAGGAAACTTTGACATTTGTTGATTGGTTAATTTTGATCCTAAATTTTGTACACTTTTCAATGGTTTCAGTTTAGTTGTTGCAAAATGAGTTTTCAAGCTAAATTTTTTAAGCAAGATTTATAATGATAATTTGCTGTCAAGGACTGAATCTTAAAGAGTGTATATAATGCAGAGGAGTCTATAGTGTTCATGTTTTCACATTAAACAGACTGTTACATCAGGAGAAGCTACTGTTCATTGTTCTCAGTTCACTCTTTGATTGGTTAGTTTTCTTCTTGGTGGCCCAGTTTGAGTAATCATACTGTAAAACCTTTAAGATGCCATCATTAAAAACATCACTACTGTTAAGCAAGTGATTGGAGTAGGTCCCCATTAATAGGACTACTGAAGCAGACAAAGTACTTCATACCGGCTCCAATACTCTGAACCCTGAAGCAGAAAGTATTTTGTACTGGCTCCAAGTGAGTCTTCTTTTCAGGAAGGTTTCTATAACTCATACATAACCTATGTCACTTGACTTTTCCTAAAGAACCTTTTCCTTGCAAATCGTAGAATATAAAATACCCAGACCCAGCTAATCAGGTACAAACCAGCTCCACCCAACTTGACAAAAAGCTTTGGTTTAGCAGATGACAGTGTCCGAAAGCAGAGCAATGATCCTGGACCAAGACGCCACCCGATGAACATTGACATGAAAATTACATCATTCAGTTTTGCCGCAAATGTTTGATACTGTCCGGTTTCTCGCATGAACCATCGTATCTGTAAAAATGGATTAGAGATCTCAGTCCCCAGTATTGTTGCAACTAGTTCTGGACCTGAATTGCCATCAAAGAGAATATAAACTAAAGAACAGACGGAGACCATATGGTGTAGCAGCATATCGATCCCTTCTGTGCCCATGTAGAAGCACCATACAAAGTCGAACATGAAGTATCCAAGAGTAAAAGTGGCTATGAATGTATGCAAAGGACTGTTCACATCGCCCATCGCCACCAGCGGCCAGGGGCCAGTGATAAATGCAGACCAAAAACACAGCAACGATGTTAATGATCCATGAAATATTGTCAATAATCGGCAGTTCCATTCATAACTTCGATGGGGATTGATGGTACATAGCAGAAAATAGAAGCTTGTCCAGATAAAGAACAATGATGCACAAGGTATTGCCACGGCAGTGAAGCTCATAGTGTTTCTTTACCCAAAGACCTTGCTACAATCAAAATCAAACAATTTAACATTTCACTGTCAGTGTGCCGGGAAAGCACACACTTTTCCGTGAAATAATAAATAATAATAATAACAATAATAATAACTTTATTTAAGTGTCATATGTATTTAGCACTTTTGTACTAATTGGGGACACTGTAAATAAATAAACACATATTTCAAATAATAGAACATAAGTACAGGTAATCATACGGTTTCGAGTTCAATTTGGAATTAATTTGCACGAGTGAGTTTTTCAAAAAGCTGAAATTGCACGAGCCGCTTACCTATTAATAATATACATGAAAACATTTGCGTGAAGGATGTTTTGAACTTTACGGACTATGAACTCTCTTCTCAGTTTTGTGCACGCGCTAAACCTCAGGTGATTTCAATTATCACGCAATCAAGAAAAAAATTGCGCCGTAATTGCGCCATCCAGGGTGCGCGCTTGATTTGAAAACAAAAGATTTGATTGGCTATCTGTGAACTTCTTTGCTCTTGACCGATCAGAATGCTTGCTTTATTACCTTTTTTTGCATTCAATTACCTCTTTTCTGCACTGTCCTAAGGAACAACTGCACTGTTGTCAGCCAGTCAGAATCGAGTAATATTTTCATGTATATTATTAACTGTTAAAGATCGAATATTATTTGACACGGGTAATATGAGAACCATTGACTGATATTTGAAGCAGCCTATCACATAGAAACACTTATCAGTACGTTAATTGGCGGCTCTCAGTATTAAAGCACAAATACTGACTGGCCTCAAGTTTTACAGAGAGTTTTGTTCTCCCCACACCCAATGTTTTCATTCGCTGTATCCTGCGAGGCGTTTGTTATGCTTTTATTGTAACACAACACCGCTCGATCGTGCACTTCACTCCACCTGAAGTCACCAGCAGGACTATTGCAAGCACAAAATCATCTTGGCAGATTAGACACGTTTGAACAGAAATGAACAAACGTGAATTTATCAAGTTGTTTACCGCGTAATTTTATTTGGCATGCATACGTGATCGATGTAAGTCTCTAACTATACAGTTTAGACTTAACCAATATATCGAATTTCTCAAGCTACATTGTGCTAGATTGGTACCTTAGTGTGT
>OZ026599.1:6676929-6691929 GCA_964020085.1 Micromussa lordhowensis
TCTGCCCCTGCCACCTCTTCCTTGGCACTACTGTCTGCTTCAGGCACCTCTTCCTTAGCACCACTGTCTGCCTCTGCCACCTCTTCCTTAGCACCACTGTCTGCCTCTGCCACCTCTTCCTTAGCACCGCTGTCTGCCTCTGCCACCTCTTCCTTAGCACTACTGTCTGCCTCAGCTACCTCTTGCGTAGCACTACTGTCTGCCTCAGCCATCTCTTCCTTGGCACTACTGTCTGCCTCAGCCACCTCTTTCTTAGCACCACTGTCTGCCTCTGCCACCTCTTCCTTGGCACTACAGTTTGCCTCAGCTATCTCTTGCTTAGCACTACTGTCTGCTTCAGCCACCTCTTCCTTGGCACTACTGTCTGCTTCAGGCACCTCTTCCTTAGCACCACTGTCTGCCTCTGCCACCTCTTCCTTAGCACCACTGTCTGCCTCTGCCACCTCTTCCTTAGCACCGCTGGCTGCCTCTGCCACCTCTTCCTTGGCAATACTGTCTGCCTCAGCTACCTCTTCCTTAGCACCACTGTCTGCCTCTGCCACCTCTTCCTTAGCACCACTGTCTGCCTCTGCCACCTCTTCCTTAGCACCGCTGTCTGCCTCTGCCACCTCTTCCTTGGCAATACTGTCTGCCTCAGCTACCTCTTCCTTAGCACCACTGTCTGCCTCTGCCACCTCTTCCTTGGCACTACTCTCGGCTTCAGCCACCTCTTTCTTAGCACCACTGTCTGCCTCTGCCACCTCTTCCTTAGCACCACTGTCGGCCTCTGTCACCTCTTCCTTGGCACTACTCTCTGCTTCAGCCACCTCTTTCTTAGAACCACTATCTGCCTCTGTCACCTCTTCCTTGGCACTACTCTCTGCCTCAGCCACCTCTTTCTTGGCACCACTGTCTGCCTCTGCCACCTCTTCCTTAGAACCACTGTCTGCCTCTGTCATCTCTTCCTTGGCACTACTCTCTGCATCAGCCACCTCTTTCTTAGCACCTTTGTCTGCCTCTGCTACCTCTTCCTTAGCACCACTTTCTGCCTCTGTCACCTCTTCCTTGGCACTACCCTCTGCTTCAGCCACCTCTTCCTGAGCATCACTGTCTGCCTCTGTCACCTCTTCCTTGGCACTACTTTCTGCCTCAGCCACCTCTTTCTTGGCACCACTGTCTGCCTCTGCCACCTCTTCCTTAGCACCACTGTCGGCCTCTGTCACCTCTTCCTTGTCACTACTCTCTGCTTCAGTCACCTCTTTCTTAGCATTACTGTCTGCTTCAGCCACCTCTTTCTTAGCACTACTGTCTGCCTCAGACACCTCTTCCTTAGCACTAGTGTCTGCATCAGCCACCTGTTCCTTAGTGCTAGTGTCTGTCTCAACCCCCTGAGCACCACTATCTGCCTCAGCCAATGCTCGTGTGCTGCTGTCTACTGCAGTTACCTTTGGTGCATCACATTCAGTTACCTTCCCTTCAGCATCACAGTCTGCCTCAGCCATCTCTTCCTTAATGACACCATCTGCCTCAGACTCCTTCTGAACACCACTATCTGCCTCAGCCACCTTCTCTTGTGTGCCACTGTCATCCCCCCCAGCTACCTCCTCCTTGGCACTACTGCCAGCAACAGCTGCCTCTATCTGTGAACCACCATCTGCATTTGCCACCTCATCCTTGACACTACTAACTGACTCCACCACCACATCCTTAGCACCAACATCTGTTTCAGCTACCTCCTCCTGTGTACTATCATCTGTCTCAGCTATGCTCTCCTTCACACCACCATCTGCTTCAGCTACCTCCTCCTTAGCACTACTGCCTACATCAGATGACTCCTCTTCAGTTCCAACCATTTTTACTTCCTCCCCTTGGGTGCCACTATCTGTCTGAGCAAGCTCTATTGAGACTGCTCCCTCCTCTTGTTCTTTAGTAGCACTGTGCTCCTGGGCGACGTCTTCGCTGGTAGCACCCTCATCCTGACCTTGTTCTCCATGGTCAGCATCCTTTCGAGAGACACTCTCTTCTTGAACCCCTTTTTCCTGGGTGATACCTTCCTTCTGTTCAACAAACTCTTGAGCTACATTATCTTCTTGACATACTGCTTCTTGGGCAGCTCCATCTTCTTTTAAAACCTCTTCTAGGAAAGCACTTTCTTGCAAAGCTATTTTTTCTTTGGTGGAGCTTATCTCCTGAATTACTGCCTCTTGGGCAGTACCGTCACTTTGAACAACCTCTTGGCCATCAACAGAAACTACAACCACTTTGGGAAGCCCTTTCCCTTCAGTGGTGCTCTCCCTCTCATGAGATGAATCTTCTGGAACACTTGCTTCTCTCGCAATGGGCTCAGTTTTGGCCCCATCAACTAGGACTTCTGAAATGTAGGACCATTGTTAGCAGGACAAATCAATTTGCCTCGGTTTGTTAAAATAACATTGCAATTTGTAGTGCTACTTGCAGCTATGATATCCAGAACCACTTACACCACAAGTCCTATTCAGTCAAAAACAAAACAGTATTTTTAGCTTGGATTATTGGGGGACAACTCAGCCCCATTTGCAATAGGGCTTGTGACAGTATAGCCCCGTCATTCCAGCCCTCCTTACTAATTCACAACATCAAGATTTGGTGACATAAGGCATCACATAAAGAGCAGAGATCTTGTTCACACTTTTTGCGACACAAAGAGGGAGAGGATGCTCAGCTACTTTAGGTTATGTTTGCATTTAACTCCAAAGACATTATTACCAGAATTCTTCAAACACAGGATAAACTTTCAACAATACTTTATTTCAATCACTTAAACAGAAAATGTCCATATCTTTTTAATTATGTAATACCAGAACTTTTTTAACCTTCTTTGTACAAATATAACACACAGTTTTTAAGACATTCTTCTGAAATAGAGATTAACTACTAAACCTCATAAAGAACATTCCAACAGTACAGTTAATATTATGCTTATGCACACTATAGTACACAAGTACTATAGTGTAGTTTTGGATAATAAATAATGCACATTAAATTTACTTATAAGAAACAACCTTAAAATCCACACTTAAACCATAAATAGCAGTATAACATTTTCTAGCCAATCCCAAATTACCATGTTTACACCTTTGTTTAAAATGTTGCCCATAATAGCAAGGGTGTCAAATTATGGAAATTAAGAACTGCTGGGGTGTAAAGCAGCTCAATCCAAGCAACCTCATTAAGAGTGTTTCACTCTTTCTCCCTTGAGAACTGAAAGTGAACACTCGTCTGGACTGTGGCTGAAATTATTTGAATTAATTAACTCGTTTAAAATTTTTTCTACATAACAGAGATGTAGCTACAAAAAGCTAAGCAGGCTTATTAACAAGTTCAATGGAATTTTCAGGCTAGTGTTCCTTCAAACTTGCACCAAGCCTTGTTTCCCAATGAGATTTAAGCTGACAATAACCTCTCTTTCAGCTGGTGAAATTTGTCAGGAGGGTCTTAGCTACATTCCTGCCCACAAACTACGTGCTTCTATAACCCTGGTTATAATCATTTGTGAGACTAATCTTTTCACAATTTTGAGTTCTAAGATGTCCTAAAAGTAATACAACTACAGGAGACTAGACCATATTGCTGTGTGATCTCCACACACAAAAAAAAGGAATTGAGATTTAAAATATGCCAAACTTTTTAATATTGATGATGTGTAGTCTATCAAAATAAAAACAGTTTTTCTATGTAGTGTATAACATCTTTATCTCTTCAAAATAACTGAATGAAAAGGTAACAACAATTGGCACATATTACAAAATAACCATTATTAAATAATGGGAATATTCTTTTCGTGGGTGTAAATTATTTAGGGGTCATTAGAGGGGAATCCAACATTGAATTACTCCCTAGGATGCCTCTCCAATGGTGATGGTAAAAATGATTGTATGGTCTAGTGTAGAAGCCAATTACTTTAAATTATTAAACACCAACCACCAAAATTAAAATTCTACATAACAAAAACATCTCTTCCACTTGGTATGGTGAAAGTTGTAAGATGTACAGTTCTACTCAAGACATGCTAAATTATTACTGCAGACAATCACATTATTTATGAGAAACACATTTACATTTCCTTAGAGCCGTTTTCAGTTCAGTGTCGAAAGTAATCAGGCAATTACTTTGGTTTTGGTTTTACTATGGTTTAAGATTGGCCGAGTAGTCTAATTGGCCAGTAATTGGTGTGATTTTGGTTTTGGTTTTTCTACACTCAATAGAAAATAGCTCTCTATAATAACTATTCAACAATAAAATATGGCACCTCCCTAATTTAGTGCTTCATGTACATTTACGACTGTGATCAAAGAGATTATGTTGCAAGAGGAGCATCCCAAAATAACCTGATTTGTATGTTACCTTTGAGTGTGCATAGCAAAAATGTATTTACAGAAATGGTCTGCTAAAGAATGTGGTTAAAAATAGGGACTTTCGGCCAATTTGCAATAAGTCACTCTTAAATGCCTTGGCACAAACAAAAGCACATTACACATTGCGTAAGCACATTGCGCATTACTCACTTAACGTGGGTAATGCACAAATAGTTACTATGAAAAATTAAGTTAACATCCACAGACCAAAACAGGAAACATTATTCTACATACATTATACCCTGGACTTTTATATCTTCAAAATTAATATGTTTACCATAAAACTCTACAACCACTTTTACTTTGAGTTTGGAGGTAGCTTTTACACAAAATTCATGCTACAGAAATAGCAACATTGTGGTATAACTCCAATATTAAGCTTGCTGCCTTGTAATGTTAAGTTAAAGGTGTAACAAGGCATTAGCAACTTAAACACAATGCACCTCCACAGTAGTTTATTAATAACATAATGTTTAAAGTTAATCTTCTGATGGTTTAGAATCATCAGCATCTTCCGTTACTGATGGCTTGGCATCATCGGTACCCTTATCTCCATCTCCCTCAGATACCTCCAGTTTTTCACCACCCTCAATTTCTTCCTGTTTCTCATCACCCTCAATTTCTCCCTGTTTCTCTTCACCCTCAATTTCTCCCTGTTTTTCAGTATCCTCAGTTTCTTCCTGTTTTTCTTCACCGGGTTTTTCCTCTGATGGTACCTGTTCATCATCACCTTGAGGTAAAGACTCTGAGCTTTTCAAGACCTTTACCTCTTCTCTTGCTTTGTGACCCCGGAAACTAGCTTGAATCTTAACTACAGCACTCTGCACATCTGGATCATTCATATCTATATCTATTTGCTCTTCCTCACCTCCTACCTCCCCCCCAACAGCCTCATCGGCTTCCTTGCCTGGCTCATCTTCACCCTCATCTTTTTCAGTAGCTTCTGTCGCCTCTCCAGGAGATTCTTCCGCTTGAACATCTTCCGTTTCTCCTTTATCAACTGCATCTGCTGCCTCTGCACTTCCAGCTGTGATGACATCATCAGGTAGCCCATCTTGCTCTACAGGCTCCCCCTTCTCAATTTCTGATTCTTGAGTGACAGCTTCTACTTCCACTGCTGCTGGTTCATCAGGTATTACTTCTGCAGCTTGGTCCTCAATGGTAATCTCCGGCATTTCAGGTTCCTCAGCTACTTCAGCATCTCCAGACGTGGCAGGCTTGGCATCTGGAGCTTCTTCAGCATGTTGAGGTTCTTCAGCAGCATCCACACCTTCCGATACCTGTTCCTTGCTTTGTGAAACCTTGATCTCCTTAACTTGTTCTCTAGCCTTGTGACCACGGAAACTAGCCTGAATTTTAACAGCTGCAGCATCTTCATCTTTATGTTTCTTGACATCTTCCCGGGCCTTGTGCCCTCGGAAACTTGCTTGTATTTTGGTTGCAGCTTTTTGTACTTCAGGATCGTTTGGATTGATTTCGACTTCTTCTCCTTTCTGTAGCCTTTCCATTTGATCACCCTTTCTGGCATCATCTTTGCCGGTTTCTGAAAATTTGCAAATCAAATAATTATGCAAGACATCAACATGTGTTGCAAAAGAGAGATTCTCATTTGAGAGCCCACAAGTTGAACTGTGCCAGATTTTCACAACAAAAGGATTTGCAGAATGACTGACTGTTCATGTTGTATTAAAACCATTTTCATACAGCATAAATTTATATTTGTCCTAAAATTTTAAAGCCTTAAGTTTATAAGCTTAATTAGACAAACTTGATATTGTTCATTAACTAGATAACCTTACAAGCTAAATAGTCCCTGTTTCCTTTCAGTTCATAGAAAAGTAACCTTGAATTTCATAATGTCCAAGCAATAACCAAACAGCTGTACTCGAAATATTGTCAGTTTTCCCCTTAATTTCAACATTATAGCTTATATATGATTTAAGTTAACATAAGCTTATGACAGTAAATTTTAAACTAGATTTACTGACCGTAAAATAGAGACATAACCTAAGCAACGGAATTGCACCGAAAAAAAACAACACGACGCGTCTCTACTCGTTTGACAAGCACAGTTTTAAAGGGAATTTTAACTTTTTCTGCTTACTACATAATTTTGTAAGCTTACGTTCAAGTAAGCAATGTGCAATTAGAACCGACCGAAAAACGGATTTCAATTCAGCTGAGAACTTTTATTTTAAGCAAGCTTTCTTTCTGTTGAACAGATTATTTACACAGACATGTAAACACCGTAGTTCGTTGTTGCTAGAAGCAAAAGCATACCGTCTCGAATTAGAAGTTGGTTTCGGAAATACTGTGCAGCAAAATTGATGATGTCCTCAGGCTGTTCTCGCAATACCTCCCGCGCCAGCCCTTCCAATAAATTCTGAAAACCGGGCGGAACTCGTAATTTCATCGGGGCGTACTGGACCGCCATGTTGAGGTTTCAATCCTTCGCTGGAACGGTCGAAAAACCAGCCAAGATAGGATCTAAACAGGAGAATCTAATTGATCTAATCGCTCGACATCAGAATAATGGCAGGAGTCTCTATGACGACAGCAATAATTAACCGCTAATGACTAAATTACCGAGTTAGACCTGGGACCCAAAGTGCAATTTAGTTCCCAGGAATTTTTCGGCTCGGCTATTCTAATTTTTTTTTTAAGGTTCATTGACACTTTTTAGAGTTTTTCATTAACTTTTTACTATTCTAAATTTTGTCATAAAATATGCAAATTTTTACCATTCTAATGCCCGGCTCGAAGAAGCAAAATACCGATAGTAAAAAAATTAAAAAGTGGCAATTTTCCTTTTTTCTTTCTTTTTTCCTCCCCTTCCCACGTTATGTTTGAAAAGAAACGAGCTTTTGAATATTCTTGCCATTTTACCTTGCATGATCCAATCAGGGCTAGGATTAAATGTGAATTAAAGTACTCATTTTTCTTGTAAAAGAATGCTATTCACTGCTCATGTTTTGTGAAGTTTTAGCTGATTCAAACTCAAAACAGGAGGGCAAACAAATATAAACTGACAAAGTTGCAGCAAAAATCCAAAACTGAAATCAAAATTCTCGCTAATCCTGGGTTAAATTAATCAGGGTTTGATTAACACAGCCAGTACAAGTTACAAGTTATTTTTAACCAGGTAATAAAATCATTTTTAGATAGATAAATATTTATCTAAATATCAAGTTCTTAATATCTGAATATTTTTCCCAAACAAACAACGAAAAACTTCTATCTTAAAAATATGTTTGATAGAGTCGATAGGGAAATATTCAAGGAGAAGTTGGGATTAGACTACGAGTGGTCCCCCTTTTGCTTAGTCCGTCTAACAAGACCGTAAATAAACCACAAAGAAAAAATGGCTGCACAAAATCCAGGGGGCAAGAAGTGCATGTGAGTTTTCTCTCACATCACACTTGTTTTCTTTTGCGTCACGCATGACAAACTGACTACTCATAATCTAAGTTGGGATGAATTTCATGTAGTTTGTCACCATTAAATTTATTAGCTAACTATTGCCGGTTTTCACATGACGTCACTAAAATTCAAACTACAAAACTATTGATCCTATTGATATTTTACTTTAATGAAGTATAAGAGCAGCTGAAAACTAATATTTAGACGATTTTTTGTCCCGAATGGGTTCTTGGTTTTGCGATACAGTAGGTTATGCTTGAATTTCTAAGCTTTTGCGTGACGCTGCATTTACATGATGGCCGGGTTGTTTAAAAAGTGACTTATTTCGGGACTTATTTCGGGACTTATTTCGGGAAATGTGGCTATCTGAACCGGTTCTTGTATTAGGAAAAGTATTATTTTAATGTTTTTGAGTTCCTCGAGAGATAAATTTACGCTTTTGTAATAAAACTCAGTGACAGATGTTTCTGTTGGTTTCCGGCCGCCATGTTGGTGCCCATCTAGATGGGCACCAACATGGCGTCCCATACAAATCGCTATAAATTTGGATGACACACTTCTGCGAATAGCGCGCGAATTAAAAACAGCAGAGACCTGATTCTTGGCGAGGTTGTTTATATTGCAATCATCTATCATATCCCAGATTCTTGAATTTATTTATTGAACGGTTACGATTTTTAGTTTTGATCACGTGACTGATGAAAACCGAGAATAGCCAAATAAATTTTTCTAAATTAGGTATGAAGATCCTCTCAGGAAGCTAATAAATCTTATCGTATTATCGTATTGTAAAACTTAGTTTATGGTAAATTTACTGCCATCAGAAGAGAATTGTTGAGGAATCTAAATTTATTTCTCGTATGATTCTCATAAATTACGATTTGTTAAGTACTCACACCACAGTGTGGGAGAGGAAAAAAAAATAATGTCAGGAGAAATTTTATCAAGTCTTTAAGCCATACCAGGAATAGGTAATTCAAAGCACAAATTCAATGCCATTTTCCTTGATATAAAATCTTAGATGTTTTTTGCTTAGGTGGTATGTCCTATAAACTGAATAAATCAGATTCACTCCATTTTTACCCCTATTCCTTTCAAATTCAAACCGATAATTCACAAGTCTCTGCCAAGCCTGACACAAGTGTTCACGATGTGTATTCTTGTCACTGGATCCAAAGATTGCCTGTTTTGTAGCAATCAGTACTACATGATACTGTTGCGTGTACTTTCTTATAACATCCACAATTTTTCGCTGGTTGAGTTCTTGGTGACTTAAACTCTCTCCACCACTACATCTATCAAGCCAGTAAAATGCACTCAAACTGTCAATCATAAAGACACCCACTTCAGGTTTAGCGGCTAACAGATTTTCAAGTGATAAAACAGTCGCCAGCATCTGAATGCTGCTGTTACAATGTGCAATGAACAGGCGACCAAGGCAAGATTTGATGAAGCCTTCATAATCGCTATATTTCTCAGGATAATTAGTAGAATCACTCCCAGGAATGCTCTCCATGTTATTAGTCCTGTTATTTACTTGAAATGATCCAGTCTGAGTGTCTTTAATTGCATGTAGTATCCTGTGTTCTATTATAGTCACCAGTCGCAGTAACTGAAAATGGTAATCTGTGTCCACATACACAACCCCAACAGACCTGCCATTCAACTTTAGATCCTTCCATGATTTCGGCAGAATGCAATTAGCTATCAGATGAAGAAGCATTTCGGTCTTGCCACTCCCTTCTTGGCCAGAGAACTCAACAACATTTCCTGGCTGAATTCCCTCTGGTAAATCCCCAAAGAGATTTGTATCCAGTCCATCTAAAGCATGTTTGCCACCTAGCCGTACAAACAGCTAAAAAAGTGAATGTAAAATAATATCATGATTTGTTGAAGCTAAAAGCTGAGGCAAATAATTGACCTTGTGATAACCAAGTTTAACAATAGATCACCAAGTTTGTTTTCACATTTAAAATAACTAACAGACAGCTCAGGGAAGTGATTTCCCATTTTTCACATAAGAGCACGGTTACAGTTATGCGTGAGCATAATATTATTTGCAGCAAACACATTTAGACCATTCTATGCATAAGTACTAGTAGGCCATTATTTGTAGGCATGTTCAGGTCTTATGGTGGGCTCTCAGCCAATGAAATGCAAGAAAAAATGCATCAAATGATGATTTTTCTGTGTTATTCACTCAGTGGTATTTTTGATTGTTGATTTTTGACGGTGAAGCATAAAAAATAGAGCTTTTTAATTAATACAATTTGAACAGATAAGTAAGTAAGTAGTTCTTTGTTTATCGTGACCACTCTGTTTAGCTAAAAAGCAGGAAGCCCACTCAATTATAAATTACAAATAAAGTGAAATAACAATGAATTCAGGGAATGTCGAACTGTAGCTGCAGCTAAGCTCAAATTAACCCAAGACCAGGAAGTTATTTCCATGTAAGCTTTGAATGCTTGCATAAAGGCAAACAGGAGTCTACTAGCTGGGCCTGATAAACGCTCCATTCATCTCCGATTATGTGAAAATCTGATAAATATTCTGCAATAATTGAGGTATATGTTGCTGCCAGTTATGGATGCCCTTTTGACAAAGATATTGGTTAGCAATTTAACATTACCTGTGCAGCAGACTCAGCCGCCATGTTGGCCGGGCGAAATGATAAAAGTCTGGACTTGACCGGAAATAGCAAAGAAACAGGAAATGATCTCAAAAAATGTATGATCCAAAGGCCTTCTGGGAATATGTACATCAAATATGGCGACCAAACCAGCAGCTCAGATAGTCTCCTTATTTCTTGCACTTTTGTATGCTGGTAAGAAATGTTTTAACGCGCAAATACTCACATATTGTATGAAACTCACGTAATTTATCTTAGATGATTTCTGTATCATTAATAATTGCAGCAGGATTGCTAAAATAGCTTGGTTAAGTGGGCATACCTTTTCACTAATGAACCGCGAGGAGCAAACTTTGTTCTTTAGCTTTCTTCTAGGCTTTTCGATTTTTTTTGGTATTTCTGCTATGATGCTTTACACTTAATGATAAAAGTCTGGTGTTTTCCATAATTGTCAGTTCTTACTTCTTCTTTATCTGTTTTATATATACAAGGTTTAAGGGTCTTAAAGTGCCCATATCGTCAGTTTTTTATTTTCTTATCTGATTCTATATATCACCCAATGAACTTCTGCAAAAGAAAAATTCGATTTGAATAAAATGCAATCTTGTTTAGAAGTTTTAAAATCGTTCAAATTTGCTGCCATTTTGGTCCACCATTCGCACCAGTCTTCCCTTCGTTTTGAACATGAGGGGACGCAAGCGGCGGAAACTGGAAGTACCGCAAAGGAATGCTAGGAAAGTTTCCTAGCATTCCTAACATACCTAACCCCAGGTGAGCCGGGCATGGTGTTGTAATCTGTTTTACTGTCATATTAATGTCATTAGATCTGAAGAAGACCAGATGAGGTGGAATAAATATACAAAGGGCCAACTGATACGCGTTATCAAAATTTATTCTGCGCGTGATCTTTTTTCAACCACAAAGAATAGTTTCTTTAATTCAGCCCTTGCGCGATGGACGATAATAATGGCACAGTTATTTTTGAAGTACTTCTACACATTAGATGTACCGTTCCATTTGGTCTCGTAAATACATGTCCGAAGAAAAATTGAAGACAGAATTTCGAAAGGATTGGACATAGGGCGACTTGATATGTCACGAAGGAATAAGTCTGCAGAGACCACTGCACGACAGGAAGCGAACCGAACGCAGAAGCAATCGGAGCTTCAAATCACGGAACAAGAAAAACCGCTCTCGCCTCCTTCAAAATGCATTTCTTCTCAAAAACGATTAGAATAAAAAACGGAGAAAGCTTTTAGAGTTTGAATCTCATGAGGAACGATGATTAATTTTCAACACAATCGCAATGAAGGTCCAACAGGAAAACGTGTGTTCACCAAGAGCAAAACTCTCAACCCAGAATACCTAATTGAATACTTTTCTCTAGATCCAGTTGGCAGTGGAAGCTACGGTAGTGTTTTCGTGCTGGCTATTGAAGTATGCCTGATGCGTTAGCAAATGATTACCGGTAACTCCTCGCTACAAAGGAAATTACACTAGAATCATGGCATACAGCAAAAACGTGCGACACGGAAAATAACTCTAAGCCGTTGCCTAGGCAATACTCCATTTTATTGTAATTAGTCCCCTTTTTACATTATTTTTCACTCCTTTTTCACACCTCTTTTTGTATTACACTCTTATAAGAATTTTTTCGCACCCCTTTTCTTATATATTCCGTCCACTTGCTTACATTTTTTCATTCGTTAAAGGCTATAGACTGATAGCCGAAAGCTTATGTTTGTTTTTAACCAGAGAACGCTTTTACATTTTATTATTTTTTACGTCAAAATGTTTGAGGTGGGACATACAGTTCTGATGAACAAAATATTAAGCTGCGTGATTATTACTTTTGCGTTACATCAAACTGTTTGAGGTGTGCCACCCACCAGTGTGATGAACAAAACATTAAGCTGCGTGATTATTTTTTTTCGCATTACATCAAACTGTTTGAGGTGTGCCACCCACCAGTTCTGAAGAACAAAATATTAAGCTGTATGATCATTTTTTTCGAGTTACGTCAAACTGTTTGAGGTGTGCCACCCACCAGTTCTGATGAACAAAATATTAAGCTGTATGATTATTTCTTTTGCGTTACATCAAACTGTTTGAGGTGTGCCACCCGCCAGTGTAATGAACAAAATATTAAGCTGCGTGATTATTACTTTTACGTTACATCAAACTGTTTGAGGTGTGCCACCCACCAGTTCTGATGAACAAAATATTAAGCTGTATGATTATTTCTTTTGCGTTACATCAAACTGTTTGAGGTGTGCCACCCGCCAGTGTGATGAACAAAATATTAAGCTGCGTGATTATTACTTTTGCGTTACATCAAACTGTTTGAGGTGTGCCACCCACCAGTGTGATGAACAAAATATTAAGCTGCGTGATTATTTTTTTCGCATTACATCAAACTGTTTGAGGTGTGCCACCCGCCAGTTCTGATGAACAAAATATTAAGCTGTGTGATTTTTTTTTCGAGTTACATCAAACTGTTTGAGGTGTGCCACTCACCAGTGTGATGAACAAAAAATTAAGCTGCGTGATTATTTTTTTCGCGTTACATCAAACTGTTTGAGGTGTGCCACCCGCCAGTTCTGATGAACAAAATATTAAGCTGTATGATTATTTCTTTTCGCGGGAAACCCGCCAATTGTGACGAACAAAATATTTAGCTGTGTTATTATTTGTTTCGCATTTACATCCTAATTGTTTGAGGTGGGTCACCAGCCAGTTCTGATGAACAAAAACATTAGCTGCGTGATTATTTCTTTTGCGTCACATTAAACTGTTTGAGGTGGTACACCCGCTAGTTCTGGCGAACAAAACATTCAACTACCTATCTTGCAGATTCGGTGAAACCTCAGAGCAAATCCGACCTCTCGCGTTTCCACCAGCTGGCGATGAAGTTACGATCCGTTGACCTTTTTGTCATCCACCTTAGTTGGCGGTTCCACTGGACACTGCATTTGTAAACGTCCTCGAATAATTATTAACATGCAAACGCACTATCTTCCGACAATGAGTTCTTTTCTAGCTGTTGGCTGACAAAACGGCCAGCAAAGCAACTGACGAAGGCGCAATTTCAAAGTATTTATTCAAAGTAGGTCTTACCGTCACAACTGTCTCCATCGGCCAGCCGAAGGGAACTTCTTCAGATCAAAATTCATCGGGGAAACTTGACACAACTAAATGTTTCTTGAAGAGCTAACCTGGGCGTTCTCTACAAATACTACTACTTAGGACATACCGGTATTTGTCTGGTGCAAGTAAGGATACATCGCTGTTGATGGCGCGAGTGAAGAGCGCGAAACCTTTCATATTTGGCGCCATTGCAATCCTGTTTTTAACCACGAGATGTTTTTTTAAGCGTAGGTTTGACACAGATCTGATAACAACATATGCCAGATGTCTCAGAGGGAGAGAGATGACAGCCGACCAACACTTTAATTGACAGGAAATCACGCCATTGCTAACCGCAGACAAATCTTTCTGCGTGAATTGATACTTCCAGTTTTCGCCGCTTGCGTCCCCTCATGGAGTTGTGACGTAGATTAAGGAACCATGACTTCAGGCTTAATTCATCTCGCTTGTTTTACCTCTGTAAATGTAAGTTAGTAGCTCATACAAAATGCTGGAAAGGAGCATGTTGCATGGACTACGAAGCTAAATTTACAGACGTAAATTAAAGCAAGTGAGATAAGTCAAGCCTGAACTCACACATTCCTGAATCTACGTCACAATTCTGAGCATGTCGATGCTTTGATCAGTGGCACGGGTCGACCGCAAGAAAATAGGATTTTCAGGTTTTTAAAACTTCATAAAAAAAATCGCTTTTTATCCAAATCGAAAAAAAAATTTGCAGAAGTTCATTGCATGAAACGTAGAATCAGATGGGAAATAAAAATTTTGATGATATAGGCACTTTAAAGTTAGCATGATAACTGTACGTAGTTTCTGCTAACTCTAAACAATTATTGGATGAGATGTTTGTGATATCCGGAATAATCAAGGTTGAGGTAAGTGTTATCAGTCGAAGCTGAAGGCTTCGGCTGATAACACTTACTGAGACCTTAATTATTCCAGATGTCACAAAAACCGACTCAAATGATTGTTTTATTATACATTGTTTCAAATAAAATAAGGAGAAACTCATTATGTTAAAGAAGCGATTCGACCATCCATGCCACACCACCCGTGAACTTGACGTTGCTCTTGTAAATCATGCATCACATGCGCAACTTACAGTAGGTTGCACTGTTTCCCAGAATTAACTGTTGGGGTTTAGCCAGTGATAAGACAGATAGTGACTGCAAAGTAGAATAATGAACTATTATCGGATGAGGTTTTTCTGATATGCAGAATAATCAAGGTCGAGGTAGGGGTTATTTTGGCTTCAGCTGATTACCCTTACTGAGACCTTGATTATTCTGGATATCACAAAAACCGATTCTTATAATTGTTTTATTATACATTGAACGAAAAAAAAAATGAAAGTCATGTTTTTGTTTCTTCAATTACAGCAAGCAACACAAAGCGCGCAAACTTGACATGATTACCCTTGAGTGTCCTTGA
>OZ026599.1:6694429-6716929 GCA_964020085.1 Micromussa lordhowensis
ACTCGGCAAGAAAAGGAGAGAATAGGTTGGAGGAATGTAAAGAGATATTTTCCCTTTTTCATAGATAGTTTGAAAAACTGGTTTGAAAAATTCAACCCAGTTTGAAAAATATAAACCAGTTTGAAAAATTTAAAACTGGTTTTAAAAAAAATAAACCAAAAAAATATATATTATAGGGCCTCCTTTTCTTAGTGTATTTTAATGAATTTTTGCTATTCTAGTTTCTTGATTTTAATCACTATATTTGTTCCTTTGTGTTATATATTAGAGGGCCACTGGTTTTTCAGTTTTTTACCGTTACGTGTCTGTTATAGTATAGTGATGTCATGATATTTTGTTGAACTGAGCCCGCATAATGTACAGCGGTTTCATGTATGACCATGTGCTTTTATCATTACAATCTTGTGGTGGATCCGCCATCTTGTGTATGTGTTGTATTCACTCTTCTATGACCCCAAAAACATAACAGTGTCTACCCTCATTAAATAAAGTTGATTATTATATTTATTATTATGTGTACAGGTGGTCGTTTTATACCTTTTGCCTGAGTAATTAGGCAATACTTATCATTTAAATGCTAGTGCACATCCTCTACATGTTCATGCACACCTACGTATGGTAGCCCAGTATTCTCATAGCAAAAATCACAATAATATACATAATATTTGTCAGAAAACTAGATGACATAAAATAAAAATAAACAGGTAAAACAATGAGCAATAACAAACAAATGAAATAAAAATTAAATTAAAATTAAATAAAAATATAAGAAAAATAAAACAAAATAAAAATAAAATAAATCAAAAATAAAAATAAAATAAAGTAGAATAAAAGTAAAATAAGATATCATAAAATAAAAGTGACATTGAAAATCAATTCAAAACATTTGATTTTCAATTTTGTTTTGAGTTTGCTTTGAGAACGATGGGCCATCAAAACACAACATTTGATTTTCAATTCTGTTTTGAGTTTGCTGTGAGAATGATGGGCCATTTTGTGGCCCGGTGTTCTCAAAGGAAATACAAGGTAAAAATCGAAATGATTTTTGAATCTTGATGACGTGGCCCAGTGTTCCCATAGTACTGCGATCTGCTGGATTGTGACGCTTTAAAAAGCACATGCTGGCTGCAAACCTGGTGATTTAGTGGGGTCACCTTAGACTAACTTTTCCTGTATTCATTTCTGGGAAAAACTGCTATTATACAACTAATATCCTTCTAAATTGCACCTACACTATAGCCCATTGTTCTCCCAGTCTGAGCTACATACCGGACAGCGGTTTCATGTGTGCTGCTCCGAGAAGGGGCTTGGAACTTAAAGTTGAATGAGGCTGGCAGAATTTTCCACATTTTTAACACATTTCACTACTTGTTCTCAAAAGTAAAAGATAAAAATAATACTCTATTTTCTACATCTGATCTTGAAACTATGCACGCAATGGGGTAACTGGTTTTTAACAGCGTTGTCGTAGTTTGAACTGGTGCATGGCTCATTTGTTCTCTCGTGAGAACGAGCCTGAACTTTGCTTATGTGTAAGGTTTTCAAGCAATATAATTTTTGGAACGACCCGTTCCAAAAACGATCAAGATCTTTGTATGTGTGATGAACCAAGAATTTCTTCATAAAACACAGCATTCTGTAAATTATGTTCTTCAAGAAGAGCGAGTACATGATAACACGAGCTGTCGCACTCTCATCCTCTCCACTCTGTTTCCACTCTCTACGCATGGAATGCCTTGGACCATGACCATCCTTTTGGCGACCAACAACAACTTGCATTTTATGACTTGGGCTTTCCTATGGAAGCCCATGTAAAAACAAGAACCACGGTGCGGTTGTAAACCGCGCTTTAAAAAAACGCGGTTTGTCTGCGAAACGTGACTCTCCTGCCCTTCAGCAAATATACGAAAAAAGGAGTATCTGATTACATTCTTTGCATAGCGCGAGTTTAGCTTGACTTGTAATCGGAGAATTTGGTTTATGTCTAATGAAAAACTACCTTGACCTTTCAATATAATTTTACATATGGGTTTTTGACGGGCACTAAGGCTAAGTTTTAACTTTTTTTCCCCAGAAAATTCCACCATTGCTTCTGGCGAACTATACACGATCTTACATTTATCACCGTCAGCGTATTTCATGGCCAGACGTAATACCTTTTTAGCGCATTGAATATTCCCTTTGAAAGTGAACAGAAACAATGCAAACATTCCAGATTACAAAATGTTCTGTTTTGCACGCAAAACGAAAATACAGCTTAACTCTGGATAATTTCAGCCTTACTAGCCAGCAGCTGGTCCCAAATTAGATGCTTTATCCTTGCAAATGTCCTGACGCCCATCGCCGAAGGATTTTGGACCATTTCTCCATTTGGCCGCCATTTTTTTTGTGTAAACAGTTAATTCGCTAACTTGACAAAACCCTCCTGAGGGGGGATATGACGAAAAGAGCTGAGAAATGGCCTGTAATTGGCTGATGATGACATCATCCGGTGAAGACAATTGGCCGTGGGAGTTTGGGTCTGCTTACCGACAAAAAAAAAAAAACGAAGGCAGAGCAAGAAACCGCCCAGCCTACGGCTGCGTGGTTTAATAATGTATTTTTGTTGCTTGTGGTGAAATGGAGAACGCAGTCCTAATGCATACTGTAGTGAAATTTTATGGGACAACCAGCAGATAGCTCTTGGCCTCCACGCAGTGGGGCGGAAACAAATAAAATCATTGCACAGTGTGTGCATACGAGACTGTTTTGGTTACTCAATTGTTCATTCATTTATCAATGGAAATGTACTGTGAGCCAAGGTCAATAAGAGTAAGTCTGAACCATGGAACATTTTAAAGTGTTGTCTGTTTTTATTCATCAGCGAAAATATTCAAATTAGCCACACACAATTTGTAAGTATTGGCAAATATTCATGCTTCCAGCATTAAATTTGAAGGCAAATGTCAATATTTTAGTTCTTTTTACAGAAACTGGCACTGACACGCAACAAAGCAATAGTTTTCTAAATTATCAGAAAACCACAGGAAAATACTGGACTTTGTCATTAAATACAATGTTACAGTATATCTGCCTAGAACTTTGGTTGTTGATATTAAAGAAAATTGATGATTACAGCAACAGACATTAGTTTACAGGCAAATGAAATCATTCAAAGTAAAGGCATCGAACACACTCTCGTTATCTTTGATTACTACTAGTCTGATACTATTCAAGCACCTCTAAGTAGAACATAACTTAGCCAGTGTGAAATGCAGACTGCGGATTGTGAATTAAGATTCAAATAAAAGTGAACACTGGCCACTAGGTCTGCTTGTCCTGTTCTGCAGCCGCCGGCTGTGTATTCTTGGTCATCAGTTCCAAGCTACTTCTCCGAACAGCACACATGATTCCGCTCTCCGGTATGTGGCTCGGGGTATGAGAACAATGAGCCATAGTGTGGCTCCAATTAAGCAGGATATTAGTTGTATAATTATTATAGCAGTTTTTCCCAGAAATACAAAAAAATGTAGTCTAACATAACCCCTATAAACCACCAGGTTTGCAGCCGGCATGCACTTTTTACAGTGTCACAATCCGTCAGAAAGCAGTACTATGAGAACACTGGGCCACGTCGTCAAGATTCAAAATTTGTTTTGATTTTTACCTTGTACTTCTTGTGAGAACACTGGGCCACATGATGGCCCATTGTTTTCATAGCAAACTCGAAACAATTGAAAATTAATTGTTGTATTTTGATGGCCCATTGTTCTCATAGCAAACTCAAAAGACAATTGAAAATCAAACATTTTGATTTGATCTTCAATATCATTTTTAATACATTAAATTCCATTTTACTTAATTTATGCTTCTTTTATTGTATATTTATTTTTTGATCAGTTTTATTTTTGTTTTGTTTTATTTTTCTGATATCTTTATTTAATCTTAATTTTTATTTTATTTGTTTGTTATTGCTCATTTTTTTTACTTCTTTGTTAGTTGTATTTTACATCATCTAGTTTTCTGACAAACGTTATATATATTAATGTGATTTTCCTATGAAAATTCTGGGCAACCATACTTACGCTATGGTAGTGCATTTGCTTGCTACGTTTTAACTGATTGTGCCTTGACGTTCCTCTTTTTAGGAAGATGCTTAATCCTCTTATAGAAAATAAGAAGATTAGTGGAGCTCTGGTCATAGCTGTTCCATCAGGAAAACACAGATATACTCCTAAAGGTATTTGATGCTTAAGAGGTATTTGTGTGTTTGTCTGCCCTGGTCAGTGTTCTTGTGTTGTGTTCTATTATAATTTATTTTCAATTGCCTCCTGGAAATGAAGTAGTGCTACTTGCATAATTATATAAGATTATTAAATAATGTTAGTATTTTTGTTATTCTTGCAGAATATTCTCCTGACTATGCATGCCCTAATGATAATTTTGGTAAGTATATCAATAGGGGAATCCTTGTTTACAATATTTGCCTCATTAGCATAAGCAATTCAGTTTTCGATGGAGTTACAAATAAGTCAGTTCTGAATATTGAAAGGTCATAGTACGATTAACTCTGCCAGTGAATATGAGCCTGATGTATTGAATACTTTGGGCAACACATGTTTGAAAACTCAAAATTTAACAAAGAATGTATGAGCTCATTAGCGCTTTTGCCACCCAGAAATTTTGCTATTTTTGAAAGACAATTTCTCCTTGAATATTACACCAAAGAGCTAAAAAGTTCACCATGCACTAAGTTTCACTATCTCTTTAGCTGCCTGAAGTCAATTCATATCTAACATGTTGCCTTCTGTACGCAAAGCCGTATACAAATGAGCAAAATTGTAAACAATGACGTCAGCATGAATCCGCCTATAGATCAATAGATCATTTTCATTAAGTTCTGAAATCCAAAACTACATGTAAAGAGCCACTAGAGTTTCTATCCTTATCAGGCATAAGAGGTGCAAACTGTGTATATGGTGACAACATTTCAGCTCAATAGCATCCTTCTGCTGGAAACTGGTGCATTTTGATTTTCAGAGTTATGGTGGTGTGTGACATAGCTCGCTATGATTGTGTTTGCCAAAAAAGATAATAATTTATGCTTATCTTGTGATTTGTAGCCATTTGTGAAGTAAACATAGTAGCGAAAGTGTAAATGTATGTTTGTGCAGTACAGATAATCAGTGGCCTAGATAACCAAAGTAAGTTTCAGGCGCCATTTTGGTGTTTCACAGAGGTACACCAATACGGCTTTGTACTGGGCTCTGTAAATTTGTACAAACCATTTCGACAAACATCAGAAGTTTGGGACAACCCACAGACCTAAAACATGGAGAAGTTTCTTCTCTATTTATCTCCTATAAGATCACGTTTTCTTGACTTCATCCACGTAATGGCTTTTGATTTATTTTTTTATTGTATGATAGTTAAAACGATCTATTACATGGAGATTGTTAGTCAGCTATAAGAAAGCAAAGAATGAAAAGTTACCAGTGTCTCTGAGTGTGGACCAGTTGATGAGATTGGTCATCGAGGAACACTACAATTATAGTGATTGCAATAGTGATCACATGTCTTCTTGAAAATTAGATTTTGTTCTTTCTTGGAATTTAATGTTCTCACTACATTGTGTTATTGTATTTCAGGGGTTTATGGTCACCAAAAAGGATATTATAACAACAGTCACTGTAAAGACCTAAAATGGAACAAGGGTGTAAGTTGCCAGCAAAAACACTCTCAATACCATTTATTACGTTTTATTTTAGTTGTTCTTTATTTATTTGCCCACTGCTGCAGAGGTTTCATTTAACGTTTTCAGCTGTAGTGCAACTGGTTAACACAGGCAGACAAAACTAAACATCTACTGTAATAAAGAAAACACTTTCCTCCAGATCGTCAAACCAGGTTGGCAAAATTGTTCTCACAACCGACCAATTTGCCCAATGCCCAGCCTTAATGAAACTTTTGAACTGGTGTATTTTTTTCTTTCATTCACTTCAAATATATTGTACTTAATTTTGGTTCTAAGTATTTTAAGAATTGCTCAGGTATCCTATGGATCAAGAGCATGACATGGTGGTGAACCACAAGTCAGAAACTCACAAATTATAAAACAAAAAAGTTTTGACATAATTTTCCATAATGTTTTTACTGATTTTGTTTTTCTTACTACAGTAATTTTATTGTGAATTTTCTTTGTTAGTCTTTGACTGATGCAAATTCCCCCATATTTGTTGGTCTTATTGTTCCGCATTGTGGGGGCGCAGTGGCCTCATGGGTAGTGAGCTCGTCTCCGGATCGAGTGGTCTGGGTTCGAGCCCTGGCCTGGGACATTGTGTTGTGTTCCTTGGCAAGTCAGTTTACTCTCACAGTGCCTCTCTCCACCCAGGTGTATAAATGGGTACCGGCGAATTTAATGCTGGAGGTAACCCTGGGATGGACTAGCAACCCATGCAGGGGGGAGTAGAAATACTCCTAGTCGCTTCATGCTACGGAAAATGGGACTAAGCTCTGACCTTATGGGCCACTTGGCTCATATGCAGACTTAACCTTATTGTTCACAGACTCTCCTTCCCTTTTGACAAAAATTGAACTTGTTTTGATTTGAACTTTGCAGGGAAGCGGGATGTCGTTCAAGTATTTTGATATCCCCATTTTTGCTTTAGAGGATGAGAAAGAGGTGGACTATCTTCTTGAACAAGTATGTCTTAGATTCCAAAACTCTAGTAAGAAATAGGTTCCACTTTGCCATAAATCTGTTCAGTAATAGATCACATAGATCATGTGATGTGTTAATTTGTTTCAATCTAGCTTTAATTTTTTAAACCGGTTTATTCCCCCCCCCCCCCCCCACTTTTTAGGAGGTTCTTAAAAAGAATAACTATTCTACTCTACCATTCCAGAACCCCATATCAATCCCCCTACCCCTGTGATCTTTTTTTATTAACATGCACCACATCTGATTGCAGTGTTACTGGAAATACAACAAACAAGGAAATTCTGACTATCCATTATGTGCTGCGGAGCTAAAGGATTTCATGTATGCTGCTAAAGATACTCCAACCTGTATCAGAAAGACAAATATGCGCAACCCTATTGGCAGTAAGTTTTGCAAAGGAGGTCAATCACACTACATGTATTTTCAGTTTTTTGGCTACGTACAAAATTGCTGAAACAAACTGCAAAGGAGCAAGGATGTTTAAGGATGGAGAAGATTAACACAGATTCCAAATGATGAACTTGAAAAAAATAAGGCTAAACTTTCCAAGATACGCAAACTGTGACGTAGCTCCTTTAAAGAGATCCTGTGCTTTATTCAATGATTCGAAATGCATGTTCAATACAAGTTTTATCTACTGGCACAATAATTATGCGTGTTTCAAGATAATTTGTTTACAAATTCTCCCATTTTGTGAGTGACTCATTGAAGGATGCATAAAGGCCATATGGTTGGTGTATATGTTGTAGGTCAAAATGAAATTCAGGTTAAAATGATTTTAACCTAGTTTGATTCTCAATTCCCTTTGTCTTCTAACCCTGATTAATCATGATCCATGATTAATCAGGTCCATTAGGGTTAGAAGACAAAGGAATTTCATTGTAACCTAAATTTCATTTTGACCTACAACATATATCTTAACCCCTCTATGGGGTATGCTAGTCTAAAGATAGGTTACCCCCTGCACTTTGCCAGGTTGCCTGCCTTCTCAGGTTTTTGGTACCTTACACCCGGGTGGAGAGAGTAACTGTAATTCATAGTCAGAGTAAAGTTGCTTGCCAAAGAACACAACACAGTGACTCCAGCCAGTAGTAAAACTTCATCTTATGATGTAAGATCCAGTGTGATAACCATTAAGCCCCTACTCTTTGCAGTAAGAGGTTTGATCAAGTGTTAATTTTTTAACCGCAGATGAGTTTTGTCAGCCACTTGGAGACATGAATGTATGGGGAACATTGTATCCAATTACAAAGAACAAAGATGTGGTGATGCTAGCTACTAAGGTAAATATGACTGGAAGATCTTAACTACCAGTAATTAATTAAATAACTGTTTACATCTCACCATCTGATGATATAATGATACTTGTCCAAGTTTGAAAAGAAAATGATGGAAATTCACACCATTTGTAGATGTTTTTGTGACTGTGTATTATTTACTATTTTCATAGTTTAATGGATCGATACTCTAGGTACAGCAGTTTTTATTGGTTGTGTCCTCTGTGAGGTGCTAATTTTTGTTTGTCTTCTCTGTTTGCAGTTGGATACCAGTTCATTTTTTCATGATTTAGCTCCAGGAGTAGAGAATGACGGCACAGGGATAGTCGTTGCACTAGCGGCAGCCAAGGCACTTGGTGCTGCAAAAAGAAATGTAGGTTACTTCAGATTTGCAGATCTGCTAGCAGGAAACTGCCAATTTTTCATTGTCAATCCAAGGTTATCAGCCTTCCAGGAAAAGGTCGATCGCAAAAATTGAAAAGGTTGCCACAGTTTGTTGGGGTGGATACTTTTCAAGTGTTTACTTGATAAACCCAAACTATATACTAATTGGCCGCTGGAAGGGTTTTGATGCTGCCTGAGAAAATCCTAATGGGTTACTCAAGGGCTTCATTACAGGCTGCCACCAGGTTATTGGCATGGCTGTGAGAATAATTTTGCCCTCCTGTTCTAAACTTCTTCATTAAGTTTTTTTTCTTAGAAAGAAGTTCAGTTCAAAAGGATTTGTATGCCTGTGAAAGCTAATTACATTCCTGCGGAAAACCAACAACGATAAATATAAACAATATTATATTTTTGGTTTATTTAATACATTTAGTATGTTTTCGATGAGGTAACTGTTATCATCTTGTTTGAATGAGACTGGAGGCTAAATCACCCGTTAGGTATGGGTTTCATTAACATTTTCAGCTGGGGGGCAACTGATTTTCACAGGTGGGCAAAACTTCCTTCTAGATAGTTAAACTAGCTGGGCAAAATTGTCCTCACAGCCAGTCGGCCCTTAAGGACATGCTAAAGTTTTCCAGTCTATAGATTTTTTTGGAATTTTTACTGGAGTCAGTTAATGAGTTACTTGTGTCAAAAATGCCCCAAAAAATGGGGGACTAGAACTTTGTTTCATAGATGAAACGTATGGAAAACTACCTTGATTTTGAAACATTGGTGGATGTGATTCAGCGAGGTCTAGAGGGGTTTATAGTTAACAACATCGAAAGTGAGTCAACAGAGGCAAACGATCTCAGTCATATTTTGTAGGAATGGGTATGTTGCGTAAATAATTCCAAATGTTGCCAACGTTTTCATAAAACTTAACCCTTTCGAGAGGTGTTTGAAACTGCTGCACAGATAAATGAAGAGCTAAAAAACGGAATTTGATGGTGCATTTTGCAAAAAATTCAAACTTCTAATCGATAGATTTTCTTCATTTATTCGCTAAACATAGAAAATCGGTAGGGAATATGATAAATCAAAAGAAAAATAGGGGTCATCGAACGTCCAAGATCATTAAATCCAGGCAAAGCTGTAGCAATGGCCATCTGCCCTATTATTGTTCATTTTATTGCTTAGTGTGTGCATCGATGCATGATGTGGCATGTGAATTAGTGCAAAGGTCCTTAATGTAACCCCTGCATTAGGTTTTCAAGTTAGCCTCCAGCCTAGTTATGTCTTATTGTAGGACAGGATACAGTAGCATCTTCGTCTAGGAAGAAATAGCTATACTTCTAGATGAGTTACTGGCATACAGTGTGAGTTGCTTATGCTTAGCAAACGCTTTGTTCTTTTCTTTCAGGGCTCAATATCAGCACCTAAGAATCATATCATGTTTACATTTTTTCAAGGGGTGAGTACATAACTGAAGAACCGCCGCCGCCTGGTTAACCACCACCGCCTGGTTAACCACCACCGCCTGGTTAGCTCAGTTGGTAGAGCGCCAGTCTGCTGTGCGGGAGGTCGAGGGTTCGAGCCCCAGACCAGACCAACACTCAGGGTCTTAAAATAACTGAGGAGAATGTGCTGCCTTTGTAATTATATCTGCTAATGGTTAGACATTCAAGTCTTCTCGGATAAGGACCATAAACCGTAGGCCCCGTCTCCTGCATCTTCAATGGTACATGGTTAGCAGGGGACGTTGAAGAACCAACACACTCATCGAAAAGAGTAGGGCATGTAGTTCCCGGTGTTGTGGTCTATCTCTCTGGTCTTTCTGGTCTGGGTAGGGTAGGGCGGAGCACCTCGCATAGGACCTGAGTCCTGTTCGTGCTCCTTCCCTCTGGGCAGGTTTACCCAGTAGAAGAGACAAACCGAAGAACTTAATATTGCTGACATGGGAGAGGTGGCTGTTGCAGAGAGGTTAAAATAACAGTGAATGTATGGGGTTATAGGGTTATCTGCTGTGGTAAAAAAAGGGCCATTGTAGAGAGGTAGTGGTTTGACTGTACTTCTCTACCATGACTTTTACTGTTATTATTATTATGCTCAGGAAAGCTGGGATTACATTGGATCATCACGAATGGTTTTTGACATGGAAAAAGGCAACTTTCCCAATGATCCATGGAAGGTAAAAAATAAATCAAATTACTGTGCAATCCTGTTAATAACTGCCGCCTGGTTAGCTCAGTTGGTAGAGCGGCAGTCTGTTGTCAAGGGTTCAAGCCCCAGACCAGGCCAGGAGAATGTGCTGCCTTTGTAATAATTACATCTGCAAATGGTTAGCCATTCAGGTCTTTTTGGATAAGGGCTATAAAACATAGGCCCCACCTCCTGCATTGTCAGTGTTACACAGTTAGCATGTGTCGTTAAAGAACCTACACACTTCTCAAAAAGAGCAGGGTACATAGTTCCTGGTGTTGTGGTCTGGCCTTGTCTTACCTGTTGGTGCTTTACATAGGGTTAACCTCAATGCGCCTTTCCCCCTTGGACAAAATTGTCCAAGAAAAATTATGTCGTGAGAGGGCCATGAAAATTTGGCCAGATTAACAGGGTGGTCGTATTAACAGGGTGGTCATATTAATCAGATAGGGTCAAACCTCACAACTGGTCTAAATAGCTCTTATCGCAGTTATCAGCGGTTTGACATGCAAACGAGGCGAAAGGGTCAATACTGCATTGTATTGACCCTTTAGCCTCGTTTGTGTGCCGCTCTAAACAAAGGAATATTTGACAGGGGGCTCAACTCCGATAACAGCTATTTAGTGACGTCTTAACAGATACATTGCAATTATTGCAGCTTCCAAACAACTGTTGTTTAATAAGCATCTGAAATGCAGATATAATTTTCAAACAATTGAAACTTGAATCAGTGTATAAAATACTTATAATTTAACAATGGAAAGATGAAACAGTGCTGGTTTGAGTGGCTGTTTAAACAGGGTAAAATTGTAAAGAATTTACAGGTTAGGATTTCAGAATGTGGCTGTTGGATGTATTGATGAGGTGGCTGCATTGACAGGGTTTTCTTATTAGAATGTGTATGAGCATTTCGTTGGGACAAAAAAAGTGGTCATAATATTGAGGTGACTGTATTAACAAAAGCAATTTGTGTGGTTTCGTTGAAAAAAAATTGCATTTTGCCTTCAACTAGTAATTGGAAACATAAGTACAAACACTGTCAAATGCTACTATAAACACAAGGACCAATTCTGGCTATGCATGAATGTTAGTGTTGTATGTGGAAACCTAGCTTAGAAATATGCCAAGTGGTCTGTTTTGTTTTTAAAGGTTGAAGAGGAAGAGGTTCATTTGAACACAGGCAATATTAAATACTTCCTGGAACTCAATCAAGTGGGCCTTGTACAGGATAAGCCTCAATTGTGGGCACATTCTGATCCAGCATTCACCCGTGAGAAGGTACCTTATAGACAATAAAAAATAATGCTTTGTTGCTCAGAAGCACTAGATGTGTTTGTAGTTCCACATCTTGAGGTAAGTATTTCTTTCCATGTTGACATGCACAAGTAGTATGTCAGGGATGCAGCCACTCTGTCCAGCTTATGAGAATGAGGAATGCTTTAGCTTTTTTGTAAGCATAAGAAGCACTTAATGATGCCACACGGGAAACAGTGAGTTTTGTTTCCCTTTGACCTCAATATTCCCTGAGGTGAAGCCGAGGGGAGGTCTCAGGGAAACAAAACTCACTGTTTCCCGTGGGGCCAGTCAAAAAGTGTTTTGTTATACCTTCCAACTCAAAAATAGAAAATAAAATGCGAAAAAAACTGTTTGCACGATGCTGGCTGGCACACAAATTTGCCACAGTTTCAAGGATGACCTGATCAGATGTGAGTCGAAAGTTCAAGTTGCTTGTTTCCCTGTTCGTCAGTTTTGTTTGCCCAGGGAGTTTGTGAGTTTTGACGAACGTCACGAGGCACGTTCTCCTCCAATTGCAAAACATATTTGGGAGGTATAACAAACATATTTCTTCTTTTTAGCTTGGATAATGAAACAGATGTACTGTAGTCATTATTTGAGATATAGGTATGGGTGGAACAGAGCACTCCTTCCTTCTCTCACTCCTTCCATCCGTCCTTCCCTTGATTTCTGTTAACTTTTTCTACATCCACTGACTAGTATATAAAGCGGTGCCCAAGTCGAAAAAGATTTATTCTCCAAGTGATTTGTTTCTGTGGCAATGTGGATCATTTCTGCAGAGTCAACAGTGTATGTTATTTAGCTTGGAGTTCTTGCTGGCTGTTAAACCAATTCAATGCTGTTCAATGGAAGTAGCGCCCTGTATGATTGACCTGAACATAACACCTGGACACAAGTCACATTTAAGCATTAATATATATATGATTATAAAGGATTATATTATCGTCCTCGACTCGATTGTAGGGGAAAGTCATTGTTTTTCCTTCACAATCCTGTGATAACTAAGGGCTTGAATAAGGCTTGCATACTTTGAGTTTGAGATTGATTGATGTACTTCGGATGATTTTTCATTGGAAAGCAAATGCTGTGTTTTGGTAAATGTTTTTTTTGGGCATTGTTTTTTTAAGCATCAGTCTCCTTTCTGTTAAAAACCAAATATCCCATTAAAGTGCAATCCATTAAATTGAGACAGAGGGTCCTTCTTGGAACATACATGATGACCATATTGTCGTAACTCTTTTCAGTAGATTGTTGGGAGTGGATGATCCTTGGTTAAGCTGTAAAAACTGGAAATTTCAGTTTTAATTAACACAGGACCAGTGGCAAAACTGTTGTCATGGCAATGGCACAACAGATGTCATTTTGTTTCTTTGTGGTGTACATGTCTATTGCAAAGTTTGAAGAACACCGCTCTAATATTTCTAGAGATATTCTTGATTCATTATTATGCTGTTTCAGTGGAACAGTTTATGACATCATCGCTTTCCTCATTTGCATAAAACGAAAAACGTCTATATTCCTGAAACAAGAGAACCCCATTCTCGTCCATTTATAAATCTTTATACGAGCTCAGTGGCTCACAGCCACTCACTATGTTCTTTGCATGTAATTCTTTATTGATCACTGTGTATGCTGTGTACCAAGATGTTATAATCTTAGTCTATAGTTTCTGACAATAACAACAACCATTTTGCCAAAAAAGTTTCTTTGCTAAAAAAATACAGAATATGTAAACAAATTACAAAGAAAAGAAGAAACAAGAAAAAGGTACCAGATAATGATGGTATCTGACACTTGAAGTCATGAAAATTATTTCCGATTGTAGCTTGTGTCCATGAGCTTGCAGGACAAGAATGCTCTCTAATATCTGGTGTGACTGACATATATATTTAATTTATGTTTTTCAGGTTAAAAAGATGTTTAAAATTCTTAATGAAGCAGGAAGTCAATACGATGTGAATATCATGGAACCACTGTCGTCGCTGCCACTACCCCCTGCTTCTTTCCAAAGATTCTTGAGGTCAAACAACAAAATCCCAGGAATTGTTTTAACAGACCATGAAAAGCAGTATAGCAACAAGTAAGAACCATAGCATTGTCTGATTTATCAACCCTTGTTTTTTTCCAACCTCCTCACAACTTAAACCAAAAATCATTTCCCTCGCGTCAGTTGAACACTGCAATTTTACCCCCATTCCTTGATCTACAGTGTACCTGATTTGTCAAACCAATTTCCGTTTCCCTTTGGAGGTTTGAAAAATTGGGATTTCACTGTAACTCTGTCTAGCTAGTTCCCCAGAAACAACAACATGTAGTTCCTCAGTTATTGCATGTATCCAAAACGATTTTTATTGGTTCCAAAACAATTTGTAATCTTATGGCGAGAGGCCATATCTGCCTCCATGATTATCTGGTGAGAAAAAGCTACTACACTTCTGGAACTGACACTGTAGCGATTGCTTTTTATTGATTGATTGATTGATTTATTGATGGTATAAAGAGTGAGATTTCAGTGCTTTCAATGCTTTCAGTGCCTTTCACCAGGCAGTCTGTTGGCCTGATATATAGGCCTCCTCTATTCATTAGACAATATTCCAAGGCATCAGGTATTCAGATTGATTTTGTCGTAACAAAGGTACTAGAGAAGTTAACATATTGACTTTTTCTGTTCAGATTTTACAATAGTCATTTTGATGATCTTTACCAAGTGGGAGGAAATTTCTCCAAGGAGAAAGACACAGTTTACCTTATCACAGAATTTACAAAGGTATTCCTGCTGTTTGGATATGACATGCTTAATATTTTTAAAAGAAAAGTCTCTTAGAGGCATGGGAAATTAACACATGCAAAAGTCCACTCAACCGCGGTGACGGCATGTGCCTGCCCCAAGTGTACAGAGCTTTGACTTTATTGGATAAGAACTGACTTTTCATTACAACTACGCTATCTTAAATAAACTTGTCACTTCATTGTATTTTTATTACCCCTGAAGAAGGCTTATGTTAGTAGCCAAAACGTTGGGACTTTAAGATTTTTTTTCAATAGCTTTTAACCAGTGTAACATTTTTATATTTTATCACATTCTTATTATGTTGTTGTTTCAACACAGAACTGGACACCATAACAATTGAAGGGCTTTGTGCAAAAAGGGCGTATATCGCTTTTTTAGCGGATTTTTTCATTTTTTTGCAGGATCAAGCTGATTTTTGGCAGACTGACTTGTGTTGACATGAAAAACACTGTTCCGTAATTGATTTTGTTGGTTTGCGCTTCGTTTTCGAGAAATAACGTATGCAAAAAAACTCAGTCTTCTAAGCGCCATCTTTTGGAGATCTTTTAGCACCTATCTAGCAGACAGACTTTTGAGAATGTGCGAAGTCAAAATCAAATCCCACAGAATCTTAGCTGCACTTTCTTTTGAGTCAAGGGAAAATAGCACACAAGCGGAAATCTGGGAATGGATTGTTTACATTGGTTATTGTGACGTGAAACACAACATGTGAATTGATCGAGCGTCAAAAGGAAATAGTGCATGCTGCCTTAGAGCTCTGTACTGGTGGTTGAGAGGCATCATAAAGCCTTGATAAACCCGTAAGTCACCAGCACGTTTTAAAGAACCAAAATGTGCTCTGATGTTCGAGCGAGGATATACTCATGTTATCCTTGTTTGAAGTCAGGTCGATCCAGGCAGCAAAGTCCAAGAGCAGTTCTTGCCCAAGAAAAAATGCTTCTCGTGAGTTGTGGCTCATTTGCCAAGCGTTGCTGGTGTCGAAGTTTGGAAAGCGAGAACTGGTTTTAGACTTCTAAAATGTCTTGCATCAATGGGAATGTGGCTGTGTACGCACGAGGCGAAAGGAGCCTTCCCAGGCATGCATAGCGATCGCGCTCAGTGGACGTTTCATTGGTTTGGTGGCCTGGTAAACAGCAACATACCGTAAGAGGATTTTTGGAAGTTATTGACACAGGGATTCACACAGATAATGGACAACAAGTAGCAATCGATTATAACAAAAATTTTATTTCAAATCGGCATGATTTGCAGTGTTTCGAACTTCTGGGATCAGGGGACAGAACCCTAACCTTGAAGGCTTCATAAAGTCAACATTTTGCTCTGCCGTAAGTCAAAAGAGCATCTCTGCGATCGCTTATTGTCGTAGACTGCGAGTGGTCCCTCTTTTGCTCGAAAATTCGTAGAGAAAAACGGAAGGAAGAACGGAAATCAACATGAGCGTGCGAGCGTGATATGCGAAGCCGCGAGCCGTAAGTAGCGCAGGCGTCGGGCACGGCTCGCGGCTTTTATGAAACAAAAGGTTTCTTTTGTTCTTTTGTTTTTCAAAGACTGAGTTTTTTTGCATACGTTATTTCTCGAAAACGAAGCGCAAACCAACAAAATCAATTACGGAACAATGTTTTTCATGTCAACACAAGTCAGTCTGCCAAAAATCAGCTTGATCCTGCAGAAAATAAAAAAATCCGCTAAAAAAGCGATATACGCCCTTTTTGCACGAAGCCCTTCAATTGGTCCTCAGCCAGATCAAATTTGGCAGACAAGTTAAAATCTCATTTTTGTTATCTAAAAGAAATAGGAAAAGCACTGCGAAAGCTCTGATGTCGACATCCTTAGTCAAAAGTGTGTTGTTTACCACTTAATAATATACATGAAAATATTACTTGATTCTGACTGGCTGAGAACAGTTCAGTTTTTCCTTAACACAGTCCAGAAAAGAGGTAATTGAATGCAAAAAAAGGCAATAAAGCAAGCATTCTGATTGGTCAATGAACAAAGACATTCACAGATAGCCAATCAAATCTTTTGTTTTCAAATCAAGCGCGCGCCCTGGATGGCGCAATTATGGTGCAATTTTTTCTTGATTGCGTGTTAATTTAAATCACCTCGGGTGTAGCGCGCGCACAAAACTGAGAAGAGAGTTCAGAGTCCGTAAAGTTCAAAACATCCTTCACGCAAATTTTTTCCTGTATATTATTAATAGGTAATCATACGGGTTCAATTTGGAATTAATTTGCACTTGTGAGTTTTTCAAAAAGCGAAATTGCACTCGCCAAAGCGGCTCGTGCAATTTCAGCTTTTTGAAAAACTCACTCATGCAAATTAATTCCAAATTGAACTTGAAACCGTATGATTACCTGTACGAATTTGTTATTTGTAAAGCCCTGGCCAAACGATCCCAACATTTCAATGCAGCATATTGTAGCATTGTTGGGTGCAGCATGTTTGTGTTGTTGGCTCAACTTTGAAAATGGTCAAACTTGAGCCAGCAACACCCAACATATCACAACAGGGTGGCCAAATGCACGCAACACGTTGCACCCAACAATGTTGCAACATGTTGTGTTGAAATGTTGCAATCGTTTGGCCGGGGCTTAAGAGATGTGACTGACAGATAGTGTTGGACCCTTGATTGAGAGTTTGGGGCACAACCTCCCTGCTGGGGTCCCTGTGTTGTGTTCCTTGGCAGGACACTTAACTCTTGCAGTACTTCTTTCTACCCAGAAATATATATAGGTGTCTGGAATTAGTATTAAAGGCTTGTGAACAAAGCTCCCTGGGGAGGGGATTAACTTGTGGTGAATAACCACTCCAGCTTGCAGGAATAATGACACTTCAAGACACTTCGCCTGTGAATCAGTGCTTCTTCTATCCATAGGTTGGTACCTGCTTATTGATGGAATTTATTTGTCTCTTGCAGAAACTTACCAAAATCTCCTCAACAGTGGCTACTGCTCTGTACGCGCTAGCCAATGATGAAGACCCTCCTAAGCATGACATCAAGGCAGATGACGCACTGGTGAGTGTCACGCAACTGAGAGCCTTCTGAGCATTGCATGACCGCCATTATAACAAGCAGTACTCTTCTTCACAGGCCTTATTTAAGTTGTCACACGGGGTGAAGCATTGCGTGGGAATTTAGGAAACTGTTTCTCTTCGGTTCACTTAATGTTTGCTTTTTTCCAAGTAGGTTGGTCACCTTGTTTACTGCCTGTTTAACCGCTCCAATTGCCCTCTATATCGTGAAGTTTCTGAAAGCAATAAGACATGGGGTGAATTTAACACAAGTAAGTACTGATGATAATTATAAACCTCCTTGTATCCAGTACAATCAGATTGGTCTCGCATAATAAACGTAATACAGCGTCAGGCTCTAATGCAGGTTTATGACTTCCCGTAGTGATAGAGTGCCTGCATGTGTCAACAAGTTTCATTTTGTGGGAAAGATACATAGCCTTTGTGGTAAAATTGCAATTTTTTTACAGACATCTATTATCATATTTACTTGATTAAAGCAATGCATAAGAAAGCAAAAAAAATATTAGTTTATAGGTTTGGACGTTTTGTTTAACAATGACTTTTTTCTTCCAGCCTCCAACAGTTTAAAACCGTTTTCACGTTACGTGAGCGTCAACCATACAAGCAACGCTTTGACAGAAACCATTTATCACATTCTGTTGTATTTCACTGGTTATCACTTTCCCAAGAGCAAAGATTGCTCTGGCTCTGCGGGTGTTGCCAACACTACAATGTTAGGGAAGGATCTGCAAGGCATTTGTGTAAAAGGTTCAGTTTTCATGTCACCCGCTGTGTCTCCAGCATTTATCGTGCCCGATTACGGTTCACCTGACTACCGGTATTCGACATGGGCTGAAAGCACGTAAGTACTGCTTATGGTGCTGTACTTAAGCAATAGAGCACTTTTTCCATATTTACATAGCCTCATCTAAACACAAGGACGGTTGGGAGAATTTGAGACAGTTATGCAAACCCGAGACATAGTCAAGGGTTTAACTTTTGAGAAGTCTCCCAACCCACTGAGTGTTTAGATGAGGCTATATAAACATGGAAAAAGTGCTCTATTGCTTTTATAAAATAATTCTCAAAAATATGCGCAAATCTAAAACTTCACAACCGTGTTTGCTCATAGCAGTAGCAGTACTTTCATGTGGTACTGTTTATGATGCTATCCAAGGTGGTTCTAACTTTTGTTAATGAAACCCTAATATGTGACCATTTCAATGAGTGCTATAGAGCTGTATTTTTATGTGGTACTATTTATCATGATGTACAAGGTGGCTCTACCTTTTGAGCCCTAGTGTGTGACCATTCAAACAGTACTTTCATGTAGTAATGTCTATTGTGCTGTAGAAGTGGTTTTTACCTTTACATCTGTGGATGAAACCCTAGTGTTTGACCATTCAAATGAAAGCTTTTGAGCAGTACTGTTTATTATGTTACATATATTATGTTATGTTTATTATGCTTTAGTAAATTTTCAGCTCTGACTATTGCATTTCTAGCTTTTTGATTGGCTAAAAAAACTCTGACTATGAGCCAATAGTCGGAGTTTTACGTCATATGGAAAATAGTGTGCCAAGTTTAAAAATTTTCCGCACAAAGTTTTCAACTTCAGTTCTCTATAATGGCCGAAATAAAAATCGGCAGCAAAACCCGGTTTGAGAATTTACTAAAACAATTATTCCATTCGCCCTTGTTGGATATAAAGTGATTATAACCAACTCGCGTTACGCGCTCGTTGGTTATTTTTTATTATTATTATTTTTTTCATTGGTTATTTTATCACTTCATATCCAAGTCGGGCTCATGGAATATTTGTGATATGTTTCTAGTCTGAAGCTCTAGTGTTTGTTGGACCATTCAAATGAAAACTGTTGAGTTGTACTTTCATGTGGCGACATTTAGTATGTTCTAGAAGTTGTTGTAACTTACTTGTTTGTGCATTCAACAAGTTAAGGTTACCATACACCTTCAGATCAGCAAATTTGGATTTTTGGTTCAAAGTAATGGTCGAAGAGTAATCTCTAATTTCTGAAGAAAAAAAATTGAAGAAGACTAAATATTGGTGGAGAAATGGAGGTTTTACATAATCGCGGAAGTAAAAGTTTCCCTCTTGATTGACAGCCCTATAACATGTATGCAATCAACTGAGACGACTTTCAAGGGAATATTACCTATACGGATGTCACAAATTGGCTTCTCAGTTGATCAGCATTGTTGTTCTGACTACCAAGCATTTTTCGTCTTAGGTGTAATTCTAATAAGTCATGATTAAGTAAACACAGACCATGGGAAACTCTGTGGACCAGTTCAAAAAAGTGAAAACAGTGAAGAACGAATAAAAGTACATCAATGAGTGAAGAAGCGAAAGTTGGCCTTGCAGATGAAGCTATAGCTATCGTATCAAGCAGGCAAAAAATATTGAGTCAAGAGAAAAGAAAGGTTCTGTAAAAAATTAAGGAATGTGACAGAAATAACAGAGCTGTTGAATGAGACTCTTCTAATGAGTCCGATACCAACAAATTGTCGACTTATGGAGACCCATTGGAATATTAACCATGCACAGTTGCTCCGCCAAGCATTCTTTTGTTTGTTTTCTTCGCCCAGCCATTGTAGCGTTCATATCGTTTTACATCGTCCCCATTTTGCCAGACCAGCCTCGAGAAAAACCAAGCTGTGGAAAAAATCTCTCCACCTTGAGGACATTGCGAAACACAAGTGTTTTTTGGAGATTCGCACATAAATTTCACCAGGAGGTTAACAGTAGTAAACTTTCCCTGCACTGATTGGCTCAGTTATCTGAGAACCCAGTTGAAGGAATTTGTGGGTAGAGTATGTTTGCGAAGTAAGAGATTTTTCTTAGTGCTGTTTCCTCAAATAATTTTTTTCACTTGAAGTTGACACTTTGAAGAGTTACAACTCAAAGGGAATTTGTTGGATTACCCCCAAATTTGGACAGTAGCTAGTTTAACATATAAACTAGAAAAAGGTGTCAGCGAAGTGTTTATTTTGAATTTTTTTTCCGAGATCGATTTTGTATGATCACTCCACAGTTTTTAAATCCTATTTCAAAACTGTTCTGTAAGTTTTTACTGCAATTCAATATGGCAAAACGCACACACGTTTTTAGCGCTTTGGGTCGTGAAACCCAGGAAAAAGAATTGGCAGAAAAAAAAATTCGCTTTGACTTGTAGTTTTCAAAAGGTGATTCAGGCAATTGCATTTGGTGGTCGTAGAAAATTCAACAATTCATTTTATTTCAAATTTCTTGATACTGTTTGATAGCCAGCTCTATAAGCTTTAACTTGATACTGAGGTTTAGGTATCTACTGCTTAAACCAGACATGTTACATCACTTGGAAGCAAAACGCCCCTGAAGGTATACTGTAACCTTAAAGCTACTTATTGACATGTTCATGTTGTATTGTTTAGTATGTTGTACAGTTGATCTGTGGATAAAACTCTGCTGGACACAATTATATTATTTCCAAGGTTTAACATTTTTAACAAAAGCTAGTTTTGGACTCATTTTTCAAGCATTCTGATAATTTGTGTTCTATCTAAAATATAGATGGGGCAGCCTTACAGTTCGAGTCTTTCTTGTTGCAAGTCCTGAACTACAGGTGGGTCACATTTTCTTGTATTTGTATTTTAAAAAAACTTCTGGTTTCATTGAAATCTCTGATTTGTTCAAAACTTCAAGCAGTGTGCTCTTTTTAGCCTGGTCTACACATTCAAGCAATTTCTGTAACAACCCTTATGTGACAACTCTTATTTGCTTGAGGTAATGAGGAAAGTTGGCCAATGTATATGTGATAAATATTTTTCCTGAAAAACTGGCATGTTAGCATTTTTGTGTCAAATAAATTTTTTTCACATCCAGAAAATTGTTCATGTAGACAACTCATCACCTAAAATGTGGCAAATTTGTTTGCAAGCACCATATTTTTTTAGGGCAAATAAGCAGCCTCGCCTTGTTTCTGTATATCTCTGCTGTCCAAAGTTGTTGCTGATGCACTAAACTTTGAACTGCTGACAAATATTTGCTGTGCCATCTACATGGTCAATTATATTTGTCACATAAAAATTGCTTGTGTAGACCAGGCTATGAGAGTTATCATCACAAGGTAAATTTTGCTTGCTGTTTTCAGGGCATAACACTGGGTGCTGGATTGATTATCACCTTCACATCATTTGTACTTGTATACTTCATAAACAAGAAGGCTGACCTGATCTTCACACCCACCGATCCTCTCGGTTCTGACCTTGACGGTTAAACCTTCCACTCCATCCTGGCACAGCTACGACCAGTTTGTAAATTCTCCTCACAGTTAAACATAGTGTGCCAAAATTAAGTCAAAAGCAAGTCATAAGAATAGAGCTGATGAAGTCTCGCTGTATGGTTAATAGTAAGGAGAGTTTGAAGCTAATCTTGGATTGACAACTATCAACAAAAGATGAGGCAATGACGCATGTGGCAGATGTGAAAGGTTTTATTATAAGAACTAAATGGAGAAAGAAAAAAAATGCATCAAGAACACTTGGGAATGTTGAAGAAACATTGGCAAAGCTGTTGTGCTGAATCAGCTGGCGACTCATAAGTCAGGAGGAAAAATTGTCTTATCAGTCAGTGGGCAATGCTGTGTCTGAGTTTGACCTGAGCCCACAGTTAATTGTAAGAGGGGTTGCTAAGCAACACGACGTAAGCTGAAAGGGTGACATCACAATTTTCAAGGAGGTCAAAGGTTTTTTCTAGTTGTTACCATAAAAATTCATAACATTGCCTTTTTTTTGAAATTAATGCTCTGTTCCTTGCTTTTGATTTCTCTCTAGCCTTCTCCCAAAAATGG
>OZ026599.1:6721929-6826929 GCA_964020085.1 Micromussa lordhowensis
GACTCTTAGTCTTGATTTAAGTAGAGTTTAGTAGAATATGTTCAGGACCGCTAAGAAAATAAGATCTTGTACAATGGAACAGTGTACCTCTCCAGGATTGCATTTTTCACTTGATCGCATTAACCTGTAATTCCTTTTGTAGGATCCGAAGTGGCATGTTTGTAAACTAAGATGCTTACTATTAAATTGTCAACTTAATGGGTTAAATAAACATTACTTTAAATTGACAACATTTTAACACAAGTTATTTACGTCATATTGATGAGATAAACACCAGCAACATTGTGTAGTTTTATGAAATATCCATACCTCCCCTGTGGAAGGGATTTTTCTAAGATCCCCACCCCTCTGGAAAATTCCAATAAAGCTTCATACATTTTTTTGAATATTTTGGTCTTACAGAGCCTAGGCTCAAATTCCACTGCTCTCTCATGTCCAGTCTACGTTCTTCCTTGTGAAGTTCCTTTGGGGGAGGAGCGCAAGGGGTGTCTCAAAAACCAAGACCACCTCCAAATCTAAAAACTAAGACCTAAGACGTACCCCCTCAGTTTTTGAAATTCAGAGGGGGTCGTAGGTCTTAGTTTTTGAGATTCAGAGGGGGTCTTAGGTGTTAGTTTTTGAGATTCAGAGAGGGTCTTAGGTGTTAGTTTTTGAGATTCAGAGGGGGTCTTACGTCTTAGTTTTTGAGATTCGGAGGGGGTCTTAGATCTTAGGTCTTTCTTTTTGAGACACCCAGAGCGGAGTGCTTGTATTCCACGGACACGGCCTTCACACAATATAAACATGAATTAAATATTCTTCGCAAACAAAAGGTCAAAAGACAGCTGATAAAGAGATTTTCAAAAGGCATGTGAAATTTGTAGCGGCATGTGATAGTATTACGATGTCTTAGTTAAAAAAAATTGTGTCAATCAAGACCGCACGTGTGCTTTATCGTGACAACTGGCCCTTTGTTTGATGCATAAATTATCTGATAAACTTTCAAAAACTGCATGTGATGTCAGCTACTTGTCTTGGTTGGACCTTACCTCTGATTTTCCCAAGGTACGGTAAATGTACCTCTGTGAAAAAAGCTAAACCATTTGCATTTTGAATTTGAGCAGAAAAAGTAGACCCCATGCCCCACTTCAGACGTCAGAGGGTGAAAGGAACAAACTAGCCGCATCTCAGCCTCTTCTGACATATCAGACGTATCCAGCAACAGGCTTCAAACATTGGAAAGAGAATCGCTCCTCAGTTTTTTACTTCAATTCTTCAGCACAGACGATCGAGGATACCTGTCGCGAAGCCCACACATGATACCCATTTGTCCCCGTTTCAAGGGAAAGACTGGAACAAGATTTATTGTTCATTTGGGTGAATGTCGGTCATAATTTGTCGGGTTATATCAATGCGGAAATATGGATAAGGTGGTAGCAGACCTCGAAAATGTAATTTGGAGCAAATCTGGAGGACAATCGGAGTCATCTGGGTCTTTCTGCGATGAAAAAGACGCAACACACGAATCATCTGGAGCTCAGAGGTCGAGAAAATCTGTCCTTGGGCATACCGTTTGCTACATACTAAGTGCGGTTGTTCTTAGAGAGGGTCGTGTTTTGATGATGAGAGAAGCCAAGAAATCCTGCCGAGGAACATGGTACTTGCCAGCGGGTAGACTCGAGAAAAACGAGTCCCTCGAAGAAGGTGTTGTGAGAGAAGTGTTAGAAGAAACAGGCCTTGCTTTCCAACCCATGTCTGTTGTTTGTGTGGATTCTCAAGGGACATCTTGGTTTCGTTTCACTTTCGTTGGATTAATTACAGGCGGACAGCTTAAGAGCTTGAAAGAGCAAGACGAGGAGTCCATGGAAGCAGGATGGTTTACAGTTGAAGAAATATTTACCTCTCTCTTACTTAGAGGGAGAGATATTTGTCCTTTGATAACTACTGGGCTGAAATGGTACGAAACAAAACAAGACAACCCTGTCTGCAGATTAATGCCTGCAAAGAAGTCCCATAGTTGTATTATTGTCAGATTGTTGGTTGTTAGAAGACCTGAAGGAGATGACAACAGATCACTTTTTTGCCTTTTACTTCGCAAAACTGCTACTGACAATAATTCACATCCCTGTTTTCCAACCAAGGTTGTTAATTTCTCCTTGTATGGATCCAATGTCAGTGGTGTTATTGAAGGACTGATCAGAGATTTTGACAGTCATGCACAGTATAAAACACATGGCTATGTCAATATCGAACACACTGGAAAGCCTCATGGTGCAGCAGATGGTTTGTGCCTTACATTTGTAGTAGAGGTATTTGTGCCAATAGAGGAAGGGATTTTAAAGGGAAAATATAGCTGGTTCAAGCTGGAAGAAAAGCCCCTGGCAGACAAGATTTGGGACCTCATAGATGTTAAAGGTTGTGTGGAGCTCGTAGAGTATTAAAGTTTATAAATCCAGTTACCAGTCCCTTGAGACCCTGTTAGGGAATTCATCCATGTCCTCCTTTGAATGCCAAACTTTTTCGTATCACAGGACGTTTGCCTTGTCTGGATTTCAACAATAGTCATGACACTGATTGTGATTTTACTGGCCTCCCTTCACAATTTGGACACTGTCACGTGTCGGAAGTTTACAGCAACAGGGCCTCTCCTAGCCTGCTAAACAGCTGACTTTGCAGGGCTCCTAGTTAAGTGTGAAGTGTCAGACATAAGTCTCGTGTGATAGGAGAGGTGCATACGTATGACTTGAGCTTTGCACTAACCTGGTGTTCCCTACAGTACCCCGTAAAACCATCTGACCGGCAGGCTGGGAGAAGCCAATGAGGATAACGGGCAAAAGCAGTTAATATTGTTTTAACAATTTTATTACAAGGGATTGAAAGCGTACTTGGTATTATCTCTGAGAGGGTTTACTCTGTAAATATTTGGGTTGGAGTCTGCCGCTGGAACACTGAAACCTTTACCCTATACTAGACCATGATCAGCTTGATAATTTTTGTGATCCAATTTCTAGACTCACCAAAAACCTCTACCCTATCCAGTAAGGAACAAAGACTTGAGGAACAAGATTGGTACTAAGATAATTCTTGTTACGTTCATCTTCAGGCAACTTCCTGAAGTGCTAGCAATAAAGTTATAAATAACAATATCTTGTTCTTTTATAATTGTTTGCATTTTCCCCATAATGTGTTTTGCAATTTTGAGAAGGAGGTTACTGGTACTGACATGTCATAGAACAATCTGAGCCATAAGTTGATACTGCAAGATTATAATTATATTTGAACAGCCGAGAATTTGAAAGATGTAAACTAAGACATGAATAATCATCACAGTTGTGTACTCAGCTTAAGCAGCCATGAATTTATAGCCTGAAAAAATCATAGCGAAATTTATTAACAAGAGAGTTTTCAACCTGCGCCCCAACCAACTTTAATGCCTGGGAGAGGCCAGAAACTATTGTGAGTTATTTTAGTATCCCACTGGCAGCCTCTTCACACTTGAGTGAGAGTACAGCTCAATTTATTTCATATGGCCTTGCTCAATTTGCAAAATACGTATTTTTAAGGATTTTGGGGGATTAACTGTATAAGTTTTAATAAATGTAAATAAGTGTTTTAGATCTTTTAGTCCTTCTGGGTATCTTTTTATAATGTAGTTGAAACTTGAACAAAGTATCACAACTGAGCAAAAGATAATAGCCGTCAATAGCTTTTTGTATACGCTAAATTTTTGTCCTGGATTTTTGCGTGAAATTTCGACCGGAAACGACAAAACATCGGAAGTGTGCTATTGTTAAATATCACGTGATTTTTCGCCAGCTGTTATGCCCCGTCCTCCCGCAGGACTCGAAACTCATTCATTTTAAATATTTTCTTGGATAAAGTTTCAATCCTCTTTGTTCTCTACTAGGTCGAGAACAGCTTAACTGGTTACCATATGGTATAAATATTAATATTTTCTAAAGTGCAGTCTCGGAATAGCCAAGAGAGGACTGTTCGAATGACCGGGTAAGTTGATACACCTTGAATTGTTTCTTCGTGCAAAGAATCTGAAAAGTACTCTCTGGTTTTCCCTGCAAGAATCGTTTTAATTTACTTCTTTTCAACCTCGGGCCAAAATATTTGTCGAATAGTTCGGGAGTTGAAATGCTGGCTGGAAAGTTGCGTTAATGAGGTTACAAATTTACCCATCTACAGTGAGTATTGAGATCTCGAACTTCGTAAGGAAACGCGCTGTGTTGTTTTACTGCCAAAAAATTGTTTTCATTCTTAAATTTCCGTTGTATATTTAAGCGCATCCATACGTTAACTAGTCTGCTTTGCAACAAAGTAATCTCTTTACGGAAGGCAAAATAATTAACCCCAAAAATATAAAACGTTTCTCAATATCTAAATATCGAACTCGGATAAGTTTGCATTCGCATGAGAGGAAATGTTCGCAGTAAGCTTATTTGTAGCTTTCCGGTCTACGAACAATAAAAACCAGGACTGTTTGAAAAACAAAACGTTTTACATTTCTGTGCCGGAACAACGGTGGGAACAAGCATCCGGAGTTTTTTGTTTTTAAAACTCCGACTCAGCTGGCCATGTTTTCGATCTTTTTGCAAGCTGACCTTTTGGTTTTTCTAGTATAGCGACATTTTTTAACGTGTGGGCCAAAATGGAAATCTATTTTAAAGATATGTATATGAATGGTTGCAAAATTGCTAGTGCATTGAAATTGCATTTTTTAAGGTTGTAAAACTGACAACTTAAGATCTGAACAAGTGACTACCCTTCACGAGCGAAAGGATATTATTAATTTGTACAGACCATGTCTGTATGCAAGCTGGTGTTTTAAAATAATTAGTGGCTTTTTATCATCCTTTTGTAATCAATTCCACCTGCATCTCTATGGAAACAAATAAGCTTGCTTTTTTTTTGGAATCAAATATATTTTTTTTAATTCCATTTTTTATATCTATTTTTGTTCACAGAGCTATACATTTACCCCTTTCTCAAATGTCAAAAATATAGAATTTTTTTTCCGATAACCAGGAATATTTCTTAAAAATCCTTGTGTGGATGGTACTCCGGTATCTTACAGTAAGCATAAGCTTAAGCCGACATATGCAGATGCTGTAAGACGTTGATTAGTGCCTTTTGTTGGAAATTTCCCGAACAAAAGTTGGGAGATAAGCTTATGCTTATGCACTAGTGGAAACCAGCCTTGTGTTTGAGAGGTGCAAAAAACTGTTTCCTTTATATTAATTATTATCATAAATGTTATTTTCTTTCATTATTGCAGGTCTGCAGCAACTATTGTGTAAAATTTAATATTCAGATTTATGTTTTTCAATATGACTAATCCTGCGACAATACCGACACCCGTGAAAGATGTTCAGGGTGACAAGAGATGGATGAGCATGGTGAGACATAAGGACTGGTGACTAGTGCCCAAGAACTCTGCTAATGTTGTATGAGAATAGAAGAAGGCCTTTGTTTGCAAGACAAAGGCACTGAGAGTAAAGTGTTGTGCTCAAGAGTGTAACACAATGACTGCAGCCAGTGCTTGAACCCAGTCCACTCAATCTGGAGTTCAGTGTGCTAACCATGAGGCCACCACGCCTCCACAAGAATACCATATAGGGTTTGGTGTTAATAGTTGACAATTTGCGGGACAGAAGCAGGTGGTTTTCTAGACCTCGGCCTGTTTGTGTATCCCAATCCCAGGCACCCCATCTTCAGTAACCTCGACAAAAATCTGGGTGTAGTCTTTGATATTGATTTGATTAACATTAAGAGTACCTTCCTTTGGAATGATCTGGATTAGGATCGGTCATCCAAGATCACTCAGATGCATCAAAGGGACCGATGAATCTGCTCTGGTCAAGGATTCATCAGTTCCCCTGATGCACAATAACCCGAGTGATCTTGGATCTTCGATCCTAACCGTGATCATTCCAAAGGTATCATCCTAAGAATGGACTATATATTCAACAGGCAGGTTCCGAGTTACCTTGTGTGGTGCCTCTGTTTCAAAATGAGTCTTTGTGCAAAGCCTTTGTTATGAAAATAAGTTTGATTTGCATGAAAATGAACCTGTAGGAGGAATTCATTTCCATACGGTTTCACATGTAGACTCATTTTGACACAGAGGCAAACGGCAGCTTGGAAATGGCCTATTTACCGGTAATGTATGTTTTGCATTTTTTCAGCATGAAAGATTTTTACATGATGGCAAGGTTTCTCAGTGTGATGTTTTATTCATTGGAGACTCACTCATACGGAATATGAAGGAAACTGAGGTATGTATAAGTGGTAATACCACGGGTACAATATCAATATGTTCTGTTAGTATTCCCGAGTGTCTGATTACTTTAGGGGCAATCCATGCATGCCGCAAAGTGTGAGGTGTTTATTCCTTTTGGATCCTAGTTTGAGAGGTCTGGCTTAATTTGCACCTTGGTTGGGGTTGACTTTAGGAAGCTAAGATGATTTAACCTTAACAGACAGTGTCTCTTGTCACATTGATTGTGAATTGGTTGTTGTGATTTTTTGGGTTATAAAGAAACTATCACAAAATCCAGGGGGGGTTACCTTCAATAAACTACGTTTTGTCTAGTGAAAGTGGCTACTTATAGCTGCTTCGTGCCAAAAAAATCTGCGAATTGTCTGTTCAAATTTTCTTGTGTCATTTCAGGCCTGGGATACTTATTTTGCACCTCTGAATTCTCTTAATTTTGGAATTGGAGGTGATAGTACAGAGCATGTGTTATGGAGAATAGAAAATGGTGAACTGGATGCAGTTAATCCTAAGGTGAGAGAAATTAAGATCACTTCAAGGGTTCATTTATTTTTTATAGAAAAGTTAGTAGAAAGAAACAGCGAAGATCCAAAAGCCTTCTGGAGAACGGTTAAAAAGATCCTCCCCGGCGAAAGTAAGAGTGCATCTCTAAGCATGAAAATCGATGGGGATGTATGTGCAGACAAGAAGAAGATCGCCGATGGTTTCAACAAGTTTTTTACTGGAGCAGTTCAGCGCCTCCTGCAGGAATTTGGACAGATAAAAGATTCTGCTGTAAACCAATCAGAACCACGCATGAGCGGCAAAAAAAGCTACCCTGAATTTAAATTTCAATTCATAACGTTAAACTTCACACTATCAGAACTGAAGAATCTTAAATGTAACAAGTCTAGTGGCATGGACAATATACCTCCCAGGCTACTTAAGGACGCCGCCGCTGTTATTGCTAAGCCGCTAACGGAAATCATCAACACGTCCCTTGCAATGGGAGCTGTCCCTGACGAATGGAAGTGCGCTAAGGTGACACCAGTATTTAAAAAAGGCAAAAGAAGTGAAATGGACAACTATCGTCCAATCTCAGTTCTACCAGTTGCCTCAAAGTTGTTAGAAAGGGCAGTGCACCGCCAGCTGTACCAGTTTCTCGGCAAGCACCAAATATTAAGCCCATTCCAGTGCGGCTTTCGTAAAAATCATTCCACTGAGTCAGCTGCAATATCTTTTACAGACTCAATACGACGGGGAATGGACCAAGGACTACTAACTGGCGCGGTCTTTATCGACTTACGGAAAGCTTTTGACTCTGTGGATCACGACATTATTGTCTCTAAGCTTAAGGCAGCTGGAATCAGTGGAACTGAATTACACTGGTTTAAAGACTATCTAAGCAATCGTACTCAGCAAGTCAATGTCGTGAATGAACTGTCTGGAGCTAGGCTTATTACATCGGGAGTCCCGCAGGGGTCCATTCTTGGGCCTTTGCTCTTCGTCATGCTTATAAACGATCCCCCTTCTCGTCTAAACACCTGCAGCACATTGATGTACGCTGATGACACTGTTCTCTTCTATTCAAGTAAGGATGTGAATGAAATCGAAAGAGCGCTTTGTCGTGATCTTCAACTGCTGGAGAGCTGGCTGAGAGACAATAGCCTTTTCCTAAATAAGTCGAAAACAGAGTGTGTGCTCTTTGGAACAGCGAGTAGGCTGAGTACTGTAACGAACTTTTCCATTTATGTCTCAGGAAGCTTGATTGAGCGTGTATCTGAATTTAAATATCTTGGTGTTGTGCTGGACGAATCCCTCTCTTGGACTGCCCATGTGAAATACATCTTAGGCAAAGCTGGGAAGAGAGTGGGCATGTTGAGTCGGATCAGAACTAATGTTACCACAAATACCGCTCATTTAATTTATAAGTCTTTTATTCTACCCGTAATTGACTATTGTGATACTGTATGGAATTGTTGTGGTAAAGTAAATTCTGATAATTTAGAGAAGTTGCACAGGAGGGCTGCGCGCCTTATCGTTAGAAATCACTGTAGTGATGCTGCATTACAATCTCTGGCAATGGAGTCCTTGGAGAACAGACGAAAAAAACACGTATATCGCTCTGTAACAAAGTGTATGAATGGAAAGTTTCCACAGTTTTTTATAAATTATTTCAATTATAATCGGGAGATTACGGGACGTCAGACACGCCAGAGCAACCTATTGCATCTCCCTCGAGTACGGACAGAAGCGGCAAAAAAGTCATTCTTTTACTCTGGCGTGCAAATTTTTAATTATTTTAAAAATATGTAGTCTTAATCATTCTATTTCTGTATTAATATTTTTGTTTTTATTGTACGTAGTATTTGCTTATCTTGTAAATTTTTAATCTTATGTTAAATCCTTAACGTTTGTAATATACAGGGCCCCTGTTGATAGCAGTTTTGTATTTAAAAGCTGAAAGAGCCACCCTGTTTAAATAAAGGTGTACTTTTACTTTTTTTTTTACACTATTTACATAAACATAGAAAGAAAAGTATACTTACAACATATGATTACAAATTAAATAATTACAGTACAGGTTATAAAATATGAATGGTGGTCAAAGTAGCAAAGGCTTTCGAGTTGACCATCGTAAGATGAGATCAAGATGAGATTTTCAATGAAACGGCTACATCTAAGAAGGAACTGAAGTAATGAGCCAAAACAGGTCCTATATTTAAATTCAACTGAAAATGCCGGTTCTTGAAGAGGGAGCAAAAGCAGATACTGAAGAAAAAGCCTTTCACAGAACAATAATAAAATATTATTATTAAAGCCAGCATAAGATTCATTTTAATTATTGTTTTGGTCATTCAAAATGGTGTTTGTTAAAGAGGGGTTTCTAGCTGATTGATCAGCTGCATTTGGTGTCATTTCAGGTTGTAGTATTGTTAGTTGGAACAAACAATCATCACAGTTCTGCTGAACAAGTTGTAGAAGGAATTGAATCAATTGTTTGGAGCATAACAAGCAAACTGCCAGCTGCTAAAATCATTGTACTGGTAAGAAATTTAAATGCTCTTGGTTTCAGAAAAATTGAGTGATTTAAATATTGTTCCAGAAGTTGTCTGTTTAGGAAGACGTTCTCATGTGTATGGAATACCTGTGCATAATAGGGGCAGACCATTATATTTCTAGGGGTGGTTGGGTCATTTCCAAAAATATTTCCTGCACAGAAAAAAAAACTGCTGAATAAAAACTTGCACAAGGGGAGCCTTGGGGGAAAAAAATCGAGCAAGTGCTTTCTACTATCCAGGTCCTGTGCTTGACTTAACAAAAAATACTTGCACAAGCTACAAAAAAAATCACACACAACCTAAGGTGAGAAAAATGCCCTCAAAAAATTATGGTCCTTTCACACTCCACATTAAGCTTAACTTACACACATCCCATACTGAAGAGATTATCAACATTATTCTTTGTCTTCAGAGTCTGCTTCCTAGAGGAAAACAACCCAACCTCCTTCGTGAGAAACATTTCCAAGTAAACCACACACTGAAGGAAGCCATTGAGACCATCCCCAACTCAATTTACCTGGACTCTGATCCAGGCTTTGTAAGGAGTGATGGCATCATAAGCCATGAGGACATGTTTGATTACCTTCATTTGACAAGAAAAGGATACAAAAAATTCTGCCAACACATTCACCATGTGATTGTTAAGTTTTTGAAGTACTGAGCTGAGGTGCTCAAAGATGCTAAGGGGATGAAGTGAATTGTAGATCAGCCCTTTCTTCGTCATAGAGAGGCTAACAATGAGGGCCCTTTTTGCTGCAATAAGGGGACTTGGGACAAAGACTGTCATCCCACTGGTGGAAAGGTACAAATTCCACACCCCCATTCTGGTGATAGTTGTGTCTTTGTACAGTGGAATCCAAACACTAGGCCTTTCTACAAATGTCCAGATATTTTTGGATATTTAGACATTTCTGGGATATTTAGAAATATTCATAGCTTTTTTGGCTTAGCCCTGTGTTTTCCTTGCTATTTTCTTGATACAATACTCTGTTCTATGCCAGAAACAATCCACTTAAGCGATTTCCCACTCACAAAATGTATTCCAAACCACTAAAAGCACTCAAGCAGCAATTTTCCAAACTGGCGTATGCTGGTAACATGGAAGTGCTTGAATCTTCTTCCTCAACTCCTACCACTGCAAGAAAATTCTGTAGTTTTTCCCCCAGGTGATTAAAAATCACTGTATTTTTACAACAAAAATAAGACATATTTAGAATATTTTTTGAAAATTTCCGCAAAAAAATATTTTAATAGGCAATTTTACATGATATTTGTGGAAAGGCCTGGCCACCAAAATGTTACTGTATTACAGGGATGGCATAGATTATTAAGTCTGTCTTTTTGTGTGAGCCAAACAAAACTTGCTGGTCATGAAAACAAGTTATGGGGTTTCTACTGCACCAGATAGGCAAATTGTATTGAATATTTGTTTTGTCAATTATTTTTGAATTCCTGGAATTATTTATATTATATCTGTAATGGTTGTATTATAAGGCCCCAAAATTCTGAAATTCGTGCAGACAATACATCTCATTTTCACAACTTTTTCTGTTGTAATATTGACCTTTTACAAGATATCAAATTCTTCTTGCCTCTCTGATAACATAATGTTATTTTCTGCGAATTTCTTAATTTTTAATAGCAAGATAAAGTAACACTGTGAATTAAATAGGCTTCCATTTGTAATAATAACTAAAATATTGATATACAGTTAAAAGAAATGCAATCAATCACTATGTCAGTGTTTATTGTAAAAAGGTTCTGGTTATAAAACAATGCGGCAAAATATATCCTTGACATGGTTGTCAAAAGTTACTTCTTACAAAAATAGTATTTATCACTGGGCCTCTGGGAACTTCACTAAATGAGTCTTTCTCACAGTAACTAGTAAGAAGCAGTAAATGTTTTAAGTTCTGAAAAACATAGGAAAGAAGTAGTAGACAGACCTGTCAGTAAGTTACCTTACTCAAAATTAAAGTGCACCTAACCTCAAAATATTTTTTCGCTTAAATAACTCTTTGCACCTAACCCTAACCCTAACCCTAACACATTGCGCCTTTTTGCCCTTTTCTAGCCCTTATCTTGACTTTTTACAGGCGGTAAAAGTTAAGAAATCTGGCCATCGTCTGTTCCACGACCAAGCAAGTAAGGGGAATGGGTTTATTCCTGGGTTGACGTCACAAACTTCTTTGCATGCACGTTTACAAAGACTTAATACGATGCAAATCAGTCTGTGACGTCAACCCAGGAATAGACCCGTGCCCCTTACTAGCTCGGTCGTGCAACAGATGATGGCTAGATTTCATAACTTTTACAGCCTATAAAAAAGTAAAGATTTAGTTTCAAAAGGCGCACTGCTATCGAACAGGTGCAAAGATTTATTTAAGCGAAAAAAATATTTTGGGGTTAGGTGCACTCTAAGCATAAAGCCCTGTGCAACTTTCACCTAAAAGAAAATGATTAATGCTATCAGGGACAAAACTAGTTGAGGCACTGCCCAAAAACAAACTTTCTCCCATAAAGTGTATTTTATCCTACCAACACTCCTCATATTCTACCCCTCTCCCCCTTTCCAACGTTGTAACCATGTGATAGCATTGCCAAAGGCTGTTTCAGCATTGATTGGGGGTGTGAGGGTGGCTATTGGCAAAAAAGGTGTAACTTTTATCAAGGGAAAGATGGATCTTGGTTCAAAAACATCTCATTTGCGAAAATGTCTCAACAGTTTAATTTGTCCCTGATTTTAGCAACAAGAGGCCTTTGCCATAATTAAATTTATTCATAAAAATATAGCTTCATCTTTAGAGACCTATTTTTTTCCCAAAAATGTTTAGTATGACTACATCACAAGACCAAATGAAAATTTCCTGCTAACAATATATTTTAGAAAATAACCCAAAGTAAATACGCACGCTGATTGGTTTAAAACCGTGTTTCTATAACTCCATAGAAACACAGAACTAGCACGAGCTGTTGACGTAGAGATGGCGCGAACAAAGAGAATTTACATTTTGATGATCGAAGTAAACAAGTTGTTTTTCTTGTTCTTTGCCGTGGTATTTTCTAAGAGAAATAGAAAACATGTTCTCCATGATTCTATCGAGCTATAGAAACGCTCGTGAAAGTTTGGGAGAACTCGAAAAAGCTGTGGAAACACTCGCCTGCGGCTCGTGTTCCCACAGCATTTCTCGTTCTCCCAAACTTTCACTCGTGTTTCTATAACTCGATAGAAACATGGCACATGTTTTCTATTTCTTAAATAACAACAATAACTAACTGGAATGGTGATTTCATTTCATTGCTAAACTGCTTTCTGGTCACTTGACAAACAACAAATTATACCACACCTTGAGAGTAAAGACACCAAACAATTATTAGATCACATTGACCGTTGGTAAGTCTACACTTGGTAAGAACTTTTCAACAAAACATGGATGACCTTTGTCAGTCATGATGATTTTATAGCAGCATCCTTTCTATATGATTAGCTCTGTTTACTAGATACTGTTAAGTCTGAAAACTGCAGCTTCCATAGCCTTCATTTGGGTGACGCTTGAAACGTCAGTTTCTTTTCAATCCACACTGTATATTGTCAGGTGTTTTGGTTAATTTCATAACAGGGAGAGATAATTGCGTCAATCTCTATGCTTGTGTCGACAACTACTTCAGTGGTAGGGCTTTTCCCCATTATTTTCCGCTGATGGGATCGCAAATTTGACAGCTGATTAAAACTCTTATTACAATGGTCACATTTGTAGGGCTTCTCACCAGTGTGTATCCTGAAGTGAGTTTGTAGATTTGATGCACGGTTGAAACCCTTGTTACATTGACTACATTTGAAGGGCTTCTCTCCACTGTGGATTTTGCGGTGTCTTCGCATAGTTGACCCTTGCTTGAATTGCCTGTCACAATGATCGCATTTGAACACTCTCTCACCCCTGTGCATTGCAATATGCATTTCCAATCTTGCTGAATCTTCAAAAGTCTTATTACACTGTCTACATTGGAAAGGCTTTCCCCCAGTGTGTATCTTCAGGTGTCTTCGCATACTTGATGATTGGTTAAATTGCTTATCGCAATATTGGCATTTGTACGGTTTTGCGCCACTATGTATCCTGAGGTGGGATTTCAAAGTTAAGGAATGGTTAAAACGTTTCTCGCAATGACAACACTTGAAACGTTTCACTCCGCTGTGTATCATTAGATGCCTGGTCAAACTTGATAAGCGGTTAAATGACTTATCACATTGAGTACATCTGTATGGTTTGTCATCGCTGTGTATTGCAACGTGTCTTTGATATCTGGACAACTGTTCAAAATCCTTGTTGCAACTGTCACATTTGTAGGGTATGTCACCACTGTGTATCCGCAGGTGTGTTTTCAACGTTGTATTATGTCTAAAACTCCTTTTACAATGATGACACTTGTAAAGCTTTAATCCACTGTGTACCTTCTGATGCCTTGATAAGCTTGAAGAGCTTTTAAATGACTTATCACATTGAGTACAACTGTAGTTCGCACCATTGGGCATCTCAGAAACATCCGTAATGATCTACAGGAGAAATTATCACCCAAACTGCTTTCAATGCTTTTTTAAGACTGAATGCATCTTAAAAGCCAACTCCCTCATGTCTGGAGTCTCTCAGATACATTTAGGATAATGTTTAAAGTATATATTTTCACAGTCACTCATTGGGTCAATTTTGGGACACTTTTGGGGGCATTTGACAAGTTAACATGGTTGAATTGGCAGAACTCATTGTTATGTTCCACAGTATGGAGGATTGAGAGGAGACAATTGCAAAATCTGTGATCTCGTGGGCTTCAATTTCTTTTTTTAAGTTGGCATCTCTATGAATGCAATGCATAGGGAGTATTAGATGGGATGAAAAAAATTCATGTATTCGCTCTTAAAGATCATTGGATCACAACCTTTTTGGTAATGTAACAGGGAGCTGACTAGCTGGTAGTAGAAAGGCAGCTTTTTACTGTGGGAACAGAAGAAGAGAAATGAGAAGAGGAGAAGTGTAATGTGCCAGAAATCTGGTTGGTTGGTTGGTGCACAAACCTGTGGTGCACATTCAGAGTGGAAAAACATATTACGAAGCCTTCTGCGCATCCCTAGTCCTACTTGTGGAGCTGTAATTGGCATGTACTAAGACCAGGAACACTGGAACACCTGAACATCCCGGAACACCAGAACACCCTGGGAAACTGGAACACTGAATTTGACAAAATAAAATGTAAATGTATTTTTTTTACCCACGTACAGTAACGCGAAAGAGCTTAGAAACAGGTGCTTAAAATATACAAAAACATAAAAAGAAAGACAGAAAGAAGGAAAGAAAGAACGAATAAATAAATAAAAAAGAAAGAAAAAGGAAATAAAGAGATAAAGAAATCACAGGTAAAGACGTAAAGAAAGGAACAAATAAAAAACAAAAAGGAAGCCCCCCCCCCCCCCCCCGACGCAAAATTCCACTCCCGTAGAAGGAAGTTGTAGCTTTTAAAGAAATATTTAACTTTTTCCAATTACAAGCTTCTATTGTTAGGCTTTTTTACTGCTTTAAGAAGCCGAAGGGGATGTTGAACAAATTAACAAGCTTATTGCTTACATTATAAATGCAATACAGATTTCAGCGGTTACACACCAAAATGACCATCATGCATTTCAGGTAACGCTACATACTCCTAAGTTATGTACTGGCCGGTTACAAGTTATCGACCTTTTTCACTAGGTCTTAGTTTACCCATTACAGACTGCATGATATTCTCTGGAGAAAAAATCATCCATTCATATTCAGGCGACTATTTGAAAATTTCTAAAAACTATGATCACAAAGGGGGAGCTGGAATGGCGGGTACTCGCCTCCCACCAATGTGACCTGGGTTCGCTCCCTGGACCGGCCGTCATATGAAGGTAGAGTTTGTTTGTTTTTCTCCGGGTTCTTCAGTTTTTCGGTTTTCCTCCCTCTACAAAAACCAACACTTCTAAATTCTAATTTGATCTCACACAGGTACACTCTATAATGAGCTCTAAGCTCTTTTGTGTTATGTGGGTAAATAAATGACATTTACATTTTATTTTTTTACACCGTCAAATTTGGTGTTCCGGGGTTTTTAGGTGTTCCGGGGTGTTCCGGTGTATCAGTGTCAATGTTCCGCGGTGTTGCTGTGTTCCGGTGTTCCGGGTTTTAGTACATGCCACTGTAATATAATGCACTGACGTGTCAAAACAAAGATATAGTAGGTTTGGTAACTGACCAACGCACATGTGCAGCATAGCTCTGGAGCGTGCTTGGATTGTACAGTGATGGCAAAATCAGAATATCTGCTTGTTTACATAGCCTGATGAAAACCATCAAGAAAGATCAGTAGAATTTTAAAGAACTAACCCTTCAAATTCTCCCAAACTCCCTGCTTTTCTGCATCAGGCTGTGTACATGTAAACGTGAGTGTCATTTTCAGTTCATCAAAAGCAACTTTTTACATCGATATAAAGGAAAGTGATTGCAAAAATAAGCCTAACATGACGGTATTTTTTCATTCAAAGTAAGCTTACAATAAATCTTAATCTTGGACGAACTTTGAACTCGAATTTATCCAGCCGATTTATCACAGACAACACGTCAGCCCAGAATTAAATGTGAAACTAAAAGGCTTAACAAACTTAATTACATTAAAGACCTAGGGTATTAAGGTTTTGATCACTCACCTCACCAGAAAACAGGCTGCAATCTGAACATACAACAACAGCGCTAACAATAACCTGATAGCTTCATCACATGACACTACCGGAACATAAATGTAGGTCCGCTTGGCGTACATTTGAGACACGGGATTTAGAGCATGTAAAAAAACAGGATTTATGGCTCCTGAAAAAGCTTAAAAGTTTTTTCGTTCTGAAAATAGATAAGTGAGTTGGCGTAAATTTAAAACATATCTAAATACGGTGTTACTTTTTTACTTTGTTACTCTTTTTACTTTATTACTTTTTTCCCGAGAGGAAATGACAGATGTAGAAGTTTTGAAAAACTAAATAGTGGAACATTTTAGAAATCAAATACTACTAGTAAGTTCCTACTTGCGCCATGTTTGCGTTCTTTTCAAAATGATGGAAAAGGAAACCCAAACTGATCTTACGAAAAATTACGTATAAGCAAACTTTATGTGCAGAAAAGTTCACAGTTTTGAATTTCATCTTTAATAAGTCGCATGGATCTTCAAATTATTGTATACCAGTGTACTAAGAAAACAGTGATGCCTTTGGGTTTTTAGATGAGATGCAATGTAGCTCATAGTTTTTCTTGGCAGGTTAGCAAAAAGTAGAGGTAATGAAACAGAAACTGGTATGCGTTTACTAATTCTTCACTTCAAATTTCAATTTTCCAAATCCATCAAATCTTCAACATTTCATATTTTCCTCAATTTAAACTATCCTTTGAGAAAAAATATCTCTTTCCCAAAATGCCCAAAAATCACCCAAAAATTTACACAAAACCGCCAAACAGTGGTTAATGAAATAAACAGAGAGATTTAGTGTCGCTTGAAACGTGACTGAGATATTGGCAGAAAGGCCGTGTTAAGCAACCTCAAAACAGCCTTCACGTTTACCCCGCCTTAAGTTATTGTATTTCAAACCAGTTTTTCAGTAGAATCGATGTGAGAAAGATATTATTTTAGTCTATCTGTTAAACCCGCTTACCTGGAGAATCTCTTTTAAGACTCTGCTAACCCGACTTGTTGTAACGACTCGCCACAGACCTTGGCTTGATATTATGCGGTTTGTGGTGGTCTTTTGAGCTGACCAGTTCCATGTGCAACAGTTTTAAACGAGTGAATTTTAATTTCGCGTTTTTCTATCGTTTCTTTCCGATGATTCGTAGAAAAGTAACACGAGTTAACAGCCGTTTGCAGTTTGCTGTAAAACGTTTTGCTAAACTGATTATGTCCAGCCCACACTAAGTCAGCTGCGAAAAGATGCAGCGCTTTCGTGTAAAAGCTCCCTGTCCACAATACCGTTTTCGAAGCGTTTTCTTCGTTCACACTAAAAAGCTTGAAAACATAAGTACGCGAAGCCTCCTTTTCAAATGTCTCTACTCTGGACAGCGTTTTAAAATATATACGGTCTCGAGGAAAACGATGGGCGTCAGTTTGATATTTTTAGAGTAAACGACACCCTGCAAGCAGAACCTTTTCGTACGGCACATATGCTTTGTACCTACTGAGAAAGGCTCCGCACGAAGCGTGCCAAGTTCTTCTTTTTCCGCGTAATAAAAGATGAAGCAAAAAGAGATAAAAGAGGCTCTGCTGGCAGGGTGAGTAAACAATAACAGCCGAAAACATATTGAAACAATGAAAACCCAATCATTTGTAACAGACTTTACTTAAAAAAAGATTTCTTGAACAGATTTATTTTTTCAATGCCAAACTGAAACTCTGATTGCTCTGTACCTTAGTAACATGTCGCAAATCGATGTGTATATTGCCGGCGCTTTTTCCCTGCTAGCAGAGGTCTCGACGAGGCAAAATAAAACGTTTCATTTTGCCTCGTCCTGAGAGACCTCTGCTAGCAGGGAACGGCGCTTTCTGTCATGCCGTTACATGTATTTCTCTAATAATATTAATACAATTATTTTTTAATAGCAAGCACGGTCATATTGTGTTTTTTCTTCTCTTTCTCTTTTCAGTGTAAATGAAAATTACTGTCAGTCTTTAAATCTTTATTAAAATACTAACAGGACTTTTGGTTGTTAGTGATTGCACATTACCAATCAGAGTCTGGTGTCTTTTTCCTGTTGCTCGCGTACTGCGTGTACAATTTCAGGCAGTGTACCTGGAAAAGAACATCTCTTTTTTTCCACCGAACCCTGATGATGAAGTCGATGAACGGAGGAAACTGGAGGCTTTGCGTTTCCTGGTGCAATGGCCATGGCTGACAATTCTTCAAATTTAGGACGAACACAGCGCTTCACTGTCATTCGCTTTACGGACAAGATTGCAGCAAGCTGTTTCAGATTTCCTTGATTTGCCGCCAATCGCATCTCAAACTTCGGAATGGCAAAATCTTCGACAGAAATTCTTTTTGGGAAATATTCAAAGTCTTTGTGGCCTACTTCATCGGTACTTTCCAGTTGAAGGCTTTGAAACGAAATCTTTGCCACGGCAGCTTCTTTTACTGGAAAATCATTTGTTCCACCTTTATATCGGGAGGCATCATAAAACTGGTCCAAAAAGCGTTCACAAATTTCTTCGCTCATTTTTCTCGACCGTTACACTGTAAAATATAGCCTTGCAACTTTTTTGCATTAATAACCTCCTCAAATATTTTTTTTGTAGTATTAACGAGGTAGTTAGGGGTCCTTTGTAAATTTATAGTAAAATGTTGCGCAACCATTAACATGGCGTTAGTTTCTCATTATTTAACCTAATTAAGGGAATGTTACCCACCTTTAATTATCTGCCAGATAACCAACTGTTATTGGTGCAAATAACAGCACTAAAGAACCCATCAATAAGTTGCGCAATCCATCCTCTAAGATGCCTAAATATGGTGTTTTTTGCTCACTGTGGAAGCCTACTAGACGGATGTCTACACCCATAAGTTACGCAATCCACTGCCTAATATGCCTAAATATAGTGCTATTTCCTCATTATAGAAGGCAACTTAATGGATGTTCATACTCACTATTAATTAGTTGCCAGGCAAACAAATATAGTTCTTGGTGCAATACTTGATACCAAAGACCACATCAGTAAGTTGCGCAACCATTGCCTAAGATACTAACTATAGTGTTATCTGTTCATCACTAGAACAGGCGTAATTTTTTGTGTATTTTAAGGGAAAAGTAGTCTCCTCCGCAGCCGTTATTAGGGTCGTCACGCAACGCTTCTCTCCCCCACTAACGGCCGTTAGTGGGGGAGAAGCGTTGCGTGACGGCCGTTAGTGGGGGAGAAGCGTTGCGTGACGACCCTAATAACGCTGCGGAGGAGACCAGGCGAACAGAGGCGGAGGCGGGCTCGAAAGCGAGGCGAGCGCCAAGCGCGCGCGAGGGTCGCCTAAAATACGCAAATAAATACGCCTGTTCTGCAGGCTAGTTCATCACAGAAGCCAATGCAATCCAACACGAACATGGGACAATTTGGGGCATTGAATAGTCTTAAAATGCAAATAGCAAGACTAAACCATAGGCCTAGCAAAAAGAAGAATGATAGAGTGGCGAGCAGTGAAGCATAGGCACGGGAAGAAGGAAAAAGAAAGACATTTATCTTCTGTTAATGTCACCCCCCCCCCCCCCCCCCCCTACGGCCCTATTCTCCCAGAGGAGATATAGGAAACAAAGAAGAAGAAGAATGTCACACCCCTAGACTTATCCCATCCCCAGCATTTCACACAAAGTTTTTTTATCAAAGCATCAAATTCACTATACGTGACATAGTCTTTCAAGGATCCCAGTATTGCTTAAGAGTTATGGCAGAAAGGGGGTATTATACAAATTCTGGCAGACTTAGAAGCTAGAGAACGCAAACTAAGGGTTAATGTTTCTCCTATTCCTTTAATCAATCTTTTTCACTCCACAACATAATACTGAAATGCAGATAAACTAGCTTCAGATAAACAACAGAAATCACAACAAAACTAAAGAGAATTCAATCCCGTTTCTAGCATTTGACTCTAACAATTTAATCCACAGAATAATGCAGCATTATACCTAATTTACAAAAGTAATAATTATAAATTACTTAGCTACATACAGTAGTTAATTTTTAAACACAAACTATGAACTTTGCCACCATTTCCTAAAGATGGCAAGTACAAAGGGACTATCTCAATAACCTTGAAAACAGAACATCACTGAAGTTTTGAACTTAACTGGTATTGAGACAGATTAGCAGTCAAGGCTGAGAAAAATATTCAGAAAGTTTGGAACCAAATTTTCAGACCATTTACAAAAACAGGCAAATCCAGATGCACTTCTGCACAAAAACCTTCCAGTCCTACTCTTTAAGATACATGTCTCTTTTTATAATAAATCTGTCATTCTTGAAGATAGAGAAAGTCCAGGTATTTTATTCACAGGAAGTAAGCCAGAGCCGCGGCAGCACCCATGGAACCAAAGAACACAAACCAGCCAGTCTTGTACAGAACACCCATGTCAAAACCATATCCAAGATCCCATGCCTGTTAACCAATAAGAACAAAGTATCAAATCAACAAATCAATTACTTCTCTAATAATAAAATTATTACTTCTTCATTTTCTACAAGGAGACATAAAAAAATGCATCTCGAACCATCATTATCTGGGAGTCTTAAGATACAGTGAAACTTGTATTAAGAGGACACCCTCCATTAAGTGGACAGCTGTTTGAGTCCCTAAATTTTCTTCCCACATTTACTCTAAAATAAATTTGCATTCAGTGGACACCCTCTGTTTAGCGGACACAGACACCAATAGTAAGCCTTTTTGTTGCATAACATTGTTCAGTGATGTTGTTTTAAAGCTACCGGCAAGTAGATTATTCAAGATTGATGCATTGACTGACTGGAAATTTTGCTATGAGCAGTCTTTGATCTTGGACTGTGTTACAAAAGGGTTAATAATTAACTATTATTGCACAATAGATTAGGACCTGTTTAGAGCAGACACCCTGTATCAAGCAGACACCATGCGAATGTCCCAAGGTTTCACTGTACATCTCTTTACTAGTACAAAAACAAACAGCAAAGGTAATGGATAAAGTCAACAAATACCTACCAAATGTCTGATCCCATTGAATGCATGGTAGCAGAGTGGCCAAGCCAGGACTGTCTTGCCACTGAAAATAATCATGGCTGGGATTTCCAAAGCCTTTATTAAATTCAAATAATGCTCAAAGTTCTCTGGCAGTGCTAGGGCAGCAAGTGCAAAGGTGGTAGTAACTGAAAAGACAACAACAAACATGATGCTGCTCTAACTTGCACTCTGACATTCAGCCTCTCGAACACTGTCATTCCCAGCTGTGTACTAACGAACAGGCACACAAAGAAATCGGGTACAAAGTGCAATCGCATACAAAGTGTAAGCCAGCATGCCATGTGAGCCAACATGCAAACCATTCTGCTTAACTTAGATTAAAGCCTGGTTAGCCTAAATAGCAGCTACCTCACCGACCCCTCCCTTTCTCCCCCCCCCCTCCCCCCCAAAAAAAAATTTTGTTAGGTTGCAGTTAGCCTAGCAGCCAGTAGGGATTACTGGCTTGAGTCAAAGATCTTCCATACACAGCCTCAGCCGCGTTGTGCAATTCTTCAGTTGCCTTCTTGAGGAGATTTTACAATATGTAACGTCCTTAACTGAGCCACACAACCTACAGCAACTTGGATTTCCGCTATCAGATGATGGATAAATTTTCTCTGGCGTATGCAGAATATCAATGCCGGACTTTGCCACAGAACATCATATCGTTCCTGGTTTATTTAGGTGATAACACATCCCGCACTCCCATAGACTAAGTATAGACAAAATTCCTACTAGACCAGCCATCCCTTCAATAATTTAATACTCATCTCGCAGATTCTGGAAGACATGTGACCAGACCCAACCAGGGTCTCTCCTCGCTCGCTCCAGGAGGTGGTAAGACGAGAGATCTTGGGAACAAGGTTGTTTCTCCACCTCCTTTTTTTTTGCCTACTACTCTTCCACTCAACTGGGTAGTCTAGTACTTATTTAATAAGTGCATGTAAAAAACACAGTCAACACAGAGAGAACAAGAACTATTTTCTAAGTATTGATACCTGCTGTCATGGCTACTCCAGTTCCACGATGAGTTATTGAGAGCATGGCAGTCAACTGTGGTCTGATGAAGACAAGAGTACAAAAGCTATCTAGGTATCTAGTATCTAGGAATATACCTTGATGAGCATCTACAGTGGGAACCCCAAATTCAACATGTAAATAATAAATTAGCAAAGAATGTAGGTATAATTAATAAGCTAAGGCACTATCTTGATTTTCATATGCTCAAACAGTTATATTACACCCTTATTTATCCATACTTAAACTATGGTCTTGCCAGCTGGGGTGCTGCTTATAAAACTAGATTAAATAAAATCTGCACTAAGCAGAATAAATGTATACGAAACATGTTCTTTGCCCACGGCAGAAAACATGTCAACCCGTATTATAATCTTCTAGAAATTTTGAAATTTGAAAATATTTATAGACTAAAAGTATCACTTTTTACACATAAATTTAAAAACGATAAAAGTAACACTCCATATTACTGAACATTCTTACACCTTCATCAGAGATTCACCCATATAATACCAGGTATGCTGCAAATCAAAATTTCTTTAAGCCATCAGTACGCTCCAATTACGGGGTATCTACATTTAAATTCTCCGCGGTAAAAATCTGTGAATCTGTCCCGTCAGAACTTAAATGTTTTCCATACTTGCTCTTCAAAAAGCAATATAAAAAATTATTATTGACTACTCAAAACTGACCATAGTTTAACTGCTAGCTATGTAAAATAATGTTGTACGATATCAGGACATCGTTTTCCTTTTATTTGAGCTTACATGTATATATGTCTTTCCTTCTTTTATGATTGTAATATCGTGTTTTAACGTAACATGCGACCATCGCCAACTTAAATCTACATGACAGTGGCCAACTCAAAAGCCCCTTGGCTACTTTGGTCACTGTGCACAATTAAATATTGTATCGTCTAGTAAATTTCTATTTGTATTTATTCGTCCCATATTGTTGTAAATCGTGTTTTCGTTAATTTTTTTCTGTAAACAGTGTGCAATAATTAAAAACTGAAACCTGAAACTAATTGCTTGTTTAAAAAATAATCATACAAAAATAACGACATTTAATTACTCACAATATTATATTTAGGCTTTTATCCCCTCCCTTACCTAGTATACCTCCAAACCAACATATCCTTTAAGACTGGAAATTACATATTTACACTTTTATAATTATCAATTTGTAAGGCAAAGTTTTCAGTTTAATTAAAGCTTACCTATAAATTGTCAAATGAGGAGACATCGGTCTGTTAAGACGGGAATTTTTAGTCCAAAAATCCTCCTGCTTGCGAGCCAACGACGTAGTAGTAATCGGAATACTGAAAATTTAAAGAAAGACAAGTTTGATAAATTGGTCCCCTGAAAAACACAAGCTGTAGTTTGCAGATCGAAGACGTGCAAGGTGGCACAGATCAAAATTACCTTCGCGTTAACAAGCATGATGGCCGAAAACATCCTTTAGCTAATACTGAAGAAATCCTTGCAGAGTTTCTGTGTAATTAAGAAAAGGCTTTTAGCTCAGTTAGTCACAGAAAATCGATGTAATCTTACGTACCTGAGAAGGGCCGCCATCTTGCAAGACTACTGCAAGGTACTGTGGGATCGAGAGTATATATCTTTAGAAACTTGGAAAATTCGAGAAAATGTTTGCCAAAAAATCAACGTTATGCAACAAAGAAAAACGATAGAAACATAAGAAATTGTTTTATACTTTTTTACCTTCTGTAAATAATGATAAAAAAGTCTGTAATTTCCATCCGTATTACCCATAAGTCTTTTGGTGGTTTGATGCGTGCAAAGCCGCACGCGTTGCATAAGGAAGGCTGGGACTGCAAAGAAACAAGATGGCGGCTATTTTCTACTCTCGTCTTTGCGTTAGAAACAGTGGCCGACTCGGTGGGAGCTTGTCATTCTTTTGTCGGAAAACATGAATTTGAACTTGTAGTTTACTATTTTATTTGCTTATTTACAGTGAGTTCTCTTGGACGGCCTGTTATCGCGTCGTCGACCATTTCTAGCACTCCAAGAGTTCAAAGTGGTAAGCTAATAAAGTTTGTGTTTATATTTTCTCCTTTGGCCTGCTAGATTAGAATTTATTTAATACAGTGTCAATAACATTTCTTCCTTTCAGTGGTTCTGAAAAAGACAGTCCATTCTTCAGCAAAACGCAAGGCAGAGCTTGGTAAGTCATATACAGAGCTAGAGAACACGTAAGCTTACTTATAGTTATCTTAAGATCTTGCAAGCTTACAATGCAGCTGTTGTCTTCCCGTTTTATGCTTGGTTCAGTCTTGACTTTTATTTTATTTTTGTTTTTGACAATGCATGATAGTGAATATAAAACAAAGGAAAAGTTGAAATTGAACCAAGGTTAAAATTGTATCACACTTTCCCGTATCCCTTGTGTTCAATGGGACTTTCTATCTTTTCTTTATATTGGTCAAAAAATATGGTTCCATTATTTTTAGGGTGAGACGAAAATTTATTTTCCAGCTTGCTGGAAGTGGGATGTTGTAGCCACTTTTCAGTAAAATTGAGGAAATTATGTGTTTACTTTGTAGAACTGTCTCCATCTCAACCATCCACTCATTGGAAAGGAGAGCGTTATGTTAGTGTTGCTCTTCTGAGTTTGATTCCTGCTGGAATCATTTACCCATCAGCTCCAGTAGACTGGGCTCTTGCTTTTGTTATTCCTCTGCACAACCACTGGTAAGTTATCTCCAACACCATTATAGATACAACCTAAAAAATTGAAATCCCGGAGATCACCAATTTTTTTCCTTGCTTGGAAAATTCAGTCTATATCCTGGAAACTCCTGGATGATCCGGGAGACTCCTGGATAATCCAGGAGAGTTGCCATAGATGCATTGTTTGCTGGGAAAAGTTAATAACAGCTTCCAAGAAATACTATCAGTTGTTTGTTGGCCCATAGTCAGCTGAATTTCAACTGTCTGTGGGCTGTTTTTCGTTGCTGTCTGGTGGCTAACTGTCAGCTTTTTGTCAGCTAGTGCTCATTTTACAGATCTCCTACAGTCAGCCAGCTGTTTATGTGACTTTTTTTGTCCAGTGTATTGCAAGACAAACATGCCTATAGAGACTACATTTTTTTTTATTTCTCTTTTTAGGGGTGTTGGTCAGGTGCTAACAGACTACATACATGGCTCAACAATGCCGAAAGTTTCCAAGGGTATCTGGCTGGCTGTGTCAATATTACAGTTCATTGGCCTCTGCTATTTTAATTATGCTGATGTTGGCATCTGCAAGGCTGTCAGTATGATTTGGCACATGTAGAGATTGTACATGACATTTTGTTTTTGCAGTTCTTGTGTTTGTTAAAACAAGTAGTTAAAGAATTAGGATTCGGAGACAAGAGATGATGCTCCGGTTTCTTAATAATATTATTGGTATTTGTAAGATTCAAAGATGTGATGGATGGTAAAATCTAACAGTCACACCAAGAACATAACATAATGTAACTTGGTCAGTTTGTGATGATGAGATTTCTGCCAAATCTGCTAGTCTGTTCAACCTTTACCCCATTTGGAAAGAAGATCTCTAGTTTTAATATAAATAATAATAATGTAAAGGCACAACATTGATGTACATGTTGTAGGTCAAAATGAAATTCAGGTTAACCCTAATTATTCATGGATCATGAATAATTAGGGTTAGAAGACAAAGGAAAGTGAGAATCAAACTAGGTTAAAATCATTCTAACCTGAATTTCATTTTGACCTGCGACATACATTTAAAAGTTCTACTATAATGATAGCAGTTTCAGTGCTTGATCAAAGAGAGAGGTCAGGGGTACTGCTCTCTTTCCCTGCATTATAGTAACTACTTATCAACTGAGAGTGAGGTCTTTACCTGAAAATCTCAAACTGAGAGCTTGTTATATTGACCTTGCTATCGCTTGGTCAGTATGGTTATGCCAAGGTTTGAAATTTTGCCATGGCTTTTTGCTTTGCTTTTGCATGCCTGTACCGGTAATCAGCCTGTGGGCATTACAAGAGAATAGTGCCCTAAAATTAGCCAATCAGAGTGCATGAAGGTTGGAAAATTCCTCCCTCCCCCCACTGGAGTGATAAAAAGTCCACCTTCACTTTTTCCAGTCCCCCCTCCCCTGTTTTTCTGAACGCCCTTGGGGTCATCACCAAATATGTAACTAAGTTTTACTCAGATTACCAATACCGGTAATTGGTTTGTACTATCTAGTTCTACACAGGAATAGTTTGTCATTATTTTCTTGTGACAAGGAAAGTCGGTGAAATGATTTTGATTAAAATTACTGTAGTAATATGGTTATTCTGGTGTTATACAAGCCAGTGGCGGATCCAGACCTTGAGCTAAGGGGGGGAGGGAGCGGTCTTGATTTACTTGCCATGACGGCCATTTTCCCTTCAGTCATTTCTTCTTTTTTTACCCAAAATAAGATCCCTAGATCCGCCACTGCAAGCCTTTCCTTGTGCAGTAATTAACAAATAAACGTTTTAATATATGACTGTTTTACATTGTGTGCAGTCAATTTGCGGATGTAACTAAGTATAATTAGAAAGAAATTCAAAGATGGCAAATCAATTCCCATTCCAAGAAAGTCCATTGGAAATAGGCCATTTTTGATACATTAAAATTCAGCTTGATAGTGAGGCCTAGAGGACACAAACAAAAGAAATGAATAAACATACTCATTCAATGCACCTAAATACCCAGAAATTTGAGTGAAAATCTCGGAGCAGAATTTCCCTCAACTACACTTGGCCAGTCCGTGGTAAGAATTGCCCGTCTTGATGATGCTTTCTCGGGAATTCTTGAACTGGAAGCAAGCCCAGAAGAAGGTCAACCACTGCAGCAAAAAGATAACAAAGGAGAAGAAGGAAAGGCGAAAAAAAAATACAAAAACGAAACTGAGCCTAAAGATGTAGGTCACTTTCTCGAAATTTCGATCTCTGCACATGCGCGAGCAACGCGAAGCTAGTGGAAAGAAAGGCATGCTGTCATGTTGAAAGTGCCTTTTGAGGAGCTAATTTGGCGCATATCCAGGCTGAAAAAGTCCAAAAATGCGTTTTCGCGTAAAAGCTCCGGTTGTCAATGGGTTAAAAGATCTTACAGTAGTATATTAAACACCGAGAGATATTCATGCAATGAGTATTCGCGTAAAAGAATCGTAAAAGCCAGAAACCATTAACAGACTGAAACAAATGAAGAATATGGAATCTTTTGTGGCATTTTAGTAGGACTGACGTTTTGACTACCGCTCGTACTGCAAGTGTGGCTGCTGCGTGCAAGGAACCCGAGGGAACACGATGTGTGATCTGCAGATACCTTCCTCTACATAATCTTCACCAATCTGGCGAGGTTTGTAGAACATAGGACAATTTGCAAAAAAAATCGGGACTTTTTTTTCGGACAAGAAAAGTCTCCAAAAATAAATATTTACAGTAGAGTATAAGACTTCTAAGTAGCTCCGAAGCCCTTAGTTGCCTTGATGGGGCGAACTCTTACTGAGACACAGATTGAGATGCGTAAGAATTCTTGTTACTTTCTCGTTGGTGTATCTGTAAAGCCTTGAGGGTATAGTAAATTAAAAACAGCATAATTCACGATTTGTAGGCGCCAATTTACTCTAATATGTTATGTTTCAGCAAAGTGCCCAAAATTTTTGTCCGAAATGTGATAAAAAGTGTCCGAGAATTGAGACGTCCGAACTTTTTGGAAGAACGTATGAAATCACTTTATTCCACACCCTCCCCACCCCATCGCATCGAGGGATCATTTAGTTTCCAAGCCTTAATACAAACGGCCTGGTTACTCAGCTTTACACCTGTTCGCGCCTGGTTCGTCATCTATAAATTTGACTTCCTGTGAAACAAAAGATCAAGCGAGCTAATGATGGAAAGGTTTTCCATCATGGATCTCAAGAAAGAAAAAGAATCCTCATGATAATGTGGTTAAACTGTACTTAGCTCTAAAGAGGTGAAAAGCGATAATTGGCGCGAAATTGACGCCAAGCGCAAACCGCCCAGAAATTTATTCTACGGTTCGTGTGCTTTTCGCGAAATGCCCGACGAAAATCAGTTCTGTCGTAACTTCAAAAGGAAAACAAAGGACACAGACAGATAGGAAAACTTCTCTAAAGCAGGGGAATGGAATTCGACCACGTCTTACGGATAATTGGCGAATTTGGACCTCATCAAAGGAGATTGTATGCTTTGCTAAACTTGTCTCTTATTCCCGCTGCATTTCAGCTTCTTTTACAAGTTTTCGTTGGCGCGGAGCCAAGCTGGGTTTGTGTGAACTCTTCCTCAAACGAAACATGCCCGAAGAATAAATCGCACTGCTTGGACATGCAGTATACTTCTAAATTTACTTCAATCGTTACAGAGGTGAGTAAGCCTGTTTTTCTTTTTTTTTTAATTTATGAATCGCGAATATTTAATAGCCCTTGTTGAAAATCAAAATTTATGCATGGCAGATGGGTGACCCAATTCACTGATTTTAAATCGATTTCTTTTCCTTAAAGGCAAGTTACAGCCTTGCCATTTCTCTTCAACTTCAGCATTCATGATAACAAATATATCCTTCTATTCCATTCGTTTAAGGCTATCATGGCTATTTCTTGTTGCTAAGTTATGTTTTTGCCCCGCTAAAATTCGCCCGCTGACAAGGTTGCATTGTGCATATGATTTTTTATGAAAGCTTATACTTGTTACCATCATTAATAACGACGTCTCCCTCAAATAATTCTCTACAATTTAATCCCTAATGCGACCTGCAAGTTATTTTCTGTTTTGAATGATTTATAATCATTCTGTGTGGAATGAATTTGACGGAAAGAGTGAAAAGGAAACTAATTTAAATAAATTTAACGATAATTAATTCATAGCATAAGTTCAGAACAGAAGATTATTTTTTTATAGTCGATTAATCTGATATTTGATTGCTCAGCTGTGAGCCCCTGTCTAGGCCAATAGAGGCCCTTATTAAGTATGCAAATAAGATTTTTGGGTTTAAAGTTTTGATTTCCCTCTGTGGGTAGCTATTCGAGATGTGGGTCGTGTTTTAGAAGGCATGTTTTAAAGGGATTAGTATATATAAGATTTATTTCTGTTATATTGAGTAGTTTTCCTTTTTTTATGGGAGAAAAAAGGGTTGAACAAATTGACTTACCGGTAGGTTTTGCGGATATTACTTTTTCTCAGCTGTTCGAGGAGTGGTAATTAACTGTCATCGCTGTTGTTTCAGGCCCCTGAGGTCCCTCTTCAGTCTGGTTTCTAACGCAATAATTGAATGTTTGCTTGTCGGAGTTTGAAGGAAGGGGTCTTTTCATCTTAAAAATCTCTTTAAATGCATATTTCTGGATAACAGCTTGTAGCCCTTGAGTTATTAAAGAGAATACATGTAAATGCATACACCAGCAAATAATGTAATGCATGATTTTAAAGCATTTGTTTTTGTTTTCAGTGGAATCTTGTCTGTGAAAATGCTTACAAAGCGGACTTGGTTCAGTCAGTCCTTATGGCTGGAACTTTGTTTGGAGCTCTAATTCTTGGAGCATTAGCAGACAAATATGGAAGGAGAAAGATTTGGTACATTTCATTTACAGGGCTTGTCATATTTGGCTTTGCAAGCTCGTTTGCTCCAACCTACAGAATATATGCTTTACTCAGATTTCTAACTGGATTTTGTATTGGTGGTGAAATATTATCAGCTTTTGTTCTGGCAACAGAGCTAATTGGTCCTTCGTACCGAGGATTTGCGGGAACAATGGCACAATGCTTTTTTACAACAGGGCTATTAATTCTTCCCATTGTAGCGTATCTTGTTCGTGACTGGAGGACGTTATCTGTTCTGCTTTCTTTACCATTTTGTGTTTTTATATTGTTTTTTAGGTGAGTTAAATTTAGTTTTTCCCTTTTTGTATAACAGTTTACTGTCAGTAATAGCAATGCCTTCAAGGGAGGTCGAGGGGCATCCTTTTTATGTCCACACCCCCTCTCCCAACAGTCAAACTTTACCCCCTAAAAGATAAAAGTACTGATGTGATACTCTTGTCTGCAGAATTAAACTTTCTTACCCCTTACTCTTCCAAACACGCTAAAAAATATTCAAAGGTGAAACAATTTCTATGGAGAAGCCCCCTCAAAAGTGAATTTTTAACCCCCTTCAGGAAATCTCAAGACTGCGGCAAGGAGTGGGATGGGGGGTAAATAAACTCAATGGCAATCATTTGGTGAGATTCAACTCACACATTAATTTTAATCCTTTTTTACAAAGAATTGTTCCTGAGTCAGCTCGGTGGCTTGTAATTCGTGGTCGTCTGGCTGAAGCTGAAGATATCCTATCTAGTATAGCCAGAAAAAATGGTATAGCTGTTCCCAAGATTCTGCTCCAAGTTAGTCGTCCATTGTCTGTTGTTGGAAACCGATATGGCTGCCTGGATCTGCTGTCTAATTTAAAGATTGCTAAAATTACAATAGTTCTGTTCTACTTATGGTGAGTTTTGAATAAAATGTTCCGAATAAATGCTTGCAATAACATCAGTTCTAGCTATCTACCGTAAATCTACTGGTAATAACAAACGTAAAGTTCCAGCTTTTGATTGGATCATTTTTACGTACATTCTGTCCTGCACTTAGTAAATTCTGCGCAATAATCCATAATATCATGGACTCTGAGTTCCTCTGTAGCAGTCTCCGCTCTGAGCGACTCCATTCCTCACTAAAGTTAAAAAGAGGACTTGTCGATTGGCCATTGACCCTTCTGGGTGTAAACTGTGGTTTCATTCTCACTTGTTGGACTGCAAAACATTCTGTCAATCTCAAGCTACACAACAGTGTTTGTAATTTAATCCTGTTAAAGAATGTTATAAAAAATATTTCCCAGTATTTGTGTGTTGTGATTGTAGGTTTGTGAACACACTGGTTTACTATGGCTTATCTCTCAACACCAAGCATCTGGGTGGCGACATTTATAAGAACTTTTTCTTGTCAAGCCTTATGGAGGTCCCTGCATACTTAACAAGTGTTTGTCTCATTAATTGGTAAGGATGGATTTATTGATGAATAATTATTACTGTTTTCAAGCAACAGACTTTGTTACAGAATTCATGCTTTGTCTGTGTGTGAGTGGTGTGTTGTGACAAGATGGGATCATATTATTGCAATGGATTAGATCTTAGTTTTTAGTGACAACAAACCATTAGTGAGACTAGTATCTTAGAGCTTGTAGTGATCTGGATACAAAATGTAGTGTTAAAAATGTGATATGTCTATGCGTAGTGAATGCTTGGGGTGAGGTGGGGAAGTGGAGCAAGTTCTTGAAAGTCTGCACGGATTAACAATAAATTTTACAACCATTTTAACCAAATTTGTAATTTAAATAAAAGCATATAAACATTAAAATTATGAATGAAAAAGAAACTTCTCCTTTCAGGGTGGGGCGACGTCGAAGCCTGTGTTATTACATGATGATAGGAGGAACAGCATGCTTGGTTTGTTTATTTTTTCAAACAGGTGTGTAACATCACAGGTACCATGATAGTAATCATTGGGTCATCATCATCATCCTAATTCTCATCCTCATCGTCATCGTCATCTCATCATGTTCGCTATGATAATTTTAAGTACACTATTTGCATTATTTAACATTTTTTTCTTTGGTTGTCCTTAGGTACTAAACCTGTCTACAGGGTGTTGACAACGGTGTTTGCTATGATTGGCAAGTTTGGAATCTCTGCATCATTTGCTGTCATTTATATTTATTCAGCAGAACTTCTCCCTACAGTAGTAAGGTAATTTGCAGACAAATTGTTATAAATAGTAGCCTCTTTTGCTGTTGTGCAGTTCCAGAAAACATCCATACTCCCCCACAGAAGGGACTGGAATTTCCTGGGGGGTAGAGGGGGAGGGAATTCTGTAAGACCAAACAATTTAAAGATATGTATGAAGCCTAATTGGACTTTCCAGAGGGGTTGGAAGGGAGTCTTAAAAAATCTCTTCTGTGGGGAGGTATGGATATTTTCTGAAGCTACACATTAAAATTTTAGCCTTTCTGTTAAGTGAATAACTCAGAATACAAATGATTGTAGGGAATCTTACCTCAAATTTTTACTTGGGAAATAATGTCTTTAATGGATAGTCCATTGCTGTGAAGAGGCTAATTAGTAGTTTTTTCATCATAGAAATGTTGGAATGGGTGTGTGCTCCATGGCATCTAGACTAGGAGGGATATGTTCCCCTTTTGTGGTTTTCTTGGTAAGTCAAACCTTATCTTAAAGGGAGGGTTTCATGGTTTGGTGCAAGTCTGTATTATTTATTCACCTGTGCACACTTTTTGGCACAGACCCAGTTTTTCATTGTTTATGAACCAAATTATTGTTGTAGAATAACCACAGAATAAATCCAAAACTAAATTTGAGGGTCAACAGTGTCTGTAAAACCCACTGCAATCTTCTGAGAATTTTGTTCATCTGTCATTCTGCCACAGCTGACTATAGCATGTGATTACTGAACTTCATCTGAGTGGGGTTTTTAAAGCAACAACATTGATAAAAAACGAACAAAAGGATTGTGATTTAGAGACATGTGCCGAACTGTGAAACCCTTCCTTTAAACTTCCATGAGTAATGTTCACCAGTTCTTGATGTTTTATATACACTTCCAAGTTCAAAATTGGAATTCTCCTTACTGATTGCCATGCTATTCTTTTATTTGTCAGTTGTAAGAATTTATTGGAACATTACGGTAACCATAAAATATGTTACTTAGTTGATGATTTTCTTTATTCTTGTCAGCTGTTTGCTTGATAATGTATTGGTATTGGGATGAGAAATTAGAGTTTGATCACTCCTGGGCTAGTGGCCAGTTAGTGCATGGCTGTAAAAATGCATGTCTTGCTACTGTTAAAAAGGCTATAATTAAACTAACCATGGTAAACAATTAGGTGTCCCCTAAAGTTAAAGTTCATTCTTTTCCAACCAGTCTATTTTATTTACTTTTTCGTAATTTTCTATAATGTAATCTATTTGTTTATATAAAAGTTTATGATAAAGATCTTATGGACTGGCTTGCTTAGACTAGCACGAGCTATCTGCGGGCCAATCTAACTATAAATATGTAAATTAAGAACAAAAGTAAAGAGAGAGTCTAACAGAGACTGGAGATTGAAGATTGTAAAGGAAATTTGGCGAACCAGCATATAATTTTTGCATTGATTTTGTTAGATTGAACATTGTCTATAAATTATTTAACTATTTTTTGAATTTATTTCAGGGGATCTACACACGCCCTCTACCCATGATGATATTTGGAATGTGTTCATTTGCAGCGGGGCTGTTGAGCCTCGTATTGCCAGAGACTTTGAATAAGCCACTTCCTGAGAGCTTAGAAGAGACTGGGTTTGAGGGCATGGAAGGCATGTCATATGAACAGTTGGAAATGGAACAGTTCACACATTGTTATGATAATGATGATGCATTCCAAGCCAATGATTCCGATTTTGATGACGACATTGTTAATGAAAAGACAACATTCATTTAAATATAATAATAATTATAATAAATGATATTTAAATAAATAATTATTGTAATAGTTATTTATTTATTATTATCTATAATAGTCATAATTATTATTAAAAATAATGCTTCGATTCCAGAGAACTTAATATTTAAACAATAGGAAATAATATGGAACTTTGCTGCACCAGAATGGGGCAGTTTGACATGCGACAGAAGCTTATGAAAAGATACCAGTAGAAACGCCTGATAAAAAGTATATTTTTTCCGGGGGGGGGGGGGTACTTGGGTCAATTATCGCTGGGTATGTGCCGCTGGCCACTCAGAACCCCTACCCCATTATAGTCTTTTCTGTGGGCCAGTTATAGACCCCATCTTAGTCACTTTTGGGCAAATGTAATTTTCGCGATCCCAACTTAGTCACTTATTGTTTATGCCTCTACCTAATAGAGCCTTTTAAGTAGGTCATCCTAAAATGAATTGACACATTTGTTAAATTGAATGTAGAACACTTTACTCTTCACCTACGGCTGAAACATTCTAGTACATTTACTAACCGCAAGTATTTACAAATGTACCGTCATAAATAGTTGAAGTGCAAACATTCTTCTTTAACCGGAACGTCATAATAGTTTCTTACGTGGACAAAAAGAAATAGCCGCAGAATAGCCGGAAGCCGGATAAATACCGTAGCACGGATGATTTGTTGAACTTTGTTCTGGACCCAGGGGCTCTGCACTATTGTGCAGGTTGTTAATGTTTAAGTTGCTATTTCATTAATGGAATTCAAAATGAGACGACTGTTAAATATTAAAAACAGCACGAACCATTTTTTAGCCGCTTATCTTCTTATTTTTAAATCCTTGCTTACCAGAATTTCCTTATCCCAGAAATCTCGAAAATATGCGACCCCATTCTAGTAACTCTACTAAAAATGTAACCCCATTATAGTCAGTCCAGTCGTGAAAATGCGACCCCATCCAGCGGCACATCCCCAGTAGCCTCTTATAAGGAAGTACCCCCCCCCCCCGGGCATTTTGTAAACAGGAAAAGATTTCTGAAACTGTCAGTGTTGACATTGTTGACTATTTTGGCAAAGAAATCTTTCGACTGAAGACAGTGCATGGTATTGCCTTTTGTTAGTAACATTAATTTGCTGTTAGTTGCAATTCAAAGTCATGTCGTGTTGCAAGTTTAAAATTAAATAAGATGCACTCTCAGGGAGGGGAAAAAAGTATGAAATCTCTGTTTTCTCTAAGGAAATTTAATGCAGATATTTAAACCTCATTAAAGGTCAAAATGCTGTTAAGATATTGGGTTAATTGCCAATTAATCTCTTACCCAGACCTCACTCTGTCAGCTGTTTGACCATGAGAGGTCTGGGTTGGAGATTAAGGTATTTTGTTGAATGTCCATGCCATTCATTTATTTCCTACGTTTTTTTTTTTTGCCTTTATTTCCTTTTTTGAACATTGGAAGAAATATATTTGCAAGTACATTGGACATGCCAATGATGTGTGTTTAAATCAATTCTAAGGGGATATTTTGATTAGTCTGTGAAAGTAGTCAGCAGTTGTGTAGTTACACAGAGTAAGAACGGTATAGACTTTTCAGTGTTGTCATAAATAATGGGGTTCATTTATTTAGCAATGTTTGGTTAAATTTTGTTATATAACCTATTTAATTATGTTGCTACAAAATTACTCAGGACTTAAATGTGTGCATGTCACATGCTAGATATTTAATAGAATCGCATAATTGAATAAAATCTTGCATTCTGATTGGTTTACGAAGCGAGGTATTTAGCGTGGAATTGCTAGTTGAAAACGAGGCTAAATGATATTGTTTCGCATCTACGTAACAACTGTCGTCAAATTGTAACACAACAACTGCAAAAAAGTTTTTCTACAATGGCTTTTTCTACAATTTTATTCAATTATGCGATTCAAGGAAAATTCATTACCTGACTCGTGAATTCCGCGTTAAATTGCACTTGAAAACCGATATCGCACTCAACGCTTCGCGATTCGTGCGATATCGGTTTTGGCGTGCAATTTAACGCGGAATTCCCTCGCTAGGTAATGAATTTTCCTATATAGTAGAGACATACAAAGGAAATATTACATATTGATAGAGATTACTGTGTTTAACAGAAAGTTAAGTTGAAAAGAGAGTTAGATTAAAAAAAATCGCGATATCAAGTATAGATATTTTGAACAAAACGAGAGCAGAATTTTCACAAAAAAATGACATTGATCTTTATGAAACTGAATACAAGTCCTGTTAGCCAACAATGTTTTTAGTTTTGTTTATTTTCTCATGGTAATAACACTGTTGAAACATCATCTCATATCTGATTGGCCAAGAAAAACAATGGTTTGTACGTACAAATTTGGCAAAAGTCATTGAAGACTTCTGAAAGAAACAGGTTTGTCTTAAATTATGGAACACATTACTTGCAAAAAATTCAAACGATTTTAATTTCGAATTTAAAAAACTGTCCAAATATAAAACCGTCCGAGATTTTGAAACGTCCGAAATATTTAAAGTGCAGTATAAAACTTTAAAGTAGCTCCAACGTTCTTTGCTTAATTTCTGTCGGGCTTTATGGAGCGAATTCTAGTTGAGACGCTGCTTGGCGTGCGTGAAGGCTTGGTAGAATTTGTGCTATTTCTCTCGATGAATTTTGTAAGACCTTGAAGTTGCAGTAAAACTATCATCCTTTGATAATTCGTGTTTCGTAGCCGTAAATTTACCTCTGTTACTTTAGCTATGTTTCAGCAATGTTTCCGAAATCTTTGTCCGAAATGAAATAAAAAGTGTCCGAGATTTTAACGTCCGAATTTTTTTGCAAGTTACTGTTAACTACCTAAAAACAGTCTTCCTTGTATGGCAAAATTTAGAGCACAATACTTGCGAGGGATGCTGCAATTTCTTGTTTGTGTCGTATTGTTGCACGTATTTTCAGAAAAATGTGCAAGACTGGCAATTTTCATGGCTCCCGAATGCGAGGCTAAGCATGTTTTCCCGGTTTGGTGCAGAAGTAGCATTTGTTGCAGAAGAAAATGTCTCTGAATTTCTTCCACAGGAAACAATAAGTTCTGTAAGTTCGATACTACTTCAACCTGGTCATTACAGACTCACAAGGAGACCAAATTCATGCGATCATAGTCATCATAAAATAAATAGCTAACAATTAAATATAAATTTTCGCTGTGAGGACCGGGATCGGAATTCTCATCGCTATAGATTGAAAATTTTGGTAAACAGTTGGGGTGTTCATGACAGAAAGCCAATATTTTTAACCGTCAAATATCAGGTAGTTTTAAGGTTGAATGTGAAGAGAAAAAACGCCCTTATTCTGTCAACAAAAACCAGTCATAAAATTATTTTTAAGATTAATCAAACAGCCTTGCTTAATTAGTGTTCTTCATATCCTACATAGGAGCAAAAGTTGTGAAACCAAAACCACCTAAATGACCAAAACTTGGCCTAGAAACCTCACGAGAAGCAACGAAACACATTCCTGAAACAAAGGGCATAGGTGTATTTTATTCACACCCCTTCGTATTTTTTAGAACCGTTTTTCCCATACAAATCCTTATATTTCGACTGCTGCGTAACCAGTGGTAACTTCAGTAATTATGGGCATTTCCATTTCCACACATTTGACACCTAATTCAAATTTTCCGACGAACATCTCGCCCTTGTTCATGGGAGCTCCTCTCGGGAAGTTAATGTGTAAGAAATAAAAAGAAATTTGATTCCCGTCACGAGTTATTTAGCCTGCGAACGCAGACGTATTTCCGGCGGTTACTTGGTTTTGCCGAAAATATTGTTTAAAAATAATGTTTGAAATTCCTGTCCTATTAAGTCTTAAGATACCTCCAGCCTGAAAAAGGTGCACCTTGAGCCCGGGGGGGGGGGGGGGGATACTTAACAAAGTTTAATACGGGGAGGCTCCGCCCCAAGGTCCAACCTCTTACCTTTTTATATACCATTTTGGCAGAAAAGGTACCCCTTTTATGTACCTTTTATTGAGAAAAGGTAACCCTTTCACATACCTACTTTAGAACACTGCACCCCATTTCTAAGCCCTTCTTGTTGTCATTTTCATGTAGTGCTTAATAAATAAACTGATACAGCCATAAGTGCGTCTATTCGAAATACTTTAATTAAAGGCCCTTGTAAATACCTAAATGACCGATTTCCCTACCCTTTTATATACCTCAACTTGTGAAATCCCTACCCTTTTATATACCTGAAGCCTGAAAAAGGTACCCGTTTCGGGCGGACCCTCCCCGTGTAGGCCGTTATAGGGAGTACCCCCGCCCCCCTCTGGGACCTTGAGTCAGTTATAGGGAGAAGTCCCTCAGCTTGATGCAATACAATAGTGAGGGTACTACACTGTACATATTATAGTGTATGCAAGTAAAATAACAATAATTTTCTTTCTTGGAAAGAAAAATTATCGTATTTTATTCCTCTATTTCTTGGTAGTAATTGTCTGCGCTAATCTCACTAGCAACGCAGTAACATTCAAAAGGATTGCATATATGTCTATTCTAACAGTTTTTGCGATGATTACAGAAAATCGAACATACTCATGTTGGCAATAATTATCAAGCATTCTCCTCTCATAATTCAAATTTTGATTTCATTTTGTTGAAATCTTGCATTTCTAGGAGCGAAAAAGCTAATTACAGTTTTGACAAGATGTGCATATTAATGCATTTAAAAACACTCCTAGCCTACAACAGTCTTCAGTCTTTTATTTAGTGAGAAATTTTGCTCTGTTAATTGCCAAGTCAAATCTGTGGTCAGACATTAGTAAATGTGACCAAAACCATTGTTATTTCAGATTAGTGAATCCAAAGAAAGCCATACGCTAGAATTCCGGAAGGATTTATAACTCCGAATGGGATAGGGCTGAGATTGGGACTTGAAACGGGAATAGGACAACGACTTTGCAGCGACTTTGCCTTGCAATTCGCCTTGATCGGAACATGAAATTAAGACCTTTTAGCATCCGGTGTACCGCTGGAATCTTTAGACAGTCTTTTAAATCGAAGAGGCACATTGCCGTCAAACTCATTTTGGATTTCTCTCGTAATTTCGTCAACTTTATTCAAGGCATTCTTCAAACGCACAAGGCGATTGTAGCACTTCGTGCGGCAAATGGCGAGCTTTTCGCACCTCACATAAACAGATAAATCAACGTTTGTTGCATGTTTGACCAGTGAGGAAATATTTAAACCACTTTTGCCAAAGACATTCATCTTTTCTTTTGCAACTGGAAAGGACTTTTTGCAGAGAATACAAATTTCGCCCCCAAAGGGAATTTTCTTTGGCGTTTCGTTCATGGCTATAAGTATGCCAGAGCTGGAAATCCGGTTTTTTCTGTCGCGCGCAGTCACGCGCGAGTGGCTGCGAGGAGCACTTGAGTTTCATTCTAACAAGGAATCTGATTGGCCAAAGGGAAAACAATAGTCATTACGTCACAGAAATCATTTCCTGGCTCGGGTTCGCAGACGTTATTTTCGGCAAAACCAAGTGACCGCCGGAAATACGTCTGCGTTCGCAGGCTACGAGTTATTCGAACCTTTCACCAAAACATGGCCGTGAAATCGTTTGTGTTGGTAGTCTTTCTCATTGTGTGTCTTGTTTGGGGAAGCAGCGCGAGCCACGATGAAGGTAAGTTGATTATGTTCTGCTGCATTTTCTGTAAGTAATTTGCGCAAATGATGCGCCCGGCTTTGATTAATTTAGGAAATTTAACCTTTGCACCTCCGGTCGATCGATATTAAATTCTCGCATGAAATGTATATAGATAAACTAACTCGTAATGGAAGCCCCAACTCCTGTTACTATGTATTGTGCATGTATTTTACCTCACGTGTGTTGAATTTGGCCAAATCAAAGCGAAAGCAGCTGTTGCACATGGAACTGGTCAGCTCAAAAGACCACCACAAACTGCATAATATCAAGCCAAGGTTTAATAGTTATTTGATTTAAAAGAAATACATTTATAATTCGCAATCAGAACAAACGCAAATAAAATATTTATATCGTAACTAAATTCAGCAAACTTCAATCAAACTTGATTCTGTGGAGGTCGTTACAACAGTCGCACCTCACGGCTTAGCCTTAGCTTAGTCTTTAAACGGATTCTCCAGGTAAGCTGGTTTAACAGACAGACTAAAAATTTTTTCGCACATCGATTCTACTGAAAAACTGGTTTGAAATTCAATAAGCTATCGCTTTTAAATCAATGTATGTCAATCACGATTCTTGTCATCAAATAAATCTGTCAATAAGAGGTAACGCCTATTTGATCAACGAAACAACAACAAGTAAGTTAGGTTCATTCATAAGACATGATGGCAATAGGAGTTCTTACACGTTGTGTCTACTATGAGACTGGACAAATTTGATTGTTCGGTTTAGTAGAGCTAGAAATCTTGGCATTATCATGACTAGGTTGAAGACTTGCTATTAAAGTCATTACGCATTCAAAACATTCGGTCGAAAGTGATGAGATCCCAGGAATACCAACTACCATTTTATATGGGAGACTCCTTCCTGAGGTACAAAAGGAGGCACGTGACTCAGCTGTCTGCGGTTTGAACAATAGTTTTACCTTCCCTTTTGTAATTTTTCACCCAAAATAAAGAAGCTAAAACAAGGAAGTTTCATGCACAAGCTGCATAGCGCAATATTCACATAGGCGATTTACCTAGTCTACACTGGTCTGCACAGAGAACAGGCGATTTGGGGGAGACGCAGGGTGAAAAGAAACATTTAGCGGAGACGAAGGGTGAAAAAAAGGGTGGGCGCCGGAGCGCGATAAACTAGCCTGGAGCGCAACAGCGGGTGTGAGAAAGATTAGTCTAGTTCCTGAACTCTACCTTGCCCGTTTGATTTAACAAATTGACGTCAGTTTTTCACGCGTCTGTCCTGCTATTGATCATAAATTTCGTCATCACATTGCCAAAGTAGCTGTGGATCCACGAGGCGATAGTCGAGTGGATCCGCAGACTACTTTGACAATGTGATGACGAAATTCATTGTCAATAACAGGACAGACGCATGAAAAACTGACATCAATTTGTTTTTTACGATAACAAATGGTCGAATTCCCCGCTCTCGCTCGCTGACGCGTCGCACGAATTTCAAATCCATGTGTCTGTCCGCATATTGACGATAAAAATTAGCTAATGAGCGCGCGAGAATTTCTGCAGTTATCGTAAAAAAACTAGGAATTTATCCCTTATATAGAGCGGCAAAGAGAGAGTTCAGGGACTGGAGACTAGAGAACGATCCGCTTGACTGAAGCTAACTTGCTTCCACTCTGGGCACCAGACTTCTATCTACGCCCTCTCCTCCGTTAAACACCCTGTTCTATAAAAGGCTACATATATTGACGTGACTGTTTTTCAATCAGAGTCTGTCACCAAGAAGGTAGATGAACTCTTTGAGAAGATTGCGAATGATTTGGCGGGAAATGACGAATGCCAATCGATGGATCTACCTGGAGACTGCAGCATAACTGATGACTGTCTCGAGATCACGTGCAGTGCGGACTTTGCCGGGAAAATCACCACTATAACGCTAACTATAAACAGGTATGGCACGTATTCAAAAATAAAATAACTGATTGCATGATTATCAACAAATATCTTGCGAAATGAACTGAATGTGATGTGATCATTTGGTTTATAATATTACCTTCAATCAAGCATTCATTTTAACACCAGGCCCCGGTTGTTCAAAGGCTGGATAACGCTATCCGCCGGATAAATCACTATCCAGCGGATAAGTGTTAACAAAACAAACCGCGCTATCCACTGGATAGTGATTTATCCGGTGGATAGCTTTATCCACCTTTCGAACAACCCGGGCCTGATCTATTAACACCAACCCCGAATGTATCCAACAAGGCGAACTTCCTCTCCCCTCTTATTCCACGTTTTCTTTAGTACTTCCCCCTCCCCGCCTCATCTACAACAACTTTTAGCGCCTCCGACCGACTTCCGACTGGAATGAATCTCGTCTCAAGGGGGAGATCAGCATATTCAGGATCATGTAACAGCTCCATTTGTTGCATATGTCACTACTAAAGAAATAAATGTTCTTCTCCAGGTGTGATGAGCCGGCTACCGTGACCATTAACGTGAAAGTCAACGGTGAAGACATCGATTGGACGCACGTTTTCACTTCCGGTGATGAACTGGCTGTCCCAGGACTGGGCATTGGGATAAACAACATCGCCAAGGCCGGCTTGTTTATTAAAGTCAAGATTGAACCGGAAGGCGACATGTTAACCGTAAAGGTTGGATTACACAAAATGCAGATATGTCTTCAACTGGGGGCGGGGGTGTGGGAGAACACAAATCTCGTCTGGTTTCCAGCAACCTTTCTTGTATTCCAATCACAAGTTCACTGTTGTCCTCACAAATATTCCGAAAGTTGTTTTGTCAGCATCACGCCATATCATGATTTGACGCGGCAGTATGCCCAAGGTTAAAAGTGTCGTTACAAGTAGACAAGAGTTTCTCAGTGTTGTTTTAAAACATCAAAACTACCACTATCTAGCTTGAGTATCTCCAAGTTTACGAGGTCTTACGAGCACTCTGTTTTATTTTTGCAGACCTGTTGCCAACGTAGCCGAAAGTAAACGCGTTGAAATATTTTTTGTTGTTGTTTATGTGTCAAAGGTAACCCTGGAAGGAGGAACAAAGATTGGACCGATTTCTTTCTTCCCTCTAAAGCTAACACTTGTGAAACAAGAGTTGCCAGTCTCTACGGATTACTGCGGTGAGAACTGAGAAAACGAGTTTCACCTTATTTCGGTCTTAGCAGGAGCATGGTTTTTGTTATGACTCTAGCTCGAGTCTATGGCCGCTTGTCCGGACACAATTAATTTGGTTCATCATTGGAGGTCGAAACATGCAATGGAGAAAAACCTTTTTTTCCTGAGGCCCCTCTAAAGGGGGGAGGTATCTGAGTATTCCACATCCAGTAATTTTTTGCCTTAATATCCCGTATCCCGTTTTACCTGATCAAATATCCCCATATCCCATTAATTTTCTCCCAAACTATCCCGTATCTTGTTAATTTTTACCCGTATCCCGAAAACCCCTAATAGGGCCTCTTTCCTTTTTCGACAGATTTTGTTGGCTGGTGGGAAGCACGAAACACCGCTGAACGCATAGTATTGCTGCTGGGGGTTTTGCTGCTGGGCTTGTTAATCATCTCTGGCTGTTGCTGTTGCTGTTGCTGTTGCTGTCGGCCATGCCGCAGGAAAAAGTTTGGACCCGTTGTTTGATCAACACCGTATGGTGAGGGCGTACTATAGCCCCTTCAATGAACACAACATACAGCGGAGGACCCAGATGTCGCCTCCCCCCTCCATTATGCCTGATGTATAGGGCGGGATTATAGTTTTAAGCTCCTTCTCGGGGTAGAAAAAGGGGGCACTTTCACTTGATTTCACTCCACCTACCCCTCCCTCTGCTCAAAAAAAACCCTCTGGATCTGCTACTAATGAGGAATTTTCAGGAAGTTGTCTCCAATGAACTTTTCAATACGTTAAAGATTGAAAGCAAAAAATTACGAAGACTGGCATGGAGCCCTGCTAGCCTGCGTGCAAAACGTCTACTTTTCAGTCTTTCTACGCGGAAATTCCACGCGCGTTTTCTCTAATTAAAATTCTAATAATTTAGCTCGCCTTGTCTGAAAGGAGGAGGCCTGCACCTAGGCCAGAGCTCTGCTGTTCCGTAAGAGGAAATTAGATTTCGCTGGTATAAACAAGCCAGGTGTAATCCCAACACTTATTTCACGAGTGTTTCTCTTTATCTCGTAGGTTCTAAAGAATTCACCCGACCTTCAATCACTCAGTGCTGAATCCTGGTGACTTCTCAAAATCCAGAAACGAGACTTCATCACTTAAATTTAGTATGACTTAATTAATGAACGGAAATTGTAAAACTGAAGTGATTGCTGAGATACAAATGTTATTCCTTTGAAACAATATCCCATTTGAACAGAGTAATAAGAAAATGAGAACATCTTGGGTTTGCACAGAAAAAAGAAAACTACCACTGTGGCCCGAGGTAATTTTCATTCAAATTCTTACTGTGCCCGCCCTAAACAGCGATCACGGTCATTGTTTTGATTTTCTGATTGGCTGGTACGTTCTGTCACTTAGGTTTAGGCTTGTCAGTGACAGAACGGTACGACTTGTTAGTGTCTTTGATACTTTGACCAGCGGAGTTGAAATGTTCACGGTGCCACTGGACACCCTGGAGTGTTGTTGGGTATGCTTCGCAAATGTTCATCAAATCGACCCCTGAGACTTCGCCCAGTTTCATCGATGTAGATATGGGAGCATCTGTGGCAGGATATGCAGTACACAAGATTTTCCGACATGCAGGTGAAATGATCGCGGATGGTGAACGTGCTTTTAGGGTCTAGTATCTCAGTGAGAGGATTGTTGAACTCACCAGTGTGACACCGAAGGTTGAAGGTTCTTTAACATCGCGCTTATCTACGAAGTAGGCCAGCGCTTGCAATCCGCAGTCATTTGGAATTATAGTGGAATGCCGATTTCTCGAACCCTCATTTTTTCGAACCTCCCGATAACTCGAACCAAACGTCGTTCCCTCTCCTCAGTCAAACACTGTAATTTTACCCCCGATTTCTCGAACCAATTTGCGTTTCCCCTGGAGGTTCGAGAAATCGGGATTCCACTGCACTGTGTAGAGTGACTTGAAGTCCTGGTGAAAAGAAAAGTGATGATCAGGAGTAGCGGAATCAAATCTGAATGATTCAAAGATGTGGAGTGCATGGTTAGTGTCTTTAACATAGGTGGGAAGACTTTTAACAAAAGGAGCCAGAACTTCATCGAGATAGGCAGAAATGTTCTCCGTAGGGCAACTACAAGCAGATACTATCGGTCGTCCGGGGTTGTTGGGCTTGTGTATCTTCGGTAGAAGATGAAAACGGGATGTGTGCGGTGTGGTGACGACTCGATTCTTGGCTGAGGGTGGTAGTGCGCAGGTAGCAATCATTTCATTAACCGTGGATTTCACTTTCTGTTGATAATCTTGTGGCGGATCAGCGCTGAGTTTTTCGTAGAATCTTTGGTCAGACAGCTGTTTTTGAGCCTCTTGGATGTAAAGAGGGCGTGCCCAAACGACAACAGCTCCCCCTATATCAGCCCGCTTAATTACCACATCAGTGCGTTGTCTGAGGTTACGCAAAGCCGGGCGCAAAGCTAGCCTCTCAGCTTGCGACAGATTCGCATAACGGTGTAAGAGATCTTTAAACATCCAGTATGTTGACAAATCTACGACAGCGGTCAATATAGTGATCAACAGCCGAGAATTGGCCTTCGGGAGGTGTTCAATTTGATACCTTGGCATCAAACTTCGCAAAAGAGTCCGTCTCTGCAGGTGGTGCATTATCCGTTAGATTGTCTGTTTCACCGTGAAAATGACTCGTAGACTGCGAAACTATTTCTCACAATCAGCTTTGACTTGATATTCGTCAATTTTATTGTTCTCAGGGACAAATATTAGGCCTTAAATGAGGACTGAAGTTTCAGCTTCCGTGAGCTCAAGGTCTTCAGGGATGGTGACAACAATCTTTTTGTCCTGAACATTCTCGTGTGTTGTGGCGGAATTTCGGATGGAGGAAAACTCATGTCCATTCCTAAAAATACTGTGCGCAATATTATGGTCAGCATCTGGAACCTGAGCGTAAAGCCCTGTCCAAGCGGGAAATGTCTGGCTATCAAACACGATCAAACATTGTTTGGTGAGCAAACATTATCCCTTTTGGACACCTTGTTTGATCATGTTTGATAAAATTTGAACGTTGACAAACATTTGAGCAAAAGTACCAAGTTCATTCTTAGCTACATAGTGTTTAGATCACCGTCGCCATTTTGGGTGTAAACATGAAAAGCTTAATGTAAATATATATGAAATAATTCAATGAATGGGACTATTCGTATGACATTTGCCTACAGGCCTGTTTCGTGGAGGCTTTAGGCTTCCACTCTTCAGGGCGTTTTAATTAAACTGTGAGTTGCCTGCAGTATTTATAAATCTTTCCACAAACGTGCGTACAAAAAAATTCGTACAAAAAAATTCACGAGGTCATTAGTGTAAGTGTCCACAAACTCGCTATCACAAGCATTCACAAGATCACTATCATAAGCATTTACAAGATCGTTCGTGCGTAGCGTAACTTAAATGCTTGTTATCACACTATCCGTTCTTTATAAGAAATTTTCTTGCGTGCCTACATGTGCTAATCAATTCTGATCTTTTGTTCAGGGATGCAAGGTTGCTGCAAAAGATCAGAATTGATTAGCACATGTAGGCACGCAAGAAAATTTCTTATAAAGAACGGATAGTGTGATAACAAGCATTTAAGTTACGCTACGCACGAACGATCTTGTAAATGCTTATGATAGTGATCTTGTAAATGCTTATGATAGTGATCTTGTGAATGCTTGTGATAGCGAGTTTGTGGACACTTACACTAATGACCTCGTGAATTTTTTTGTACGAATTTTTTTGTACGCACGTTTGTGGAAAGATTTATAAATACTGCAGGCAACTCACAGTTTAATTAAAACGCCCTGAAGAGTGGAAGCCTAAAGCCTCCACGAAACAGGCCTGTAGGCAAATGTCATACGAATAGTCCCATTCATTGAACAATAACGCTCCCCCACGTGTGGGTGTAGAGCACTCTTCGTAGGATAAACTTGGACATCATAAGGTATGAAATAATTCATATATTTGAACTGCGGTCATAGATGAAAGTGAAGAATGATCCTCGCAGTGAATTTTCCAATTTAAGCAACTGGAAAGAAGAAGCCTGAAAAAAATCAGGGCTTCAACGGGATTCGAACCCGTGACCTCCGCGATACCGGTGCGATGCTCTACCAACTGAGCTATGAAGCCACACATTGGGAGCGAGGTCAGTTTGTTGAGTTCATATTTTCCCGTGAGGAGTGAAATGATGTAAATATATATGAAATAATTCATATATTTGAACTGCGGTCATAGATGAAATTTGATGAAAGTGAAGAATGATCCTCGCAGTGAATTTTCCAATTCACTGCGAGGATCATTCTTCACTTTCATGAAAAGCTTAATTACTTAACGTGGAGTCGCGTCGAGTGCAAAGTACAGTACAACCCCGGTCATTAATAACTCGAACTCGGATAGCTCGAACTCCCCCGCTAACTCGAACTAAGTCCCATTTCCCTTGGATTTGACCCCACTTTTCGGCAGTCATTTTACCTCGGTTAACTCAGTCGAGCTCGAATAACTCGAATTCTCTGCTAACTCGACCTAAAGTTCGTTTCCCTTGATCAAAATTTACCCGATAACTCGAATTCTGGTTCATGTAGCTCACCACCGACGTCATCCCATTAGCTTTTCCGGTCGTGTAATTGGTAAAAACACTCAAACTAAAATTTTATTTTATTTAGTGCAACCGACCGTTCACGTATTTGACAGTCATTTTCTGATCTTATGAGTCATACCGGATGCGGTACCTTTAGCTGTCACATAGAGTTTTATTTGCACTGTACTGTATACTGAAGTAATGAAAACCAATAAACTATCAATTATTAGTATGGCAAGTTAGACATTCAATCGACCACGATAACTCGAACTGTTTTTCGTTTCCCTTCAGATTTGAAGTTACCGAGGTTCTACTGTACTACGTCAATACTAGTAGGGAGTTTTAGCAATGACGACGGCGACGCCGAGGACGACGCCTTGTAAAAAAAGTATTAGTATTTTACCTTCGAATGTCGCAACTGTCTAGATCTGTTGAGTTCGCCTATCGGTCTAAAAACCTGCTAAGGCTAAATATGTAATGACAGCGTTCAATTCCAAAGGAAGACACGAAAACTTAGCCATTACGGTACACGTTCTCCAAAATACGTACGACTTTGTCATTTCACGTTGTTGTTTTGCTGAGGACGGCAAAGAAATGGACAAACATTCAAAATCCACGTGCAGAACCATTGTTTTGCTCATTAAACCTTTTGTTTGGCGACGTTCTCGTTGCCGTCGCCGTCGTGGTTTGCTAAAGGGCCTGTTTACATGGAGGTGGGGGACCCCAGGTAGGTGAGGTAACCCGCCTAAGTGGGGTAACCCGCCTCTCCATATAATCTCTCATTTTTATTTGATCATGTTTACATGATAGGTGGGGTAACCCGCCTAGGCGGGTTGCCCGGTCTGCCAGGTAGGGTAACCCGCCTAGCCGGGGTCGCATTTTGCCATGTAAACGACTCGAGGTGGGGTAACCCGCCTAACTGGGGTCGAGTTCATGTTACATTGAACCAGAACAATATGGCCGTTAACTGCCTCTGTCGGAGGCTTTGTATCATCAAAAGTGACAGTAAAACGCCACAGCATTGAAACGCTGCAGCGAGAGCAGAAAATAAAGATAAAATAACACTGACCGCCAAAATGCATCGTTCGTCCGCCATTTTCAATGTTTACATGCCTAGCGACCACGCAACAACGTCAAGTAAAGTCACCCCGGGACCCCGGGGTTGTAAGTTTGCATGTAAACGCCGGCCATTTTTCGACCACGGCTAGGCGGGTTACCTCACCTACCTGGGGTCCCCCACCTCCATGTAAACAGGCCCTAAAACTCCCTACTGTTACGTTATGGCGTGTCTGCTTCGGGCCGACACGTTCCCTGACTAAAATTGGTTGAGGCAGAAACCAATTCTCCACGCACATGATTTTGTGCCGCTATTACGTTCCGAGTTTCCAGACATTTCCAGCAAGTGAAACAGTATTTTTGACGGCACTATCTAACTGAAAAATGTTTCCGAAATTTTGAAGCATTTAAAAAATTTCTACGAAAATTTACGTCCCATGTCCTTTTAAAAGAGTTACGTCACGTTTCACGCATTTTGAAAAGTTTAGCCTAAAATTTTCAAGTTCGTCATTTGCATGTAATCCGTGTTATCTTCTCCGTACTTCACAATCCTTTTTCTTTATGGTATTATTATCTCTTTGGTGATTTTCTACCTCAGTAAACTACCATTTTCAGGTTTTCCAAACATTTAAAAATACCGTGACTGAGGTCCTTTAAGGCGGAGGTAAACCTGAATTTAAGTGAAATTTTGGTAAGTTTAAAGAGAGGTTAAAAGGGAAAAAAAGGGTTATGGAACACCACCAGACAGTTGTCCGACCGCACAATGGCACCCAGGTTGTTGGGCAACTGTTTGGAGTGTATCTACCAATTTTTAATTTCAAACTCTAATTTTAAAACAACACCAAATCTTCCAAATTTCCTATTTCCATCAATTTTACTAATCCTTTGAGAAAAACTATTTATCTCCAAATATACCTAAAAATCACCAAAAAATTTACAAAACGGCGCCAAACATAGATGTGTGTAATGAGCGAAGAGATTCTTGATATTTGCATTAAAAACATAATACCCAGCCAAAATACGGCTTTCATGTCGGGAGTAAACATGAATAGGTGTGAAATTTGAAGTGATATAAAAAAGGAAATTGTTAGGATTAAGATGGGTTGGAAACACTACCAGACAGAGTTGACCCCCGCAAAAGAGAGCCCCAGGTTGCTAGGGGACTGTTTGGTATCCGTCTACTAATTCTTCACTTCAAATTTCAATTTTCCAAATCCATCAAATCTTCAACATTTCATATTTTCCTCAATTTAACCTATCCTTTGAGAAAAAAAGATCTCTTTCCCAAAATTCCCAAAAATCACCCAAAAATATACACAAAACCGCCAAACAGTGGTTAATGAGATAAGCAGAGAGATTTAGTGTCGCTTGAATTGGCAGAAAGGCCGTGTTAAAACAGCCTTCACGTTTACCCCCGCCTTAAACCTGGAATTTGTGAAATTTTGTACATTTCGGTAACTCAACAGTTTGCGGATTTTCTGGAATTTCCGAGCCATGCGCTCCTAGCCTCTAGTTTGGCGTTTTAGGCAGTTCCCGAAGCCCGGCGGGTCCCGAAGTATCCAGAATTTCGGCAAATGTAAAGCGCCCACGCAGATATTAACAGAATAACTTGAACGTGCACTTTAACAGGGAGTTGTTTTCGAGGTAGATTAAGTCACATTCATCTGGGTTGATCATTTTGTGAACTTTCCCGGCGCTGTTTCTTTTCCACTGTGTTTCTGTAACCATAGCATATGCAATGAGGGTCATGTGACATCAGAGACGTGACACGAGCATGACTCATGTCGTGAATATTTATATTTTACGAAACTGAATATTTTAGGCTGATTAACTCTTGTATTCAGCTGTAGTTCGCACAATGGCGACCAAGTCGTGGATTCTTTTAGTCGTTGCTTGTCTTCTGTCGGATGTCATAGGTAAGTGCATCAGAATTACGAAACAGAATGCTAACACCGAAAACTGCGCTGGCTTGGCAGAGTTCGATGCTAGCAAAGAGCACAATATTGTAGGTCTAGTAGCTACCATCCAGCTTTGCTTGGTTGCCGTCATTTGCCAAAAACGTGTCTTGTTCTCAAGGAGTGAGATATTTATAACCTCCTAGGAGACTATTCGCGAAGTTTTCTTTTAATTCAAGGAGGTTTCGATTTTATTAAGTTGGGAGTTCGAAATTTGTTACTTTTGAAATTTGTGCAATGTCACGCCGCGAGGGTGTGTGAGGAGTTCACAACACTTAGCTAAAAACAAATGTTATATAAATTACTCGAGAGGGTGATGGCGGAAATATTGACCGTATTATAGCAAAGGAAGACTCAAGAGTCAAAAGAATAGGCCTTTGTGTTCTTGTTTTTACCTCAAATGCCGAGGAAGATGGCTACTGTACGCCAGATGTTGATGGTGAAGAAATATTTTATTTCGCCGAGGTGCATAAATTTTAAATGATGTTTTGCCTATATTTTGGTTTGTAGCGCACATTTCAAATGCTCAAGTCGATTCCAAAAATGTGCCACAAGGCCTAATTTTCACTGAGTTTTTCTCTTTCCACCACAAGTAATTTCTAGCGAAAGATTAAAGAGCTGTATTTGTCATCCGTTTTGTGATAGAATCACAGAAGTGTCCTTCACTAGCCATCGTGTGTGGAATAGTATTATGATAATGTTATGGTTACTCATGAAATTTTTATCCAAATGATTTCCTAATCTGACCTACAAAAGTATGGTCTACATTAAAAGTTAGTCAAGTTAACATGACCCTGTCGTATTCGTGATTTGAAGGATTCACATGCTTTACAGTAAAGAAAAAAAACAGGTGCAGTTTTTACAATAGATGTCATCATGCACGTGCGGGTGAAAAACAAGCATTCACTTCATAGTCTCTAACTTGGGTTATTGACCTACAATGCGTGTAACAATTTTGATATTTCTAGAGTTTTACTAAATTGCACAATTTACAGTCGGCAAAAGTTTGTCTGTCATTATTTGGTTCTGAAAATTGCAACTTGTTCTGAAGAGGGATCAGTGACCAAACTGGAGAGTTTTTATTCAGATTCGTCCACTTGTATGTAAACGGCGCCGGCACGAATCCGGCACACTTTCCTCTAGTGTAAACCTAGTCTTAGATTATAGCATTTCTGTTTTCGATTTTATTTGGTTTCTGGATGAGTAAATTTGTTTCGGCCTGCGGCCATTCAAGCCTGATATGACGCACACAACCTGCTGCAGAAATGTTATTATATGGCATCGAACATACGGCTAGGGCTGCTTTGTCGCTTTTTGTGTCGTATTGCCGTTTAGATAAATACGGTTTAGTTGAAAACATATAATTGTATTGTATTTACAACTTTTCAACACCCAAAGTTATATTCTTTTCAGAATCCCAGCCTCGGGTTTATTCTTTAAATATTCATAAAATTTCGCAAATTTCAGCCTCGCTATTCTTATAAAATATACAAAGTTTCTAAGCTTCCGGCAGCCGGTCAAGGATTTAAATAGACTAAATGACCGTCAGTCAAAACCTCTTAGTAGTTTAGGCTAAATAGCACTCCGGTTAGCCTAAAAAGCATTCCGGTTAGTCTCAATAGCGCTCCGGTTAGCCTGTTTATGGTTAGCTTTCCGAATAATGGTAAGGGTAACACGATATATACTTAAAAATTTTCGAAAACTGCCAGCTGGTTTCGGTGGGGCAGTGGTAATGAGTTTGCCATGCGGGCGACCCGGGTTCGATCCATTCTCCGTCCCCAGAGGCCGCGCTCCTTTTGGTCAGCACCAAGAATTGCGACCTCTGGCCGGACCCGAATTTCTGAGCAGGGTTTTCGTTCCGTATTCTCAGCCAATCAGACTTGTCAGATTTGACGCGAAGTCCGTGAATCGCGGACTTCCTGCCCAAGTCTCACTGTCGATCTCACCGGTAAAACCTTGATTGGCTGCCGGTCATATAGCCAGAGTGTAAAATATATCCTTATAAAAAAAGAGTTGAATTTACTTTTTAGTCCATTTAAATAAACAAACACATATTGTAAATAAGCAGAAACATGTTTAAAATCCCAACTGGTTGGAGGCAGAGTTGACAGCACAAATTCCTTCGTAAAAGGCTTCCAGAGGCAGGAGAAAGGTTTCGAACCCAGGAACTTGAAGATCGATGTTAAACACGGAGCGAGCCTATAAAAGGTCAGCGGTTTGCACTTTGTTTACTAAAACACGGCATTTTCGTTGAGTAAACAACTCGAAAACAATCGATATGCTTTCACAAGGGAAACAACAAAAATAAGAAGTTAAAATGCATGGATATGAAGTACGATACCTGTCTAAATCCTTCTTCTGTATATGCCATTCTTGTCGTTTTCGCTGACCTTTTTACAAAGAAGCAAACAAACGAAAAACCTTCCCTTGTGCTGTCGCCAGAAATATTACTTCGTGCGAATATCGGAGTTGAGCCCGCTGTCAAATATCCCTTTGTTTAGAGCGGCACACAAACGAGGCTAAAGGGTCAATACAATGCATTATTATCCAATTCTGCTTCCTAGAGTACAAATATCGCGCGAAACGAGTACAAATAACAGATATTTGTACTCGCCTCATTCCTCCCGGCCGCGGGAAGTTCAAAACCTTTGCAAGTCAGAATTTTGGGAAAAGAAATCGTTGGATAATAAATCTCTTATTAGACGTTTTGGTGTGTAGTATCGCTGTATATTTTTACTCGTTGTTTGTATTTTGACTCGCCCTACGGGCTCGTCAAAATACTGCACAACTCGTAAAAATTTACAGCGATACTACACACCAAAACGTCTAATAAGACATATTTATTATCCAACTCTGCTTCCTAGAGTACAAATATCGCGCGAAACGAGTACAAATAACAGATATTTGTACTCGTCTCATTCCTCCCGGCCGCGTGAAGTTCAAAACCTTGGCAAGTCAGAATTTTGGGAAAAGAAATCATTGGATAATAAATCTCTTATTAGACGTTTTGGTTTGTAGTATCGCTGTATATTTTTACTCGTTGTTTGTATTTTGACTCGCCCTACGGGCTCGTCAAAATACTGCACAACTCGTAAAAATATACAGCGATACTACACACCAAAACGTCTAATAAGATATATGTATTGACCCTTTCGCCTCGTTTGCATGTCAAACCACTGATAACTGCGATAAGAGCTATTTAGCGGGAGTACGACACGCCTGGGTGAATAAGCCAATCAAAGCAGAGTATTCCAATTTGTGATGGACGGGCTGAGCCGCTCAGCCTCCATTTATAGGCTTGCTCCGTGTTTAAGTTCGTAATAATTGAGTCAACGAAAACCACGACTTCAACGACAACGGGAATTTCGCTAAACAAAATGTAATGAGCAGAACAATGGCTGTGCACGTGCGTTATCTTTGTACATTTCTTAGCCGTCCTCTGCACAACAACATCGTGACCACATTCTGGATTGTCTGGAGAACATGTACCAAAATGGCTAATTTTTAAATTTCTATTTCAAATTTATCGCTGTGTAGCAGATTTAGTTTCGTGATAGTTTTGGCAAAGAGAACTCAAGCAAAGTAAATGACTTTAAAATACCGCGATCGACGTTGTCCTCGACCTCGCCGTCGTGTTTACTGAAACTTTAACTTATGCGACTTTTTCCGCAGCTGACGGTGATGAAGAAGGCCGCGATTACAGAGATGTGTATGAATACGCAGATGATGGGCACGACGAGGAAAAATGCCCCGAAGTCAATTTACCCAGTCGTCTTGTCGGCCGGTGCAAAATCAGTGATTTCTGCAGTAATATCACATGCCAGTTGGAAGTCGCGGAGAAGCGCTCCACTGTTAATTTCAAAATCAACAGATGCGAGGATCCCATAACAGCCACAATCACCATCAAGTCGCCCGGATATTCTGTCAATTGGAAACACACCTTCAAAGATGGTGAGATTATCAATGTCGTCCCAGCGGCTGATCGTGGAGACATGAACAGCTTGGCACAAGTTTCTATTTCACTCAAGGTTAAGTTGAAAAAGGAAGGAAAAAAGCTGCATTTTAAGGTGAGAAGTATTCAAGTATGTCCTCTCTGCGACTTCAATCTCTTCAGAGACGCACGAAAATTGGAAATTCGAAAGCATTCCTCTTTAACAAATTTGCACTTATAATTGTCGTAAAGTAGGCAGTAAAAAGATAGGCATTGAAAAGATACTTCCCAAAATGGGATGGACGGATCACAATTAGCCTTCCATTAAGTTTCAGAATATTACTAATTGACTAAAACAAACGGAGGAGTTGGAAGTATTCTACAAATGACACCGAACCTGCATGCTGTGGAGAAAGATTTCCGCTATAGTCACTTGTCTCCTTGTGCGGATCTTTCTGCAGGTACCGGAGCACAGATTACGTAAGCTTACGTAAAACAAAAGATGAAAAGACAGGAAACAAAACAACTCCAAATAAAGACTAATCCCAAGTGACCCAAAATACAAAGCTTTCCGGTACCTGCAGATGTATCCCCTTGTGCACTGAAAATTTACCTTATTGAAGTTATCATCCGGAGTTATTTTAATAAGTTAGTCTGTCCTTCTCTTGAGTTCGTGGGAGTGGCCCTGGGGAAAGAGTTGCGCCCGCTTCGCCACTGCTCTCGACCCCCTCCCCGCCCCCGTAGAAAAATAATACGTAGCAAAAAAAGTAAACGTCTGTAGACAGGCAAATAATTACCAGGAAAGACATAAGCAAATGACTCAGGTTTCAATATCCTAGATCACGCTTCCACGTAAGATAAAAGAGGCTATTCCTATTCAATGGGAAAAGCCTACACTAAATCTGCATCAACTTATCTTTCTTTGTAATATTTGACATTGTCATGTTTCCTCTTGTTCCTATTGCGCACAGTATATATTCAACTCTGTACTTTGTAATTTAAACTGAAGATGACAGAAGATTCTGTCCAAACATGTCAAATTTAAAAAACGTTGTGTTGTTTCTTAAAGTTATTAAACTCCAGGATCATTTCATCTGTTCATTTAAGCTGCTGGCAATAGCTGAAGGACCAGCTCTCGAGCTCCAGAAAGAGAGTCGCCGCACAGTGAATCTGCTCGATGGGAAAATTACACTGTCGACCAAACATTGCGGTAAGAAGTAACTCCATCATATTGGAAACCTCTTTAACCAATTCATCCATAAGTAAACGTGTGAAGTTTACGCGTGACTGAGAAACTCAGGACGTGCAAGACGCGTAAGACACGCGAGACACACGAGGCACACGAGATACGCGTGATTGTAGAACCACATTCCGAGGTAAAAGAATGATATCTTCACATTTTGAATGATTTTATGACTTTCTGGAATTCCTGTCCATGTTATATTAACTTCATGAATATAAACCACGCACAAGTTTCCAGATACCCTCCGAATTTTGGGGATTAGATTCAGGTATGCGATAACAGTAGTTTATTCCTCTGACAGGGTTCAGCGCTTGGTTCAACAAACAGCCGCGTTACATCAAAGCGTTGGTGATTGCCGGCCCTATCGTGGCGTTTATCTTTTTCCTCGTGCTCATTGCCTGTTGTTGTGCGAGATCCAAGCGACGTGCGCCCGCACGCCTTCATGTTCAGCTGCCAAGTCATCGTGTCCGGTCCTCCTCGACCAGAAGTAGGGTGCCCATGCAATGGCTGATCAATGAAGAATAAATTTGCCGGAAACGGAAGTCTGCCAAACGAAAGACGTTTGGAAACAATCGTTGAGTATTCATAGTAGTAATAATAACAATTAGTATCACCCAACTAGTGGACTAATGCAAATCCTGCATTTTGATTGGCTACGCTACTAGGGGACTATTAGCAATAGTCATCGAGTACGAAATTCGCCAGTTTTTCTTTCGCTTTTTTCGCCAAATAAATATTTTTTGCAACTTGCATTTGCAAACTTTATTATTCCCTTTTCTGTCCGACTAGTTGGGTGATACTAAAACAATTAGACCCTTCGCCCTCAAGGGCCACGGGTCAATAGCCCATTCGGCTTCGCCTCATGGGCTATTGACCCGTAGCCCGAAAGGGCTACGGGTCTAATTGTTTTAAAATATTCTTTTCAGAGAAGCACTAAAAGGTGCAGAGAAATACTAAAACCAAGGTCAAAAACCCATAAGATATATAAAAGGCTTTAAGTTAGGAAGGACCTAAGCTAGTGAAAGAGTTTACAAATACTACAGAGAAAAAACTTCTTGATGTTGCGCTGGTAAACGCCGGTTATATGTTTTTTTGTTACTGGCAGGAAATATTAAGAGTGCTGGGTTCTTTTGTAATGCATAACGTTTAACATACATATACAACGCATACACAACGCGTAGACAAAGATGAAGTTATTTCGATATTTCTCATCAGTGTACATTATCTAAAGAGTATAATGATTTTCATGAATGGATGTCTTAAAAAGAATAAAGGGGGCAAGTTTCTAAAGAAACTGTGATGCTGCGTCGGTGGGAGTATTACAAGAAAATTTGGTTTTATCAACTGGGTTGATATGTGAATTGGCCACCGTAAAGAGATTCGGAAGCTGACGTTTCGAACGTTAGCCCTTCGTCGGAGCGAATCAAGGAATTGTGGGTTGTGTGTGGTTTATATACAGAAATATGGAGCTGCGCTATTGGTTGGTGCCTGGCAACGTGAAAAACAACAGAATGAATTAGTTGAATGAAAAGCGTTCGTTGATACCGTGAGGATTAAGAGTGCCGATTTGAAAAATAAATTTTGTTCAAGAGTTTTGCGGCTTTCTGTGCTTCCTTGATGTAGGGAGAGGCCGCAGACTGCCATATGCTGCTTAGAATGATTCGGCAGATTAAAGTGTCTAGCGACCGGTTTCTAAACCAATAGCGTAGCTCCATATTTCTGCATATAAACCACACACAACCCACAATTCCTTGATTCGCTTGGACGAAAGGCTAACGCTCGAAACGTCAGCTTCCGAATTTCTTAACGGTGGCCAATTCACATTATTAACCCAGTTGATAAAACCAAATTGTCTTAAAAAGAAGCCGCATCAGACAAGAGAGGCCTGGTTTCGAGGCTACATCCGTAAAAAAAATTTGCGTGCAAAGCACGATAGAGGAGAGCCTGGAGACGAGCGAACTCTAAATTAAAATTCTAACGTGGCTCCGAGGCTTGGGAAATAAACGAAATAAATTACTTATTCATCCTTTGATTTCGATGTTATTTGTTTTGTTTTATTCCCCCCAAGCCCCATAGCCAAGTTGGAACTTTAATCAGCAACTGCAGGGCAGTCGGAGTTCGACTCGTATGTTTGTACAAAAGATCAAATCATGTAATTTTAAGGTGCTAATTTGCACGTGGTTACTTGTGTAAAATATTCGTTTACAATAAAGTTGTAAATATCTGTGCACAAAAGGGAATATAATGATGATTATTGGTATTATGGAGAGAGCAAGAAAGATGTCTCAGCCGATATCTTTCTTGCTTACATACAGTCCTTTTCTCCTCCTTGGTTGGAAAGGACTTTTCGAACGAGAATGAATAGGGTCAATTTAGAGGTGCGACGCATGAGAGAAGGAAAAAAAGAAAACTGAGGTTGTTGGGGTTTATCATTTATTTGGTGTTCCACCCGGAACTTGTTATATAATGACACTCGGGAATGCTGTTAACTTCCTGTGTTCGTGTGATCAAGTGAGCATTGGGCGAGGTGTTTTTTTCGCTGAAGGCGTACGTAATAAGCATTTTCTGACCCTGTGGGGGAGGGCAGGGAAGATGAGGCATGACCCTGGTCGTATCTTGGGAAATTTAAGATGATATTCAAAAAATCTCTGTTGGCCATATTATGAAATTGTATTTAGGCTTGTTCAAATGCCAGTAAAATCCCAGACCTGTTCCATTTCACTCGTTGTCTTAGGGCTCGTCCACGTTACGCCGGAGAAATTTTATTTGTGCTGTTAGGCCTACCCGTCGCGAAAACGCTCTTTAAACCGGAGGAATTTGAAAACGCCGGCTTCTTGTTTTCGTGTGGACGGAAATTGAAAAACATTTTGAAAATGAAGCTTTTCGAAAACGATGGCGTCATCAAAATCATGTAATTTCCCTGACCAAGTTTTCCTCAGACATGAAACAAAAATCCAAAATGACCGGTAATTGTTGCGTTTTTAAAATTCCTTTGTCATGCTCTGGAAGGAAAACATTTTACGCCTTTTCAGAGTGAAATCTCCTTTTCCAAATCAGGCGTAGTATCGACGCGGCCTAAGATTTTGAAAAACACGAGTCCGGCTTGGCCTATTACTTACTCCTCCCCTGGTTTTATAGCTGATGACAGCTATAAAATTTCGAATATCCCGTTATTTCGAACTCAAACCCATGCATTTCCCTGAAAGTGTTCACCCTTGTTTTTGTCATCACTTATTTCGGCTATTTCGCACTGATTTCTGTTTCCCTTGGCGTGAAATCAACATACCCCGTTTATTTCGCACTTCAGTGGTAGAGCTATGACGTCAGAGAACGTTAGAACATGGCTGGAAAACTAATCTTGTAATTAATCTCGTACTGTTAAGGAACTTCGTCCTAGGGTGTTTTCTTTCGAACCTTTATCAATAAGAGAATAAATTCCATCATATTGATTACATATTTTAAAATTAGTACTAATTGTAAGTTACATGCAGACCTGGTAATTTCGAAGCCCCACTTTTTCGCGGTGCCCTCAGAGTTTGTAACAGCGGGGTCCAACTGTATTACCAATTCCGATGTTTCGAGAGGCACGGCCTTTCTTCTTCAGCTTTGTATCAGGTTTGTAAGACCCTGTGGGAGAAAAGCCGCGCGTGGAAAGAACCGGACATGACGCCTAAAAAAAAACCGGGCGTTATCACTTCCGGACGACAAGCCTTCCGGTCGCGCGTTTGTATACAATTTTCCAACAAAATCAAGCTTAACTAAATTCATTTGACAAAATACTTATTGACTGAGCCATGTCAGACAGCACGAAAAATAACTGACTTTTGGCAAAAGAGGAGAACATCCTCTCTTAGCTCTTGCTTTTCGTTATTTCGCCACAAATATTCCGTGCTGGTGTGCTTCCAAGTGAAAGTCACGTGATTATGCTCGGTTCAATGACGTCATAACAAACAGGGAAAAAGTTCCGCGATATATTCACACTCTTGTCGAGTGTTGTGCACAGACGGCGAAAGCATGGCCCAGGTTGGATGGCAGGGTACGACAGGAGGTTTTATAACTGAGATGTTTCTTATTTTGGCGATCATTTTAGCTACAAAAGGTACGTTTTTCCAATAGTTTCTCGTCAAGTCAAATAATTACAATGAGCTTAATTTTACCATAACAAATTGTTTTTTTTTTCATGGTTGTATTTTTGCGACAAGCGCTTTCGTTCATTGCAAAACATGTTGGTTTAAATATTCGTGGAAATCGAATCAAGGCGTTTTGTCCCGGAGTATAGAAGAAGAGTTTTAAGAGAATTGTGTGTCGTCGAAGCCAGCGGCAGCAACCTGCATCAACCTGCATCAAAAAGCTGTTTTGCTAAGGGTAATATTTCAGGGTGCGTATAGAAATTCAGAATTATTTCGACTAGAACGCAGTTACCTTTTGAATGGCTGATTTCTGGGAAAATGAGATCCAATCTTTCGGTAAACGATCGTGGCTTGCGAATGAAAATTTTATACAATCGTGCGAGGAAAAAAAACCTCAAGGACACGTGTTGGGTGATGGTGTTTTCACTCGTGTTACACGAGGTGACAGGGATAAGAAACACGATCTATCTGTAATAAAGAATAAAACGTGCGTGCAACACGATAGTGGAACAGAACTTGAATAAACAATTAGAACGACGGCTTAAAATGGAATAAATTACCATTACTCAATTATGCGAGAAAATGTTGAGGGCTTGAGGCCAAGCCAAGAAACAGAATACCCGATATAGACACTGAGTATAGCTTATGGGGGACTCTTGGGAGAGACCCAATGTCAGAGTTGCCACAGATCTGGAAATTGTCAGGGGGAAAAAATCTTCAAGGTCAGGGAATTATATTTTGAGTCCGGGAAAAATGATATGAAAAAAAGCCGGTGAAAATTGAAATAATTTAATACGGCTGATTTTAATGCCATTCATAAGGCTGGAAGAAACATTTAGGGTCACTGTGATCGCAATGATGTTTTTCCTTAATGAAGAAGAAAAATTTGTTTAGAATTATCACTCTTAACCCTCTACTGCCCGAGGGGTCTCCCTCTGACGAGTAAACTCGTCTGGCGTTTAGACAGAGTAAAATCTATAAGTCACTCTGGGGCAGTAAAGGGTTAAAGGAGATAGTTTTTTTTAACCCTTTACTGCCCAAGCAAGGGGTCTTCCTCTGACGAGTAAAATTGTCTGGCATTAGACAGAGTAAAATCTATAAGTCACTCTTGGGCAGTAAAGGGTTAAAGGAGTCAGGGAATTTTTAGAAGGGATATCTGTGGCAACCATGAATGTGCCTCATTCTATTTTTCTCCCTGTTTGATGTTTTTCTTGTTTTACTGAATGCAAGAGGATAAACAAATACTGGGTATATGTGATATTATTTTGTCACAATCCGAAAACGTTGCAAGGGGAAAGTGGGTGGGGGCAAAAGGATGAAGGATGAGGGAATAGGGGGAAAGCTTGTGATAGACTGGCATTCTATCTGGGGAGAATGAAAACACTCCTGGTCACTTCATGTTGCAGAAAGCACCTGCATACTAAAACACTGGAAAAAATATGAGTCCAGTCTAACTGCCCAGAATCCCTGGAATGTGCTTTGTCTTTAATGTATCTGGTTGTAGCATAAATGGAAGGGAACAAAGACTAGGGTTCCCAAGGGTTTTCTCTTCCCGGAAAATGGGTTTCCCCACTATTTTGTAGCATTTTGATTTTGCTAGTTTTTCAATATTTGTTTTTAAGTGAAAGTGGTCTACCATGGCAACAAACAAGTAAAGGGAGAAAACCCTAAAATCAACATAATTTTGTTTTATAAAAGTCTGTCTGAATAAATAGACCTTTTCCCTTTTCCAAATGCAGTGAGCCAAGTTAAAATGGAACTGCCAACACAAGAGTACTGTCCAAATATGCTGCCACTCGTGAATGATAATGGTACATGTGTCTTCAGTGACTACTGCAGCAAAGTCGTATGCACAGCACCGCCAGACAATACTGGGCCATTTAGCCATATGGCTGTACAAGCTTTGGCATGCAATCAATCAGTGAAAGCCAATGTTAGCTTGGAGTCGCCTTCAGTGAAATGGTCGCATACATTTAAAGATGGCGAGAAAGTTGCACTGCCCGATGCCATGAAACCAGATGATGCCCCTTCCAGTATGAAACAATTCTTGATAGTTCAATTGCGGAAAAATGGCCCATACTTCCACTTTACGGTACTGTATGCATTGCTATGAGATCTCTGAACATGTTGTCTGTAAGACAGCTTCAAAGTCTCATAACCCATTAACTCAAAGATTTGAACAAGCAATCTCAATAACTTCAGATTAATTAACTCGTACGGTATCCTGTTCAGTTGCATTTACCAACATTTCATGCCTGGACATTTTGTCTACAGACCAAATCTGACAGGTTTGGTTTGCTTAACTGTCAAACATGTATGTATGACTTTCACCTCCCCCCCTAAGCCTGTGTTTATTAGCAAACAGTTTAGCCAGTGACCTTCTTTTTACAAGTATCAGCTTGGTTAAGTTGCTTAGTCAATATAGGCCATTACCTGAGTGTATTAATTAATTAGTTATTGTTTTTCCTATGTATTTTCTTCTATAGTTAGTGCTAATATTTGATATGGGAGTTATGAATTACAACACCACTTTCCTTGAAGGAGATTTAGATGCTGCCGAATGTGGTAAGGTTCATACATTATTGCTTTTCCTGAACAAAACAGCGTATTATCAGGCATGCATGCGTAACTGTACGTCAGCTTATAATAATTGTGCCAAAACCTGCCTTTACTAACATCTAAGTACGCATTGCACAATCACAGACTCTGGAGGCATAGTACATGCAATAAAAACAATAAATGTAGGAAATTGTTAGCCTGGTTCCAGATGCAAGCCCAGTTCATGATTCACTCAATAATTAGTACAGTACTCCTTTCCTGTACTGCAACGAATAATGGTGCTAATACTTTGAGGGAAGGGTGTGAAAAAACAGAACATGTATGATTTCAAACATCCACCCAACCTTGCTCTAGTGATATTATGCATATTCACTGATCAATGTAGAACATAGGGAAGGTGGAAAGGAACATTTCTTTTATTATTGATTGACATCATGAGACCTTCCTCTTTCCAAAATGGTAGTAAGCCATGTGACTGAGGCTCCCATTCCAACACAAATATCTGACGGTGGGGATGACTATGATCACGAAGGACACCATGATGAGAACTGTCCAGATATTCAATTACCGGGTGACAGCGATGGCACATGCGTCCTCGATGACCACTGCAGTAAAGTAACATGCACGTCACCCCCAGACAGTACTGGGTCATTTAGCCATATGGTATTGGCTGTACAAGCTTATGGATGCGGTCATCAACCAGTGAAAGCCAAAGTTAGTTTGGAGTCATCTTCAGTGAAGTGGTCACATACATTCAAAGATGGTGAAAAAACTGCAATGCCCGACAGCTTGAAACCGCCTGATGTTCCTGCTGATGTTAAAATATTCCTTGAGGTTGAATTGAAGAAAAATGGTGGCAAAGTTCACTTCAAGGTACAAAAATCATGCATTTGACATGTAACTAAAGGCAGCTTAAGGCAGTTTGGATATTTCATAACCATGAAGTTCTTCTCGTAGTGAGCAATTTTGATTTATTTACCAACATTTCCTGGCCGGGTATCATCTTTGGCCATATTCTTGTTGGCCAAAACTGAGCTAGAGAAAAGACTGATTGTTTTTCTTGCACTCCCATCCCCCACATCCATGCTAACTCCACTCCCCCAACCCCTGCCTTGAGCTTAGACATTGTGCCTGTGTTGTAACAGGTGGGAATGCTTTGTGTTATTTTGTTCCAGACAATCTCAACCCTCATTCAAATGGGTGTGTCTTTTTTGTTTGAAGCCCAGCACCACTCTGTAAATTTCAGTTTTATTATAGATTTCAAAAGTGTAAAAGCGTTCACTGGTTAAAAAGATTAAAAACATAAGCTAACCCTAACCCTAAACCCTAACCCTAAAAGTGTGAAAAAGGCTGAAAAATAAAAAATGTAAATAAGTTCTTATTACAATAAAATGGAGTAATTAGAAATTAATTAGAACTTTATAAAAAAAATTTTTGCACACCTTTTTGTATATATTCCTGATACCTGAAAGCTTACGTTTTAAATCTTTTTGACCAGAGAACGTTTTTACACTTTAATATGTCTTACCCTGGTTACAGTTCTATTTTTACTAGTTTTATTATAGTTTCATTTAGGTCCGTTTAAGAACTTTGGCGTTTGACTTTCCTTGGGGGCTCTTAAGGGGGCTAAGTCACACAATTCAAGCAATTTCAACAACAGTCGACTGGTCATATCTGAAATATTGCAATAAACTATAGAACATTCTCACTATAGCCCTTCAAACCACAGTGTTATTGCTAAATTTGTTTTGTTGTTACAGTTATTGCTATTGTTTGAGTCAGAACATGCAACCTACAATGTCACATTCCTTGAGGGAGATTTACATGCTTCCAAATGTGGTAAGCGTCATATTTAACAAGTCATTAAATTATGAGTGATTGTAAAACCCCTGCCATCTGGGTCACCGGGCTTGTTTTCATGCAAAAGCCTTTTCGCGAGTTCCGTTATTCCCATGCGTGTAGACACACATTCAAAAATCCAGACTTTATAAGATCAGCATTTGCTCATGAGCTGTTTTGACTACCGCTGACTGCTTCGTGTGCCCGCAGGCGTTTTGTTTTGTTTGCTGTCGTCACAGGTGGCCCAAGCTCGATATATGAGTAGCTCTATGTGGACCTTTGCATTGTTACGTGACTCGAGCAATTTGCATGTTTATAAAGATTTGTATGGGGAAAGAAGTAAACCCGAAAAAAAACGAAAAATTACCGTTGAATTACAATAAAAACCGCTTACCTGAATTCCAGCTCCGCTTTCTTTGTGTGCTGTGTGATTTTTTAACTGATTTAGAGTGGTTTAGCATAGTTTAGGTTCCAACGGTTTCTTCTCTATATATAATATATACAAGGTAGGACACTCAAGCTCGAACGGCGACCGGATCAACTGAAGGAGAACGGCCATAAATTCCTTCCAAAGGCTCCGATCGCCTCAAAACTCCACGTGGCCCTCGGGAGATAGTCGCCAAACACATCCGTGCCTATCCTTCGAGGACCGTCGGCACAGGAAGGAAATTATTTCTCCGTGATCTCCACAATCTTGTCCGTTGAGCTCCATCGAAAACGGCTTTATTCGGATGTCCTGTGCACGGCCGTTTGAAAAATGGCTTAGCGACCCGGCCTAAAGGTAAAATTTCTCACTCACACGGTGGACCAGGGTAAAATGACCCCGAGAACAATCACACCCTCCTGCCTACCCTCGGGCCTTCATTTGCTCACGCCATCGTTTACGCCGGCCAATCCGAACTCGTTCCAGAAGTCGAAATGGCCTAAACGATGGCGTGAGCAAATGAAGGCCCGAGGGTAGGCAGGAGGGTGTGATTGTTCTCGGGGTCATTTTACCCTGGTCCACCGTGTGAGTGAGAAATTTTACCTTTAGGCCGGGTCGCTAAGCCATTTTTCAAACGGCCGTGCACGGGACATCCGAATAAAGCCGTTTTCGATGGAGCTCAATGGACAAGATTGTGGAGATCGCGGAGAAATAATTTCCTTCCTGTGCCGACGGTCCTCGAAGGATAGGCACGGATGTGTTTGGCGACTATCTCCCGAGGGCCACGTGGAGTTTTGAGGCGATCGGAGCCTTTGGAAGGAATTTATGGCCGTTCTCCTTCAGTTGATCCGGTCGCCGTTCGAGCTCGAGTGTCCTACCTTGTATATATTATATATAGAGAAGAAACCGTTGGAACCTAAACTACGCTAAACCGCTCTAAATCAGTTAAAAAATCACACAGCACACAAAGAAAGCGGAGCTGGAATTCAGGTAAGCGGTTTTTATTGTAATTCAACGGTAATTTTTCGTTTTTTTTCGGGTTTACTTCTTTCCCCATACAAATCTTTATAAATATGCAAATCGCTCGAGTCACGTAACAATGCAAAGGTCCACATAGAGCTACTCATATATCGAGCTTGGGCCACCTGTGCTGTCGTTTGATGCTAAAACATCATTTACAGTTGTAATTGTCGTTAAAGACAACCTCCTGGGCTTACTCTGTGGGATTTATACACAAATTCTGGGTAGATTTGCTATGTTTTACGAGTCCTTAATACGTTCTCGGTCGCTGCATGATCGATTGAGTTTCCTTTGAAATTTGGGAAATATTGGATTCCTGAAACAATTTTTCTTAAATCAAATTTTTACCCCTTGATTTTTTTGGTTAATAACATAGAATTCTACGAAAGATTAAAAACACCGTTTACCGTTTACAAATATCTGCATTGGTTCAGGAGATATTCAAGTTTGAAAAATGAGTAAAATATGCAAATGAGATTACTGATGTCATCATACACTCAACCAAATATTACATGAAGTATATCAATAGCGCTATCTTGGTCAATTTGCAGCAGAAACCATTGAAACCTGGTAGGCCAACAGTTCTAAATGCAACACATCCACAGCTATAACAATTTCCGTTCCCATGGCAACCCACTCTTTTCCAGTCCCCTCTAGCCTGATATCAATATTTTAGTGATTTTAAGCTTGGAAAACATTAAACAAGGCTACGAACTCAACCTAATGTGTTTATATGCTTGCTGGATTATGCAGATGAGGCACCATTGGCAAATATCAATATAGAACCCTAAAAGTGGTCAGAAAAGTCTTTAATATTGTGGAGGTCTGGAACCTAGTATGTTGCCATGGTAAAAAATTGTTAAGCTCGTATTGCAGAGCACCTCTAGTAGAATCTTACTGTAAAAATTCAAACATTTATCATACAAATTGACTGAGATATCCTTGTTTATCATATTTGATCAAAATGCGGTTGAGTGTATGATGTCATCACTTGGCTAATTTGCATATTTTAAAAACTTGAATATCTCTGGAACGAAAAGAGATATTTGAAAACAGTAAACAGCATTTTTACTCTTGTATAAACTGCTTGGTTGTGTCTTAAAATGGCTTGGATTTGAAGGATGCGATTTTCGTCATAGTGGCACTTAAAATACACAGAATTGACTTGAGTTGTTCCAGCAGGTTAAGCCTCCTTTATATGCGAATTTCATCTCCAACAGTACAAAAGTGACCTTGGGCAAAAAAAGCAGCGTGCCGCCATATTTGTTTTGGTCTTTCGAGTTTGAAATCTCGCGCAGTCTCACGCCTCTATCATCCGTGTTTCTCACCCGTGACGCACAATGGTGATCTACTCCCTGTGCAAGAAAACTGGTACGAGCCACCAGGCAACTAGCTCAGTGCCTTGTGCAGGCAGCAACAAAACAACTAGACAAAATAAGTAAATGAAAGACATAATTTATTGTTTCTACAGAAAATTTTTTTTCAGACCTGACTCATTGACTCATGACTCATGACTCCTTTGACTCATTAATACTTTACACTCCTTGTTGAAAAGTGATTGGTTTAATCTGCATCAACTATACTACACAATCGACTAAAAAAACTTGTGCCACTTTTTTAATCAGTAAGAAGTAAAACCAAAGCCAATCGTGGCTTGTTCTCACATGCTTTCCCATGCTTCGCATTTACTTAAATCAAGTTTTGACTGGTGCACTGGATTGCATAGGTGTCCTAATTACAAGTAAAATTAATGTTGATGATCTTGTCATCTTACTCTGAACTTTTTCTTTTTTTTTCTTATTCTGAACTGCAGCTGATGAAGTTGAAAATAATCATCCAAAACAATGCTCAGCTGTGAAGTTCATACCAAGCCTTTCCCAGTACGAAGATGCACATTCTACATTTAAATGTGTTTCCAGCAATAAGTGCAGCAAGGTGACGTGTGTCGCAGAATCAGACGGTCACAAATTAACAGTTGGATTTGAAGTAAACAAATGCGGACAGTCACTAAGTGGGAAAGTGACACTAAAAGAACCAGATGACTTGGACTGGTCACATACCCTTGGAGATGGAGAAAAAGCAAAGTTACCAGTTGTGCCACACTCTTTTACTGGTCAGCTGCAAGTATCCGATGCTTCCCTGTTTATAAAAGTCAGACTTCAGGAAGTGCAGGAAAACCATGTTAATTTTACAGTAAGGAAGTCTCATGGTCTGATGTAAAAATGTGCAGCTCCAGAAAATACCCATACTCCCCCTCACAGAAGGGATTGAAATTTCCTGGGGGTGGGGCCTCTCAGTCCAAAAATCTTAATTGGAATTTCCAGAGGGGTGGGGGGTCTTGGAATAACCCTCCCGTGGGGGGTATGGATATTTTCTGGAACTACACAATTTGAAAGCACTGGTGGGGATAAGGGCGTGTTTTAAAACACAAAATAGCAAAATGGCAAGAGTTACGGCTAGCCTAAATAGTGCTCTGGTTACCCTGCATTTCAATAGTGGTCAGGTTAGCCTAAATATTACTGACTTGACAGTGGTTAGCTCTCAGTGATTAGCTCTCAGTGATAGTAAGGGTTACCCTCACAGACACCGACAGGTATTCCACAATCATTGACTCGCTCTTACTCGTGGTGCCATTTGATCATTATTTTTTTACAACAACAACAAATAAACTTTATTAGTATTTAACAATTAGAAGAACATGTACAAGTCGCATATATCGCTAGCTAGTCGAGGCGAGTTGTGTAGGGAGAAAGAAGAAAATAAATCAATTTGTAAGCTTCAAATAACAGACTGTGAACCATGACAGTAATAAACTATAAATAAAATACAATCATTCGCATCCGGGGATAAATATGGTTGCACAATTGATTGGTAAAAGGTAGCTTAATAACCTGAACAAACTAAACAGGCGAAGAGATAAAACAATGATAAGTTACAAAAAGTTATGCGAAAAAAAAAAAAAATTTGGTTAGTAAATTAGATGCCTCAATATAATCCTCCTCGCCTTCTAAAGCTGCAAATAAAGCTTTGCGAATTGATTTCTTGAATGCCAGTTTAGGTAGATTACATACTTGCGATGTGTTTTAAACACGTCTTGGGGATAGTACTTTATAAAATTGACTACATCTAAAGCTGAGCCATTCATTGACAGATAAACCTAAATTGCTAACTATGACCTATTCAGGTTTTGAGAGTTTCTGCCAAAACGTTTTGAAGTAGTGTGCTGATAATAATGATCATTGTTCGCTCTGTCATTTTACATCACTATCATCCACTACATGGTGAAAACTAACTTTATTTACCGGAAATACTGAGAATTAGTGAGAGATCTCTGCTATATGTCTGATTTGGAAATGTTGTCTTGTTTTACAGCCGACATTGATAGGTTTGTATAGAAATCAGGAATCATGTGTTCTAAAGGCATCTGTGAATTTAAGTATCAATCAATACCAGCTGATACCCTGGATCAACCCTCGACCAACATCTAGATCGATACTTGGTCAACACTTGATCAACATCTCAGTCGACAGTCAGTCGAGAGTCAACTAACTGTGGCAGACACACCAATTTGAGTGTCAATCGATACATACTCGATCGACACTTGCCCAACTATCAACCTACTGTCAATCGAGCACTGATTGAGATGTCAATCAAGGGTATTGATCAATACTTGACCACCGATGCCTTTAGTAAAGTGATCTCAAGTCAGTAAGAGAATATTTTGAGTGCGTAACTCATTAAAAGGTTGTCATTGTCCTCAGGTATCAATGGTTGGTCAGGTGACTGTTGATGAAGAAGTTGAGCATGTGAATGAAGTTTTATTGGAAGGACAGTCAGCCGTATCAACTGATGCCTGTGGTACGGCCATTCAATATTAACTTTTGACTGTAAATTCTAGCCAAGGTTTGCATATCACGAAAACGTTATCCTCACTGAGTACCCCCCTGCACTTTAAAAAAACAACCTTGAGCTTGAAATCTGTTATTAATAATTTAAAGCCTTGTAAGCACTTGAAAACTGTACTTTAATTGGTTCATTCAAACTTTAGATGACAGGGTCAGTCATTCACATATGAAACAAAACATATACCTGTGAAATTCCATACAGAATTGCATAGCTTAGAGAATTCTCACACCCTAATTGGTTACATTGGTGAGATATTCAGCACAAAATTGCCACTCTTGAAAGCGAGGCTTTGCGTGATATTGCACTGGAGCGATGACAAAACAAGAACTCAAAAACAATTAGAAACAATGACTTTTCATTCGTGTTTTCAATACCATTCTTGCTGTCCACGTAACAAAAAACAAACAAGTCTTTATGATTTCTATTTGGTGGCTCCTGACAGTCTTGACAGCTGATTCAATTAGAATGGCTTTTCTGGAGCACACATTGAATATTGCAATATTCACACGAATGTAAATGAAATGGGCTTTTCTTTTTAAAAAGAAGGCAAGGCAATTCAAGGAAAATTCATAACCTGACCCTGAATATCATGTTAAATTTCACGTGAAAAACCAATATCGCGTGAATCAAAATTTAATGTGGAATTCCCTAATCAGGCAATGAATTTTCCTATAGAAAATGACTCTTTTTTATAGTAAATGATGTCTTTGAAAGTCCTTGCAAATTAAAAAAACTTCTTGATTACTCAAGTTTGCTCACTGAATTTAGGCCTGAGAAAGGGTGCAAAACCTGACTCGATAGTAGAGCAATTACCACAAACACAGTGCCACATGACTGTAATTATTTCCAAAACACTGTGAACGTTAACATCTATGCAGAAGTGTGCTGGATTCTATGGGCAGGCGGCAGCTCTGGTAAAGAATCACATGAATGGCTTGATACTCTTTGAGAGGACAATAGAACAAACAACAAAAACAATACCCAAAACAACAACAGCTACTAACAAGCAATTGAGAATTACAAGCCTATGAGAGCTGCTTCACTTCTGAGATTCTAACAGGCAAATTAAACCCTGAATGTAAAACATATGAACATTAAACTCATCACAATAGATGAGCTTGGGAACTGGTGCCGGAAAGGTTAGCGGGGAGCAGAACCATAAGCCGAAGGGGAGGTATCCATGACAACCCTGTAAGCGGGAACCACCCCCAGAAGCAGCCGCTAACTGGCACCGTCACACTGAAAGAATCAGTGGAAACAACTTACCTGACCCGTACTTACCTAGATATGAACCACCAAAACGGAGGGGGCGGGAGGGGGCAAGAATCCGCAAAGATTCGCTACACACAGTGCAAAAAGATCCGCAATGATCTGCTAGCAGTACAGCACATGCGATGCAACAATACACAATAGCCCTGCAATCCCCATAGGGCCGCCCCGCAAGTCACGTACTATTAAGCGAAACACCGCTGACTGCATTGGTTTGAGTCTAACTTAGCCTAAATTCCATTTAGCCACATTTAAATATTTGCTACTTTCTTTTCCCCCCCAAGGTTCATGGTTCAGTAGACAATCCAGAGGAGTCAAAGCTACTGTGATCATTATTCCACTGCTTGTGGTCATATTGCTGGTCTTGGTTCTGACCTTGATTTGTTATAAAAGGCGTCGAGATGGAAAACGTGTCCTGGTCAACATTTTCCCTGGCAGAGACAAGATTGGGATGCAAAGACTTACCGATGAGCTTTAAAGGTCCGGTGCTATCTTGACGATCCTTTGCCACATGTAACATTTAACCATACTCAGGGCAGATATTGTGCATTTAGAGTGAGAAATTTAACATGTTGGTAACTTGTTAGTGGAACAACAGAATGCTAAGTTTAACCAGGAAGTATGTAATGTGTGAGGCTAAAAAAAAGTGGTGTGTAAAAATCAGGGGCAGCTGTATTCAAATTACAGCTGTAGTTCTATGTAAATGTACTAGTTATTCTTTGAATCTTTGAATTTTCACAGCAAGTAACAACCAGACAGCATGTTGCCTTTTTTGAGTGAGACGGAAAGTTTCTTTTTTTCAGGCTTCTTCTTTCCAGTTGCTTAAACTGGAAAATTCACTGATCATTCTTTCACTTTCATCTATAACCGCAGTTCAAATATATGAATTATTTCATATATACTTACATCATCACAAACTTCCTATTGCTGTTTATCGTATTTCGTGTGTATAATATTCGTAGCAGTATGTTATGTCTGATGATTATTATTAAATGGTTTTATTAAGAAGGTTATATTTAATTTACTAATATATGACATTTGAGTTTTCTTCGTATTGTATAATCTTTGGGTCTATAGGATAATTACTCTTGACTCATCTTGTGATAAGTGGTATTTATTGAGCAAATTGTCACACGTTTGTCTAATAACAAATGCACATTTGATACTGACTATTTATAGGCAAACTTAAAAAAAACAAACAGTCTTTTTTGCTGTTTTTCGTTTTTCCTTTCTCAACCACTAACTGCAGCATAGGTGTGAAATAAAATAATTGGTGTGTGGATATAATCAAAAGGCCTAACCAAGGCTGCATGTCCCTAATAATACTAAAAGGCTAGTTAAGGTCACATGACATTATATTACGGAATCATAGTGTTGTAAAAGAAAAGGTATCATGTATGTTTTCAGTAATAAATTCGATGGTATGTATGTGGAATAAAAATATGCTTGACAAGGGGCTTTTTACTCCCAGGTGGGCAGGGGGGGGGGGGGGGTTGGAGGTGGAATCCCATCATCCACAACTTCTTTCGTATTGGAGTCTTCCCTACGTGTATCATGAAAAAGCCATGAATGTTACTAGATATTTATATTACTGATATTTGTAACAGTAAGATAAAGATACACAAGGTTTAGGTTTAGTTATGTAATGTACTGTGTTATGTATCATTTAACTCAATTAAACATTTCACTGACTTGCGTTTGTGCGTCTCTGTCCTTGATTGTGTGATTGGAAAGTGCGGATAGCTAGATGTATACTTTGTGTGGTGAAAAATGAACGTCAGCCACTTTTGGGTTCAGTTGTTGAGATTATCTTAAACTTTACCCAAAAGATTGCAGAGATTCCACTGGAGTGAGGATTCCTCTTCTGATTTGATTGATACCTAAAAATTACGTTTTACCAAGGATGACATCAATGGTCATCAATAAGAAGCTGAAGACCTTGTAAATGAGCCCTAGCAGCATTTAAGAAAAAGAAACGAAAAGCCCTGGGAACGAGGCTGGCAGATTGCAAGGACATTCCGTTACCAAGACAGACAGACCATTATTTCCTTGTGGTGGAGGGCACTTTCCAGAATAAAAAAATAGGGCAAAAGGAGCCATGGAAAAAATTAATTTCTACTAACATTAGTTTGATTTTTGATATGAAAAAAATTTCCCACCCGAAAAATCATGGACAACCTAAAGGTGAGAAAACATTTTATGCCCCACAAAATTGCCCAACCGCCCCCAGTCCCCTTAAAAAAAATAATGGTCCACTGCTAAACAGACATTTGTAAAGGTTTACTGCAGTGAGACAAAGAGTTTATTTTGGCAGAAAGCAGAGAAAGACAAGAAACAAATTGGGTCAGCGTTTTGTTTTAGAGATAAGGGTGTGGAAAAACGCCACTATGATTCATAGACCATTTTACAGTTCTCAGTGACCTGGCAAATGAATACGAGCGAGGCTGGAGGTGACTATGTTTTGATACAGACCTCTCTGCTGTTCTCATTTAAATGCAAACTAGTTAGCATTGGAACAACTTGATTTACACAACAAAAGCAGTGAGGTCTGTATCAAAACAAGGTCACCACCAGCCTCGCTGCCATTCAAAGGCCAGGTCACTGAGCAGACAAGTCCATTGGGGTAAGAAACTCAGCATGGTACTTCTTTCAAGGGTTTGTAGATGAAAAATATTGAAGTCGAGCCTCTGAACAGCGTGTCACAACCGCCTCTTTAATTTTTGCCTTCTCAAGTAATCTCGTTCTCAGATCTCGCCTTCGGTTTCGCCCGCAAGAGATCTGGGAAAGAGATTTCTTCTCAAGTACCGTTTCAGGCGCGTGCCACGTGATCTTGTTTTTCACAGGTCGTAGATGCCAGGTAACCTTCAATACCGTAAGTCCCTGTGTCACATGCGTTTTCAATTCTGAACCTTTCTGTGACAATTTCAAACCTTGCAATACCTGTATTTTTCGTATTCCCACACGCGTTTCAGGCGCATTCCACCTAAGTTTGAGTCACTACACATGCATGGATGCCTTCGGTATCCAGGCGCGTACGTTAAGCCCTGTATCACAAGCGTTTTCTTTCCTTAACCTCTGTGAGTCGTTCGTTGCCTACTGCCTTATTTAAAACTTTTTAAATGTCTCTACGCGTGTTTTAAGCGCCTTCTACCTTAATTCTAAGTTGGCCTGTTTTCAGTCCTCGAAGCTGTGCTATGGCCTTTTCTTATCCAAATCTGTTAACCCGCCGAGATGAGTTGCACGATTCGCACAATGAATGCACGGAGTATCGGATGAGAAAAAGCATTCGGGGGAAATGCACGGGAAGTAAGAGAGAACTTGCCAGGAACACACGGTATAACGAACGGGAAAACACATTGGGCGGGGGAGAGGAAACCTGTGGTGCCGGTAACAAATAGACAAAGGCACTGGAAAACTCACAGCAAACACCGTAACGTACGGGGCTGTGTATAGCTCAAAGCACAAGGAAAGCCATAGCTAAACGCAGGAAAACCCACGATAACGCATGTGAAAGCGCGTAACGCTGGGAGGTCACGACGTAACGGACGAGCAAACACATAAACTACGAATTCACGGATGTCGGTGAGGGAGACCCACAGATAAATGAGCGGCTTTGTATTTGGCGAAAAGTGCAGGAATTAGAAATGTAGGAGAAACGTAAAGAGAAAAAGTAAGAGGAATGCACAAGGGAGTGCACGGTGAAAAGGACGATTAAGGGGGGAGGGGTGGTTAACATGAATTTAAGTGAGATTTTAGGAAGTTTAAAGAGGGATTAAAAATGAAAAAAGTTTTGGAACACCCCCGAGATTGGTTGACAACTGTTTGGTGTACGTCTACCATATTTTAACTTCAAATTCTAATTTTAAAACAGCATCAAATCTTCAAAAGTTCCTATTTCCATAAATTTTACTAATCCTTTGAGAAAAACTATCTATCCCCAAATATACCTAGAAATCACCAAAACATTTACAAAACAGGCCAAAACGTAGATATGTCGGATGAGCAGAGAGATGAAAGGTGCGTTAAAACCACAATACCCAGCCAAAATACGGCCTTCATGTTAACCCCCGCCTTAAAAAGCCCGCGGGAACGCGAATGCAAGGGGAAATTAACCTACAAGGGAACCCATGTTTTCCAACGGGAATACCTGGATTTTGTTTTACCATGACCTTTCATTAATTAAATCACATTTAAAAGTAATAAAGCCATACATTTAAAGTAAATATTAAACTTTAAAATCTGTTTAATTAAAGTTTTTCTTTTCTTATTTTACCTTTTTTCCATACTTTTTTAAATCTTATTATTAAGCTTTGTTTCGTATACCATGAGGTCTTTAATATCAGAAAAGGTTTATTTTAAAAGTCTTTACAAAAGTACTTAATTTCTGATGGCTGTCTTAATAAAGTTTAAAAATGCAAACTTCTGAGGTGAGATTGATATTTTACATAAGAGTAAGAATTACTATTTTACATAAGAATTCAAATCCAAGTCGTGAAAACATGCGCCGACGTTTTAGTCAGCGATTGGTTTTAGTCTTGTAATCAATATTCATGACTACTTGTGGAATTTGCGTCAAACCAAACACTTGGTCATAGCGTGAAGACGTGGATTTATGGCTCCTGGTGATGTCGGGTCTGGCAATGTTAACGTTCTTCCTTCGAAGAAAATAAAGCAGGCGAAATAGAATAGTTAAAATATTAATGTTGAGTGTACGTTTTAAGTTACGCCCTTCGCTCGCATGCAGTTTTCCTTGCCGAGCTGCACTCAGCTTTGTCCATAAACCAGATTCTCGTAAGCTCTGGTAGTTTTGCAAAAGGCATAATGCTTCAGGACACGTGATCATAGATTGCGCTTTTAGTGCACGATGGGATGTTTGACGTTACGTCATCAGGCTCAAAACTAACAACGGTCAGTGCGCTGCTGGTCTCAGAACTTGCTCAAGCTACATGTGTAACGCCATTGTTCAATTCCAAATGAAAATACGAAAAATTTGACTCTCCAGAACTAAACTTAGTCATTTCACGTTGCTGTTGTACTATACAACGGTTTATAACGCACGTGCACAGCCATTGCTTCCTCGTTGATTGGTGACGGTCCCGTTATCGCAACTTCAAACCTTCACAGATTAGCAGGGATTTGATGGATTACGTCAATTTCTAATTTTCGCCAAATTATGTACTCTTTTTGAAAAGGTATAGAAAAAAAACTGGGGTTAGGGGCATTTTAATGCCTGTCAAGGTATATTATCAAGCAAACACGGCCAGATGCATCTTTCAATGCAACGCAAACACATTTTCATGACCACCTTGTCCGGCAAATTACATCGCGCTGAGCAAAATCAAGTCCTTTACTCAATTTTGTCCCACGAACTGGCTTGTACGGCAAGGTAATTACTCTCGCGAACACTCACAGACAACAAACCCGCATTGAAGGGTGCAGTTTGTCTAAACGTTCCTCTGGGAACGATAGTTGGGTTAATTTTTCCACTCACAGTCAATGGCTAAACTCGCCAAGCCTGATTTCCTCGTTTCTTTTTCTGATCCCTTCAGGGAAAAGAAGAAACTATAACGAATCGTGCTCGTGTAGTGTTGCTAACCAACAATTTTATTCGTTTCAGTCTTTAACTCTACAAAAGACAGAAAACAACGTTACATGCATTGCAGCTCAAAAAAATTCTTCAAATAACAAAATGTCGTGGTAATTTCAACTCGGTACAAAAACTAATTACTGTGGAGTTGCTCCAAAACTACGGGACGGTTATATCATACGGATTACAGCACACATCTGCTAAAACGAACAGCTCTCATGGGAAGCGGCAAGCTTTTATTTTCTACGAAATCTTTCCATGAACCACCGAAATCGTTGGACAGTTTTAAGTTAACCTTTCTAGAACGATCGACTTAAAATTTTTCCACACTGTATCGCTGGATTGTCAGGCAAACAAGCGAGTTGATCAGCTAGAGAACATAGACTTGATACATCACCTACTTTGTAAAATTTACGGTATGGGGCTCTTTCAAGAGTCAACTTAAAACTGTGTCAAAGATATCCGTGATTCACACAAAAAAGTTAAACTACGTTATAATACTGAGAGCTGTGAAGACCACCTGCGCTAGCTCGCAAGTCAGTCCTCTTCGTTGATCAGAGGTTCCATTGGAACCTTTGTTTTGGTGGTTGTGGCCTCGTCATAAGAAGGAGGCTTCACTTTCAGAACGTCGGCCACTGGAGCTTTGCGTTTCTTGCAGCAGTACACCAGACCAGTGATGATCAGGGCGAAAACCAAGATGGAGCTGATGACAACGGCGGCTTTGACGCTGGCGGGTTGACGTCTGAACCAGGAAGCAAGCCCTGGAAGAGAAAATTGACGGATATTGTTAAAATTAAGCCATAATGTGGACGATATGGGATGTTACAGCTAGTCTTGGCGTCCTCTGCCAGTGCTAGTTCAGTCTTGCAACATAAATGGTTGCCACATATATCACTTTTCAAAATTCCCTGACTTTTCCCCCAAAATATAAAATGTAAGATCTAGTAGCGGCGGCTTCTGGCCTCAACGTACAGCCGCCTTTTCTACTTGTTCATTAAGACTGATACAAATTTTCCTTCTTCGTTAAATTTTCCCTGACGTTTTCCTGACCTTGAAGAATCTTTCCCTGACCATTTCCTAATGTGCAACCCTGAACAGCGCTTTTCAGTGGATTGCGTGACTATTCAAACACACACTGCTAACGACAAACGGGGAAAAGTCTTATTGGCAAGAATGAGGGAATGGGAACAAGCAGGATTTTGGGTTGCTCTTCGTCAGAGCTTCGTCAGAGCTTCGTCATGATAGCGATGTGAAGGTAAGTCACGCAGCATGGTACATTAACACGCGAACGTTCAACTAGCGGAAAGGCAAAAATATTAAATTGTGGTATTTTACTTACTGCTGCATCTTCCCTTGTGGTGATACTCGTGAGCATCATCGTCATCACCGTCATCATTCAATGGCAGTTTGCCCTGTAACAAGGGAACATGCATGTCTTCCAGCGCAGTGGTAACGTCCAAATCCAGCTGTGGAGTAATACAAGATAAGCAAACAATCAGTCTCACATCAGCTCAAGGCTACATATAGTCAACAAATATATAACTAGCTACGCGGAACTGTGCAATCAAAATCTCATGTAATAATGTTAAAGTGATCTTTTTGATGACTGTTTTAAAAAATGCGATCCTAATAAACCGCATTTGCTGGCCAATCACAACAAACGCAGACAACACTCAGTTGGACTAATAACATTCACCGGCCGTCAACAGCGGGAAAACGTGTCACCCACATGATCCATGACAATACTTCGTCCGGTGGTTAGGCTGGTTGAAAAATCAGCATGCTTTCTCTGATTGGTTAAACACTAAATAGCGCGGGTTTTCCTGAGCTCACTTAAAAAAGGTAAATTTATCATGTAAAGCAATTTAAAACAATTTGAAAACGCGAATAAAACTTACCTTGAATGACATTCCCTTCATGTACTTCTCCATAGTGAGCGTCAAGTATATATCAGCGCTTCCAAGACCCTTGATGGCCAGCGGGAAGTCGACCACTTGTAACTTGTCTCCGTTCTTGAAAGTGTGCTTCCATTCAAAGCTGCGTCCTGGCACCTTCAAGATAACCTCAGCAGTCAGGGGATCTTGGGATCTGTCAAACTTGAGACTCAACGTCATGGATTCACCATCAAACTCCGCAGAGCACGTGTACGTACCACAGCGGTCCGAAACAGTGCATGTTAAATCATCAGACGTCACTGACGGAGGGCATTTATAGTCATCTCCTTTCTTGTGATGATAGTCACGGTGGCGTTTATGTCCGCCTTTTGCTAAAATTAATTTCAATAAAAACTCTGTTACAGACAACCTCCAAGCAAGTTTTATTTATGTTCCACTAGCCATTTGTCTAGTAACTAACAAATTACGTTTTAGTCGCCAATCGATTGGAGAATTTTAATCACCATAATGTAGTACTGTGTTGTGATTCTTAATGCCTCAAAAAAACGAACCGAAAGTTTAGGCGGCGAAATTTTTCAGGTTGTTGAGCCTTTACGCTTATAAAGAATCCAAGATTTTGTCATTGGTTTGTAATTTGCGAAGATTCTTGACAATATGTGAAGAAAGTTACTCTGTTATTTTCTGAATTCCAATGAGTTTCCGGCGAAAATTTTGCGTGCCAGCGCTGGCTGAATTTGCTCCAAGAAAAATAAAAAATGATCCTGAATTCCTTATTTCTAACACTGAATTTAGCGGTTCGTTTGTCAAACCAAAAAACAAGTGTCCCTCCTTTTCATAACCTTCAGCCAATGACCCATCGAAAATTTGACAGAAAGATGACACAGCTGAATTTGAAAGCTTTTTGTGGAGCATAATTTCTGACCATTTGCAAGTACGAATACATACTCAGAACGGACTAAACTGAGTATGGAATATACGGGGGCTTTGCTAATGACTTGGTTGTAGGTTTTGTAAAGAAACCGAATGATTATTGAACCTTTTCTCGATACACATCAGCTCCACTCTGCCTAGGGAAATATGATGCAGTCCGACAAACACTGCTTTCCTATGGGGGGAGGGGGGGAGGGGGGTGCGAGAGTAAGAGTTCGAAGCGGACAGAACAGTTACCACAATATATCCTACGAGAGTTTTCTTAAATTTCAAACATTACAGTATTCGACTAATAGAAAAAGCCAACAAAATGCAACAAAGCGAGTGTTTCGAAAGTGCAAGTACGATAGGCCCCGTGGGTATGACGGGCAAAGCGAAGGTTATGACGCAGCAGAAATTTCAAGCGGACTTTTCGTAAGTAGAGCAACATAACAGTGAGGAGATAAAAGCTCGAAAATGACAAACGACTAAGACACAATTCTACAATTCTGTAGTACCAACACAGAACGATAATTTTCGACAGCAAGCAAAATTTGCAGGCAAACGTCATGAAAATAAACAAACAGCTGCCAAACTCTGCGCGTATTTGCATATTCCACTTCACCCGAAAACACGAAATCCACATATAGGCCGCTTCTCAATCAATTTAAACAGCTAGGAATTACAATAAAACTCGTGTCAAGACCTCAATGAGTTTCCAAAACCTTGATGAACTCAGTAAATCATCAACTGCATATTAAATGATGAAAAATTTCACAGCGAACTCCTGAAAATCCGCCACGTATTTCAGTCTCTAGAGTATACCAATACATTTAGCTTTCAATGTAGTTTGAACGGGAAATAGGACTAAAAGACCTCAATCAGCGAGCACATTAATGATTATGATTAACAAACTTCCTTCACTCGTGTACCATGTTTTGAACGAAGTTACATAATAGCAAATCGCATCGCCAGGCGAGAATCATTTAATTTGCCTGGGCCTGAGTTAGTTTCGTCTTCTTTCTTTCTGCTACAACTCTTCCTACAGATTCTATACCGCATTCTGACCGAAACTTACCCAAAGCAGTAGAAATGAGGCCCAAAACCAGCAAAGCGACCAAACATTTGCCCTCCATCTTCGTTCCAACCCAGAACACGATGATTAGCATCGAATGCGTATAAATATTAATTTAGTCTTACGTCACTGCTCATAAGGTTGCTAGGAAACTGGTCAAAGCAGGCTCAAAGGAACAATGAAGGAACAACAAACAAAAACAAGACTTAATTGATCTTTATTAATATATAGGACGTCATGGGACAAATACAAAGACTTTAGGTGGTACACGAAAACATCACGTGAGGGAAACGTAATAAAAGGTGGCAAAAATGTTTTATTTCCTCACAAACGAAGCGGTATTGTTTTCAGTTCAGGGGTGAACTATTTACATAGGGGGAGGTAATATTCAATCAGAGCAAAGTTCGCAATTGTTAATGTAAATATAGCGGCAAAATGCATGCCTCGTTTCTCGTTATTATATTAGGCAAGAAACTACCAACTGGACTTCTAATCAGCTAGTGATAATGGAAAGGAAAGGAATATTTTCGAGGTAGACAAACCACCACAACACGCGATATTTGTCCACCAATGCGAAAATTCTAAGCCGATGGAAGCGGTTAGTTTTGTTTACTTCAACAAAGAAATGATACTGTTTTCCGTTTCAGAGTGATTTATTGATATATTTAGTATGAATGTTATCAGGGTAACGCATGTAATTCGTAATGGTATCATATAAGTGATAACAAAATCGGACGATCAAAAAAAAAAATTCAATTTCTGAGAAAAGAAGACAAGATATAAAAGAACCCCCTAGCGGCTCTCGATTCTGTGCTCCCCCCCCAGTTTTTACCCCTTGCTACGGCACTGTCTGGAGATAGAGTACACATTTAAACAAAGCAGGATAGAAAATAGCCTGCGATCTTTCTGAGGGGAGGGCGGATGTACACAGGCTAGATCTAGATAGAAAACATCGACTATCAGTCGTACAGTCTGCTATTTTAAAACAAATTCTCAAACTGGAAAAAGAGTAACTTTATCGATTAAGTAACGCTATCAAAGATTTTCTACGATCTTGTTTAATTTGCACTACACAATTGTTGTACCACAAAATAGTGTACTTCCTTCAAGGAAACTGAATGAGAGGCCGCCTATTGAAGCGAACTATTTTAACTATTTGCTTATCAATGCCGTTTCATAAGATGCTAAACGCATTTTGCTCCCACTAAACATTCTAGGTTTCCTTTTTACAATCTTATAAGAATTAGACTGTTGAGAGGTCAAACCATCTAAACAATAAAACGAGAACAGTCTAAAACGCTGTAGTGCGTTACTATTTACACTGAAAGGCCTTTGTTTGTGCGCCCTAAACTTCATTGATCAGCGGCTGCATTGGGACCTTGGTCTTGGTGGAGGTAACCTCGTCATAGGAAGGAGGCTTGACTTTCACGTGGTCAGCGGTAGCAGCCCTGTTTCTCTTGCAGCAGAACACAGTGGTGAGCAGCACCAAAATCATGAACGTGATAACACTTGTTGCTATCACAACCTTTGTAGTTAAGGACAATTTCTTGAATTCCCTCCATCCATCTTGCAACATGAAATTAAAACGAGAGGAAGGATCAAAAGGTGTTGGAAGTGTTTCTCGTCAATGTTGAAAAAACAGGACACTAACTGTTTGTAAAAATTCGCTTAAGTAGGGCAAGAAACAATCGAAAGCTCCACTGGCGCTCTCCGAATTGCTCGTGAAAATTGATAACTGGTTAACAACTACAGTTCTCCTTCGCTAGATGGCGACGTAGTCAAAGAGAGAAAACGAGAACTATTTTATCAAGTGCATATCAATCTTTTATTTCTTATGGTAGCTTCAAACTCATTCCAGGCTCTCTCTCTCTCTCTATCGGACCCTGGGAACGAGGTTTAATGACCAACCTACCACATATAATGACTTCTGGTTCCGGGGTTTCTTGGAATTGTCCTGCAATGAGTGTTGAATTGAAAAGTGTGGCTTCAAACTCTGTCGTGGCCAGCAAGTCAATCTAGAAACAAAACACATGGCCGCTTTGAGTTCAACTGTGAACTTAAAACCACTGCATGTCAGTGCCTGTACCTAATCTAAGTTTTAAAGGGTTTTAAAACTGCTCTATGCGTGCATAGTATAAACGTTGGTTACTATGACAAAATGCTGCTTGCGACGTGAAAGTTTCAAGTATAATTAAACTATAAATAGATTTAGCTTTTCGGCACAGAATTAAAAGGCTTTTTTAAGCTGGTATGGACAAGGCAGAAATTAAAAAGAGCGTCATTCTCGACGAAAGATAGAATACCTTGAAATTGATGGTACCAATCTCTTTCTTCAAAGAACATTGTAGATACACATCAAGTTCTCCAATTGCAAACCCTTCAATTTCTAGCGGAAACCCAGGAACCTCGATCTTCTCACCATCAGTAAATGTGGCCGACCAATCATATTCAAGCTCGGGCACTGACACGGTGACGTCAGCAGTCATAGGTTTTTGCCACTGGGCAATGTCCACGGACAGTCTGATAATCTCGAGGCTGAAGGCAAGTGAGCACGTGATCTGGCTGCAGTCGTACGACGTGATGTTACACGAGGTATAGGTAGGAAGTTGGAGATTTTGATCCAGCTGTAAAGAGCAGTCTCTCCAACCTTTCAAGGCGGGAAAATAAATGAAATAAAAAAGGAATTACGGGCATTATTTGACATCTGATTTCACGCAAACAGTGCATTTCGTCTGCCCCAATCTCTAGCTAGGTGGCATTGCACTTCGACGGGTCGTCGCAGATATTTCGCCCCATGCATATATGCTTTACTTGCAAACTGATGAGCTTAGCGTCCCCGAGTAGTAGGCATGATCGCTTGCAAGAGGACAAGACACTGTATTAACGTTATTAATTGATCGATTTCTTGATTGATTGATCTTGACTCTGCCGCAAAACAACACATAAATGCTGATCTTAAAATATTGTATTTGCATACAAAGTTACGCTGAGTTGTCGATTCCTCGCAAGTTGGAAGGGAAGGGGGTGGGGAGGGGAAAGTCCGCTACAACAGTTCAGCCAACCGTCGACAAATGCATATCTTTCTTCCCACAAAGCAGGGAAGGCTTACAATTCCGATCTAAACGAGCATAATAAGCAAAATCCAGAATTCAGAAACAATCATCTACAGCCAGTTTGGAAATCTCAGTGCGAATCCATATAAATTATCAGTTAAACCCATAAACTGAACGAATTTTTGCGCTAAGGGTCCACAAGCCCAATCTTTCACTGTACAAACTATATCTTAACCCGTTTGATTTGCTTGTCATTGCTGCACGTCAAAATTCTCCGGGTTTGTCTATTACTCGAACAGCTGGTAGCTTTATTATTATGCTGTGATCAGGCCTTCGCAACATTATAACCCCGCGAAAGTTCTTCTGGTTTGGTTTATAGCCTAACACATCCACAAATAATGCACACTCTTCTTTTATATATGAATTTGTTTTTCCGGCTGAGGCTAATATTGCTAATTTTCTGCCGTTATATTCTTGTGAATATCACACTACTTGCTAAAAAAGTCGATGACGTCATCTTACTTTCGCTTGACGAGAGTAACTTAACGCTTGGAATCATTACGGTTTTAAGATTTCGGAACTTTTTAACCGCGATCAACACATTTCATGGACACGTTTAAGATTTAGTGCGTTATGATTTCCTTCCTTGATTAATTAAAATCGTACCAGCGTACTCATTTTCGTCGCGTTTCGAATGAAAATTGCAAAATACAACGTGAATCATCGGGTAAACAAAACGAAGACATGGGTTAAACAGGCTTAAAATGTGTTCAAGGAAATCTTGTAGTAAAAAGAATAAGGTTTGGCGACCTTTGACGAGTCTGGGACGACCTAAACTTTGTTCTGATGATGACAGTCGCAGCTCAGATCTGACCGCAGCTGGTTTGATGATAATGCAGAAGAGGTTACTGACAAAAACGGGTGAAATCGTCTGTCAGCCAGTTGTTTCAAAGCATTACTAGTTAACTCTTACCTAAGGCCGCCGAAAATAGAGTGAAAAACAACAAGACAGGAATACTCTTTGGCTCCATCATTCAAGCACTTGATAAAACTTAAGTTCTTCGCTTCGCTCCGTCTTATTTACATGCGAAGAAATGAAAGCTAATTTACATAATGTGAAAAGTGATGCCTGACTTTGTGATGTCAATGGCCCAGGTGTGTCACGCGATCGCAGGCCGCACCTCGACCTAAGCTGTTTCTTCGTTATTAGCACGTCAAAGATAGAAGTTTAAAACTTCAAAATGCCATCGAGACAAATACAATATGGGGGAAAACGAGACCCGAGGGCAAAAGCAAGATACTGAAAAAAAAAATTAAATATTTTTAGCCTGAAAACTATATTCATGGACCTTTGATCTGTTGGTTTTCAAAACGAACTTTCTATTATTGTAACAAGAAGTAAATAATTCCTAGTTTTAGATTTGAGGCTTGGCATGGAAACCGAAAAATTCTGCAACATGCCATTTCAGTCTAGTTTTGTTTTTGCCTGAGACTATTTCATTATCTAGTATAAATCTGACAAGCGTTCTATCGCGAATACCGTTCTCTGATTGACTACGCAACTCACTATCTGTTGTTGATAGTGACTAGCCAAGCCGTGCTGTTCACAACAAAATGGCGGCCGCGTCTTTAAGTGTTTGTGAAGAAGATTTATTTAGCTAGGCGGGGGTTAACACATGATGAAGGCCGTATTTTGGCTGGGTATTAAGGTTTCAACGCAAAATATCTCGTTCACGTTTCAAGCAGTCAGCTCATTCCACAATGACATATCTATGTTTTGGGCTGTTTTGTAAATTTTTGGTGATTTTGGGCATAAATAAACAATAGCCTCCATTTGGCGCGAAAATATGCTTGAATTCCGAGAAGCGAACAGTTTTCCGAGAGCGAAGCTCGAAGAGAATTGTGAGCTTCGAGGAAGTCAACGTCAAATGGAGGTTCAACGTCAAATGGAGGTTATTGCGTTAGGGCCTGTTTACATGGAGGTGGGGGACCCCAGGTAGGTGAGATAACCCGCCTAGGTGGGGTAACCCGCCTCTCCATATAATCTCTCATTTTTATTTGATCATGTTTACATGATAGGTGAGGTAACCCGCCTAGGCGGGTTGCCCGGTCTGCCAGGTAGGGTAACCCGCCTAGCCGGGGTCGCATTTTGCCATGTAAACGACTCAAGGTGGGGTAACCCGCCTAGCCGGGGTCGAGTTCATGTCACATTTGCAAGCGCGCCAAAGCGCGTAAAAATTTGAACCAGAACAATATGGCCGTTAACTGCCTCTGGCGGAGGCTTTGTATCATCAAAAGTGACAGTAAAACGCCACAGCATTGAAATGCTGCAGCGAGAGCAGAAAATAAAGATAAAATATCACTGACCGCCAAAATGCGTCGTTCGTCCGCCATTTTCAATGTTTACGTCAAGTAAAGTCACCCCGGGACCCCGGGGTTGTAAGTTTGCATGTAAACGCTGGCCATTTTTCGACCACGGCTAGGCGGGTTACCTCACCTACCTGGGGTCCCCCACCTCCATGTAAACAGGCCCTTAATTATATCCTTCAAATATTTTTCGCAACTCGCGGGATCTGTCAGTCTGTCATATGCCAATCACGTCAAACGTGAACAGACTTCGCTTCTGTTGAAAGAATCAATATGCTTTTGGGAAAAAGTACAACATTTCAGTGAAAGGAAAGGAGACTTTTTTAATTCCGTGAAAGACAGGATACAAGTTGCGGATATGGTTACAGTCCAACTTTCTTTCGGGAACAAGATCATCGCATTCACTAAAAAAGCCGGCGCTTTGAAGTTCTGGTCCTTTCATCTAGTGTTCAATTGGAGCAGTACTTTATATTGCTGAAAATATAATTGTGAAATTGACCAGCCGAAATCGATTGCCCACTGGGGTTAACAGAATGATCCACGTGGTTGATGTACGGTGCACTGGATTCCTCTACGAGCTGGTTTTGCAGGATTTTCATCAGAGCGCCAACCTGACATTGAGTGGAGCCAGTAAGCTTGTAGTAAGCTTTCTGGTGTTTCCAGGCCAAACTGCTTCTTTTCGTAGAGAAGTTCGACGTCTCGGGGTATCAACGCTGATTTGTGTTTTGCCTTCGCGAGCGAGTGAGTGTTGAGAGCAAGTCATTTACAGGGTTTAAACTCTCTGTCAAAACATCATACTGAAGTTTATGTTATCTTTATATAAATAGCCATCCAGGCCATGCAGCTCGAATTGCTCTTTTTGAATTACGACTGTAATACGCGAAAGGGCACAATTAACTGGGTGGGGGTTTTTGAGAAGTGGTGTGACGAAAATGCCTTGAGAAAAACCTGGAGATGATTCTTCCTGAGCAGTTGGATAAACGGTACTCCGCCGAGCGGTTTTACGCCTCCGCGTGCAAACAAGACGGAACCGATTACGAACCTGGGTCCCTAAAAGTGACTCTCTCTCCTCCGCAGAGGTTTAAAACAGTAGTGATGTAGCAGCTCTCCTAAGGTCTCACATGATTGGCTTGCTACCCTTTGAGAGTACAATAGAACAAACAACAGAAACAATGCCCCTATCCCTAACACAATAGCAGCTGCTACAATGATAAAACAAAAGCAGCTTTGGACAGCTGCTACACTACTGGGGTACGTTCAAAAGCGTTCGCTATATAAATCCGCTGTACGAAGTGTTCGTAGGCGCTTTCCGCCGTCACTGGTAACGCTGTGCCTGCACTTACATTACTCAGCGGATCCTCCCTACCCGAAAAAAACCCTTTGAGCCTCTGCGGAGGAGAGAGTAAAAGTGATGCAAGCAGCACTTGACCGCCATTTGAAAGAAATAGGTTGTTCTTTTTCAATTATAAAGGGCAAATAATTTTTCAATTCCCGAAAAGTTCTTGAGGGAAAGGCGCGTATGCTAAGAAATGAAGGTAAAGGAAAATTACCAAATAAGTCAAGAAGCCTAACCAGAGAGAAGAAGAAGCTTTGTGGGAAAGCGAGCAGCTTGGAAATTCATCTCCACGGTCACTCCTGAATACAGTGTGGTGGTTGCTCTCACAGCATTTCGGCCTGCGTGGCTGCCAAGAGCATTACACAATGAATGTGAAGGATTTCACGCTCAATAAAGACGACAACGGCAACGAGTTTGTAACCTTCACAGAAAGCCCGACAAAAACACCGCAAGGAGGTTTACGAGTTCAGCCGAGGTCTGTACTACCCAAAATGTTCGCCGCAACTGGTGAATCACGATGTCCTGTGGCTCTTTTCAAGAGTTACCTGTCCGAGAGGCCTGGCCTGGGTTGTTCGAAAGGTGGATAACGCTATCCACCAAATAAATCACTATCCAGTGGATTGCGTGGTTTGTTTTGTTAGCACTTATTCACCGGGTGGCGATTTATCCGGTGGATAGCGTTATCCAGTCTTTGAGCAACTGGGGCCAGAAGCCGATTTAAACTGATTATCTGACCCGATCTACTTCGCGTGCATCGACAACACCACCACAACAGACGTATGGTACAAGAAGAGCCGAATGGATAAAAATACCATCAGTAAAATAATAATAATAATAATAATGATAATAACAAAGGCAGCACTTTCTCCTCAGTCATTTAAAGACCCTGAGTGTTGGTCCGGTCGAGGTTTGAACCTGCGACCGGCTCCCGCACGGCAGTCGGGTGCTCTACCAACTGAGCTAACCGGTCGGCGGTTATTATGAAAATTATGAAATGCATGAAAGAAAATTACCGTTACAAGATATGTGTCCTGAGAAAAGATTATCCACCCACTCAGTCCGGAAAACAGTGGTCAGAAAGCTGACGGCCAAGGGAGTTCCAAAATCCGAAATAATAACAATAACTGGAACAAAGATAAAGAACAAAGCGTTGAAGCCTACGACTCTGGGAACGAAAACGAACAGCTACAACTGTCTAATCATTGATGGCAAAGAAATCCACTTTAACCAGACAACCAGTCGGGTTCCCCTTCAGCCACTATATCCAGTCCACTGCAGCAGTGAGCAGTGACCACGTCTACAAATTCCACAACTGTAATGTGGAGTGATAAAGCAAGGACATCAGACAGGCTAATGCTTCATGCACAACAAGCTGTGATGTATATAATGCTCCTTGCCAGCTCTGAAGGTTTTTCAAATTGACTTTCATTTAGGCAAGTTTTCTTAGACCATAAAGTAAATTTTTAGTGATAATTTCACTTCAAAACAAACTGTCAAAATTTTGTATGGCCTCGTGCAAAATTTTAGTTTTAGCGCATTTCAAATACGAATAAGAACCAATCATTTAAGAAATTTGAAACATTATGAACAAGCACGAAGAATTCGAAAGGTATTTTTTGTGAAGAAACTCAGAAAATTACGAACTTTACCAATAATGTATATGGCTTTAAACTAAAACTAGATTACGGTTGTGAGCTTAATTTGTCACCCACGATATTAAAGGGTAATCAAATGGTTTTCGGCTCGGGAAATTATCGGCAGAATTTTGAAAAAACGCGCGTGAAAGTACTTCCTAATTTCACTCCGTTACCATTTGACTACACATACTAATTCTCCTTTCGCCGGGCTGAAAGAAAATGATAAATACTCTAGAATGAGAGTGGCTAACAACTTTTCGTCTTTTAGCACACTTTTTTGGTCGCATTTTAATTCAAGCACTGTTGAACAGAGTGAAACTTGATCAAACCAAGCGAAAATTTCGCCCGCCAGCGAGCAGCTTGTGTATTTGAACATTTTGTCAAGTTAAAATTACCGTCAAAAACGCCAACAGCGTATGAAGGGATTTATTTTGGTGTTTTCTGGTACCGCTCTACCGACCAGCAGATGTATCTCTTCTTCTATTACGAAAACAAACCGTTCTGCCATCCTCACGTTAATCCAGTTAGTGTGAGACTCAGAACTTCTGTGTCTTGAAGGGACGGTAATGTTCGCAATGACACTATAAATACTTGAAGATTTGTTTAAATATTTAAATAAAACAGGTTCGTATTGATTGCTGAGATTCCTAGGAACTTTCCAGGCTATTTTTAAACAAACGATTGAAATTTATAAACATTGCATTGGCACGTAATTTGCATAAACGTTCAGGTTGTGATTTTTGCGGATACGGCCTCCGAGAATTTGCGAACCTTAACGCAGGTTATGAAGTAATATTCAAACTACGCGTTTTTATTGAATTAAGTTAAGAATATTTAAAACAAGAACTCATTTATAATGAAAGAGATACGGCATTCTATTTTGGTTGCATACCCGGAGCCCATGACCCGCTCCTGTTTTGTTTAGACAGACAAACAGTCAGACCTAGTTTGCTAAAACAATCGGTTATTGCTAGGTGTATTTGACCCGGGGAATAAATTTGGCTAAACTAATCTCGGATTTAGTGACGCTAGCAAACCGCTTAAAGCAAGTATATTCACCCCACCCTTTTTTTCTCGAACACTTAAACTAAGAACCACAAAATTCAAATGACGCTAATAACGAAGTTTCTGTGACACCAATATTCGTTGCAAGAGGATTGGTCCAAATATTTGCTTTTGTGGTCTTCCTGTTCATGAAATTTTTCACGCGATTAGAATTCGTTGAAACTATTAGAACATGACATCAGATTTTGCCGAATATGAAGTAGTTAGCTATCTTTTTTATCGCTTGTGATTTTTCGCACTGGACACAAAAATCGCTGGGATTAGGCCGTGACAAGAGACCATGATCTAAGAGAACACATCCCCCATAGATGGGCCTCTTCCCATGATAATCTTTTTAAATCTAATTTTAGCGCGTGGTCAAGCTGCGAGGCTATTTTAGGAATGACACCTGATTGGCCAATTTAAATGACTTAAGAACATTGAGGTTTAATTTTAACAGATCAATTAACGCAAAAAACTTTTCGTCGGGATTTTCGAAGTGCATTTATTAAGGGCAGAGGAAGAATAATTCTAACTCTCCGACGCTTTGAACGAGATATTTTTCTCTGTAGGCCGTCCAGTACTTTTCGAGAAACGACTTTAGAGCGTGTTATGAATGCAATTCTTGTCAGCAGCTAGAGCGCCTAATGTGAACCAGTCATGCAGAGAAATAGCCTGCAGAGCAGGCGAGATTTCTTCGAGCGAGCGCTCACATTTGTTCAGCCGCCATATTGAATTTTTCACGCAGGGGAAGACTGGAGAGAGAAAGAAAGTTTTACCAAGGGGGTGAGTGATAGGAAAGAGAAGGAATATCCCCCACCGTCTAACATTGCGTCTAATGGCGGTCGCAAGGTTGTAACGCTAACTCAACGCTAACTCGATCGCCCCAACAAGACGCCTGCACAGAGAAATGACAAGACTAATTTCCGACGTAAAAATCACGATAAACACGTAGAAGATTATTTTCCCGACCAGCAGTTTCAAAACGCTTTCCAGATTGGTCTCTCTCAGGGTCTCTACCGATCCAAACGATGTTTTAGTTCGTTCCAGAGAAGCACTTTTTTCGGCGCGGACATCCCTGTAAATATTACAAAGCAATTTCGAAATTAAATATGCAAACATTTGCACCGGGATTTTCGGACCGAAAGTTCTAACAAACGGGAAACAAGTAATGAGCTGTCCTGCGCTTTGAATAACCTTTCCAAAGAGATGTTTTTCGATTTAATCCGTTCAGTACTTTTCGAGAAACGACTTTCGTGCGTGTTTATTGGAATGCAATCCTAGTCAGCAGTAAATATTACACAGCACTTCCGATATTAAATAAACAAAGATTTGCACCGTTTTTTTTGGAGTGAAAGTTCTAACAAACGCGAAACAAATATTTTAGCTCTCGTGCGCTTTAAAAAACTTTTCGAAAGAGATGCCTTTCGTTTCAATATCCTTTCGGCACTTTCCGAGAAACAACTTCCAAGTAGGGTAAAAATTCGAGTCTTGGCACTTTGTGTTAATCATTCATTATTCATGCTGGGGAATGACACGACTTCTATTTTACGGCTTCGGGGAAGCACGCATAAATATTCCTGCCCAGCTCTGAAAATGATTTCCAATGCTAACAGTGCGGCAGTTCAACTGAACAAAGTGATTTTTTTTCTCTTAGCCCGCTAAATTTTCAATTTCTTATTTGGATGAACACAACCTTATGACCGTTGAGGCCTTCCAAGGGGGTTTTTGATGTCGCTTTGTCGCTCGTTTGCCAACCCACCTGTCGCTTGTTTGGTAAGGGACAAATGTCGCTGTCGCTTTTTCGCCATAATAGGTCATAATACAAATGTCGCTGTCGTACGAAATTTGTGTGATGCAGTCAGTAGTTTCTATAATTTACTATTTTCTGCTATTGTTAGTGCCCGTATTAAAACGAAGATCAACGACACACAAGTCTACGTCGTATAACTTTACGTATAATTTTGTAATAGCTTCATTAGAAATATAAGTCACAAAGATCGCTATAGTGACAAAAACTCGCCCATACTTTGTTTTCCGCCTGTCGTGTTTCATTGTCGATCGGTGGCTTAGCTTTTGTTCCTCTCCTCAGTCTCGTACTGACTTAAATTTACAGTCATACAGGAACACAGTTCTTGGAAGTTTTTTGGTTGATAAATTAACGTACTGTTGATCGTTTGAATAAAGAGCTCAGCTCAATGATTCAAACGTCGCGCTATCGTCGCGTGGAACTCAGCTGATCAAATAAGCATCAGTGCAAATGAATTTCGATTGCTGAAGCAACACCATAGCGCACAGAGGCACTAGGCTTGACGGAGGCCGTCGCATATTTTAAATGTTTCATTGATGTATCAAAAGTGACACGTAACCATACAAACTGAAAGTGTTAACGTTTCAAAAGTAGAACTCCGCGCTAAATTCCCCACGCCTCAGGGATGGAAGCAGAATGGTAGTAGTTAATCAACTGAGTTTGGTAGGAAAAAAAAGCGCAACGCAAGAACAAACCAAAGGTGTCGAGTCAGTTACAATTCCAGCCTCGTCGGTGGACGGATACTACTTCCTCGGGAAGTGCATATGTACTAGACAGCGCGATAGAGTCAGCACAGACAACACTGTTTATATCATCGTCGAAGCAGTCTGTTTCCTCTGTGACGAGATCTACACCGTTGTCATCACCTTCAATGCAAAGATCCCTTGCCTCCCTGAAAACATTTACCACCCCTTCATGATCCTTCATACACTTCCTCGGTTAGCAGTATTGCTTCGCTAGACGCTACTTCTAAGGATTCAAGGACCAATCCGACAATCTCTTCGGGTATGTCAACTTGATGCGCTATTTCAAGGGAGGGAAGATAGATGTTGATTTTTGACAACATTTCTACGTGTTGATCATGATAAATATCCTCAGCTGCAACTCCAAGATAAAAAGGCGTCGAAATCACCGATCTTCCTATAATACCGGCGATGCTTGGTTTTATGGCCAAAACAGTTTGGGAGGAAAGCAGCACATCGGCATTGGATGTCTTGGAGCAGAAATATCACGGGAGATAGAAAATGAGAGGGGCTGCGGTGGGGGCTCTGGTCTGATGTAGGAGTACATTATCCTATTCTTCCCAGAAAATTACCCTAAAGTAATTTAAAAAGACGGTTTGACATTTTTTCAGTATGAGGTCTTGTATGCCTTTTATTGTGGTAGAGATAACTACGATGACGGTATATACAGCAAACGTCACTTTCCGGCAAAGGAGAAAACAGACCTCTTCGGCCAGGCCTCGCCTAACATTTATCATGTATTAGAATTGTCAGAATTATCTACACTGTACAGCAAAAAAGGTTACGTGATCTTATGTAGCTTAATCTCTAGAAATTCCTTGCACCAAAAATTAGTTTCTCCTCTAGCGCTCGCGTCTGGCCTACCTCCCCGAGAGGGAGGAGTGCTGGCTCATTTCCCGAACAGCAGCTGGTAATCGAGCCTATTCGCGCGCATTCGCGCGAGAGCCACACAAATTCTTGATGTATCGTGAGACACCTTCGTTTTTCGACGTATTTTGTTGACGAAGCAAAATAAAAAAATTTCTGACCTTTTCTGTTAACAAGCCGGTTTTATAGGCACACGCCACATACTGTACTACAAAGCATTACCATCATAATCATACTATTTACGATCGGTCATCTATTGCTACCATGAGATCTGGATTTTTGTCACGTTTACCATCATGCTGTGAGCGAATCTTGGGCAATGTTTCTACTGAACTCATCTCAATTTTAATGATCTTTAAACGCTGCTTTAAAGCCTTTCAAGACAGGGGTTCTTTAATTTAGTATATAAGTGTCGATTAAACGTAAGTGTTCAAGCACTGAGAAATGAAGCGAAAATGTGAGGAAGAAGCCGTCATTTGTGTTCACCGCAAAACACTTCGCGCAGGCTGTAAGTGAGCTGGTTAGCTCACAGTTCTCACCGAGAACGTAATGTTTAATCTCCATATTATAATCATGAATAGGATTACTGGTCATCATTAATTTGCAAACACAACTTAATACAGCTTAATATCAATGATCCAATAAGATAACGAAAGAGCAGTGACGCCAACACATGAACCGACCTTTGTACCATGACATGACAACAGGAAACAAGAGACCGACTGCGTTGAATGGTTTATTGACTTTGTAATGATTTATTGGCGTGGTCACAAAGGAATCACACTGCTTAGTAACAACGTCGCTGTCGAAAAAAGCAAAGTGAAAACATGTCGCTTTGTCAAAAGTAAAAATGGATTGTCGCTGTCGCAAATTGTCGCGCTTTTTCTGTCAGTTTTTGTCGGCTGTCGCTGAATCAGAAAAAGATTGTCGCCACATTTTCGAGCAATGTCGCCTGTCGCCAAAACCCCTTGGAAGTCCTCACCGTTGGCCATTGCTTGCGTGATCGGGGACCTAGACTAAAAATAACTTTGACAACGTGACGCGAAGCTTAAAATAGATTTAAAAAGATTATCATGGCCGTGATGGATCAAGGGAACTTTTATTTGTCCCCCATGACTCCACGAGTAGTTGAACCACTAAGAACTGGGAACAAGTCTAGCGCCCGGAAATTACCTATTTATGTAAATAGAACGTTTTGTTGAGCACAATTCCTAGAAACAAGACCAAGCTTCTAGGAATACTTGTCAAACCTGACAAACCAGAAATTTCCAGAACCCCTGTCAATCAAGTCACGTAGGGAAGTCGTTGAGACACGATTTGCCGTACCATTGCCGAAGCTCGCCGTCTTTTTCCTCTCTCAAAATGTTTTCAGGACGCCCTCTTGCCATGGCAGTTTTCGTTGTTGTTTTGAGCCAAGTAATTTCACCAGCTACAGGTATGTATTTGACGCAAACTTGCTGTCTTTTGTGGTCATCCTCATGCATTCTTAATCATCCGCATATGTGCGAAAATTAAGCTTATTTTTGTAAGCTGTCTTAAACTCGAGTTTTCTTCTTGCTTGCAAGTAAAAGAGTTAGGTTTCTCATCGTTAGGGAAATTAGTAAGACTGAAAAGTCGAGAAATAAGATGAGAAAAAGAAAATTCCTTCGAGCGATGGATGATTTCTCGGAAATTGTCACATTACAAGGATTCCCGGAAACTTAACCAGCTTCAATAATTCAGTTTAACTAAACAGTACTTACGAAGAAGAAATTTTCAAGGCAAGAACGTCACGTTCTGAAGCACGATCAACGAAAGTTGTTCCGCGGAGTATAAGTGCTGTACATAGTTCTGGGCTTTTCTAGTGACTCGATATTAGGCGCTTCGAATTCGTTGAATCGATGGATGATTCCTAGACACACTCAAGTTACCGAACGTGACTCTCGAAGTTTCGTCATTATATACTACTTTCTTGCCACAAAAAGATACTCTAAATTCGTTGACATGACTATCGGAACTTGAAATAAACTGAGGGAGTAAACTCGAATTTCTTTTTTTGATGCCATCAGAAGCAAACAAACAACGCGGGCTTTGATTTAAGAGGGGTTTATTCTTGTCTCGTCAGTGGCACTGACTTGTTGATCTCTGTGTTATGTATATGGCATCTACTTGTTATATTGCTCTACTCAGCAAGGATAATAATTCAGAGACAAATCAAACGTTTTCACTTTAGCTGTCACAATAAACAATAATAAGATTGTCTGGCTGCCCTACAGCGACACTATTTTCAGTTGCGTTTGTATTGAAGACCATCGAACCAAATCAGCGCTTCGTTTTACACATCTGCTTCGAAATTTTATACAACCGACTTTAAATTCTCATTTCAGAGTCACTTTTTTCACTTACAATTTGTGATATAAAAACGAATCGAAATAAGGGTTTACTGATGACGGTGTTGCTACGCACTGCAAATGATTTTGCTAGAGTTTTATACACTTAAAGACTCTCGTGAAGGGCTTCAAAGGAAATTTGCAGTTTGACAACATTTTTTTTTTAAAATCTTGTTGATTTCAGCTCAAACCGTAGTTATATTTTAGAAAATTAGGCATAAGGTATATGGCCGAATTTCCAGCGTTATATTTGCCATTCCCAAGTGTAATTCATAGCTCAGTGGAGACACAATAGAACCTCGTCGCTTCTAGACTAATTAATTAATTAATCTACTTCAAGTATTGGCTCGGTTTCAAAATATATGTTGTGTGGTTGTAGTTCGTTTATTTATATTTAGCAAAAGTTGATCGTTTTATATATGGGAAACCTCTTAAGCCATGTACCACACTTGGAAATCTCTAAACAACTAGATAGAAATTGAAGATAGAAATTAAAGATGTGAAGACACTTCTTTTACTTCATAATTTCAAAACTGCATAAAAGCAGTTGTGAAATTAAAGCCTGAAAAATAAAAAAAACAGGCCTGAACGTGATTCGAAATCACCTCTGCGATATAAGCCGGCAATGCTTTACCAGGTGAGCTATCAAGCCAACTGGGGGCTGGTCACATTGTGAGTTCGTAATATACCCGTAGATGTAAATGAATATACGAAAGATCATATATTTGAACTGTGGAGAAAGATACGAAGACATGATGGATCATCACAGTTATAAGCCTGTGAGGTCATGGATTCGAATCCCCTTCCGGCCTGAATTTTTTTCAGGCTTTAATTTCACAACTGTTGAAGTTGTGCGTATAACTGCGATGATCAATCATGTCTTCACATCTTTCTTCGCAGTTCAAATATATGATCTTTCATATATTTATTTGCATAGATAGAAATTTACCGATTGCAGCTGAATTTATGGTTGGTAATTAAACGGAATGCAGAGTTAAATTTCTGTCATTCCTAAATGACGGGAAAGATATTAACTCGTCGTCAGTCATGATCGGTCCACCATCCACAGTAATCTGGACCGAAAACGAGCTTGTCAAAGATGATCTTCTAATCGGAGGAATTTGAAAACTGACGCTTGCTTTTCGTTTAAGTGTGGACAGAAAACATTTTGAAAACGGAGGCTTTAGCCAACGATGGCGTCTCGATAATCATATGGTCAACCTTGACCCTCAAGGGCGCACACAAGCTTTTCCGCCGCCGGTGATTGTTCGGCGTTTTCAGATTTCTCATGCCGGTAGTGTGGGCGGAAAATTCTGGATGCGTTTTTGAAGTGAAAACGCCGTTTTCAAATTTCTCCGGCGTAGTATAGACGAGGTCTAAAATCGATCGATACCCACGTGATTTTCACGTCAATTACACGCGCTTTAATGGTTTCCTTAGCAAAGTTTTCTGCAGTTTTCAAAGTAATTTCAAATTATGAGCACGATTACTCCCTGAATTGTACGACACGAGGTCCAATTACTAATTAATCGTATCTATAACAAATTTCGAAATTAAAAATGTCTTTTGAGAACTTCTTTTGAGCGAAAACGTCTGTAGCGCTTTTCCTAAGTTTTGAAAACGGTAGAAACTCTTTGCTAAGGAAACCAATAAAGCGCGTGTAATTGACGTGAAAATCACGTGGATATCTAATTACAGGTGTCCGTTGACAAAAAGTTCAAATCGGACACCTGTAATTTGACACCCCGACGTGATCGCGCGCCGATTACGTGACAAATAGGCGCGCGGAGAACCAATCGCGATCGAGAATTTTGTTATAGATACGATTATAATAGTAATAATAATAATAATAATAATAATAATAACAATAATAATAATAATAGTAATAAATAAATTCCTAAAAGCGCATTTTATATCACATGGAAGTCTCAATGGTTTTTACAGCCCTTTTACATAAAAACCCTCTTAAAAAATGTTTTAATTTTGATTCCAAACAGTCCACGATGGAACACTGTTTACTGTGCCTTTCAATCCGGGCTCAAAAATTCAAAGCTCAACCGACAAATACGTTTTTTGCTACCGTCAATCAAATGTTTGGCGGCTCCTCCCAGCTTCCGACTATGTTGTCAGCGATTTGATTTGATTACCGCGCGCTTGGCAGTAGTTGGAAGCTGGGAGGAGCCGTCGAACATTTGATTGACGATTTGTCGGTTGAGCTTTGAGTTTTAGAATCCGCAAGTTATTGAAAGGCGCAGCAATGACATTTGGCAAGTCGTTCCAAAGCCTTGGTGCCATAACCGAGAAAGATCGGTCGTCATAGAAAGCCGTTTTAGTATTAGGCATAGACAGCAAATAATTCGACATGTAACATGTTAAATACGAAAGATTCACATTAAAAAACAAAAAACAAAAAAAAACAAAAAAAAAACAGACAACTACTAAGAACAACAGTTTCTCAACCGTCTTATAAAACATTTTATATAATAATAAATAATAATAATAAAAACTTTATTACCGTGTCAAAATCTCTAGCGTACAACATGCGCTATCGGGGACACCTAATTACCTAGTGCTAAAATTACTTTAAAAATTACAAGATATGAACTGGATATGTATGTATGTGTATTTACATATTTAAAATCATTGGTTAATTATTACATAAGAAACAGTCTTTACATTCAATGCCAGTAGACTATTAAAATTAACCTGTTTTATTCGTTTTTTAAAAATTTCCAGTGAGTCAGAGAGCCGAATAGATTTTTCGAGTTTTGACCATAGGACAGGGCCTACGTACGACAGGCTGTGTTGACCGTATGCAACTATCCTGATTCTTGGTATTATGAAATCTGAGTTTCTTGAATTATAATGAGTACAGGCAACGAATAAACACAAAGGAAGTAACTGATTATCAACATACAAGGTGCAAATGTTAATTATATCAAAAGGCAAAGTCGGAAGTAAAACACAAAACACGAAACGTACTGAAAATGTCGCGTGAAATCGAAGAGTGAATAGCTGTTATCCGAGTTGTGCCGCTGTCAAATATTCCTTTGTTTAGAGCGGCACACAAACGAGGCTAAAGGGTCAATACAATGCAGTAATGACCCTTTCGCCTCGTTTGCATGTCAAACCGCTGATAACTGCGATAAGAGCTATTCAGCAGGGTTTGGTCGAAAGAACTTTCAGGCTAATGATGTCAGCATTTTTGTTGAGATTCAAGGCTAATTTTCTCGAAAAAATGCGAGGCTACCCCAATTTTTTCTTTCTGGATTCCAATAGCCCTTGCAAAGATCTACTTTTTCTGCATGGTCTTAATTTGGCGCAAAGCCTTTGTATTTAGTAGGCACCTTCCTTAAGTATCTGTCCACGAGCCGTTGAATCGGTTCTGTGAAATCTAGAATAACATCGCTGAAATTCAGTCGTATTGCCAAGAAAGGATATCTATGATAGTATTTTAGATTCATGTAACGAGCATTTGATCATATGTTAATTTGCGTGATATGTGTATTAATTTTATTTATTTATTTATTATTACTTTAAATTCGAATTCTGTCGACGAAAGAATAGAAGCAGGGTATGTTAATGTAACACATAGGACCGATCTTTAACTGGTTTTCGATACTGTTTTCGTACAACAGTAGACAAAGCTGGGTCAATAGTTCCTCTTTCCAGGTTGCTGTTATCAATTAGGCCATATTCCAAAGATATACATGCTTTTGTTCGTCATTTGTCAAAACATTGTTGTAACTGGCTTCAACCAATCACAGCGAAGTATTCTCTTCTCGGCCAATCAGTTTGTAGAATCAAGCTAGTTCTATGTATTTAAGACATAGAAAACATGTGCCGTGTTTCTATCGAGTTAGAGAAACACGAGTGAAAGTTTAAGGAGAACAAGAAATGCTGTGGGAACACGAGCCGCAGGCGAGTGTTTCCACAGCTTTTTCGAGTTCTCCCAAACTTTCAAGAGTGTTTCTATAACTCGACAGGAACACGGAGAACATGTTTTCTATTTTCTTTTAGAAAATACCGCGGCGAAGAAAAAGAAAAACAACTTGTTTAATTCGATCACCAAAATGTAAATTCTCTTTGTTCGCGCCCTCATTACGTCAACAGATCGTGCTAGTTCTGTGTTTCTATCGAGTTATAGAAACACGGTTTTAAACCAATCGGCGTGCGTATTTGCTTTGGGTTATTTTTTCATGTCTTTTTTTCTGCAGTTTTTATCAGCTGCTTCGCTTGCATGTTTTCCCGCTGCTGGGTCGGGTTGTTCGAAAGCCGGTCAACGCTAACCGAAGATTCAGAGTTAACCGAAGCCTGAGTATTGCCTTGTTTACAATTGCCAATACAAACAATATAAACAGAAAACCTCACTGAAAAGTTACAAAAGTAAAATCATAACTCTCGCTAACCCTGGGTTAGCTTAATCTGGCTTCGAAAAACCAGGCCCTGATCTTCGGCCTCGATGTTTGTTCCTGTACAACTGTTTTTTTTTTTTCGGAAAACAATTCTAGATCTTCCTTTTATAAAGTAAGAAAATCTCAGGTCATTTTTGCGTCAACCAAAAACAACAGCAAACATTTTTGGGTAATTATACAATTGAAAGAAACTAAAACTTTTAATTGATTTTTTTTTAAGCCGATTACGGGGACCCCGACTACCGAGATGACAGTCATACATCTATTGAGACGAGTGGTTCTTGTGGTGGCGGTTCCAACACTCTAGGCGACGGATGTAGTATCAGCGACGACTGCAGCAAAATCACGTGTAAAATGGATTTTGTCGACAAGCCAATCACATTCACTCTTAAGGTACTCACATCGACGCCATCAAACATATTGTTCAAAAAATACTAAGAATTGTTTCTTGCTTTATTCCTTATTAATCTCCCTCCCTTCCCCGTCAGCTTCATTGTTAACTTTTCTTTCATTACTGTAAGCAGTTTGATCGTCGAGAGCACGTCAGCTTGATTAGGCTCTCTTGTAGGGTTAAGTGTACGATAAGAGGTATATGGGGTGGGAATCTTGTAGAACAGGCTAGAGCGATCCATTTGTAGAATGCATGGTTTAATCTCTTTTTCTAGAAAATCTTAGTTTCTACGCTGACAAGAAAGTCGTCCTAAATTGCGGGACTCTCTGTTAACCGATTAATTCCAGTTCAAAACGTTGATTTTCCTTATATACCTAGTTACTCGATCGTTGTAATGTGTATCATCAAAAAGCAATGTCGAGAATTTGACGTCACCACCAGATGATCTACACACTTGAGACTTACGGGCTCTAAATAAAACATACAACGTGCACTTTGAAGGGGAAGCAGACTGATATTAATTTTATTGCCCGTTAGGTCAATAAGTGTGATGACCCGGTGAGTGTAACAGCCACAGTGGACGTTCCAGACCTGGATATTACCTGGTCTCATACTTACACCAGTGATGACATCGTAGCAGTGCCAGGCTTCACTGCTTCGATACCTTCTTTCTTCTCCGCTGGTGTGTACGTACAAGTCGCACTCACTCCTAACGGCGACGAACTACGTTTAACGGTGAGTTTGTACTTTGTGTAGGACCCATGATCAGTACACAGTCATATTTTTCTCCAGCTGCAGAACTCTGCTCAAGACGCGTGGTTCCCAAGCATCGCGCGGTCAAACGCACTTTCCACTAGGTTTGCACGTTCGTACTCATGGTTATGAGTTGCCTCTGAAGGTTTGCCGTGTTAGCAGCACACAAGAAAAGTTAATAGAAGGAATTTATTTTGAAAGAAAAAGGAAGTACAAGTAATTTATCTTTTGTTGGCAGTAGTTTTATTTTTGCTTCATTAAATTAAATCAGTAGGTTTTTACAAATTCCTTTGACTCGCACTTTCTCGTTTTAAATCTTAACTCCATCGAGATCTTTCGCAATCAGCAGACTAAAGTTAAGCCGTGGCGCACATTACGCAGCATTGGGTGCAATGGCCCTTTTCACGATTAACTTTTCTTATTTACATTACAATGTAATCCAAGATGTATGTGGCAAATTTTGTAGTGTCTGCCCGAAATTAAGTATTGCATCGGGCCCACGATGCACAAATGCGAAAAGCAAGCAACTTCATGAATGGCGTCACTCCACTGTATGTAATCTCAGCCAATGAGAGGTTGGAAGACCTGAGGTCAGTTTTTGTGGTCTTTGAACAGGTGAAACTCCTGGCTGGAGGCGAGGTTATGGGAGAAGGCGTTTATCCTGTGAAGACGACCGTGATGGAGGGAGACCTGCCAATTAATACCAATGCGTGTGGTACGTATGCATAAGTCGTAAAGCAAATAATATTCCCTCACCAAGGGACACTCTCCTTACAAAATAACAAGAGTTTCAAAGTGGGACTGACTGAGCGCGATGCTAAACGAGTTTGCTGTTGAATTCTGTAAGGTCTCTGAGGAGCCCCTTGGCAGAGACGAAACGCCGCGTCAAACTTGCCACGAACTATTTTTTCATAAGTATATGACAATTATTTTATTGTTTTTTAAACGCCGTGGCTCGATGATGCAGAACCTAAAAATATCTTCAAGAAAACTTACTCGCATAGCGAAAAGTGACTTGTTTGACAGCTTCAATTGAGAAACTGAGCTTGTAAACGTTCTTTTATTTAGGTATCTTTGCCTGGTGGTATGAAATGTCTGACGTGGCTAAGGGAGCTATGGTTGGCGGTTGTCTTGTCTTCATCATCATCATGATCATCAGCTGTTGTTGCTGCTGCGGCTGCTGCAGGTCCAACCGACCCAACAACCAAGTGCCCATCGTCGTGCAACCCGCCTATGGCCCTTCGGCTGTCATGGCAACCAGCACTCAGAGTACCGTTCCTATGCGACCGCTTGTGAACGAGGCTTGAGCCGCTTCTTCCATTTGTGAAACCAATCTCATACCCAGAATATTTTGATTTTTTTAGTACGCATGCTTGCCAGACGCAACAGCTGTTCTGTTGAAATAGAGTTTCTGGGCACGAGTTTGTTTCGAAACTATACGAATGTGTGTCCACAGTGTAAAGGGAATTGTTGCTCGTTTAAAAAAATTCTCATTGATATTTTTTTTGATTTGTTTCTTAACTTATCTAAGCTGTTTCACTGGGCCATTAAAGAGTTTTAGCAGATAATCATTTTTCTTAATCTATTGTTGTCGATCCGATTACAACTATAACGTAAATGCTGTGTAGACAAACTCTACTAAGATTTTGATTCAAGAAATTCAGTTCTTAATTTACCTTTCACGTTGCGAAAATTTTTGACGGCGTGAAGAAGTTTATATCTAGCATTTGGAATCGACTGGTTATGTAGTTCTGGGGTTAGCATGTGTGCTTTTGAAAATAGTAAGATTAGTAAGTCTCGAGGCAATTTTTAAAGGAAGTGTTGTTACCAGTGATGTTTGCGTTGATGTTTGATAATAAAAAGCTACACAATGACGATAACGCGAACTTGAGTTTTATCTTTAGGAGATTCAACCGTAAAACAGTTTATTAGTTCTTCTAGCCAACAGATAAACCCCGCAGTAACAAAACCAGCGCACCCCTCGCTTTACTTCAAGTGTTTTCCCGCCAAGTCAAGTAAGTCACGTGAAACAAGTGCTTTTGGCCGTAGGGAACTGAGCACGTAAAGTTTCGGAGTTTCTCACTTCTCGTCCCCAGGGCTCCACTTTCCGCTTATTCGGCGGGTTTTTGGCCCTTTCTCGAACGTCCCGATAACTGTACGGACCCGACGCCATATTCTAAGATCTAAATCTATGAAAAAGTAGTGTGGGTTTTAGCTCAAAAACCAGTCCATTCTCTTTCGTTTTCTGATATTTATATTGTTTAAGGTAATTCCCTTGAAATTCTTCTACTATCAAACTTTTCTTGAAACTTGGCATAGTCAACATTCATGATATGACCATTAAAAAAATGCAATAAACAAATGGGGTCACCGTGCTTGTTTAAGCGTCAGCAGGTTCTTAAAATGGGGTATTTTTGCTGGCTGCGCGTTAAAAATTCGAATCATCTTCATACAAAATTAAGTCTTCATTACTTGAAAGACACAAAATTGTATCTTGAAAGTAAAGCTTCTTTTATTCACATAAGTAGTATTGCTTCATTTAAGCCGTTTTTGATTGCCCGGTTGTGGGAATATTGCACTTTTTCGGACAGTTCCGTGGTTAGCTTGAAGTTCTCGCCTTGGCCAAAATGAACCCAGTATGGAACTATTTTGCAAAAAAGTCATGTTCTACTATCAAACTTTTTTCCTTCTTCAAACATGTTCTTTATTAAACTGTTCTTAGCAAATACCCCCCCTCCCCCCCAAAAAAAAAGGAATAGAAAGAGGAGCATTTATTTCGCTATCGAGCTTAGTTTGAGGGAAATCTCTTAGGTTTTGCACGCGCACGCGTTCATGTGCGCGCGCTAATGACGCGAAAATCGTGCGCAGCAGGGATGCGCAATGCAATACTAAGGAATTACCTTAAATTTCAAAACTATTTAAAATATCTAGACCTTGAATGTAAACACGGCAAACAAAAAACAGCTTTTCGGGAGCCATGGGTAACCACGCGGTAACCGCGTGGCTTTCGAGAAAAGGGTCCTTCAACACATAAAGTAATAATTATCGAAGTGCCAGCCTTGCAGCCAGTTTTTATTATACACTTCTAGTGACATGCGACACGAGCATACTACAAAAAGAGATCTGGGGCCTGTTTCTCGAAAGCCTTGGAAACTTTTCTGGCCCATAAAGCCATTTTAAGTTCATCTGTATCTGAAAACGGAGAAGTGCATACGCCTGAAACTTCTTGTGTGAAGAGAACGACTGTCTATGTTAAGAATACGTGATTAAAACAGCTCTCAAATCATAAGCTTCGAGATTTTGCCATGGCTTTCCGGGTGCGAAACGTTTCCGGGGCTTTCGAGAAACAGGCCCAAGGCGACTTACCCAGTACGTTTTGTTTATTATGCCGTGTGGTCCTCTGTATTCAAATGATTTCTTATTGTTGTCAAGTTATGAGTCTGTCCGCGTACATTATTGAAAGAGGCATATCACTTACAATAATCATCAGTGAAGTAAGTTGTATCCGCCATCAACGAGTCCACTCGTTCAGAGGACTGGGCTCTAGTTGTCAGTGAAACTGTTCAAACGTAGGGCGTATACTCTGGGGACAATTACTTTGTGCCTCTGATTCAAAACTAGTCTTCGTGTAAAGCCTTTCTTATGAAAATAAGTTTGATTTGCATGAAAATGAACCTGTAGACAGAACTCATTTTCCAGAAGTGTAGCAGCTCTCGTAACCTGTTATTGTTTTATTATTGTAGCAGTTGTTATTGTTTTAGGGCTAGGGGAATTACTTCTGTTGTTTGTAGTATTGTTCCCTTAAAGGGTATCGAGCCAGTCATGTGAGACCTTTCTGGAGCTGCTTCATTTTCAGGTGGATGGTTTCGCACGTTTTGACACAGGCAAAACGCATCTCGGAAATTGTTGTTGGTTCTCTACCCTGCTCCGAGAGGTTTCTCCAGGTACTCAGGTTTTCCCCTCTCCTCGAAAACCAACATTTCCAAATTCCAATTCGATCCTGGAATGCACGGGCATTTCTGAACGAGTTCTTGTGAAGCGCTTGGTGCTCCATGGGTACACAAACTACATATTTACATTTATATATTTATTTATTTATTTTTTGGCCTATTTAACAACCACATACATTAAATTGCAAATTGACCACGTGATTACTGATGGAGCAAACAACTTAAAATAGCGGATTTGTACGATGTCTTTATTTGACTATAACTGCCAGAATTCATTCGTTTTTCCCTTTATTATTTAAATGTTGAAGCTGGAGTGGGGTTTTAATAACGATTACCTTGATTAGCATTAGATTAAAAAACGCAGGGGATTATGGTAGTTGCAGTCAAATGATGCCATCGTGCAAATCGCCTGGGCCGGGTTGTTCGAAAGC
>OZ026599.1:6829429-6839429 GCA_964020085.1 Micromussa lordhowensis
AGCGAAGGGCGTAGTGTCTCACATTCTTTGGGCCAGCGGCTGCATTGGGAAGATGACGTTGGTGCTGGTTGCCATGACAGAGGGACCAGCAGCAGGTTGCACAACAAATACCCTCTGATTAATGTCGGCTGTCGGTCGGACTTGTCGGTTGGACTTGCAGCAACAGCAACAGCAACAGCAGCAGATGATCATGATGATGATGAGGACAAGAACGCCGCCAATCATAGCTCCCTGACCGCCAACAGACATGTCATACCACCAGGCAAACATACCTCTACCTGAATAAACGAACGTTTACACGCTTATTTACTAATGCAAGGTAAGGTTTCGTGGAGAGGCATTTCAAAAATTAATTAAAGCTAAATTGTTAATAACAAATTAAAAACAAACATGGACAGTTGAGACTGGGAAGACTAACCAAGATTTTTCAATTGAATATTTCTATCATTTCAAATCACTATATGGAACGTCTGTTTAAATCCTAAAAATCGTAATACACGGGGAACCGAGTTGAATGCAACATTTGATCAGATCGGAAGCTAATCTAATGTGTATGTTTTTTCTGTAAAGAGAGTTGTTTTTAGAGGTAAAACACACGTACCACAGTCATTGGTGTTGATTGGCAGGTCTCCCTCCATTACGGTCAACTTCACAGGATAAACACCATTTCCAAAAAACCTTCCTCCAGCCAGGAGTTTTACCTGTTAACAGACGACAGAAACAGACATCAGATTTCTAGCCCTGTCAAGCGTCGGCCACACGTAAGTGTGCAAGATTCATGCTGACGTCATTGTTTACATTTTTGCTCATTTGCATACGGCTTTGCGTATAGAAGGAAACATGTTAGATATGAATAGACCAATTTCGATATATTAAAATTCAGCCTAAGACAATAGACCTCAGCACGAGGCTCTGGGGAATAAATACAGAGTTTGTGGGGCTTATTCCCTGGAGCCTCGTGCTGAGGTCTATTGTTTTAGACTGAATTTTAATATGTCGAAATTGGGCTATTGACTTCCGGCAGCTAAAGAACTAGTGAAGCTTAGTACATGGTGAAATTTTTAGCTCTTTGGGTGTAATATTCAAGGAGAAATTGTCTTTCAAAAACTGCAAAATTTCTGGGTGGCAAAAGCGCTAATGAGCTCATACATTCTTTGTTAAATTTGGAGTTTTTAAACCCGTGTTGCACAAAAAGCATTCACTGCATCAGGCCCATCGTATTCACTTGCAGAGTTAATCGTACTATGACCTTTCAATATTCAGAACTGATTTATTTGTAGCTCCATCAGAAACTGAATTGCTTATGCTAATGAGGCAAACTGTTATCAGTAAGAAGATGATTCAGTCTGTCAGTGACACTGGCCTACTAGGAAAAAGAATTTCCAGTTCTTCAGTTTGGAGTCGAACCCGAGGCCTTTAGGCTGCTAATCTCAATGCTCCGCTGAACTCCTACAGGAGAGTCGTGCCGGAGACACTTTCCTGGGGGATGGGGTAGACTCCCATATGATAAAAGGTGGGCGGGGGGGGGGGGGGGGTGCTAGTTTGAATTTTGGAAAAGAACGCCCAAGAGGTACCAAGATCCTGTTTTGTGGGCGTGACTTGCAATGTTTTTCACTCCTAAGAGGTACCAACTCTAAAACACACATTTGCGGACCTTTTAAGGTTGAACACCCGAAGAGATACCAAAACCGCTTTTTTAATCTCCAAAAGGTATGACGAGCAACCCTTCCTTTCTGTATGCGAGTCTTCCCCGGGATACCATTACACTAGGTTCGCGTCATTGTTATCAATGTCGCACTATGTGTTCCATTTTCTCACACTGTTTTAAGGCACGTTTTAAGAAAAAACGAACGAGTGTAGAATAATTATTTTCAGTTTAGAATTTTACAAAGTGAGAGTCGAGAAATGGCGCATTATTATATGAACGTTTTTGTATCGTGTTTTCCAAAACGCACGCTTTCCAGCACTCCCACAATTAAGCAGTTCTTGAAAAGAAAATACTGCTCGAATGTCACTTTTGTCAGTGTTTGAGAAGACTGTTGACGTAGTAAAGTGTGTTAAAGTACCGGAACAAATTGTAACGCAGCCGCGCTATCGCGATATAGCGTTGTGACGCGCTATAACGCTTGTAACGAAGCCGCGTAATCAAACTCAGTATACGTGAGCGTGATCCAATGACGCGCGCTCATGGCTTCGCGATCTAACTTGGCGCTATTAATTAGTAATGGTAATAGGACTGAGTGGAGTCCAATTCGGTCTGTAATCATACGAGTGATAACAAAATCGGACGACCGCGCAGCGGGAGTCCGATTTGTTTATCACGAGTATGATTACAGACTTTATTAAATCCATTTTGAAATCACTGGTGGTCCCTGTAATCTGATTGGCTCAAATTGGTGCAATTTATTCCCAAATTGCACCATTTTTTGCTCTAAATCACATCATTTTTCCAGCCAATGAGGAAGTTACACTTCAAACTTGCGGGCTGTCGTGGCGCTTTCGTGAGCGCTTGCGCTACACTGTACAACTTTCCAGTAACCAAAGATAGCGCGCGCGTACAACTTAATTTAAGGTCGTGCCGGCTGCTCTATTGCGTATTTTAATGTAAAAGCGTTTCCGGTTCTGCTTTTTATTTAAAAACCAGCTCAGTACTGCATCAATAAAATATTTGAATCGACCAAGTCCTGTATTTGGGCGATTTCAAAATGGATGTAATAACACTTGCGGGCTGTCGCGGTGCTCTCGTGAGCGCTTACGATACAGTAGAACTTTCTAGTAACCAAAAATAGCGCGCGCGCAACTTGATTAAAGGTCGCGCGCTGCTCTATTGCGTATTGAAGTAAAAGTGTTTCCGGTTCCGCTTTTTATTTAAAAACCGCCTCAGTTCTGCATCACTAAATTATTTGAATTGGCTAAGTTCTGCATTTGGGCGATTTCAAAATGGATTTAATAAAGTGGTAATTGAACTGAGTGGAGTGCAATTTTGGTCTGAAATCATACTTGTGACTTCAAATCGAACTCGCGCTGCGCGCTCGTTCGATTTTGATATCACGCGTATGATTTCAGACCAAATCGCACTCCACTCAGTTCAATTACCATTATGAATTGGACGACACGAAGTCCTATTATCAATTAATCATAAAAATTACAATTTCCGAGAAAAAGAAAAATAGCCAAGTTATGAAAAATAGGGGAAAATTCGCAGTAAAATACTGACAAAGGAGGCGTAAACATTCTAAAGGTTACCGGCAAAAAAGCAAATGCAAGCGCGCGCGCACGCACACGTAATTACAACTTTGAATGTGATTGGTTGGTTTAAGGTGTCTCCATAGGGTTTTAAGAGCGCGCGCACCGATGATGCGAGCTTTAGTAATGTGCGCACGCTAGCTGACGCAAGCACATGCAAAGCAGCGAGCAAGTCAACAATATAGCTCAAATTACAGCCCAGAAGAAGAAACAGAGAAACCATTTAAAAGAAAACGTAAAGGAAACGATTTGGACGGAAAGATCTTGTGTGTATTTTGATGACACCGCCATTGTCGAGTCGCTTATCGAAAAAACCGCGTGGTTCGAAAACTCGCGCATGCTCACATAGCGATCTTGGCGAGTTCCTATTCTGATGACGTAACTCCCATTGAGGTGAAAAAATAGAAAAATCCTTATCAGATTTCTCGAATTTCCTTCGGTGAAATTCCTTGAGATTTGGCAGAGAAGTTATTCCTTATTAGCTTTCCTTGTTTTCAATTTATCAGAAAAATTTGTAAGACAAGGTTCTCGCTTAGCCTAAAAAACACAAAAATGCTAAATACGAAAAAACTACCTTGACAACCCCTATTTTTTTCGATTTTAAAAGTTTCTTCTTGCCAGACTCTACCCGGTTTGAGCATATCAGAAAATTTTACCAAAGGAAATTGAAGAAAATTGAAATCAAAGCCAAACAAACGTCAAAAAATGGCGATGTTTGAGTAGTTTTAATTTGATACTAAAAGCTGATATCAGACTGGTGACTGTTGAACAGCAAATTTTGGCTCTTGTTTGTTATGTTTCAGTAGCCTTGATTAGGAAAATAGCAAAAAGAACGAGAATATCAACTTTCGATTGAGGTCACTGGCGCGCGCTTCGTGATCTTGCAATAACCCTATTGAGCCACCTTAAACTAAATCTTTGAATGTGATTGGCTTATTGAACTGTCCGATAACAAACTGTCCAATAGCAAACTATCCGATAACAACTTGGCAAGCGAATTAGTGGAAAATAGGACTTTTTTAAACCAATCACAAGCGAGGAAATTGTAATTTTTATGATTATTTAAGCAATAGAACACTTTTTCCGTGTTCACATAGCCTCATCTAAACACGAGGAGGGTTGGGAGAATTCGAGACAGTTATGCAAACCGGAGACGTAGTCGAGGGTTTGTATAACTATGGAGAATTCTCCCAACCCTCCGAGTGTTTAGATGAGACTATATAGACACGGGAAAAGTGCTCTATTGCTTTTATAAAATAATTCTCAAAATACGCGCGAATCTAAAACGTCACAACCGTGTTTACATTCTCTCATCTAAACACATCTATCGACCAATGAGAGCGCGCGTAGTGGCTTGTTCATCAAAACTTTCCGAGACAGTTGCGGCTGCAAAACTCGCATTTACTGTTAGTGGCGGTCCTCCCGAAATCGCTACTGCTCAGCTGCAAAAGTATGGATCAAATAAATTAAGCGTCATGGCTAATCAGGAGTTCTACACGAAACACCAACCGTTAAACGTAGTTCGTTGTCATTAGAGGTGAGTGCGACTTGTACGTACACACCAGCGGAGAAGATAGATGAAGACAAAGAAACAGTGAAGCCTGGCACTGCTATGACGTCATCACTGGTATAAGTATGAGACCAGGTAATAAACAGGTCTGGAACGTCTACTGTGGCTGTTACACTCACTGGGTCATCACACTTATTGACCTAACGGGCAATAAAATCAGTATCATGTTAAGTCAAGTTTAACCTCAAAGGTTAATAAAATCTGTATTCTTTTTCTTTTTGTTTATTTTTTTCACTTGTCTGTCGCGTGTATGTGTTTTATTTTGTTAAATTAAAGATTCTTACACCTTCGATGCTTTGTTACTGCAGGGTCCATCTAACACCGGTTTGGCTGATAGCTCAGAACATTTTGCTTGAGAAGTGAGGTTCTACATTGACAACTGGGCAGTCTGAATTTAGCCAAAATCGTGAAATTCTGGCTGAATGCGCTCACTGATAACCACGTGACACCAGTAAAGAAAAGTATCAGTTATTGTCCTGATTTATGTCCAGATCTTCAGAATTTAGGGCAGGACTTAAAACCTAAAAACACACCATCTTTTCAAACTTTTTTCATAGCTAAGATTTAATTCTAAACCATGGCAAAGTATACATATTTAGAACGCCTAAAGACCAAAGATTATGAAAAAAAATATTTCTGTACCCTGTAATTGTATTGTAACCTGAAACCGGTTGATTAAATCTGCCACCTGCTGGGGAATGCCAGGGCTTACTTGAGAAAAGATAACTCCTACAAGAACTGATCAAAAGGAATCATTTTTACATTTTGTTAAAGAAGACAAATAGTTTGCTGTGATTAGCATAGAGATTTTTGAAAAGTTAAAACCCGGCCACATCAAATGGTGACCAGTTAAATCTGTTACAGAAAATCCAGCATACGTTTCAATGCATAACTTCGACAAAATGTAATGGATGGAAAAGTTCTATGCTTATCCCACAGAACTTACTCAGAACAACAAATCTTGAAAATTCCAGCTTAATTGGACAAAATCTTCTCAAAATATGTTTTCTCAAAGGCGAAAATAACTCGTTTCGAGAAAACGAGCTTTAAACTTACAATAACAGGAATTGACAAAATAAGACTTCAATACCTTAAGATTCAAATTCCGTTAAAAACAAAACTTCGAATTTTTTTCAGAATTTTAGGTCCCACCTTAAATAAAATGAAACGCTTTCCGATCAATAGGGATAATTTAGTTTTTACGGATTGGGAGTGACTAGTGAATCCAGAAACTAGGATTGATTTTCAATTGGGATGCCTTTCTGAAAAGCTGGTATAAACGAAGTATGCATCTTTCTACGATAAAAGTACTGAGATTTAGAATCATTGTGACAGAAATATGTAAGTAAGCGCGTACAAACTAAATGGTAAAAATTTTCCGATTAAGAACTAAAATCTTTCTAATGGGTTTTGAGCCATTAACCGGAGGTTACCTTGAGCTTAAAAGTGATTGGCTCATCAGCAAAATCCATTTTGCACGTGATCTTGCTGCAATCGTCTGTAATGGTGCATCCGTCGATGAGGGTTTTGCGGGAACCCGTGCTACAGAATCCGTCAACTAAAAAGAAAATGAGACTAGTTTACCGAGTCTAAGAAATCAGAAAGACGGCTTCGAGGGAGACTAATTTAAGTTTTTCTTAGCTTGTAAATTTATTTTGTAGCGTCCTGCGAAAAACGTCTTAAAATGTTCCCTTGCGGTAGACAAAACTTGGCCTATGAGCTTTCAACGAATTGAGTTAATATACTCCAAAATTCTGTTCAATTCTGTTTTATATCGTCTTCGTTATCTTCAGTCCTTTGCTTTTTTTATAAATAACAAATTGAACAGATTTAAGGAGACTGCCTACGCAATTAATAACAATTAATGATCAGCGGGGTCCGCATCGACATAAAATGTTTCGTTTCCATCGCCATCTCTCTCATGAAGTGAGTCGCTCGATCGGTGATCAGTCCCAGTTAAAAAAGAAAATAAAACAAAACCGGACAAAAGAACTATTGACACAGACAAGCGAGCCTTGATTATATCTTCACGGCGGTGACTGCCACTTTGCATAGAGGAACTGTCGCTCTGAAAGGCGTTTGAAGACGTATTTATGTATGAGGGTTGATTTAGATGCAGAGTCAGTGAAAGATGCACCTGAAGTGTATTAAACTTGGAAACACGCAAAAAATGGGAGCAGGCAATGAATCAAAATCATTTCTATATTACTAGTTTTTCAAAAAACTGGGTCGGTCAGGCGATGGGAGATGAAACATTTTGTGGGAATGGTCTAACATTTCACCAACAAAGGAAATCGAGAAGAAACTGGACAAGTCGAAGCGGTGCTTCATGGAAACAAGTATTGGCACATGCAACAGACCGCTGGCTAGCAAATCCACCAAATCGATGACCAATGGCTTTACAGCGCTCCCATATGTTGAGAGTATCTCTGAGAGAAATGGTCGCTTATTAAAAAAAACAACAAATCAAGCTCTCTTACAAACCACAAGCAGTTCAGTGCCGATCAGCTTAAATCTAACATGGCATGCAAAATCAATAGCAATGCGCACGAGTGACGTCATGACTCAGACAAGACTCAGACAAACAAACCGGAATGGCGGACGATTTTCCTAAAACACTTTCTAAAACAGCCGGTGTTACTAAAACACATTTTTGAAACAAAAACTTCGCCTAGATCCCCTCTAGTTCCCTCAGAATACGCTGATGTTGTATGAGCCTCGTGGGGGATATAATCATTTGCATTCTATTTTTAGGCCTCGCGCGCTTCGCTATTGCAAACAGTCCGAATTTGCATACTTTGTAAACCAGACATATCTCTAACACAAAAAAATCAGTCTTAATGTTCGATTGAACTCCAAAGCTGTGATCTACTGGTACAAAAGGAGCAATCAGATTGACTTTGACAACGTCAAGGTCTTTGAACGTAAGGTAAATTTTCAGACCCAACTCTGTGAACAATCACATTATTACTCCAAAGGATTTAAAAATGGGCGAATGTCTAGAACGTAGAACGGTCGTAAATCTCGTACCATGTGTTTCTAAGTCACGGAATACAGCCTTTCTTACCGTTTCCCCATAAAGAATCAATTGCATTTCAACACTTTGCATTAATGAAGAACTCCGTCTTACACCGACTGAAATAATTAACAATTACCGCAAACCGATGTGACTTAAAGTTAGTTTTGAAGTCTGTATAATTACCTGCGGTTGAAGAAATCATTTGGCCAAAAATAAAGATGAAAAATCTTGCCGCAAGAGTGGTTCTTGTATGTAACATTTTCAATTTTTTTAACAGACTGCACTGACAAAAAGCTACAATATGCAAATGCATATCATGCCGTCTGGAACATTCAGCGTAGACCGCTTGATTGACAAGGATTCACGAATATCCGGTTTGACCGGTTTTGCAGTATTCTTAGAATGGAAGAGTTGTTTCTCGGAATTGTGCTAGATATATATACTAGTGTAGCCAAAGCTATGAAAGTGCTGCGGAAATTGGGATGTTGTTTGGCAATTAAATTAGGGATTGTATACAGCTTGTGTAGAAATGGTTGTCATCAAGTTATTTTCTTTGGTCAATATACATAACACACATGCATAAACAAAAGATAACATTTAACTTTATGCAAGACTCGTTTCCAGTTCATACTGATGAAACTGGCGAGTACGTAGTGCGTTGTTACTGGGTCTCGCCGAAGAATGGAAATAGTAAAACTCACTAAATGTAATTTGTGATAATCGGCGTTGACATAAATTAATATTTTGCCGACAAAGAACAGCGAACTGGGTGCTAGCGTAGCACGCAAAGGCTCATGGCTAATATTTTTGTAAAAAGGGACGGTTGAGAAACTTGTGACATTTCTACGGTCAGCTTTGCCACTAGCACTTTCACGTAAGGTTTATTTTTATTTTGTAAATAACGTTATCCGGTTTATCGATCATTCCATTGTTTGTACATGAACCTTAAAACCCAAAGGTGGCGCCACTGCATTTGGTCGGGGGAACACGGTCCCTATTTTTCCTAATAAGAGGTTTTGGGGTTTATATTACGTGTCCAGTGCATGGAGAATGTTATTTGATGTATCTCTTATCCACTTTGTTGTGAGCTTTTTGTCTTAATCAAGACATATCTTGGGCCTGGCTGAACAACGCGCGCATGCCTTTACCTTTGAGTGTGTTCGGTTGTGTAGTAAAGGCAAAATCAACGGCTTAGTTTTGCAGTTGAAAAAAAAAAGAAAAGTAAAAGAGCTTGTGGAGAAGCACCGCGGTGATCCAGGTACGTTCTGTCGAATGACTTGTATATATATATAACTATAAATCTTCCATTATTTTGTTTTCTATATTTTGTTTCTTTTCCTCCTTTCTTTTTCGTCTACCAGAATAGTGTTAATAAAGGTTATTGTTGTTGTTGATAAAATTAGCATGGCGACCACGACTGAGCCATGTTGTGTCTGATGATTGTTGGATGAATTTAATAAGTACGCGATTATAATTACATGGCTCTCTGTAGAGCTACGTTTGGTGTCTACTCTGTCTTCTCTGGTTTATTGTTTATTTATTGTTTATTGTTTTCTTTGCCAAAAATTGTACAAAACAAATAAAATCTAATTACTTAAACTCTCATGGCGAGGAAGCCCAAGAGAAGCCACTGGGCTTACAAGGAATGGGCTCCCTCAGTTGAGGCTTATAAGGAATGGGCTCCCTCCTGCAAAACCTGTAACAGGGAAGATTTCCGACAAAAAAACCCCTGGGGTGACTCCTATATAAAAAGGATCGAGGTACTGGTCGGAATTTCGAAACGAACCCCAAAGAGGTACCAAGATCCTGTTTTGTGGGCGTGGCTTGAAAATTTTTCTGCCTTAAGAGGTCCCAATTCTAATTATCCGCAAAACCTCCTGCTGTGGACGGTTTGGGGCTGAAAACCCTAAGAGATACCAAAACCACTCTTTTAAGCCTTAAGGCGGGGGTAAACCCGAATTGAAGTGAAATTTTGGTAAGTTTAAAGAGAGGTTGAGGGAAAAAAAGGGTTATGGAACACCACCAGACAGTTGCCCGACCGCACAATGGCACCCCAGGTTGTTGGGCAACTGTTTGGAGTGTATCTACCAATTTTTAATTTCAAACTCTAATTTTAAAACAACAACAAATCTTCAAAATTTCCTATTTCCATCAATTTTACTAAT
>OZ026599.1:6846929-6881929 GCA_964020085.1 Micromussa lordhowensis
ACGCCACCAAAGGTCATCGTCTTGTGCTACAGGTCCTCCACGACTCCCCAGGTCTGCTGGATTCTCTTTGGTAGGTACATGTCTCCAGGTTATCCAATTCTTGTCTTGGATCTTGCGCACACGGTTATGCACGAACTGCTTATAGTCACCTTCTCCTCTTATCCAATGTAGTGCAACTGTGCTGTCTGACCAACAGTAAACTTGGTCAACGGGATATCCTTCCAGGGCTTCTTTGACGTTGTTGGCCAAATTAGTTGCCATGTGACAGGCGACCAGCTCCAGGCGTGGTATAGTGAGGCCTTGTTTTGCTAATCGAGCTTTAGCTGCTACGATGCCTTGTGTGACACCTGAAGGTTGCGACACGACAGTGTACGCTGCTGCGGCCACGCCCACACCACTTGCATCTCCAAAGACATGTAATGATATGCTGCTGATTAGTTCTTGATACTGTACAAGGGCTCTCTTGAATGTGATTCTCTCCGGTGCTCTTGACTCCCATTTGGCCCACTTGTCGGCTAGGTCAGAAGACAATTGTTCATCCCAACCGATTCTAAGGTTGCAGGCATCACGGTATAGTAGCTTTCCACACAGTGTGAGGGGAGACGCCACTCCCAGAGGGTCGTAAATCCTCGCTACTTTAGCCAATATTCCCCTCTTAGTGTTCTCGGCTTTCTCAGTTGGCACAGTGACGCTCAGGATATCACTCAGCTTGTTCCACTTTAATCCAAGCATCGAACTCTCTCCCCCTTTCGAGCCGCCCAGTTGCTGTTTAGCGAACGTCTGGTCTGCATTCAGGTCGGTTTCGGCTGATTCTAGCTCAGGAACGCTTGAATGCCATTTGTGAAGCTCGAAGGCTGCGTCAGCAAATATTTCTGTTGCTGCCTGCTTCATCTCTCTTGCTTGGGATACTGTCGTCCCACCACTGATAAGATCGTCCACGTACAGGTTCTTCTTAATCTCGCTAACTACATCAGGCTTCTTAGGGGTCCACGTGTCTAGATGCTGTTCAATGACCCCTCCCAATAGGAAAGGAGAGGGGCCCAGACCGAACAACGCTCTTGTGAACCGGAGTGTCTCAATTTCCTTAGTCTCAGTGTTTATCCAGTGAAACCTGAGGGCATCTCTTTCTTCTGATCGGATTCTGACTTGTAAGAACGCTTTCTTGATATCTCCAGTGATGGCAACTGGATTGAAGCGGCCTCGGATTAGTACACTCCACAGTTGGTTTTGTAGAGGTGGACCAGTGTTCAGACATTCGTTAAGCGATGGCGCTCCGTCCCAGGCCCTTGCCGAGGCGTCGTACACTATTCTTAGTTTAGTGCTTTCAGCGGTTTCACGTACAACACCCTTGTGTGGAATATAAAATTCCCGTCCTTCGACAGAGTTCGGGGCGCGCTCAACTATTCCCTCGGTCAACTGCTCCTGTATCACAGCATTGTAATCTTCGATAGTTCCATTCTTCTCGAGTTTCCGTACCAGGCTTGCAAGTCTGCGTAGGCTTCCTTCCTTGTTGTTTGGTAAAGGGGCATGGTTCCCTTTCCAAGGGAGGCCAGTTTCGTACCACCCTTCTTCACTTCTCCGCAGTTGCTCCTTGAACTCATCATAAACCACGCTCTGATCCCCTGAAGGTGAGTCTGCCAACCCGAGAATATCTAGCTTGCAAAGGTCTTCATAGTCGACTCTTGACGTTTGTGTGAGAAGCATACTGGTGGTGTCGACCTCTTTTCCAGGCGAGGTGATGGTCCAGCCCAACTTAGTGTAATTCGCTACAGGATCCCATTCTCGTCTTACTCGCTGAGGTTCAGTAGTACTGATTCTAGGGCACTCACTGTTTCCTAGGATGAGGTGCACGGGTAGGCGGGGTCTCTCATCGTAGTCATCCATTGTCACGCCCTTTAGGTGAGGGTGTTTCTCTACGAGCTTCTTGTACCGAGGGTTGTCTATCAGCATGAGGCAAGGTTTCTCTACTTTAGTGACTTCTGCTTCTATTTCAAAGTTTCCTTTCACTGAGTTAAGTTTGATACGATAGACTTCCATCACTCGACTGGTCGCACCCAGCATCATCTCAATCTTGCGCAGCCCAGAATGATGCGGTTTCGCTCTAATTCGATCAAGAAGTGCGGCTGAGGCGTAAGAACTTCCTGCGCCGGAATCTAAAAGTGCACGACATTTAATTCCTGCGACTTCCACAACAACTACTGGGTACACTACAGGACCATCGCCGATTTGCGTAGCTGTCATGGAGCTGTCTGTGTTTCCTCTGTCACAGATGGAGGTGTGGTGTCTTCTTTTGCAAAACAAACACGTTTTCTTGCTCCTACATTCCGACGCCCTGTGATCATCACCAGCACAGTTAAAGCAGAGGCGCTTTCTCAGGAAGATCTTCTTTCTCTCGTTTGAATCAGGGACTTTGGTGCATTCGTGTGGCTTGTGATCAGTGCTGTCGCAATAAACACATCCACGATCACGAGGAGGGCGCGCGTCATCTAAGCGAGTGTTGAAAGCATTGGAGTCACGCCAAGGCTTGTCACTTGATCTTGTGGTCACAGGATTTCGTTCTGTCCATCCTTGCAAGGCGTAAACAAACTTCGGGAAATCCCACTCTTGCCAGTCTTCGTCCATTCGGACCAAATCGCCTCGAATCCCTGGTAGTTTGTCGATTGACATGCGAACATAACCATTAACTTCTCTTAGTTTGCCCAGTGTCTCAAGAGCTTGAACATTGAAGGAGAGCGCTTCATAAAATTGATTGATTTTCGCTGGGTTTGCGCCGCTGATTACTGGTAACCCCATTATATTCTGGACGTATCCATTCACTATCTCTGACATTTTCCCATACTTGTTTCTAAGAATGTTCTTGGCCCGTTCGTACCCCTCGCTTGAGAATGGGAGGCCATCTATCCCCGCTCTTACGTTCGGCTCTAGCAGATCTTTAAGATAAGCGAATTTCGTAACCGCCGCCATGTCGCTGCATTTATCGATTTCTGCTTCGTAAATGTTCCAAAAGCGGAGCCAATCTGTATGAGTACCGTTGAATTTAGTGATAGTTAGCTTAGGTAATTTCGTGCGCACTCCCTCGCCGGGGGCGGGGCTGGCTTTAGCTTCGCTCTTTGTTGCGTAATTCTTCTTTGCTTCTTCAATTTTCTGTTCATACTCCAGTTTCTGTTCTAGTTGCGCTCGTTCAAATCGCAGCTGCTCTTCGCGATCCCTCGCCTTAATCCCGTTCTCGCTCTCTTGTGTTTTGGTGTCAAGCGCTCATTAATATAAGTTACGCGAGTGTCAACTTCACCGATCTCCTTCTCAATTTCGTCGCTCCAATCTCCGATATTTTCTTCTGAATCACTAGATTTAAACATCTCTTCGACTACTTGTAGCTTTAAAGCGTCGATCTGATCAGCAATAGAACTAAGCGCCTCCCGATGGCGTTTGATAGTTTGTACATTTCCTGTTCCAAGGACGCTCTCCGATTTTCCCAATGTAAACAACAGAAGATTACGTTTACCTTTTAAGTCTTCTTTTAGTTTCTCCATTTCCAGACGAGTCCCGTCGGAGGTGCCACTGTGTTGCGAATGCCTTAAGTCAGTATCAGCCAGTGTTCGCAAACTTCACGATTTAATACCCTTGAATTATTACAGCACAATTCTCTCTGTCTTAGCTAGTCTCAAGTCTCAAGTCTCTAGTGAAAATTACATTGTTTATCTGATCCTTTGGTATGTACCCACGCGCGACACACCCTGGCGATAATTGATATGATACAGGTAACTTTGTCGTATAAATACCGGAAACGGAAGTCACATAACACAATCACTGTCACACAATATAGCTAAAATATCTTGACATACCCTACGCCTATAATATCACGTCGAACGGTTAAAATTTTAAGCGCGTCCTGAGTATTTTGGTCAAATCAATCTTAATCGTGTTCAGGATTTTATATTTGGTTGAACATTTTTAGAGATGAAACCTCAGCCGGGATTTATCAACTTTCTGTAAGGACTTAGACTTTTTCAGTCCCCTATTTTTCCGTGAGATCGGAGGTGTCGAAGGCTATAAGGAGCTTAGGTCATATTCTTCATTTGCGTCTTTTTGTTCTTATCATGATGTAATATTTTTTACTCTTACCATAACTTATGTCGTTAGTCACTCGAACTAATGTTAAAAGTTGAAATTCTTTTAACTAATATAGACGATCAAAATGAACCCTCAGTCAAGGTTACTTTAACTGTTTCATTTAGTTGAAATTTTCGCCTTTTTAAAATGGTTAAAACGACTATTAACATTAGTTACGACTATTTTTAATAGTTATTTTAACTAGTCAGTTTTTACAGTGTATATAGAAAATGCTCGCAAGCTATCAATGATATTGAACTGCAGTGTAACAAATCCTTAAATGCTGTTAGATCACTGCTTACAAAAACTGTAAATTGTTAGTGAAAATTGTTTAATTTTACATGTACAAGAAGTGCACCGATCATAACGCTTACTATTTAATCCCTATCTCTTGGAACATGTAGCTATCTCTCATAAATAAACAATAGCCTCCATCTGGCGCGGAAATACGCTCGGATATTTGTCCGTGGACATTATCTGTTCCTAGAAGCGAACAGTTTTCCGAGAGTGAACTGTGAGCTTTGAGGAACAGATAATGTCTAAGGACAAATGTCCAAGTATATTTCCGCGCCAAATAGAGGCTATTGTGTTTATTATCTTTCAAATATTTTTCGCAACACGCGCGGTTTTGAAAATCGGGGAATATCACTCGGATATGAATATTCAGTAGCGTGACGCGTTTAGATCAATCGCGCGCGACGCGACGCGCGTTCGCGCGTTTAGATCAATCGCGGGCGACGAAAATATTTGATGGATTATAACAAACAAAATATCATTTCCGAACGACTTCAGGGGTTCAAGCATTTTCATGTATACGTGCATACTTATACTTTGCAACTGTTCTACTCAAGTTAAGGTAATTCCACTTAAAAAGAAGTATTAAAAAATTTCTAAAACTTCATCCAGTTGGTAATCATACTATGTACATTAGAAAAAATGCAATAAAAATAGGGTCACCGTGCTCGTTTCTGCGCAACATACATGGCTTTTACAGCAACTTTGCGACCGACGAGGTTGTCATTCCTTATTACCTTACTTCACTTATGTCCAGGATTGAGCGCAGCTATAAATGGGGCACCAGAAATTCTAGGAAAAGCGCCTATTGGATTAATTTACTAGATAAGTTAAACATAATAGACCCTGAACATGTTAGTTAAACAGGAGCTACGATAATTCTACAAACTTAAGAATTATCTGCGTGCGCACATACACAGCACTACCTAAAGGCGTTTTCTTTATGGCATTAACATCAAAATATTTTCAAGTAGAATTTTAAACTTTCTTTAAATCGAGATATATTGTAGAAAACCTTGTGTAATTAAAATCAATGCATTAAAAAGTGGGGGTCACCGTGCTCGTTTAAGAGAAAACGAGTATTTATTTCGTTGTCGAGCTTAGCTTGAGAAAAGTCTCCTACGTTTGTTTACGCTCCCTAATGACGCGAAAATCGTGCGCAGTAGGGATGCGCAATGCATTTCAAAGGAATCACCTCAACAAGTGAAAAGAGTAACTGTCTATAAATGTAACAATGTATAATTGAAAAAAATTGTCAGATACTGTTTTGTGATTTCCGAAACAGTTGAAAATTGAAATTCGAAATAGTTAGTGTTATCAGCCTCAGCGCTGCGGATCAGTGATAACACTTTCCTCTGCCTTACTATCACAGAGCTTACAAAACATCATTTAACAATTTCCTAATACCTACAGGACTGATCTTAATATAATTAAGTTCACTGTGGTACATTTGGTATAGTTTCGCATGACGCGATCACACGAAGATCTTAATACGATAAAAAGTCAAATCAGAGTACCACTTCCTGACCATCTCATAGTCTTTTTTCGTATACTGCAATCACTCAAAGATTTGAATACGATGATTCGCATAGTCAGATACAACTATTCGACCATCACTGAGAACTGCTATAGAGCAAGGTAAATTAAATTCTCCTAACTCGCTTCCTTGGGATCCAAACTTCGCAACGAACTCTCCACTGAGTTTGAACACCTGGATTCTGTGATTATTCTCATCACAGACCATCAGGTGTCCTGCCTTGTCAACTGCTACGCAACTGGGATGCTTGAACTGTCCGTCGCCATTTCCAACACTTCCAAACTTGTACAGAAATGTTCCCTGCTCCCTGTCAAAAACTTTTACACAGTCTTCATGATAATCTGACACGATTAGATACTGCCTATACTCAACACAGGAATAGGGGTACTTGAAAACGTTTTCGCCAATTTTTTGCAAGATCTGTTTTGTAGTAGAAAATATTTTGACCACACTGTTATCCGAATCGGCAATAATTATGTTTCCGTCGCTGTCTATACCTAAATCAGAGGGATCTTTCAGTTGACTATCGAGACTTCCTTTCTCACCAAACGCATCCAGGTAGTTGCCATGTTCATCGAACATTTGAACTCGATTGTTCCCACTGTCAGAAACCAAAATGTGTCCATTTTGGTCAAAGGCTATTCCGCGCGGATAATGAAACTTGCCTTTCTCATGGCCAAATCCACCAAAGAACCTCAGGAAAGTCCCGTCACTACGAAACACTTGAACTCGGTCGTTTTCATCCTCACTCACTGCAATTTCATCACGTTTATTCACTGCCACTCCCCAAGGGCTGCCAAGTGTCCCTGCAGATGAGCCATGTTGTCCAAACGAAAACACAGGTTTGTATTTTCTATCTTTGACCTGAACGCCAAAAGGACTTCCACGTACATGGTTTCCATTCACGTTGACAGACACATCCAGTTTTCCACTTTCTATGACAAAATAACTGATATTGTAGGTACCATCTTTACGGTCTTCAATCTGCACTTCGGCCATGCAATTTTGTCTCTGTTGATTGCTTATTTCCAGAGTTACTTCATCCCGTTCGCTGTAACACTGCCTTCCGTCAGTATTTCTTGTTGTTAAAACAAACTGCGCTTTTTGTCCAACGATTGCGTTTGCGATTCCATCACCTTCGGCACTTGATTTAGACGGTACTGTCTTATACGGAAGCCTCTGCTGGACACAACCGATTCCTTCATTGAGTATGTCGTTCAATAGTTTTTCATTTTCGGCATAAACAAACTCGTGAAGGCTTTCACTTTCACGGTCGACCACGTATCGTCGGTCCGATAGTTCCTCTGGTGGGAATGTATGCACGGATTTATTGAATTGAATTAATTCAACACTGCTGTTCCGTTTCAAAACAGTTTCAGTCCTTGCTACTGAAGCATTCATTGCTTTCAATTGTTGTTCATTCTCACTCTTTCCAATTCCCAGGCGCTGAAGTGCTTTTTTCCCTTGGTTTTCGACTTCATTAAATATTTCCTCCTTCTTGGCAACGACAGCCGCAATAATGTTGTCAGAAAACGCCTGAACTTTCCGTTTCACATCATCAACCTGAAGTTGAATTTTATGGCACTTTTCGTCAAGTTTAGCGATGTCGTTCTTCTTCTGTTGAATCGCTTGTTTTTGTGATTCAACGTGACATTTTATTTCCAACTTACATTCCTTCGAAGCTTCTTCCAAAAGCATCTTTGCGTGGCCTTCATGAGTGGTTGCGGCACAGAAGCTACAAATTGCGACTTCACAGCGCTTGCAAAAAAACTCCAATTCCTTCTTTTCGTGGCCCTGCTTCTGACAAAATACAGGTCGCTTTAAAATTTCCGCAAAGTCTTCCTCTTGAAAATCTTTTAGCGCCAACACTCGGTGTTTTTTATTGGCTTGCAAGCCGTTGTGATGAAGAATACAGCCTTCACACCAGAAAACACAACACTGGAAGCAGTAGAAACTGTGCGAGCTCTTCTTGTCACAGTTTCCACATTTGGCTTCAGTAGTGTCACAGTGCTTAATGGCCAACACATCAAGCAAACTGTTGATTCGAAAGTTGGTGGGTAAAGCGTCGAGGTTTCCACTACTGATCCTAGTTTCTCTTCGACATTCCGGACATGTAATCATGTCATGGCGGCCACTCGTTCGCTGAATCCCTCTTAAGCAGTGAAGACAAAAACTGTGTAAACATGGCAGCGTTTTAGGATCGGTGAACGTGTCCATGCACACAGAACAAGATACTTCTTCGTGAAGATTGTTTAGCAAGGTTTTTATATCCATGGCCATGATTTAGATTGAAAACAACGATAGTGTAATAGAAAACGCCTTAGTGACGAAGGTTTTGCGTGCTCATCGAATAGCCTTTAACTACTTTCGATATATTAAAATTCAGCTTGATAGTGAGGCCTAGAGGACACAAACAAAAGAAATGAATAAACATGGTCATTCAATTTCCTTTGTTTGTGTCCTCTAGGCGTCGCTGCCAAGCTGAATATTAATATATCGAAAGTGGTCTAATCAGCCCAACACAATAGACCTCAGCACGAGGCACTGTTCTTCCCCAAAGCCTGGTACCGAGGCCTATTGTTTTTTTAGTAAATTCTCAGCTCCGACTGTTGCATTTCTAGCTTTTTGATTGGCTAAAAAACTTCGACTATGAGCCAATAGTCGGAGTTTTACGTCATATGGAAAAATTTTCCGCATGAAGTTTTCAACTCCAGTCCTCTATAATGGCCGAAATAAAAACCGGCGGCAAAACCTGGTTTGAGAATTTACTAAAACAATTATTCCATTCGCCCTTGTTGGAGAAGTGATTATAACCAACTCGCGCTACGCGCTCGTTGGTTATTTTATCACTTCATATCCAACAAGGGCGAATGGAATAATTGTTGTTTAGTATCACCCAACTAGTGGACTAATGCAAATCCTGCGTTTTAATTGGCTACGCTACTCGAGGACTATTATTGTTGTTCCTTGAGAGTTAATCTATTAATCATGCTGTCAACTATGTAGATTATAGGTGTACCTAGACAGTAATTATCTGATATAGATTTCCTGGCATTATGTTGCAGTTTTTTATAATCCTGTTATGTGAAAGTCACTTACAGATTCATGTAATTTCAATAAACATGGTTGGGGATGAAGGGCTCCCATACAGGTCAACCTTTGCCCAATAGACTCACTTATTTCTTCTATTCTGGGGTACCGAGCCCCAGTGCAGGGGGCCTCTTTCATTGGGGGTCCTGACCACTTGGAGAGGATTGGGGGATTATGACCCCTCTCTGGAGAGGATTGACTTCAGCTAACTAGGATAGGACTGGGTGACCTCTCTAGCGGGGATTACGACCCCCGGAAAGGGTTGGGGGATATGCCCCCATCTCTGGAGGATTGACCTCTCCTTCAGTCTTAGCACCCTTACTTGGATAGAGTTAGTTTGTAGACTTGACCTGTGCGATTTTTTTTCTGGAGCACTTTGTCCCCAGCTCCCTTTATCCCGCAAACTTGTCTCTGTGTAATTTTTGCTGTTCTTGGGTTGGGAGCATTAACTATCATATGCAAACAGACTCAGAGACGGGATAAGCAATTATTTCTTGCAAAGCTACGAAACCTGTAGCACCCGAAAACCCCAAACTGATATTTTTGTATGCCTGCCCCTAAATTATGGAACGACCTTCCCCTTTTTATTAGAAATATGTCCTCAGTTAATGATTTCAAGAAGGCTCTTAAAACTTACTTATTTCAGAAGGCGTTCCTAGCTAATTGATTTATTGTTTCTTTTTATAAAAAAGGATTAAGATTTATTAGAATTTTAGACTTTGTATTAGGAATGTTTTGTAAATAAGACTTTTAGGATTTTGTTGAGTCAATGTAATGCGCAGATGAAAATTTCTTCTCTGGATTGATATTTGCGCACTACAAATCAATAAATTATTATTAAATTATTAGCCTATCAGTGAAGGCGTCTTCAGTGTGTTCCCAAGTTATTGGTGTGGGTAGCCTCACTCATAATCGCTATGACTCCTTTTTGTCTCTAGCGAACCCTTTTCCGAGTTTAAATTTAAGAGGGCGCCAGTAAATGACGGATGCGTTGAGCGCTTTGTCGATCGACGTCTCGCTAAATAAAACTACATAAAAATTGTTAATTATTTATCTTGTTTATTAGAAATGAAATGAGCCCCACACTTGGGATGTTTGATCGGATAAGTTTCGAAATTAATTAATAGTGATCATATGCGCATGTGCACATAACACTTATATGATAACAAGTGCATGCGCATTACTTAAAAAATCTCTTACCTGCATTGCCTGTCCACCTAGGACTATTTTCTTTCGGGAGATTGGTTCAGTAACTTTATGATGCTGCAAAACAAAACATGTTTGTGTTAAGGCATAATAAAACATGCGGCTTTTTCCTATCTCCAACTTGTCGCACAATACGGTTCCATGTTGAAAAGCATAAAAAAGTTTGTTTCTCTCTTTCTTCTACATCGTTTAGGAAATACAGGATAGCAATCAATCTTAAAAAAAGAAAGCAAAAGAAAACAGATAAAACATATTTAAACCAACAACATAAAATGGATCAAGACCTATTGAAAATTGAAGGCTAAACATAAAGAGGTAAAAGATTATGAATCATATTGCCCTTATATGTACGGTTGCGAACGTAGTTTCCGGACCTGTAGAACTGAAATAGACTGGTACCAAGCTCAGTTATTGACCTCACAAGAACGTCTGTGGTCTCTTTGTTTCAAGACGTAGTTTTTGACTTTAAAATTGTTGATAGTTTTTCGATAATTAATTAAAATGTGGCGAACCTCGCTTTTATATATGAAAGCTAACTTGAAATGTTACTGAAAAGTCCACTTTAAATAGAGTTCAGTTGTCATAAAGAAATTGTAAAGAAGGGCTCGTGTCTTTGGTGTTGACCACAGTATTTTATTCATCTTGCTATATGGGCAGCACATTGTTCTGTTCAGAACAACATGGACCTTAAATTAATAAACACAAACATGTTTAGTACAGTTTTGCAGGATCATAAAGTTAACCAAGCTCCCGAGAAAAATAGTCCAAGGTGAATGCAGGTGAAAGATTTGTTAAGTAATGCGCATGCACTTGTTATCAAACACGTATCTGTTGTGCGCACATGCACTTTAAGGACGTTCGCGCCCAAAAACTTCCCACACACAGATTTTTTTAAAACTTTGACTGACGGTAGAAAATGATAAGATTAGATAAAAAACGTAAAAAAAATCGGGGGTCACCGAACTCGTTTTCAAGATAAAGCGTAGCTCAGACCATAGCATTTCTACGATTCTCAGTCATTCGAGGCGATTCTGGCCGGACTCATTACTATCGGCATATATTTAAGTTGAAGAATCATCTCTAAGCTATGAGTGTTTAACACGGCTTATATAGGCCTAATTGATAGATCTTTGCTACATATGTCATTAAATCTGCTAGAATTAGCCTTAAAAAAAGACAACTTCTAAGTCACGCACACCTGTCTCCATGTACCAATTCGACCCTTTTTTAATAGTATATGACAAATAATTACAACTTCCCACACACAGATTTTTTTGGTTTTTTAGTATAATGTAGAGAGTTAAAAAAGGAAGTGATCTGCCGAAAAAAAAGTGGGGGTCACCGAGCTTCCAACAAAAATATTCGCACACCAAGTTAACGCAAAGGTCATCAGCTCTATATTTTGTTAAGTTTTCGACTCGGTGCGCGCGCTTGAAAATGACGTGGCACGCGCGTGACCAATGAATAGCGTGCGCACTAGAGATGCGCAGTAGCAATGGGCGCGAACGTCCTTAAATTAGCTTCGAATCTTGTCCGATCAAACATCCCAAGTGTGGGGCTCATTTAATTTTAGCGAGACGATCGACAAAGCGCTCAAGGCACCCGTCATCTACTGGCGCCATCTTAAATTCAAACTCGGAAAAGAGTTGGGGAGAGACAAAAAGGCGTCATAGGTATTAGGAGTGAGGCTGCCAACACCAATAACTCGCGAACACACCGGAAACGCCTACATTGGTCATCTTCCCTTCTTTTTTATTGCTTGGGTGATTGTTAGGCCTTTATGAATCGTTAGATCGAAGTTTTTGCTAGCCTGGTGCAAAAGAAACGGACTGTCTTCCGCGAAGACTTAATTTTCAGAGCCAAAAAAAAAAAATGACGTCGCCATTTGATTTTAATATAGAAGTTAACTAAACGCTTCCCACGCCAGGAATCGAACCCGGGCCGCGGCGGTGAGAGCGCCGAATCCTAACCACTAGACCACGTGGGATGATGCGTGTAAATTACGTATACTTTAAGATCCGTGTTGTTCACAAGAGAACATTGTGCTGCCCATATAACAAAATGCATAAAACACTGTGGCTAACACCAAAGACACGATCCCTGCTTTATAATTTCTTTATGACAACTGAACTCTATTCAAGTGGACCTTTCAGTAACATTTCATGTTATCTTTCGTATGTAAAAGCGTGGTTTGGCACATTTAATTTTAATTACTTATTGGAAAACTATCGACAATTTTAAACTTTCTTGTGAAATCAATAACTGAGGTTGTTACCAGTCTATTTCATTTCTACTGGTCCGGAAACTGCGGTCGCAACCTTCCATATCAAGGGAAGCATTACTCATAACCTTAAACCTCTTTATGTTAGGCTTCAATTTTCACTACATCTTGATCCATTTTATATTGTTAGTTTTAACGTTTTTATCTGTCTCTTTTCCTTTCTTTTTTTTTTTTTTTTTTTCAGATTTATTGCTATCGCGAAGTCCCTTAAACGATGTAGAAGAAAGAGTGCAAACAGTCTCTTTGATGGTAGATAACACTACAATCACTGCAGAAGTAAGTAATTAACCTCTATGAATTATAACACAGACAAACAGAGCTTGAAAATTTGCACCCTAGTCAGTTTCTGATCTGCAAAGCAAGGTCACAGTACATGACTAAATAGTAACCAAATTTGAAACAAACTCAGAAAAAAGTTGCCAACACCAATAACTCGCGAACACACCGGAAATGCTTACACTGGTGGTCTAGTCATCTTCCCTTCTTTTTTATTGCTTGGGTGATTGTTAGGCCTTTAGGAATCGTTAGATCGAAGTTTGTGGCAAAAGGAACGCACTGTCTTTTCTTTTCTTTTTTTTTTTCAGATTTACTGCCATCCTGTACTCCCTTAACGATGTAGAGGAAAGAGAGCAAACAGCCTTTTTGATGGCAGATAACACTAAAATCACCGCAGAAGTAAATAATTAACCTCTATGAATTATGATAAAGCGCACAGAGCTTGAGAATTTGCATCCTAGTCAGTTTCTGATCAATGCGTGCAAGGCCACATGACTAAGCAGTAAGCAAATTTTGTACGCGTAACAATGCTTTTCCACTTGGAACTGTATTGTGAGACAAGTTGCAGATCGGAAAAAGCCACATGTTTTATTGCGCCTTAACACAAAAATGTTTTGTTTTGCAATATCATAAAGTTAACCAAGCTTCCGAGAAAAATAGTCCAGGGTGGACAGGGAATGCAGGTAAGAGATTTGTCACGTAACTGTTATGTGCACATGCGCATATGATCACTTTTAATTAATTTCGAAACTTATCCGATCAAACATCCCAAATGTGGGGGCTATTTATCTTGTTTATTTAATAATAAACAAAATAAAAAATTACCAATTTTTATGAAATTTTATTTAGCGAGACGACCAACAAACCGCTCAAGGCTTCCGTCATTTACTGGCGCCATCTTAAATTCAAACTCGAAAGAGGGTTCGGGAGAGACAGAATGGCGACATAGTGATTAGGAGCGAGAATGCCGATACCAATAACTCGCGAACACACCGAAAACGCCTTCACATGTTGGCTACTCTTCTACGTTCCTTTTGATTGCTTGGATGATTGGTAGTCCTTTAGGAATCGTTAAATACAAGTTTTTGCAAGTCTGGTGCAAAAGAAACGCACTTTAATGCATCAATCCGCAAAAGAACAAATTATCGAAGACATAATTTTTAGAGAAAAAAAGAAATAAAGTTGATTAACTGCTTCCCACGGCGGGAATCGAACCCGAGCCGCGGCGGTGAGACCGCCGAATCCTAACCACTACACCACGTGGGATTGCGCGATTTTGCGACGAAAAATTTAAGGTTGTTGTTGTTCAGAAGAAAACATACAATGTACTGCCAATAGAACAAAATGCATAAAATACTGTGGATAAACACCATTTTTTCTTCATGACAACTGAACTCTATTCAAAGTAGACTTTTATAGGAAAATTCATTACCTGACGAGGGAATTCCGCGTTAAATTGCACGCGAAAACCGATATCGCACGAATCGCGAAGCGATGAGTGCGATATCGGTTTTCAAGTGCAATTTAACGCGGAATTCACGAGTCAGGTAATGAATTTTCCTTGAATCGCATAATTGAATAAAATGAGAAAAAAAGAAAACAGCAGTTTGGTTTTATCCTGAGATAGATGAGATAGATGACGTAGATGCGAAACAATATCACCGAGCCTCGTTTTCAACTCGCAATTCCGCGCTAAATACCTCGCTTCGTAAACCAATCAGAATGCAAGATTTTATTCAATTATGCGATTCTCAGTAACATTTCATGTTAAATTTCGTATATAAAAGCGTGGTTTGGCACATTTAATTTTAATTAAGTTTTCAAAACTGTTGTCAATTTTAAAGTGAAAAACTACGTCTAGAGGAGACCAGACACCAGACGTTCTTGTGAGCTCAATAACTGAGGTTTTTAATAGTCAATTTCAGTTCTAAAGGTACGGAAGCTACGTTCGCAACCGTCCAAATAAGGGAAGCATGACTCATAACCTTTTACCTCTTTATGTTTAGGCCTTAATTTTCACTATATCTTGATCATTTGATATTGTTAGTTTCAATGTTTTTATCTATTTCTTTTCCATTCTCTTTTTGAGATTTATTGCTATCCTGTATTTCCTTGACGATGTAGAAGAAGAGGGGCAAAAAAGAAGTGCCAAGGAAGAAGTGTAGGAAAAGAAATTCTCCAAAGAAGTTTTCACTCTCATCAAAGTAAAGATTAAAGTCTCTCTCCGATCGTAAAACAGTTCTCGGTGTTACGTCTTCAAATTTCCGACCCAGGTTTCTGTTTGCGCGGCTGCGGGACACGAAATTCAAACTTTAAAGGATCGTAGAAATGGCGAGATTCTATCTATCGAGATAATTTTGTCGCAAAAATAATCAGAGGAACAAGGAAATTTCTTCTAGCGAAAAACAATTTTGGGGGTTACTTGCACTTTAAAATTGATTTTAAAAGGAAAAATGTGGAATGTTCCCTTAGTACACCAGTCAGAGCACTCAACAAGGATAAAACGACGATTTTCCCACGCCGGGAATCGAACCCGGGCCGCGGCGGTGAAAGCGCCGAATCCTAACCACTAGACCACGTGGGAGTCCTATCTTATCCAGGTTTCCACCTTAGAGTCAATCCACATTGATCAATTGCGAAAATCCAAATCCATGATTGACAGGTCTGGTTATTGAAAACAATTAACAAACATTTCTCAGGCACAGAACGGTTTTGATTTACTGGTAAAGGGCAAACATTATAAAAAAGATATTGCATTATTGACACGTATTATGTATATTGTTTACATTATAAGTTCGAGAAGTTCAGTCATTTCCACTCACACATGGATTCTACTATCAAAGACACTAATGTTCCTTGCAGCCATCAGTATTATCTGAAAGATTTCTTTAGTAATGCGCATGTACTTGTTATCACGTAACTTTTATGCGCACATGCGCATATGATCACTTTAAATTAGTTTTGAATCTTATCCGATCAAACATCCCAAGTGTGGGGCTCATTTCATTTGTATTAAACAAGATAAATAATTAACAATTTTTATGGGGATTTATTTAGCGAGGCGGTCGACGAAGCGTTCAAGGCACCCGTCATTTACTGGCGCCATCTTAAATTCAAACTCGGAAAAGTATTGGGGAGAGACAGAAAGGCGTCATAGCGATTATGAGTGAGTGCCGATACCAATGGCTCGCGAACACACCGGAAACGCCCTCACTGGTGGGCTAGTCTTCTACGTTGTTTTTTATTACTTAGTTGATTGTAAGTCCTTTAGGAATCGTTAAAGACAAGTTTTTGCTAGCCTGGTGCAAAAGAAACGCACTTTAATGCATCAATCCGCAACAGAACAAAATATCGAAGACATAATTTTCAGAGAAAAAAGGAAAGAAAGTCGAAATTAGATTTTAATATAAAAATAACTAAGTGCTTCCGACGCCGGGAATCGAACCCGGGCCGCGGCGGTGAGAGCGCCGAATCCTAACCACTAGACCACGTGGGATTGCGCGGTTGGTCGCGTATAATTTGAGGTCCGTGTTGTTCAGAACAGAACAATGTACTGCCAATATACCAAAATACATAAAATACTGTGGCTACACACCATTTTCTTCATGACAACTGAACTCTATTCAGCAAAGTAGACTTTTCACTAACATTTTTTTGTTAACTTTTTTGTATAAAAGCGACGTTCAGCACATTTAATTTTAATTCATTATTAAAAACTGTTGGCAATTTTAAAGTGAAAAACTACGTCTTGAGGAGACGAGAGACCAGACGTTCTTGTGAGCTCAATAACTGAGGTTGTTACCAGTCTATTTCAGTTCTTCTGGTGCGGAAGCTACGTTCGCAACCGTCCATATGAGGGAAGTATTACTCATAACCTTTTACCTCTTTATGTTTAGGCTTTAATTTTCACTATATCTTGATCATTTGATCTTGTTAGTTTTAATGTTTTTATCTGTTTCTTTTCCTTTCTTTTTTTAAGATTTATTGCTATCCTGTATTTTCTTAACGATGTAGAAGGAGTAGGGCAAAAAAGAAGTGCCAAGGAAGAAGTGAGAAAGAAAATTCTCCAAAGACGTTTTCACTCTCGTCAAAGTAAAGATTAAAGTCTCTCGCCAATCGAAAAAAAGGTTCTCGGCGTTACGTCATCAAATTCCCGACCCAGGTTTCTATTTGCACGGCTGCGGGACACGAAATTCAAACTTTAAACGATCGTAGAAATGGCGAGATTCTATCTATCGAGACAATTTTGTCCCAAAAATAATCACAGGAACAATGGTTGGGGGGTTAGTTACACTTCAAAATTGATTTCAAAAGGAAAAATGCGGAATGTTCACTTAGTACACAAGTCAGAGTACTCAAGAAGGAAAAAACGAGGATTTTCCCACGCCGGGAATCGAACCCGGGCCGCGGCGGTGAAAGCGCCGAATCCTAACCACTAGACCACGTGGGAGTCCTATCTTATCCAGGTTTCCACCTTAGAGTCAATCGACATTGATCAATTGCGAAAATCCAAATCCATGATTGACAGGTCTAGTTATTGAAAACAATTAACAAACATTTCTCAGGCACAGAACGGTTTTGATTTACTGATAAAGGGCAAACATTATGAAAAAGATATTGCATTATTGACACGTATTATGTATATTGTTTTCATTATTAGGTTCGAGAAGTTCAGTCATTTCCACTCACACATGGATTCTACCATCAAAGACACTAATGTTCCTTGCAGCCATCAGTATTTTCTGAAAGATTTCTTTAGTAATGCGCATGTACTTGTTATCACGTAACTTTTATGCGCACATGCGCATATGATCACTTTAAATTAGTTTTGAATCTTATCCGATCAAACATCCCAAGTGTGGGGCTCATTTCATTTGTATTAAACAAGATAAATAATTAACAATTTTTATGGGGATTTATTTAGCGAGGCGGTCGACGAAGCGCTCAAGGCACACGTCATTTACTGGCGCCATCTTAAATTCAAACTCGGAAAAGTATTGGGGAGAGACAGAAAGGCGTCATAGCGATTATGAGTGAGTGCCGATACCAATGGCTCGCGAACACACCGGAAACGCCCTCACTGGTGGGCTAGTCTTCTACGTTGTTTTTTATTACTTAGTTGATTGTAAGTCCTTTAGGAATCGTTAAATACAAGTTTTTGCTAGCCTGGTGCAAAAGAAACGCACTTTAATGCATCAATCCGCAACAGAACAAAATATCGGAGACATAATTTTCAGAGAAAAAAAAAAAGAAAGTCGAAATTAGATTGCGCGGTTGGTCGCGTATAATTTGAGGTCCGTGTTGTTCAGAACAGAACAATGTACTGCCAATATACCAAAATGCATAAAATACTGTGGCTACACACCATTTTCTTCATGACAACTGAACTCTATTCAAAGTAGACTTTTCACTAACATTTTTTTGTTAACTTTTGTATATAAAAGCGACGTTCAGCACATTTAATTTTAATTCATTATTAAAAACTGTTGGCAATTTTAAAGTGAAAAACTACGTCTCAGAGGAGACGTGAGACCAAACGTTCTTGTGAGCTCAATAACTGAGGCTGTTACCAGTCTATTTCAGTTCTTCTGGTCCGGAAGCTACTGACGTTCGCAACCGTTCATATGAGGGAAGTATTACTCATAACCTTTTACCTCTTTATGTTTAGGCTTTAATTTTCACTATATCTTGATCATTTGATCTTGTTAGTTTTAATGTTTTTATCTGTTTCTTTTCCTTTCTTTTTTTAAGATTTATTGCTATCCTGTATTTTCTTAACGATGTAGAAGGAGTAGGAAAAAAAAGAAGTGCCAAGGAAGAAGTGTTGGAAAATAAATTCTCCAAAGACTGGCGCCATCTTAAATTCAAACTTAGAAAAGGGTTAGCTAGAGACAAAAAGGCGTCATAGCGATTAGGAGTGAGGCTACCAACACCAATAACTCGCGAACACACCAAAAACGACTTCACTACTTGGCTACTCTATTTCTTTTTATTGCTGGGGTGATTGTTAGGACTTTAGGAATCGTGAGATCGAAGTTTGTGGCTAGTGTGGTGAAAAAGGAACGCACGTGTTCAACTCGATATCGAGTTGAACAGAAGATCAAATTCGTATCCACAAGAGGGCATGTCATATCCTTTATTTACAAAATACCACCACCGGAAAAAGCTAAAGCACAGCTCAACGCGCCCATTTCTTCCGCGCGATGTTCCCGTGGAGGATTTGTCTTAAGTTTCGTTTCGTTCCAGAGTAAAAAAAAAAACGTCCAGCGCTATGGGGATGTCTTCTCGGACTCTTGTACACTGATATGTCAAAGGCACCTGATTCGCTTTACTCTCCCCTACTGATCAACAAACTGAAAGCACACGCTTTCTCTAATAACATACTAGCCCTTATGTGATCATAGCCCCATACCCATATAGGAAAGAAAAGGAAACCCATAAATTGATTTCTCGTGGTTATCATGGCTAGCAATGTTGCTCGAGGGCGCGTACGCACGACCGCGACGACGACGACGGAGTCGCGCAAGATTGCTGCCATACTCCAGCTAATAAAAACATGCACCCTTGGTTTATAGCGTCCTTCTTTGATATTGAACAACCATGTTACGGCTAATTGGCAGCTTTCATAACAATTTATCCGCTGACCAGTAACACGTGACCATATTGCAGGATCCAGTTTGTTTGTTTTTTAAATGAGCGCTGACCAAGCACTGGTTTTAGATTGGATCGCGGGCTCAAGTCAGTGCCGGGTGTTCGGTAGTCTGTTAACGCAGGACCCAGGAGTAAAAGTTAACTGGCATGACTGAAATTATAACATTTTCTTCTATATAAATGTTTTTCACTGCTTTCGTTTTATTATGTATTTTGTAATAATGAAAACTCAGAACCAGAAGGCCAAACAGTATACAGAAAACCTTACCGCAAAGTTACAAGGCTCAAATGAAGAAAATTCTATCTTATCCTGGGCTAGCTTAATAATCGGGCTCTGAACAACCCGGCCCAGGAGCTACGCTTTTCGGCTGGCGCAAATCTATATATTACTTCACAAAATAAGAAAACCAGGATCAGGATTAGTCAAGAAACAGCAAGTGATTGGTACGAAACCACGAGAGGCTGTCCTCAGGGATCGGCCTTCGGGCCTCTTCTTTGGAATGTTTTCCAGAACGGGCTACACCACGCAACTGATGAAAACAAATTGTTCAGTGGCGAAGACAACTAACGAGGTGGGCAGCCGGCAACAATCTTTTACAAGAAAATTTTTCAAAGTATCAGGTGATGAGTCTGAGCCCGGGGAATGGTCATAAGGAATTGCCTATCGTTATTATAATGACGCTGTAATTGATCAGAAACCAGAGATAACGCTCTTAGGGGTTACCTTAGACGATCAACTATCATTTTCGAGTCATGTGAGCAACGTTTGTAGAACAGCCTCCTGTCAAACTGGTGTTCTTCTGAGATTACATAACCTCATTCCGACATTAGCTAAATTACACAGTGTCAAATTTGCTATACTACCTCATCTCACATACCGTCAGACTGTCTGGCATTTTTTCATATGCGAAGACTACAAGCATTGCAATCATAATGTGTTAAGTCAAAATGGTCTGGCGCCTCCTTAAAATGCGGACTTGTTTTTACCAATTCTCAGTATCATCATCTGAGTAATTCTGATTTCTCCATACCCAGATTTCGGACTGTTGCTTACGGAAAACATAGCCTGGCTTATTTAGGCCCAATCGTCAGGTCCAAAGTCGACCGACCTATTCGATCGTCAGAATCATTAGACACTTTAAAAAAGAGTATCAAATTGGTTAATTTCGCAAGCCTTCCGGACAGTAAAGACTGTTTTTTTTTCGTACCAACTAACAATTTATATTGATCTTATTGCATGACTCATATGTATATCTTTCAATACTTGCACATGTACATGTATTTCATGTTTCATTAATTATTGGATACGTGATTGTAGTTAGGTGTCCCCAAATTGTATGCTAGCGACTTCGACGCACTAATAAAGTTCTTATCTTGTCTTATTTTATCTTTAATATTTTGATATCAAAGAAGCAAAGAAGCTTGGACTCTCGCTACGTCTTAGTATATTTCGAAACCTTAATAGGAGTTTAAATAAGAGACAGATGTCCCCTGCACAAACAATAACAACTGTATGAAGGACAGATAGAAGAGTAGCCAAACGAGTGCGAAGCAAACGAACGCCCGAACACAACGCAACGAAACAAAGTCGAAAGTGTAGACAGACGCTCACCGCCTAAACAGCAAAAGGCAGTTTAAGCAACAACGACAACAAGGACAAGGACAACGTCTTTTACATTTAACGACTTTAAATTCAGTCTTTATATTTAACCTGGCCATCGTAGTTTACGTTCTCTCGAAAACGCAGAATGTGGCCGTTTCACTTTGTTGGTTTGTAAAGAACGGCAAAGAAATAATGAACAGCCACTCTACACGTTGCCGTTGTTGTTTCGAGTAAAAGGCTAAATTATGAACTGCCAAACGAGCACAGAGCAAACGAAAGGCCAGCCGAACAAAAGCGCGGCTGGGTTGCAGAAAATATCTGCGCTATGAAACGTCTTTTGAAAATCAAAACATATCAAATGACTTTTGACCACATTTCCCACCATCTCCCTTGGGCTGTCCATGCATCGCGCGAGTAAGATCCGCGAAGGAACTGGGTACCATGTCTAAAAATAACTTTTATCTTGGGTAAAAGGGCTATATGGGGGATTCACTCTCTTATCTTGATCTTCTCTGGGTATGCTACATGCCTTTCATAACAGCCGGAAATCGGTCTGTACTCCCAGGCTACAACTACACTCATTACTTTTACGGACTTTACGCGCAGCATCAATTGGTTTTTGTTATCACGAGGAGATTAACTGGTAGACCAAATGGATTGAAATATTCAATTCAATCGAATCCCGTGTCATGCATGCTCTTGAGGTTTCTTGAGTACTTGGTAGGGGCCGTCAGCCAGTTGTTAGCGATCCATTTCTCTCCTCTGATAACGTCACACCCGCCGTGCAATGTGTGACGATCTACGGGCCCTAGAAGACCGCTCTCGGGATCAATAAAGTTGTTATACCACATGATAGCGGTTCCTTTCTTGGGAGGCAGGATAAGATTGGCGGAACGACAATTGATGCTTAGATTGATCTCTTCCGTTTTTTCAATTTCCTAAAAAAGAAATAAAGGTATGATCAGATTGAGTCGGATAATCTCCGAGTGAGTATCAAACTGGCTTAAGACGGGGTAGCATTGGGTTCACAAATCTAAAGGACCAACGAGACGTCTTAGGATCATCATTCACGTCGAAAACTGACACATTTGATCCGAATAAAGTTTTAACTACTATCTCTTTGACTGTTTTACTATTAAATTTAGTAAAATAAATAATTAGTTCTCATTCAAAGGAACCTTGTTTTTTTCCTCAGGGAAGGAGTTCAGGATATAAAATGGATATGTAATGACCGTGTGTATCGTTGTTGTTTGGTTTTCATAGTTTGCTGCGGTTTTGAATTTTTTTTCTTGCTATGACTCCTTGGAAACGCCTCCCTTGGCCAAGCCGCCAACCAACACTTCTTGGTAGACATATTGACAACGAAATAGCTACGGTAAATTACTTTGCGTAATTACCACTCCCTAGCACTATGAATCTAAAAGAAAAGCAGTAAAATGCAAATCTCCACGACGGGCAGTCGAACTCGGACAGCGGCGATGAGAGCACCGAGCCTAACTGGTCACGGACCTCGTGGGATGTGCACTGCTGCATTACAAAATTTGGTGCCTGCTTAGTCGCCTGGCCTTGCATTGATCAGAAACTGTCTGATGAGCAAATTGGCAAGCTCTGTTCACTTCAGCACAATTCATTGAGGTTAATTACTTACTTCTGGAGTGATTGTAGTGTTATCTGCCATCAAAAAGGCTGTTTCCCCACCTTCTTCTACATCATTAAGGAAATATAGGATGGTAATGAATCTGAAGAAAAGAATTAGTAAAAGAAGAAATGGATTAGTAAAACTGAAATGAACGGGTAACAACCTCAGTTATTTTTTTTTCTCTTCAAGACGCAGTTTTTGACTTTAAAATAGGCTTTTGTACATTATGCTTTTATTTCCCCACTAAAATGCTCAGACAAACCCCCCCCCCCCAAAAAAAAAAAAAGTGACCAAAATGCTCAATTAATGCTCATACATAGGGTCACAGTCTTACAAAGGTGACTAAACAAACATGACCGCCTTTAATTGAAATCGAAGGCTCCTGTCTTTGGTGTTAGCTACAGTATTATATGCCTTTCTTAATATGGCCCGAGCACAAGGCTTTAATAAATATCCAACCTGCAGACTCTACAGTCGGATGCTCTGAGATAATTCTGATGGCAGCAAGGAACATCAGGGTCTTTGATGGTAGAATCCATGTGGGCGTGAAAATGACCGAACTTCTCGTACCTAACAACCTAGAAAACATTGTCAATTCTTTTAAAATTATTTTTTATATAATGTTTGCCCCGTGTCAATGAATCAATGCCGTTCTGTGCTTAAAAGATGTTTGTCGACTTTTTCAGTAGCTAGACCTGTCAGTCATACATTAGAATTGTCGTAACTGACCAGTGTTGATCGAGTCTAAACCTTAAATAACCTGCAGTGGTCTAGTGGTTAGGATTCGGCGCTTTCACCGCCGCGGCTCGGCTTCGATTCCCGGCGTGGGAAAGTGTTTTTTTTCCTCTTTCAAGTCTTCCGGCTGGCAGATGACTCAACACAGGGCTACATAAACTTACAACAAACGACAGAAGAGATTCAGCTATAATAACCCTTGAAAAAAGAAACGAAAAGATGAAACCAAAAATCACCTTATTGTTTTCCCACGACTGTTTTTTTCTTCTTATAACCTTTCTTTAAAGTCTTGCCGTGAAGATATCCTATCCCGGCGTGGGAAGCGATTTATTAACTTTTCTTTTCGCTCTGAAAATTATGTCTTCGATGAGTTGTTCTTTCGCAGATTTAGTCATTAAAACAGTGCTTTCCTTTTGCACCAAGTGAACACGTGACATTTGCGTGGATGACAAGGGCATGCGCATTACTAAATAAGTCTTTTACCTGCATTGGTTCTCCACCCTGTACTATTTTTCTCGGGAGCTTGGTTAACTTAATGATCCTGTAAAACAAAAAGAAGCAATAAAACATGCGGCATTTTCTTATCTTTAAATTGCACCGTAATACAGTTGCAAGATGGATAGCGTTGTTGAGCGTTGTTGCAAATTATGGCAACCACGCTTACCTTTGGGACATCGTTCTATATTAGTTACTTTACAGTATTTGGGAGAATCAACCTTTCGTGGAGACGTCTCAAGACAGGGTCAGCGGTTTTGTCTTGTGGTAGCCAGGCCTGTTGACTGAAACGGAATCTATGTCGTGGACTATTGTTTTTCAAGAAATCCATGTACCGGAGAATCTTCTTCATATTCAGCTTGTTAAATGACTGCATTGTTAATCTTCCTGAAATGAAAATAAACGACGAGGATTCAAAGTTTTCTTTAGCTAATCAGATACCCCTATTTTTCGTAGCCGATTAATAGTCAACGATGCACAGCCGAAATTAGTTTCCCTAGAAAACGAGGGCAACTAATCCCGGGGGTCTCCCATGTAAAAAAAAGGCCAAGGGTTAAAAAAAGCGGTTTTGGTACTTATTCGGGTGTTCAGCGGGAGCTTTTGCGGTGTATTTTAGGTTATGAAGCCGAAAACATATAACAGGAGATATTTGAAAATTCCGGTCGGAGTACTTCTTTATGTGGGCTATATAGGTACATGCGGCCCTAAAGGGTATGGGTTTTAGCCGTTTTGGTCACAAGAGGGTATTGATTTTGACCATTTTGGTTATAAATAGGGAATAGTTTTTGTACTCTTGTCTTGGACTGGGTATGTTTTTTTGGAAGAAGCTAATTTTTCTTCATTATCGTAAGGATCAACAATCAAAGCCGTTCATAAATTATGTTTAGGACAACTGTGCTAGCCGAAACGATCACCAATAAAACATCAAATCTATGATTAGATCATAAATAAGGTAGAAAAAATTTGCAGATTTTGGCCATAAATAGGGTAAAGGGTTAGGGAAGTAGGCCACACACCCCGGCCTAATTTTTCTTGGAGTATCCTCGGGTTGAAAATCCTGTGACTTTTAATTTTTTTGCCCTGAATTGGTACTTCTCTCGGGCGAAAATATTTAAACCACGCCCACAGACCAGGATCTTGAGAGTCCTTTCAAAATTTCCGACGAGTACCCCGTGCTTTTTAAATGAGAGCTGCCAAGGGGCAGCTAATCTTCTAATCTTTCGGCATGTCCGAGTAAGCATCGTAAATAGAATCGAACATTCCACTTATTCTGATAAACACAACTCAAATTTTAGCCTCTCAAAGTTCAGTCTACTACTTACCATTTTTTAGTTGATTATTGATCTGTGCGCGTTCAAACCTAAAAAGTGGATCAAAAGTTAAAACATCCTGATAGTACACTTGAAAAAAAAACAGTATCACCATACCACAATGCCTTGATTACCACTTATGTTTCTTGAATTGACTTCACTTTAACGTAAAAGCATGGTATTTAATCACAGTACTGAACCGCTTTACATTTACTTTTTAAACTAAAAAAAAGATGATCGATTAATATGTAAAATAATACTCAAAGTCCGAAAGTTTACAAAGCTAATTACAAAGTAGAGAGAGTTCGCCTTACATGTCGTGCAGTTCATCCTCCTCCAGATAAAGCTGCTTGTATTTTTCTGCAAACGTCTTCACCTTCCACGATAAAAGACGTCAGTAGTCAAATTGGTCAGTTTTGAGCTAACTTTAACGTTATGTTTATGGGTTTTCAATTGTTATCTTTTTTCTTTATTATTGAAAATTGAAAATTATTGATACTGTTGTCTCATGATAATGACGCAGTAAAGCGTTTAGCGCCGTTTAACTGGGACTTGATCGTGATCAAATGTCAAAAGAAGGTAAAATCAGCGCTTGTTACGTTTTTATATAAGGCAAACAAAGTAAACGTTTTTAAAGAAATATTTACAAGACTAGTAAATCATTCTTGCCAAATTGGATTACGTCAGTTCTGTTCTTTAAATACGCTCCCATCAGTTCTCAAAACTATTTTAGTCATTTTCCTTAAAAAAACTTTCCCGCGGAATTGCCAGAAAATCTAATAAGAGATCATATTGATCAAGACCAATAAACTTTGTTATTAATATTCTCGTTGTTGTTTTTAGTTTCTCAAGTCAAACCAATCCGATGGGAGTTGGCCCATGTAATCCCTTAGCCTGATGATGAAATTTCTCAATTCTCGATTCGCAATTCTCAATGTCTTCTTGAATTGTCAAAAAGTACCTCTTGAGCATCAACAAAGCCATCGCTATTTTCATCCCACGCGTCAAATTTTCCAGCAAATGATTTCTCTGGTGGAAGGGTCGAGTTCCTGTCTGGATAAAGTTTTGCTTAGTTACTGTGTGGACTGAGCGTGACTGTCAGCTAATTAATGAATAATCTTCTGTAGGAAAAAAGATGGCGGCTGTACATTTTACCACAATACCATGCAGACCTTACAAGGCCCATACAGTACAAGGAAAGCTATGGCTTTGGAATATTTGTCCCTGTGCAAAGACATTGTGTATGCTAGGTTTCAACATGTTAGAACTTGAAGATGTTAGATAACTTTCGTGCACTAAGAGTTATGGGTAAACGTATCATTCGCCATCTTTTTTCCTAGGGAGAATTGACTGACTGACTTGCAATAGCGCCTCGCGAGTATTTCCGGAGGTGGGTGGAAATGAGCGTCTGTTGCTCGATCTTAATTTTAAATCGGACGTTGATCGTAATTTTTGTCATGAAGTCCCGTGATCCTTGTTTCCCGCACTTTGATGACTTAGTGGAAAGCGCCAGCGTACGAGACAGCTTGTATCGCACGTCTTGCAGCTGAATGCAATTACTAATCAGTTCAGTGGAATTTCAACATTGAAGCAAACGACAAGTTTCAAAAAATGTTAAAATTTTACCTCTCCTTACCGGCTATCGCCAAGACCACATCTAAGTCTGCCTCGTAGTTGAAAAAACCTGACGTACTTGTTTGAAGTCCGCTCTCTTTCGCCAGTGAAATGATGTGATCACACTCCTCATGTGATAAGAACTCAGGAATCTCTTTAATTTAAGTAGCAATAAAAATTGTGAAAGAGGTTTCTAACTGAATTCAAGGTGCCACAGTGAGAAAGTTAGAATGAGAAACTCTTTAAATCATCACAGCAACTCGTAGAGAGTTGAATCTCCGTTAACGGAAACTTTCCGGTCTAAGGCGGATAACTGCTCGAGTTCCTGTAACCGGACACTTGGTCATGTGTGCCACACAAACCACTCATTTTTAATCCACATTTGACGGAGCCTTCTCCGCCCTAGGAAGCTTTACATGTCATCAAGGGACCCTCTTATGGGAGGTGCTGGTACAAACATTCTGAATCATTTTGAAAGAACAAACCCCCATTCATTCAATATGCCAATATTGAACAATTCATCCAAAGACTACTTTTATTGGATCTATTTTTCCTAATACGTTTATATACTCTTCAAAATAAAAGCTTATTTGGTTCGAGTCATATTAGTTGAAAGGTTAAAGTGCTTAGATTCAGAAACAAAATTCCACCCTATGTTACGCGACTAGAACAAACACTGGGCTAGTAGGGTGCATGGCCAAAACGTTTTTAAGCTCGATACATTCACGTAGCAAACAACATTTCAAAAACAGCAGGATAACGTTCATGGTACTGCCACGATATGAAACACGGTATATAGAGCAAAGAACATAAAACAAATGTCGTACCAAATATTAATGGTGTCATCGCTCGTGTTATGAGCTTAACTTTCTTCTTATCGTCACCGACCTCGATCAGCTGCACGTGACCTGTCTGAGAAGAACATTGAGAATAAAAATACTGCAAGTAATATTTTGAATAAACAGTGTTAATTATGACTAAGTGTCTTCGCTAATACAAGCCGTTCGCCCTGAACAGCAAGATGATTGATTAAGATTGAGTGAATGGTTGAAGAGATAAAGAGAGAAAAAGTTCAGGTCAATCGATGTTATCCACTTGAAATGGTCAACTTCTTTTCCGTAAAAAGGAAACATAAGAGAACTAGTGTACTCGTCCCACTGTTTGTGAGTTCTTTTTGCGCGGGTTTAGAGGGGAATTGTGGTTGTAAGAATATGGAAATCATAAAACGCAGTGAAAAATTAGCCCGTGTACATCAGAAAAAAAGGCAAAATATGAGAAGGCAAAATAACAACTCCACTGAGTCTCTTGAGCTACCAGCAAACTTAAAATAACATTACCGGCCGCTTTCTATTGTTTACAAATTTCTGGCGATTTCAAATTAAAACTTAGGGCACACCAACAGATGTATCAATGAAATTGGTCGATAACGCAGTTCGAGTTTCGCCTGTACAGGAAGTTCTGAAAGTTAACTAACCTTGAACCCATCCAGGCGGACGAGCTTAAACTCCGTTCCAAATTTCCCGTCGCAGGAGTCACTTGGTTCTGAGCACGTGTTTTCAATTTCGTCTCCATCAAAGCATGGCTTGATAAATTTTTTTGAATTATTCTTTCGACGACCGATAGTACAATTCGAGGGCTTTAAAATCATAACGACAAGGAATAAGGATAGAAGCCTCATTTTAACTCCATAAGAACGGACTATGTGAGCGCCATAATTAAAAAAGACAGCTTCGACAGTGATCAGTTAATTATTTAGCGATTGATAGCTACATTTTGCAGCCGGTGGATCTTTTCAAGGTGGCTTTATTGATTTATGATCCGTAACCGCAGTTCAAGAAAACGCATGCTCAATGCCCTGGGTTAAAACTGCCAGAAATATGAAAATCTTACTTGAACTTGTACCTATGGATTCTCCAGATTGCTTTTTTTTTGTAAACTACCTTTTAAATTCCGAGTCACATGAATCCCGGAAACTTTATCTTCCGTTAAAAGTTTGCTAGCTCTGTTTTCTCCGAAAAAGTGTTTATTAGGGCTGCCTTCCTCTGAGAGATTCAGGTAGTAATTAGTCTGAATTGTTGAAGCTCATGTGTCCGATCGCACAGTGTAGTTGAATAGATTGGGGTTAACCTCTAGGAACTGAGATTGAACGCAGAAAGATAAAAGTAGACCTTATCTATTGCTATTTTGACGATAGCAAAACTATTGTGAAATTAAATCCCCCACACCTCCCCCCCCCTTTCCAAAAAAGGCCACTTAAAAATTAACGATGCAAAGTTAAACTTACCCTGGCGTAAAACTTCTATTTTTCCAAACTTCTTCTTTATCCACTGACCTTAGACCGCCTGTCCACACTCAGCCGGAGAATTTCATTTCGGAGAAAAACAAATGTTTGTTTTCTTTCCACACTTCGTCGGAAAAATTTAAAAATGCAATAATCACAGATCATTTCGGATTTGTGTCTGAGGAAAACTCGATCAGGGAAATCACATTGATTAAATTGATTATCGTGACGTCGTCATTTTCGAAAAGCTCGTTAATCTTCAAAATGTTTTTCTTCCACACGAAAACGAAAAGTCCTCATTTTCAAATTCCTCCGATTTGAAGAGCATTTTCGAAAAGCTCCGTTTTCGTGATATATTAGTGTGGACGATAGGCCTAACTGTAAAACCAAAGCTGCGTTTTCAAGTTTCTCTGGCGTAGTGTGGACACTGCCTTTGTGTAGTGTAATTATACTTACTTATTGCTGCTCTTGAGCGATCTTCCTTGCAATTATGCAACATGCAAAACTCATAACGCAAATGTTTAGCAAAACGTTGAGCTTCGTCGGACGGGTATGGGAACTTTCTGTTTTTTCTAAAGTCAATGTAAAGTGAGTTTGTCCAAAAATTAATAATGAAATAAATTATCTGTGGATATATATGACTCTGAGACTATTTGCTTTTTAATGTGGTCAATATTTGAAAAACATCCTGAAAGTACATTTTTTTAACCAGTCTCGCGAAATTTGCCGCTTCCAATTCCATTTTTGCGAAATTAAGTTTACGTAAAGTAACAATAAGGTACATATAGAAATGAGTGGGTGGATACATTTGAACTCCATTTTTTTTATCTGTTAAATTTGCCATTTGCTGAGTTGAGAAGAAATGGCCATGGATCATGAATAAATGAAAATAAAAGAATAAGAAGATTACAACATCACGCCAAAAGCGCACCTGAGTCACGGAGCCATTCGAAGATTATACCGGCAGAGATATATCCAATATTTGCTTATTAAACGGAAGACGCCTCGTACCACGCCTACAGTCCTGGCGATCCCGCAAGAGTTGCTTATTGGAGGTGATTTTCATTGGCGATTTGGAGGGCACGTCAATCAATGTCAATCAGCCATGAAAAGTGAGCGGAGAGCATTCATGAGAAAAAGCAAACAAAAAGCATAAAATAAAACATAAAATAAAGAAAAAATAAAGTCAAAGAAAATTCACCGGATGGCTAGATCAAACGGACTGGCTTTTAGAGAAATGTTTATCAACGAAAAACTCGAACATTTGTGTTAGTATCAGGGGCATGTAATTCGGAAAACCACAGTTTAAATCCTGACTTGACTGCCAATGTGCTCATTGCCAAGCTTTTCTTCACAAGGCATAAGCAATCTTTAAAATAAACATGTATAGTTAGAAACTTACCCCCTTTATTCATAGATAGTTTTGTACACGTTCTTCTACAACCCTTAGCCCTGTTTTAATTTGATCGTACATAAAAAAAAATGATAAGAACGGAATAGCAAATACCGCGTGTTTTGTTGTTAATAAGTAATAATATATCTAAAGCACAATAAGCATCATAAAAGGAGATGCCCTAAATTTTGACAGCTAAATTTGGCTCGATTTGTCTTTCGACCGACATAATATACTTATTCAAAATAGATGGACACGCAATTTAAAAGTAAATGCATGAACCGATATGATTTACCTTTATTCGTCAGATTAGACCCGGTTAGTCTCGAAGTAACTGGAGATCGTGAATCAGTTTTCGGACGTTATCCACAACCTTGCATGCTTCAAGACGAACACAACAAACTTTGAATGCTTTTTCTTAAACGTATATTGGGAACAAATCACAGATGATGTTACAGCACGTATCTTGTCGTGTGTTGTAACTGCACTCTTCGCCCTGACTGCAATACTGGGAAATGGCATCGTTATGCTTGTAATTTGGAAAACACGAGAACTTCATTCGCCATCTTTTACGCTGCTCTTTTGTTTGGCAGCTTCAGATCTTCTTGTTGGAATAATTGCTCAGCCATGCTTCGTTGCATACAACGTAGCGAAAATTCTAGATCATTTCAGCGCGTATTGCAAACTGCGGATGATTCAGTTCTTCTGCGGATGGATAACTTCTGGAGTTTCTTTATTAACCCTAAGCGGAGTCTGCATAGATCGACTTCTCGCTTTAGCCCTGCATCTGCGGTACAGCAGTCTGATCACAGTGCCACGGGTGGTAATCAGGGTTATAGTAGGACCGGTTTGGGTCATTTGTTCTGCTGGGACCATCGTAAAGTTTTGGTTCGACAAATGGGTCATTCTTCCAGGAATCTTAGCAGTGTCGACCCTTCTAATGATTGCGTTTTGCACAAGTAAAATATTCCTTTTAACTCGCATCAACGCCAAATAAACGCGCAAAACCAAACAATGATTAACTTACAACGGCAAAAGAACACCGTTAACGTACTTAAATGCAAAAAATCAGCGGAAACTCTACGTCTACGGATTGCTGTTAACTTTTTATCTCCCGTTCCTAGTAGTCATGGTTCTTGAAACAATAAAAGGTCCTACGCGGTCAATAGGAATGGCATACGACTATGCCACAACAGTTGTATGAGTATCTTTATTTATCCACGGTACAAAATTCGTCAGCTAAAAATTTCTAAAACTAATATAATATAATATAATAACGAATACATATACGTATGTATTATATATTAATAAAAGCTGCTTTCCACGAATGCCGTGACTTACAGTACTCCTTTGAGTAATCGGTTGAATTGCCCAAGGGACTCTGCTTCCCTTAAATTACAAGGAAGACTGTTCCAGAGAATGGCGCCACTATAGGTGAAGCTATTTTTATAATAGTTTGTGCGCGGTAATGGAACATTAAGTTTATACTCAGAGTCTCTTAGGTTATAAGCGATTTCTCGCCTTTCAAATTTAGAGGTAAGATAACTTGGAGCCAACCCGTGCAGAGACTTGTAAACCATCGTAGCTCTTTGAATTTGCTGTTGGCAATGTAGATTTTTCCACCCTAGAAGTTTAAACAGGTGACCAGCATCAACGTCATAGTTTGAGTAGGTCAAAACACGGGCTGCTCTATTTTGTAGCTTTTGTGTCTTATTCCGTAAAGTTAACCCACAGTTTCCCCAAACAATATTGCAATAGTCAAAGTGTGGCTGTATCAAAGCTTGATATATTAGATGTAAGGTCGACTGAGGGACAAGGTGCCTTATTCGTTTTATGGCCCCAATACCAGAAGCGACTTTCTTAGTTATTTTCTCGCCGGATATGGCCACTCCAATCAAGCCTATCATCGATGATCACTCCAAGTGATTTTGCGGTAGGAACCTGGCTAATTTGAAAATCATTTATTGCAAATGTTGGGGACTCTGTGAGAGTATTTAACCTCTGCCTAGATCCGATAAGCATAAATTCTGTTTTAGTCATATTTAGAGTGAGTTTGTTTGCTCTTAGCCAATTGTGAACATTTTCTAAATCTTGATTTAGACGCAGCTGAATATTGTCTGCATCATCACCCGCATAAGTAAGATGGGTGTCATCAGCATACATCCTCGGTTCACAACTTGATAAACAGTTTGGAAGATCGTTAATGTATAACAGAAATAGTAGTGGCCCCAAAATCGTCTTCTGGGGGACACCACAACTTATAATTTTTTTTTTAGTATAGATTACATCAATTAAAGTTGCAGACGTAGGAGTTATTCTGGTTGGTTCAGTGATAAGTTGCTGTAGACCATATATATCAGTGATACTCATTAATTTACATGTATTATTGTTGTATCGAGTAGCAATCATATCACAGTTAAGATCTTCCATTAGATAATATTCAATATTTTCGGAATCGAGTTTGCCAATTAAAGTCTCGAAAAGTGAAAAAATACCAATAGGAGAATCAGGTGGTCTATACCACGTGGCAACAACAAACGGTTTAGATCTAGGTTTTTGAATTTCTAGACATAGATTTTCAAGAGTGTCTATGTTTAAATCATTTCGTATGGTAAAGTTTATTGAATTTTTCACATAGAAGCAAACTCCTCTTCCACCGTTTGTAATTCTATCACGTCGAATTATATCATAGCCAAGAATGTTGACCTCATTGTCGGCAATAGTTTCGTTGAGCTTAGTTTCATTAATCGATAAAATATCTATTTCGTTATGCGCTAAAAGAATTCTAAGCTCATCTATGTGCGTGATTAATTTATTGATATTTAAAGAAGCTAATTTAAGACCACGTTGAGATGGCAACACTGAGGTAGGCTCATGAGATTCCTCAGTATTGCGTTTTGTACCCGGAATAGGCACGGCATTGGTGGATAGCGCACCATTTCAACCTAAACTCATCTGAAAGTTCTTAAAAAATTGTTGATTACCTTTAAAACTAGGTATACCTATCGATAGAGTGCCAACGAGCGAATAATTTGTGCTATAATAAGGGGTTTATTAATACAGCACAACGGATTTTTGGTTCTCTTCTGTTGCAAACATTACCGAGAGAAAATTATAACGCGTTTACCGGCAGGTAACGTTCGTCACGCAATCCCTGATTATCAAGAGTATTGGAATGTATCGCTCCCGGGGTATCGCTGCTGGGTCGAACTTTCAGTTCAATATGATGGGCAAAGTGAAAGTGAAAGTGAACACGCTAGTTTGATTGATGAACACGACTCGTTTAATTCTGTTGCAAAACAGATCCGATTTGTGTTTTGAACACTGGATTCGACTGTATGATAAATACGCTCGTTCACTGTTCTGTTCGGAAACACTGCCGACTCAACCTTCAGTTCGATATGCTAGATTTCAACACTGGATTTGCTCTAGTGGTTCGACTGGTGAACACAATCTTTCCAAAAAAGCTGCCCGATGGAACTTTCAGTTCGATATAGGTAAACAGAGAAGGAATACACTGTTTCGATTCATGAACACGCTCGTTCAATTCTGTGGTGAACACGCTGGTTCGTTTTCGTGTCGATTGTGTGTCTTGGATTTACTCTTGTCCCAGTACAGTTTTCCTGAATATTCGAATTAGAAGAAGAGTTTTGTAAAGGGTACGCTCCCCAATTGAACTTTCATTTCGATAAAGTGAGAGAGGAAACACGCTGGTTCGATATGTTCTGAGACTATGAAACTGTTCACAGTTGGATAAACACAACAGCAAAGAAAACAATGATATTCCACGAGACAAGTCTAGATGTAACGCGCCTCCTGATTGGCTAAAAACTACAATAGCTCGAATAGTTCCGTCCTTGCAATTGGCTCAAACTGAGCCATTGTTACATCTTACACCTTACAGTTACACTTTCAGAGCTCGATCGAGAATTTTTTCGCATACGCCATTCTTCGCGCGGCACTATTCTCTGCCGCCTCGCCAGCCGAGCGTCTTCGCTCGGCTGGCTCGTTGGCAATTAAGGACGTTCGCGCCCATTGCTACTGCGCATCTCTAGTGCGCACGCTATTCATTGGTCACGCGCGTGCCACGTCATTTTCAAGCGCGCGCACCGAGTCGAAAACTTGACAAAATATAGAGCTGATGACCTTTGCGTTAACTTGGTGTGCGAATATTTTTGTCGGAAGTTCGGTGACCCCCACTTTTTTTTCGGCAGATCACTTCCTTTTTTAACTCTCTACATTATACTAAAAAAACAAAAAAATCTGTGTGTGGGAAGTTGTAATTATTTGTCATATACTATTAAAAAAGAGTCGAATTGGTACATGGAGACAGGTGTGCGTGACTTAGAAGTTGTCTTTTTTAAGGCTAATTCTAGCAGATTTAATGACATATGTAACAAAGATCTATCAATTAGGCCTATATAAGCCGTGTTAAACACTCATAGCTTAGAGATGATTCTTCAACTTAAATATATGCCGATAGTA
>OZ026599.1:6889429-6921929 GCA_964020085.1 Micromussa lordhowensis
AATTATCCTCTTTAATATGTTTGCACCCTGGCGGACTGCTCGGCTAATTTACATTATCATAAACTGGATCAATGGATAACGCAATTCAAGAATTTTCATTGATTTATCCCGAGCCACTGTACCATGCTCTACAAATATGGTAAGCGTAAGCGAGATTTTTGGGGCGTTTCTATTTTTATAAAATATATTATAGTATGAAAACCAACCTGGAAGTTGTTGTGAAAAAGACTTACTTTTTTATGTAAATTGTGTTTATTCCTCTGAAAAGTGTTAAGGAGGCTGGCAACAGTTTCCAGCACTTTTCTAACAGCTATACTTTGAAGGATAAACACTGCCACTGTTTAACAAGTGATGCTACAACTGAACGGTAACATATTAATTCCCAATCATTAGTGGTCATCCTTTTTATAAAACAGGTTATCATAGTAACAATATGGCTTGCTAAAAACACCCTTAATTTTAGCCTTAAGGGCTTATAACTTAACAACGAGCGCGGTGACCCCCATGTTTTTATTATCGAATTGTAATCAAGATGATAAGATGCAACGTTTTGCAAAGTAAAGTATAAAACAAAAATCTGTGAAGGGGGTTCAGAGCCAACGTAAATTTTCGCAGGTCATGTTGTTGCTATGGTAACTTATTGTGCCACAAAATTGACAGATGTTCACCAATGATTGGGCAGGTTTTTGATACCATGATTTTGACATCAACCGATACGGAGTGGTTAAAATGACCCATCAAAATCTAAGTCTTGGAAAGTAATGAAACTGTTTCCAGCTACCCTGTGCTCTCCACATTCCCGTCCTATTTTATTTAGCTGGTACTGGCCTGAGCATCCATCAAAGGGCAAATCAAAACACGTTTAATTTTATACTAATTTTGTTCTATCAAAAAAGAAACAAGAGCTCCAAAGGTATTACACTGTAATCCCCCCATTGACGTCCTTAGAGCTGGATGCGTAAATTTCTCAACCAGGACCTCGGCACGACAAACTTTGAAAATTCTCCTGCATAGCCTCCGACAGCTTATTTCCTCAAAATGTCAAATCTTGTGCGATTTTCACAAATTGTAGTGAAGCACTCTCACAGTAAAGCTGATGATATGTTGATTTCATCATTATCGGTTAAATGTTGCTCACCTATCTTCCATAAGAACCAATTACCAGTTTTGTAGTAGTTAGAAAAAGTAAAAAGTAAAAGTAAAAAACTCCAGCTCATGTTACAGTTTTCTTGTGCAGCGTTTTATTTTCAAACATCAAAGCAAACAGTTAATTAGTGACAACGCATCCTTTTAAAAAATGGTCATGAGACTCACTAATTCATGTCCAAAACAGTTAAGGCAAAAACTTTCATCAGAAAATTCAGTAACAACGGCTTCTTTTTGTTGTTGAAACAGGGTACGTTCTGGCAGATTATATGATAAAGATGGCGCCTACTTACATTTTTATTATTTTCAATTTACACAATATGGTAGCTGAATATCACTTCCTGAATGTCAAATAGTTCTGTCTACATATTAGCATGACCTCTTCGTTATTTGGCCGGCCGGTCCTGCAGCAGCAGCAGCAGTAGCACCTGGTGATCAAAATATATAATGAGGAATAGAATCGCACCGCCAATCACAGCCCCCTTGCTACCATCGTTCATTTCATGCCACCAAGCAAAGACACCTCAGTTAATTATAAAGAAATGTTTACATGAACATAGTGGAAAAGAGATACATATCAATATATCTAGCACTTTTTAAGCAAATAATGGCAATAAAGTCGAAGGATCCTCCCATATAAAGGATAAATTGCTGATAATAAAGATATAAAGGAAATAACCATGGTTGAGACTGAGGAAGATTGAACAGGATTTTCTTGTGTATCTTTCTATCACATTAAATCATAAGCTTTCGGAACACATGGAGAATCTAGGAGAATTAAACATGTGATCAGATTGGATGCTAATGTGATATCTGTAAAACGTTTCTATCTTGCAAAGAAAGTTGTTTTTCAAGGGAAAAAACACACGTACCACACGCATTGGTATTAAGTGGTAAGTTTCCCTCCATCACAGTCGTTTTCACAGGATAAACGCCTTTCCCCAAAATCTCGCCTCCAGCAAGGAGTTTCACCTGTTCAAAGACGACAAAAACTGAGGTCCGATTTCTAGCCCTCTCATTACCTGAGTGTACACAGTATGGGATAACGTCATTTAAACGTCTGCCACAGACACCGCCAACCTCATTCCCAGGGTCCTCAGGTACTTTCTCGAGGAAGAGAGGGGACCCTGGAAACGAGTTTGGGACAACCCGCGACACTGTTGCCAAGTATGTTCCACGTATCTACATTGCAGAATTTTATAACGTCTTTTAAAAATGTAATGTGGAAGAGTTCTTAGAGAATTGTTTCAGTTGAAAATGATAAGTGGTAGACGAGGATTTTGTAGAAAGCTGAAGATTTCATTTAACAGTTCTTGAGGACAGAAATGGCAAATAATTTGAAGATTGCTTGAATCGTGGTTTCGAAAACGTAAACTTTGCGGTACTAGTAAAGTTTAGGAGTTTTTAAAATTTCTCAACAACGTTCAACCAACTATGCGAACTCACGAATTCCTTCCGTTGTAAAGCGCTGTTGATATGTGCCCGCAAAGTTTCTCTCGTGGTAAGAAAATAACGCGAGATTTAACTTGTTAGAGTTTGAGAAGATGGTGTAGTAAAAGTGTAACTTGGAAATGGGTAGAGTTTTGCTACTCACAAAAAATGCCATGACTGATTATGAGTTCTACACGAAGTACCAACCGTAGCCTCCAGAACAAGCGTAACTTTTTGGCGTATTTTAGGTGAACACAGGCGAAAGCGCGAGTCGCGCGCGAGGGGGAGAACGCAAAAAAAATAATACACCAACCATTAGGCATAGCTCGTCATTCTTGGGAGCGAGCCCGACTTGTACGTACACTCCAGCGGAAACGACAGTGGGCAAGGAAGCAGTGAAGCCTGGCACTTCAACAATGTCGTCACTGGTGTAAGTATGAGACCAGGTGATACGCAGATCCGGGACGTCCATTGTCGCGGTTACACTGACTGGGTCATCACACTTATTGACCTAACGGGTAATAAAATTAATATTAGGTTTATTCCGGTTCAAATTCTTTTTTAGCTCGTTAATTTGTTTCTGGTTAGTTTTGAATTAGTACCGCATCCTGATATCTATGTTAATCATAAAAATTACAATTTCCTCGATTGTGATTGGTTTAAAAAACTCCTATTTTCCACTAATTCACTTGCCAAGTTGTTATCGGACAGTTTGTTATTGGACAGTTTGTCATCGGACAGTTTTTTATCGGACAGTTCAATAAGCCAATCACATTCGAAGTTGTAGTTTAAATCAATCAATTACAATCAAAGTTGTAATTACGTGCGTGCGTGCACGCGCTTGTTTTTGTGTTTTGGCGCCTAATTCCCGGTAGTAGGTGCGGTGGCCTTAGAATGTTTACATCTCGTTTGTAGGTATTTTAATGCAAATTTTCCCTATCTTCCATAACTTGGCTATTCTTCTTTTCTCGGAATTGTAATTGTTATGATTAATTGGTAATAAGACTTCGTGTCGTCCGATTTTGTTGTCACATGATTACAGACCGAATTGGACTCCACTCAGTCCTATTATCATTACATAAATGTGTGTCTGTTTTGCATATTTTTGAGATTCTTTCATATATTGTCAATGCAGGGTCCACATGAGGGTTACCTGAAATCTCGGAAATGTTTGTCTAAGAAACGAGGTTCTGTTTTGATAACCGTGGGAATTATAAATAACTGTCAGTCAAAATCATGAAATTCTGGCTGAGTAGACAAGTGAGTGCTCACTGATTACCAAGTGACAACTGTCCTGAGTTCGCTCCAGATTGAAATGAATTGAAATGCATTATGTATAGCAAGGAGAACCAATATATTTAGATTGGGAATGAAACGGTGGCTAAAGAAATTTGGAACTAGGATTGATTTTGTCAATCGAGATGCCTTTGAGAAAAGCGAGATAACGAAGTATTTCACAAATGACGTACTTTCTACGATAAAACTATTAAGATCGATTCAAAATCATTGAGACAAAAATAGATAAGCAACGGTGTAACCAACGGGCAATAACTTTTCGATTACCTTGAGCTTAAATGTGATTGGCTCGTCGACAAAATCCATTTTGCACGTGATTTGGCTGCAATCGTCACTTATGGTGCACCCGTCTCCCAGAGTTCTGCTGGCGCCCCGGCTACAAGCACTGTTAGCTACAAGAAAAGGAGACTAGTTTATCAAACTTAATCTCACCAGCCATTTTGGAATGGCTGTGTTATTAACCAAACAGTATGGCCACGGCTAGAGTAAACAGGCCTCGTTGACTTGGCAACGTTTACAGCATATTTTTTAAAGTCATTTCAGTGAAGTTACATTCCTTTCTGGGAACCCGGAAGTGTAAAGAAACTGAAGGAGCCTGATGTGGCCATACTTGTTTGTACATGACATCTGGATCCAGCGATTTATACCCTTAATCTATTGTCCCGAGGAAAACAGTTAGGCCATATTGTTGCAATGGTAACCTATTGTGCCACAATTTTGATGGCAACATATTCACCAATGATTGAGCAGTTTTTTGATGCCACGAGTTTGGTACCAACCCGTATAGAGTGGTTATAATAACCCAGTCTACGTCTTGGAAAGTGCTGGAAACTTAAACCGCCAAGCTACCTAGGCTAGTTTGTACATGATCCATCGATATTGAAAATTGTTAGGATATACGTCATCTGTGTTCGACCAGTCAACTTCAAATGACCGTTATTCAATTGTGATCATCAGTGATAATAATAATGATATATTTGTGAAGCGTAACAAGGCAGTTCCCTCGTAAATTTGTTTTGTAGTCTCCTTCGGGGAAACTTAAAAAAAATGCTTGTTGAAAAGATCCCTTGCGACAAAATACGGGCCTGGCTAAACTAGGAAACATTTTTGCATTTCATCACAGTTATACACAACTTAAAGCCTGAAAAAAATAATTCAGGCCTGAATTTCACAATCAGGCTTTAATTGTATATCTGCGATGATCAATCATATATTGCAGTTCAAAGTGTAATCGGTCATATAGTCATTTGCATAATGTCAAATTGATGCACAAATGTCATAGAAATATAGTATCACAAGAGGCGATTACAAAAGGAAATGGACTATTCTGAGATCTCAATTTATGGGGACGAGAATATGAAAAAAAATTATCCTAAGACTTCTTTGGAAGTCAGTTAAGACATGCGTGACAATTTGTTTTCCGAAACAATGTGTTGTGGTTTAGCCATCGGGGCAGCCAAACATTGTGTTTGTTTCCCGCTTGTTAATTTTAGCAACCCCTGAAACATAACAAGAAACAATCGGCCCGGACGCACTGGGCAAATTTTTGTTTATTTTGCGAAAAAATCTGTCATCAATTCCCTGAGACAAGTGCGCCCGGTGATTTTTAAATCTACCAAATTTTGTCAAGACTTACCAAACTTCAAAGACGCCGTCGTCCTGACTCAGAGCAGGACAAATTTTTTGTCAAGCGTGAAATCTGACAGATTTGTTAATTTACACGGCATGATTTCAAGGAAAGTGTCAATCAAGAAAATTTGATCTCTATTTTTGGTAGTATTTCAGTCCAAAGCCCGCCAACATTAATTATGTCATATTTGAGCGGCAATCAAACGGTGAAGATGAAAGATTCGTACCTCGGTATGCTACAAAACGATCCTTACTCAGACTTCAACTATTACGGTTCCCAAGTCTATGTTCCAGCTGAATCTTCAGGGCCAAATACTGTTCAATTTGTACATCCCTATGCAAACCGACCAAATACACATTCGTATGGAAACCACCCGAGTCAGCCGAGTGCAAGCACAAGTTACATCACGGCTGATCAAATTGAAAGCAGCCAAGTGGAGGATTCAAGAGCAAACGAGAGCAGAAAAAGTGGCAAAGGTCCAAAGAAACAGGCGGCAAAGTACGACTCGTGATTGACACTTGTGGTTAACAAATATTATTGCGTGTCTCAGTGCCAGACCTTCCAACCCCCATCACATCCAAATCTGCAGGTTTTGAAAAAAAGCCCAGATAAACCTGGAGATTAAGACCTCAAACCTGGAGACGTCAAAAATATGCGTCAAATAATACCTTCCGGAATTGTTTGGCAATTTTAAGGCTTTCTGATTCACCGTGAGATTAAGAGGCAAAGCCGTGAATTGGCATCCCAAACCGTGAGTCTCTCGGTCAAACCGTGAGGGTTGGAAGGTCTGCAGTGCGCCCACGCTTCACAAATTAAAAATTTGGCAGAGACAAATTTTGTTGAGATTTTTGGTAGGGCCACACAAATTTTGTCAGTCCAGTGCGTCCGGACCCAATGTCTCAGCATTTAACTGCCAAGCTTTCCAAGAAACGAACCCATGACCTGCAGCAAATTCCGAGAAACCATGACTCATTTTCTTTTTATATCAAATTTCTGTGTTATTTAACGTAACTTGTTTAAAATGCTAACATTTTTATAAAGTCCTTTACTTTTCCTCTTCACAACAAATTGCATTTCACCTCCTAAAAAAAGAAAATTAGTTCTAGGAGTTCATTATTTTCGTAGTTCTGAGCAAGAAACAGTCGATCAAATAACAGGAAAGCGAGATAAATATTTAACAAGTCTAAATTTATTTTGCACGAGAAATCACTGGCTGACAAATTCATCAGAAACAATGATCGAATGGCTTGTAGTGCGTCCATATATGTTCATGGTATCTCGGAAACAATTCTCTCGGAAAGAAATGATCGCTTATTACTGAAAGCAACAATGGGTCAAACTGTCATAACACCAGCCCTTCGGCTGTGGTTTTATGACGGGCAATGTCGATCAGCTAAAATCTAACCTGACGTACAAATTGAACAGAGAGATCACTGAAGAACACGTCAAGAAAAAGGGCTGTCTCGATGTTCGAACAAATTCCAAAGTTGCGATCCATGGCGAAAAAAGAAGCAATCACATTGACAGTTTGACAATAATGAAGTAAAGATGGATTCGGCTACAGCCACAATTCTGGGAGCGATCGCACAAAATGTCCAGAACGGTCGTAAATCTTGGTTATGTGTACTTTAATCACGGAAAACAGCCTTTCTCGCTTAAACGATAAAGAATCAATTGAATTTCAAAACAGATAAATAGAAATTTCCGGTATAAAGAACCATGATGTAATTAACGACCACCACAAATTGATATGATTCAGAGATAGATTGAGTCTGTACTGAAAAAAAGACTTACCTGTAGTTGAAGATATTAGTTGGCTAAAAACAAGGATGAAAAGTCCTGCGGTAAGAGTCTCTCTTGGAGAGAACATTTGGATCATTATCAGTATCTGGGCCAAGTGCTCTTTATAAAAACTTTGGTAAAATTACCAAAAAGTGCGCTATTTAACAATTATTCTTTGAAATCGAGGTGAATAGTGGCAGAATATTTACCGAGCCGCTCCTTAAATTGCTCATTAGCCAGAGATAGCGAACCAATCAGATTGCTTAAAACACCAAGATCACTTCCTGTGTATATACTAAGTAATTTTTATGTTTTGATGATTCTCTCAAGTCTTAAAATGCGCACTTTAAAAGTCCTTAAATTGCGCAGATTAAGACTCCACTTTAACACTCCTTAAATTGCACACTTTAACACTCCTTAAATTGCGCACTTTAGGAATCCTTCAATTGCGCACTTTAACACTACTTAAATTGCGCACTTTAAGAGTTCTTAAATTGCGCACTTTAACGATCCTTAAATTGCTGACTTTAGGTCTCCTTAAATTGCACACTTTAACACTCCTTAAATTGCGCACTTTAAGAGTTCTTAAATTGCGCACTTTAACACTACTTAAATTGCGCACTTTAAGAGTTCTTAAATTGCGCACTTTAACGCTCCTTCAATTGGTCACTTCAGGACTCCTTAAATTGCGCACTTTAGGACCCCTTAAATTGCGCGCTTTAACACTCCTTAAATTGCTCACTTTAGGACTCCTTAAATTGCGCACTTTAGGAATCCTTAAATTGCGTACTTTAGGACTCCTTAAATTACACAGTTTAAAAGTTCTTAAATTGCGCACTTTAACGCTCCTTAAATTGGTCACTTCAGGACTCTTTAATTGCACAGTTTAAAAACTCTTAAATTGCGCACTTTAAAGCTCCTTACATTGGTCACTTTAGGACTCCTTAAATTGCACAGTTTAAGAGTTCTTAAATTGCGCACTTTAACGCTCCTTAAATTAATTGGTCACTTTAGGACTCCTTAAGACTTGAGGGAATCATCAAAATATAAAAATTACATAGCGCACTTTTTGGTAATTTTACCAAAGTTTTAATAAAGAGCACTTGGCCCAGATACTGATAATGATCCGAACATTTTAATAGTGGAAGGACAAAAAGCTATAACATGCAGAGGCATATAATGGCGTGTAGACCATTCAGCCTTGGCCGCTTGATTGACAACGACTCCGGAATTTTCCGGTTTGTCTGGTTTTGTAGTATTCTTAGAAAGGAAGTGTTTTTTTTTTCTCGGAATTGTGCTATATATAACATACATACGACAATATTTAATTTTATACAAGACTCATTTCCAGTCCGTAGTGATGAGTGGTGAGATGCCATGGGACACAAAATATTCATTCAGCCTTCCCTTGGTCCATTGTCGAAGTATTCCTGTAAAAGCAGGCCCGAGATTTTTTTTTGCTGTTGCCGACCTAACCGAGCGCCGACTCTTGGATTGTCAGGATTGAGATTCAAAATAAAGTATTTGTTGTTTTCACTGTCATGTTTTCGGTTTTGGGAGCCATCGTGGTCAAAACGCTTTGTGACTGCTGTCTAACTATATAACAAACTAGAAAGCCCTGGAGCCCGCGAAAAAAAACAAAAAACACGAAAAACACGACGAGGTCCGTATCGGCCCAGGCAAATTGAAACAAATTCGCCCCCGCTAGATATGATTACTATCATTTGCAAGCTTGCGTGAAGAGTGACGAAATAACTTTGTTTTGAAAAGTTATAACTTAGTCGTTTAGGGGTCAAAATCTATTAGTTATACAGGTGAAACCTGTGCCTGAGCCAGACAAAGCTCGATGGTTTCGAGTGTGCTCAAATCGTACCAGGACATGCGCGCCGATGTGAACGAGATGTATGATGATGCGTCTGAGAAGGCAATGGCAATCAGCCGCTAAGGTGAGAGTGGCGCCAACAGCTCCCAGAGTTGCTGACAGGCAATGTCATCGCGCCAACGCTCCAGCTCCAACAGCAAAGGAGTATTATCGGATCAACGTGGCTACTCCATTCCTTGACCACATCATTTTACAGCTAGGAGAGCGCTTGGATGCCGTTACCGTCCAAGCCTCAAGGCTTGCTTTGGTTCCTTCCGCAATGAACGAGAATCAAACGAAGTCGCAAGAGTTACAAAGGGTCGTCGATATGTACAGGGACGATCTTCCATCTCCACAGCTCCTCCCGGCAGAAGTTCGGCGGTGGAGAATCAAGTATGTGTGTCACAGCCCTGAAGCAGTGCGACGAGGATGAATTTCCCAACATATTCACTCCACTCAAAATACTATCCATTTTGCCCGTAACTAGCTGCGAGTGCGAAAGGGCCTTCAGCGCGATGCGAAGGTTAAACACCTATATGCGATGCACGATGAGCGAGAACAGATTAGCGTCCTTTGGTCTTATGCATATCCGTTACGACATGCAAATACACCTTGAAGAAGTGCTGGAGCTATTTGTTACCATGCATCCGCGAATGGTACAGCTATCAAATTTGCTGTGACACTTAATGTTACTGTGGCCCCTTGTTGTGATACGGACGGTTAGTGTTATACCAATAATGCACTAGCTTTTTGTATAGTAGGGAATTAAGGGACTTACAATACTAGAGCGATCCAAACTGACGTTTGATTAAAGGCGCTTTTTCTTCCCTACCCTCACCCTACGCTAAACGTTTTTTGTCAGACAAATAGACACGATTCCCCCTTGAATTTCCCCAGCAACGCGCCTGAAAAGGTCAGGAAAAAACTAACGTGGAGCATATATATACAAGCGCAACCACGCGTATGGCATACGTTAACTCGAAAATTTCATTGTTTCGATACATCTTTACGTTGCGTGTATACAGTTAGTCAGCTCAAGAGAGAATGGACCTGATCAGATGAGGTGTCAGCTGAAGTACATGTACTGTTAAGATCTTATTTATGATGAAAACTGCTTTTCTCTCAAAATTGGATTACACAGAGAACCAAACAAAATTCTTCCAATCAACATTTAAAAAAAACACCTTCAGAACACTAGTTGTACAATTTGATGTAGAATTTCGTCTTGAAGAAAAGGAAAAAGGAGCAAACTTTAATCCAAAATTGAACGTGAATGTTTATTTTTTAACATCAAACTGATTAACATCAATAACTACTATCACTCAGTCTAAAAGGTGGGAGCAGGAAATGACTCGCTTTTTAGTTTCCGTTATCAAAAAAAAAAAAAAGAAAACAACAAAGACACAACAACAGCAACAACTATAGAACCAGGTCTGGGTGGTTGGGGTTGTTAAAAACGAAAACATTTTATGGGGATGACCTAACACCTATCGAGAACACCTTCATCAGTCGAGCTCTTGTTGTATCTTTTCGTTCCTGTGATAATCTTTTAACTATGGGCTGCGCTACCTAAAATTTGAACAGAAAATGTTACATAGGAAAACTCAGTAACAACGGCTTCTTTTGTTGTTGAAAGGAAAAAGAAAGAAAAAGAGCTTGTAGAGAAAGCGCCTCTGTGACCCGGGTACGTTGTGTCGAATTATGAAATTAGCATGGTGCACACCTACACTATTTTAGACATTTTAAATTTACACATGTACTATAGGGGAGTTCTATTTTATAACTTGAAGTCAAAATGTCAATGCCCAACTAGGAATATAAAAGGCTCTAGGTTCGGGACTGGTTGCAGCAAAGCAGGCAGCGTCTCAAGTTTTGTGGGTCAGGGGTCCCATATCAACGGTGGCGTTGTTGCTAGTTGTAGCGACAGAAGGACCACCAGCATGTTGCATGAGAATGACCCCTTGGTTGTTCGGTCGGGACCGGCAGCAACAGCAATAGCAGCAGATGATCATGATGATGACGAAGAGAATCGAGCCGCCAATCACAGCTCCCTTGCTACCATCGTTCATCTCATGCCACCAAGCAAAGACACCTTAATAAATAAATAAATAAATAAATAAATAAAGGATATACATTTCAATACTTCAAGACACTTTTTTTTAATGCAAATGATGGCAATAAAATCGAAGGATCCTCCCATATAGAGGAAGAACTGTTAATAATAAATAAAAAGGAAATAACGATGGTTGAGACCGTAGGAAGATTGAACAGGATTTTCTTGTGTATTTTTCCATCACATCAAATCATAAGCTTTCGAAACACATGGAGAATCTAGGAGAATTGAACATGTGATCAGATTGGATGCTGATGTGATGTTTGTAAAACGTTTTTATCTTATAAAGAAAGTTGCTTCTAAAGGAAAAAAACACACGTACCACACGCATTGGTATTAATTGGCAAGTCTACCTCCATCACGGTCGCCTTCACAGGATAAACGCCTTTTCCCAAAATCTCCCCTCCAGCAAGGAGCTTTACCTGTTAACAGACGACAAAACTGATGTCAGATTTCTAGCCCTCTCATTGGCTGAGAGTATACAGAATGGAATGACGTCATTCAAGCGTCTGCCACAGACATCGCCAGTCTCGTTCCCAGGGTCCTCTATCTACCTCGAGAAAGTACTTTCTCGAGGTAGAGAGAAGATCCTGGAAACGAGGTTGAGACAACTCCCGACACTGGTACCAATAGACCCTTTGCATAATGGCGCCTAAATTAAATTGAATAATTAACAATTATTCCACAAGTGCGCGTTAGATATGAGATGGTAGATAGCCAACGAGGCGCATAGCGTCGAGTTGGCTATAATCATCTCATATCCAACAAGGGCGAGTGGAATAATTGTTTTATTAAAAACGCCCCCAAAACATAGCAAACTAAACTTAAAAAAATAAAAAACGCCTCAAAAAAATCACGCGTACGCTTACCATATTCGTAGAGCATGGTATAATGGCTCATAGCCCATGATGGCTAAGCCAATGAAAACTCTCGAACTGCATTATCCAATGATCCAGTTTTTAATAAACAACAATTATTCCATGAGCCCGAGTTGGATATGAAGTGATAAAATAACCAATGAGCGCGTGGCGCGAGTTGGTTATAATCACTTCATATCCAACAAGGGCGAATGGAATAATTGTTTTAGTAAATTCTCAAACCGGGTTTTGCCGCCGATTTTTATTTCGGCAATTATAGAGGGCTGAAGCTGAAAACTTCGTGCGGAAAATTTTTAAACTTGGCGCACTATTTTCCATATGACGTAAAACTCCGACTACTGGCTCGTAGTCGGAGTTTTTTAGCCAATCAAAAAGCTAGAAATGCAATAGTCGGAGCTGAGAATTTACTAACAATACTTACAGATCCTAAGCCTCACATTCATGTAAAAAATCCTTTGTCTGAAAACATGAGCACGAGGCTAAGGATGTATAAAGTATTGTTATTCAAATTTAAGCGCCATTTATGCAAAGGGGGATATGTAGTACAGTGTGTTCCACGTATTCACATTACTGAATTTTATAACACCTTTTAAAAATACAATGAATTACAATGAATTAGCCAGTGAACGTTTTATAAATTTTTAATTTGAAATTTGTTTGTATCGAGGTTTCCAAAATGTAAACTTTGCAGCACTAGTAAAGCTTAGCAGTTTTATTAACTCTCTACACAACGTTAAACAAAATAAGCGAACTCATGTTGTAAAGCGTTGTTGATATGTGCTCTGTATAGTTTCTCTCGTGATAAGAAAACAACGGGAACTCAAGAGGCTATGACAATGGGCTCCTGCGCGAAAATCACTTCTTGGAGTTTGAGAACATGAAGTAGAAAAGTGTAATTCGGAATTGGGTAGAGTTTTGCGGCTCACAAAAATACCATGACTGATTATGAGTTCTACACGAAGTACCAACCGTTACACGTAGTTCGTCACTCTTGGGAGTGAGCCCGACTTGTACGTACACTCCAGCGGAAACGACAGAGGGCAATGAAGCAGTGAAGCCTGGCACTTCAACAATGTCGTCACTGGTGTAAGTATGAGACCAGGTGATACGCAGATCCGGGACGTCCATTGTCGCGGTTACACTGACTGGGTCATCACACTTATTGACCTAATGGGTAATAAAATCAATATCATGTTTAATCCGGTTTATACTGAAATTTAGCTCGTTAATTTGTTTTGGTTAGTTTTGAATTAGTACCTCATCCTGATATCTATGTATGTATGTGTGTTTTTGTTCATTTCTGAGATTCTTTTAGTATATTGTCAATGCAGGGTCCACATGAGGGTTACTGAAATCTCGGAAATGTTTGTCTAAGAAACGAGGTTCTGTTTTGATAACAGTGGGAATTGTGAATAACTGTCAGCCAAAATCATGAAATTCTGGCTGAGTAGACAAGTGAGTGCTCACTGATTGCCAAGTGACAATTGTCCTGAGTTCACTCCAGATTCTCACTGAATTTAAATAAAATGCATTAGTTAGTAAGGACAACTAATGTTTCCAGATTCAGAATAAAACGGTGACTGGCGAATCCTGAAGATAGGATTGATTTTGTCAATAAAGATGCTTTTCTGAAAAGCCATTACAAGCGAAGTATTTCATAAATGACGTACTTTCTACGATATAAGTATTGAAATCGATTTAGAATCATTGTGACAAGTAAGTGAGCCTGGAACAAACCATGCTAGAATTTCCCGATTACCTTAAGCTTAAAAGTGATTGGCTCGTCGACAAAGTCCATTTTGCACGTGATCTGGCTGCAATCATCACTAATGGTGCACCCGTCTCCCAGAGTTCTACTGGCGCCCAGGCTACAAGCACTGTTAGCTGCAAGAAAAGGAGACTAGTTTATCGAACCTAATCTCAGCAGCCATTTTGGAATGGCTGCTGAGTCGTTTAATCAAACAGTGTGGCCACGGATGGAGTAACAGGCCTCTTTTCTCCTCCATTCACTGGCTTGGCAAAGTTTACACATATTTTTAAAAGTCATTTCAACGAAGGTACATTCCTTTATGAGAACTCGGAAGTGTAACGAAACTTAAGGAGTCTTGCGTGATCATACTTACTTATATATGACATCTGGATCCATCGACATCATATCCGTAATGTATGGTCCCGAGGGAAACAGTTAGTTTTGTTTTCCCGGAGTCCTGATGTTTGCCGAGACGATGTCGAGGGAAACAACTGCGCAATTGTATCCCGGTCGGGATACATTTCAATAGCAGAGCGCGCAAGTGACGTCATGACTCAGACAAGACTCAGACAAACAAACGGGAATGGCGGACGATTTTCCTAAAACAGTTTCTAAAACAGCCGGTGTTCCTAAAACACATTTTTGAAACGAAACCTTCGCCTAGATCCCCTCTAGTTCTCTCAGAATACGTTGATGTTGTATGAGCCTCGTGGGGAAATAATCATTTGCATTCCATTTTTAGGCCTTGCGCGCTTCGCTATTAGATCAAGGGGCACGTGACCAAGAAGCAACCAATCACAGTGCTCGTTTTGTTAAGTGAAAGTCTAGGTATATAACAATACGAATTGTTAAGACTCGTGAAAGATATACGTCATTTTTGTTCGACCAATCAACTTCAAATGATCATTACTCAATTATGTGATAACAATGATAGTAACAATCAATGATTTATATTCGCGAAGCACAACAAGGCAGTTCCCTTGTAAATTTCCCTGGTAAATTTGATCAGTTGTAGTGGAAACGTTTTAAAACGTTCCCTTGCGACAAAACTTAGCTGCCAAGGTTTCGAAGAAACGAAACAATGACCTGCAGCAAATTCCGAGAAACCACCAACGCTCATTTGAATTATTACTATATCATATTTCAGTGTTAATTTAATTGTTAATGCTAAGTCAGTCACTTAGTCAGTTACTCTTCATAATAAATTGCATTTAAACCTCTGAAAGAAGCAGAAAATTTAGTTATAGGAGATTAACTATTTTCGTAGTTTTCTATGAGCAAGAATTAATTGTTAAACATTATATAAACTAATTAAGGAAAGCGAGATAAAACTTAAACAAGTCTACATTTATTTTACAAGAAATCGCTTGCTAACAAATTCATCAAACACAATGAATGGCTTGTAGCTCGTCCATATGTTCACGGTATCTCTAGAAGAAGTGATCTTTCAGTATTAAAACAACAACAGATCAAACTGTCAAACCACAAGAAACCAAGACCAACCAAAAGCAGTGCTTTTATGCCAGACAATGTCGATCAGCTAAAATTCTTACCTGGCATACAAACTGAACAGAGCGATCGCTGAAGAACACAAAAAGGGCTGTCTCGATGTTCGAACAAATTCCAAAGTTGCGATTCATGGCGACAAAAAAGCAATCACATTGACAGTTTGACAATGAAGTCTTTGGACGTTAAGATGGATTCGGCTACAGGCACAATTCTGGGAGCGATCGCACAAAATGTCCAGAACGGTCGTAAATCTTGGGTATGTGTTTGTGAATCACGGAAAACAGCCTTTCTCACTTAAACCATAAAGAATCAATTGTATTTCACCACAGACAAATATAAATTTCTGGTATAAAGAACTTAATTTTAATGACGTATTATACAATTACCACAAACCGATATGACTCAGAGATAGTTTAAAGACTGCACTGAAAAAAAAAGAAAGAATTACCTGCAGTTGAAGATATTAGTTGGCTAAAAACAACGATGAAAAGTCCTGCGGCGGCAAGAGTCTCTATTGGAGAGAACATTTTAACAGTGGAAATAGAAAAAGCTATAACATGCAGAGGCATATAATGGCGTGTAAACAATTCAGCCTTAGCCGCTTGATTGACAACGATTCCGGAATTTTCCGGTTTGGCTGGTTTTGTAGTATTCTTAGAAAGGAAGTGTTTTTTTCTCGGAATTGTGCTATATATATAACATACATGCATTAACAAAAGGCAATATTTAATTTTATACAAGACTTGTTTCCAGTCCGTAGTGATGAGCGGTTGAATGCCATGGGACACAAAAGATTCATTCAGCCTTCCCTTGGTCCAACACGACCTTCATCGAAGTTTTCCTGTAAAATAACATGGGGCATATACATACAAGCACAACCACGCGTATGACATACATACATCAACTAGAAAATTTGTTTCCACATATGACTTACGTCACACAGACTGTTAAGTCATTTCAAGAGAGAATGCTGGCTGATGTGTGTAAAGACGAGGCGCAATTGGTTTTGTTTTTAATTTTGTATTATCATCTTCAGATAAGAATGCGATAGTTTACATGTTGAGTTTACATTACAAAAATGACTACAGAAATGCGCGTAAAAATGTATTGATTTATACTTAGCAATTATTGAATTCGGCTTTCATAGGATAGGAAGAATTCTGCAGATCTCGGAGGGTGTTATCCACCTTGGCCATTCATTATATTTTCTTGGCACAAAATGGCTGCGAGTAGGTTTACCTACTCGCAGCCATTTCGCTCTTTGTCAAAATAACACAACCTCGTCCCCAGGTTTTCTCGGTCAATGGTTCAATAATCTGCAGCGGGCTGCACTTTTGACGTCATCGGTTGAATATTGACAAAATTCTTTGCAAATTTGGTCGACAGCAGTTGGTTATGATGAATTATGCGTGTGGTTTTAACCAATCACAAACGGAGAAATATTTTGAATGAACAAAAATGAAATATAATTGGAGTAAAGATAAAAACCGGCCAACCTAGCGGCTACAGAGCGTGAAAGGTTGCATTATTCGGGGATTAAAACGTTCAATTATTTGTCAATATACTTTTCAAAGCTTTGGGTATGACGAACTTAGTAATGAATCATTAAGTAACTACTTATTGCTTTCAAATGGAAACCTCAGAATAAGTCTTGTTTTCAGTTTTTCGACCTGTCAATCACTTATCGCGTATCACCTGGGACTAATCATAATAGTAAGTAGAAATAATTCGTCCTTGTCTGTGTCTATTTACTCTTGGTTCACCAATTCTACTCTAGGAATATTGTTTGGAAACTGGGGCGGTAAAACCATCATTGCGAAGTGACGAGCCTGTTGCCAGCGGTTATTGCGTTGGAGGCATACTTTACATATGTAAGCCGAAACAACGACCCCAAGGACAGCGGCTGCGCCATAGACTGCATATAAAGCGTTAGCAAGGGTGTCAGCTGAAGTACTGTCAAGATCTTCGAAGTCGTCGTGGTAATAATCTGTCCCATCAGTGACTGCGGGCTCACTTGCACTAAATGGACTACCGGTTGTATTTTCTGTGAAAGCACAAAGAACACGACTGTTTATAAGCAAGCCAAATTTTCAAGGAACTAGTACGCAAAGCAACGTAAAGTTGTTTACTTAACTGTCGTTTTTGCATTGATGGTTTATGAAATATAAAAGAAATGCATAAAAAAGTCAAAGCAAGCATTCAGTTTTTGTTATTTTCAAGCAGTAAGGAGTGAGACCAAATCTACTTGTTTTTGCCGCTCTTACATGTAAAGCCATTTGTATGTTTTCGCTTCATGTTCTGATCTATGGCGTTATTACGTAGTCCTATTTTTAAAAGCTTTTAATGAATGAACTTTTCAAAAATAGAACTTTCCAGCAAACAATTCTGTCTAAACAGTCCTACGTGAGAAAAATTGCCACTCCAAGAAAATCACACGAAACAAATTGTGTTTATTTATAATGAAAACTGATTCCCTAATTTTAATTCCAACTAAGTCAATTAAAATATTTCTTTAGGACCTTTAGGCTCTCGCTTTTCTCTCAAAATTGAATTACACAGACAGCCAAACAAAATTCCTGTAATCAGCATTAAAGAAAAACCCCTTAAGAACACTAGTTGTGCAATTTGATGTAGAATTGCGTCATGACGAAAATGAAAGAGGAGCAAACTTTAATTCAAAATCGAACTTGAATGTCGATTTAACACAATGAGTACAAATTGACTTGATATCTGGACCAAGGAACAAGTGGAATGTCAGTAAATGCCTTTTCAGTTTCAGTCCAGGTTCCAGTGTCCGGCTAAAGAGAAAATCACGTTGGTTTGGATTAAGTAATTAAATTAATTATGGCAAGCCTGTACGGGAACATGAATGCGTTATCTTTGTAGAAAGATTTCCATAAAATATATATTATTTTCAAGAACGTACCATATTTCTCAGCAGCAAATGTTGAAAGAGAAGAGAACAAGAGAAACATCTCCACATACAACACCCCAGATCGAGATCCTGCCACGAACATACTCCAAGAGATGTACTCAATTCTTAACCTGTTTGGCTCTTTCAAGATAGAGGAAAAATATTGGCGATATTCTATACTTCCTTTGGTAAACAATTTAGTTAAAAACTCGTGATTATAAATTACCAGCTGTCATTTCGCTATTAACAATTGTGAAGTGTTTGCTAAGGTCTTACCTGTGGTTAGGGTTTTTTGGAATTAATATAACAAACATGAAGAGCATGCAGTTTTATCAAGCTAATTCTAAAGTACCCTTTAATTCCCATCTGGGTCATGCTATAGAAAAACATTTTGGCTGAGGCAATGTCTATGAATAACTTATGACTGAGGCAATCAGTCCATGGTTGAGTTCTCTTCCTAGGTATTAGGTACTATAAACAACAAAAGCCAAAGAAATGACCGAGGCAAGTGCCTCGGTTGGCCTGTTACTAGCTACGGCGCTGCTAAAGCCATTAGACCCCAGAAGCACTTTGCTTTCGCGTGCTAATAAAAGGTTAGGGCAGCAAACGTTTGTAAAGAAAAATTCCTGAAACTTTTTTTCAAAATGATTTGCTGTGCTAAGTTATTTCAGTAATCAAAACACTTCCTCACAGGATTACGAATTTTAATAGTTTAATACATTTGATTTCCGATAACTGTAATGCCTGGTAACTCGAACTTCACACTAACTCGAACCAAAATCAATTCCCCATGGATTTGTTTCTTACAATTAATTTATTTCTGGATTTACTGTCATAGACCTTTTTAGCTTGGACGGCTTGTTCCTCATTACAGACCACGTGATATTCCCTAGAGAATTGTTCTTTTATTCATATACAGTTGAACCCGTTGATCCGGCCACCAACAGGCCACCAAAGTCTAGCCGTATTAAAGGGGCTCTTTAAATAGGAAAATGACTGACTGAGGCCAGAATAAAGTTGCCTTAATAACGAGGTGGCCGTATTAACGGGGGAGCCGTAAGGCGGGGGTTTCACTCTACCATAGTAGGACTAACTACGACTCTACACACAACCATTTGATAGCACGAATTCTCAAAGGTATCATCACATGGTCTGAAATGGAGCAACAAACCTCCCAAGCTAAAATTAAAAAAGAATAAAGGGGGTAAGTTTCTAAAACTGAAACTGTGGTGCTGCGTCGGTGGGGAGTATTGCAAGATAATTTGGTTTTATCAACTAGGTTGATAATGTGAATTGGCCATCCTAAAGAGATTCGGAAGCTGTCGTGTCGAGCGTTAGCCCTTCGTCGGGGCGAATCCAAAATTCAGAAATTAAAAATTAAATATAAAATATTAAAAAAGGCCTATTTTTATCTTGGTCGATAACTGGAGCCTCTCTAATTCGAAGTGATCATATTATCCCATCAAGCTCCTGAAGGTCATTTTGTTTATAAATTTACCCTCGATAACTCGGAACGCATTTGTCAAAGTCTCTCCTGATCATTGGCAGAAATATATCGACTGTAAAGCGTTAGGACTATTAACAGACTATTTCACGAATAGTTACTCGTCGCAATTAAATGTTGTGCAGTACTTCACCATAGTACTCTGTTGACTTTCATTTTTTGCTCTGTTCTCTTCAAGTCTGTTGATTTGCTATATGGGCGGAGTATCGTCCAAGCTGCACTCTTTCTCTAATTGAAACCCCAGGGGGACTGCCATACGAAAAGGTCTGGGAAGCTCGTCGAAAAATTTGAATCAAACCCGGCTAAAGGAGCAACCTCGTTCCCAGGGCTTTGACATTAGAGATTTGGAGGGGCGCGAAATCGCTACGGAAAAGCCCTGGGAACGAGGTTGCTGAAGGAGGCCAATGTGGGCGTGGCTCAAGCTTTATTTGACCTCTTCAAGTTAAAACAGAATAGGTTCGACTACCAGCAGCTGTTAAGGAAGGGAGCTTGCGCTAGTAAACCAGACTCCAAAGAGCAGCGGAAATCAAGGCAAAAATGGAAATGAGAACGTTTTTTTATCATTATTTCTTCAAGTTCACCCTGAAAGATACTTTGACAGCTAAACACCATGGCATTTTGTCCTAACACCCTAAGTGAGACCAAAATCTTCTATTTACACCCTAAATTAGTTAGTTTAGCTAGGCAGACTTACATATTATACTTTTAAATTATGCTGAAGGAATGTTTACCGTGTATAAATAAAGTTATCAATCAATCAATCAATCAGTGGGACAGCAACCATCCCCAACCTTCTCATATGGGAGCAACCACCCCCCACCCCCAGGATTGAAACTGTTCCGGTCGATTGTTCCCATCGCCCAATAACTCAGACCTTTCTGGATTTTCCATGCAGGTTCAAGTTGTCGGGAGTCAAATGTGTTCAACTTGACATTCCATCCTCGACACTCTCAAATTAAAACCTCTTTTTTCATCTTGAGTCGTTTGCAAACATTAAGACATCATGAGCTCCACAAGGCAAAATGCCTTGTGATAAAATAACAATGCTTTCGGTTATCGGCATAATGTTTGTTTGTTTTTTTTTTCAAAGAACTGTTCTTTAGTAGAACTTGAAAATGGGTTAACACACCAGTTTCTTGACTCTCTTCTTGCAGGTGATGATCCAGAGAGGACTGATCGGGGATAGGGTGAGATAGCTGCTAGCAAGACACCGACCTGGAACAGCGTTCCAAAGTTCCAACTGATGGAGCTGTTTTTCAACTCCAAAAGAGTAAATTCATTTTCTGGGTCAAAATGGAATTCGAGTCAAATCTGAGTCTGGAGTGAAATACCAAACAGCACTCTTGTTACCACTCCAGTTAACCTCTATAACACTCTGTTTAGCCTAATTAACACTGGTATGCTAAATAGCACTCTGCTTAGCCTAGATGTTCACTCAGCATAAATGCCATCAATATAGCACTGACTCACAAATTATTATTGTTGAAATGATATTCAAGGTGAAATGAAATGTTACGCATAACAAAACTTGCAGATTTTTGTGTCGGACTTGACTTCTGGTCAGATTTGCCTTGGCCAAACTCCACTCCAGTGAGCTGTTGTTTGCTACTGTACAAATTATAAAACATTTCCTGGTCCACAGGCCATAGACTCAAGTCATAAGAGGAACAGCTGAACTCTAGGTAGCCAAACCTGGCCATCAACAGAGGTCCATGTACCCTCATTCAAACAGCCAAACAACCTGTGACTACACAATGCTGTTAATTTTAAGGAAGTTCTATCGGTTTTAAGTTTTCATATCCATTCTTCATTGCCATTATTCAGAGTAAGGGTTCCTAACAGCCTTTTCTCTCTTCCTTGCCTCTTCTAAGTTTCTTCTTCTGCTCCTCAAATCCTATTAATATTGAAACATGCACATGTTACAAAAGAGAAGATAAATTCTTCTTCCTTGGGGTAGGTAAAGAGGAGTTTCCTTAATTCTCGGTTTTCATCAGTCACGTGATCAAAACTAAAAATCGTAACTGTTCAATAAATAAATTCAAGAATCTGGGATATGATAGATGATTGCAATATAAACAACCTCGCCAAGAATCAGGTCTCTGCTGTTTTTAATTCACGCGCTATTCGCAGAAGTGTGTCATCCAAATTTATAGAGATTTGTATGGGACGCCATGTTGGTGCCCATCTAGATGGGCACCAACATGGCGGCCGGAAACCAACAGAAACATCTGTCACTGAGTTTTATTACAAAAGAGTAAATTTATCACTCGAGGAACTCAAAAACATTAAAATAATACTTTTCCTAATACAAGAACACGTTCAGATAGCCACATTTCCCGAAATAAGTCACTTTTTAAACAACCCGGCCGTCATGTAAATGCAGCGTCACGCAAAAGCTTAGAAATTCAAGCATAACCTATCGCAAAACCAAGAACCCATTCGGGACAAAAAATCGTCTAAATATTAGTTTTCAGCTGCTCTTATACCTCATTAAAGTAAAATATCAATAGGATCAATAGTTTTGTAGTTTGAATTTTAGTGACGTCATGTGAAAACCGGCAATAGCTCAATACAATACAATCAAGTAAAGATACAGAAGTAGAGTCAATGTTTTAGCAATCACAACTTTTTGATGCTGTCACAGCGTCTTTCTCGTGTGAATGTGGTGGGAATCTATTTGTTGTGTGAGCTTCAGTGAACCAAGTCACGTGCCAAAACATCCACTTATAGGGCTGGAAGTTCAAATCCACCGTCTCATTTGAGCATCAGGGACTGGCACAGAATTTTCAAGGACTCACAAATTCTCCTTCTGAAGTTGTTTTCTTCTCTAACTACGACAGCTGCCTTACTCTCTTCCAACATCAGATGTAATCCCAACCTCATCCAGAAATAGAATTATGGATGTGTGGCTCAAAACAATATGCATACCCACCCCATGGAATTCAGTTGAAATTATGAGGGGTGAGCAGAATTTCTACCGGTATGGGAGTGGGGTGTTAAAAACCAACAAACCTTTAGTTCGTATATTTTTTGGCACGATTCATTCATCAAAATTCTAAAAAGTTTCCAAAGGTTTTGCGCGTCTCAATAAGAGTTTGTATCCTTCAAGTCAGCTCTCACCTTCACAAGGGTTCCCCCGCTGAAATTACGAGTTCCCACGTTTAATACGAGTTCGCCCGTCAAAGTGGGGACGAACCGAACCTCTGTTGTCATACGGTTTTCAAATAAGCTTATTGAAATTCTAAGCTTACCTCTTCTTTTAAACAAGCGTTCAAGGCCCGCTTTAAGTCGTTGCATTTTCCTATAAACTTTCGAAAGGGGTGCTGCACAGGAAATAATACGAAAATTATAAGCTTACTTGTAGGTTGGAAGTCTTCATCCAAACATGTGATTATGTAACACAATGTATAAGCGTCATTGTAGATCAACGACGTCAACTTACCTCCTGATGACAACGATGTAGTTGTTCGATAACTTCTAGACACTCGCTATGAAGATGAGGAGCTAAAGAGGGATGCATACCTTTCTAAAAATCGTCTCTTCAGCTTCAACTGCAAGCTTTGACGTTCAAATGATCAACGCTTAGCAGCCTGGCCCGGGCGCGTAATGGACAGCATTGTCATGTAAGACGAAACGGAATGTAACTCGATGCTTCGAAAAGATTGCGTGACGTATGTGTCTAGCGTGACAGGCGTTCAAAGGAGAGGAAAACGAGAAGCGCGAATTTCATAACTCATACACAGTTTCTAACGAATTTCGCTAATTTGCAGAGGCGGTAAATCCACCTGTTATCAGGTTATTTTCGGAGGGGCTTCGAGCTTAAAACTTTTGGGCCCAAATAGAGTACTAAAGTGATTACGTCACGCTTCCATGGCAACCAAATTTTCAGTTCTAAACAAACGCATGTGAAACAAGATGGCGCTGCCGACAATTGCTTCTCTACTTTTCTTTCTTCGAAAATGACAATAAATCCGTTTCATGAGGCGAAAATCACTTCAAATCAAGCCATGTGGAAAGCTTTAGTGCAAGTCAAGGTGTTTTGAAGGGACAGGTTCATGCCAGTATGAGGAAAAAAGTGTATAATGTGACGGTAAGTGAAATGCGGTAAATGGACAACATTCAATGAATGGGAAGCTTATAGAAAACTACTGTTAAACTTTGTTTATTACAATTTTCTTTTTAGATATACCTGGACCAAAACAATGCGATTAAATCGAGCGAGTGCGAGTGTCCACGGAGAGCTTATAAATGTAGCCACGCTGCAGCTCTGTTCATCTACGGAATTTATAACTTGAGTCGGACTGAGTGGTCATGGAATAAAAACGGAATGCACCTGATATTTCTCAGAAATTTATTGCTGAAATGTTTCCTCCAACAAAGCCAGGATATACAGCCTTACTCTGACATCCAAATCAAGGAGATCGAGAAGCGCTGTATTCAGAACTCCGAGCATATGGAAAGTTCACTGGCCTATGTTGGCTGTTAAGCCCTGAGCCAAGACATCTGGGGGATCTGCAAGTCTCAACAGTGGAAGAGCTAATTTTTTCCAAAGAATTTCTCCCTCTATCTACTGCTGCTGAACAACTAGAGTTTATCGGACGAAAATTAAAGGTTGAGAAAGAAATTGTAAATCAAATCAGTTGTTTAACTGTCGAGCAGAGAAACAATCCCTCCTGGCATTTAGCGAGGAAGGGGCGTTTGACTGCAAATACTTCTGGCACCGTCATCAATGCTTAGAGGGTTACCCCATCCCTTATTAAGTGTCTCTTGGGGGAATATGACATTTAACGCGTCAAAGCTGTGGCAAGGGAAAATAAAAGAAAAAAAGGGGGCTCTGAAAATTTCTGAGTATTTTTTCTCTATTTTGCAGTTTCAGAAATATCCAGTCCCACCCGGCACAAGGGTGGTCTTTGGAAATTTCGAGGGGGATGGGCTCTCAACAGCCAATTTTTTTTAAATGTAGTATGAAGGGATTGAAACTAAACTGGAAATTCCAGGGGGCAGGGAGGGGGTGGCAGGTTCAAACCAAAGAACCATCCTCGGGGGAGGAATGGATATCTTTTTGGAACCACACAATGTGACATAAAACAAAAATGTTTTCTAATTAAAATGATTTAGTTATAAATGTTTAACTCATTAACCAAATTCACATCTTTCATATACTATACAGTCTTCTTCCTGGCTGACTCATTTCTTTTTTTCATTTTTGGTTTTTCTCTTCATTATTCACTTAAGAGAAAGAGACTTTTAAAGTCAAAGTAAGAGAAACAGTAATAACCAAACGAAACCGATAAAAACATACTTGAACGTGACAAATACACCGTGAGTAACATGGCCACCGCTATTACAATCGATCGTGCAAACGTACCGTAATCTCGGCCTCACCGCGTTCTTCAATTTGAAATAGTATATGAAAACTAAATCCTTACTGACCTCAAAACGTCAATCCACTTCTTGTATTCATCCGCTCTTTTCCCTGCTAGGGAAACTAAAATATCTGCATGTATGACTTTCCGATTGATGGTTGCAGTCTGGCGCAAATCATAGGACCATTACAATCGTTTTAACCGCGTTTTCTTTCAATTTTAAAACAACAGGCTTCTACTGTGAACAAAAACGTAAATAAACCTTATTGTAACTCTCCTTTTGCTTTTCTAAACGATAATTACCCACTTGACCTCTTCTACACCAAGGCTACAAGAGGGACGCGTTCTTTAGAACTGAATTTTTTAGCGCCATGGCAACGTGACGTCACACTTTAGAATATAAGCCTATGTTCTTAAGCTGGGGGAAGATTTTCGCGTCTCCGTTTTTGGTCGCTTATTTCCGGGCAGATTGCCAACCGAAGTCGAACTTTCGGGGTGTCCAGAAAATAAGGCCATGAAAAAGGTGCTCCGAGTTCAACAGTCATCTAATAAAGAACCGGAACATTATATATGTGAGTGTATTACAATTGGACGTATTATAATTAAAGTCATTAACTTAAGTTATTAATATGTCAGGGATTTTAATGTATTTTCCTGTATTTTAATATGGATTTCTTTCGTAGAGCTAGCACGCCGGAGGAAGGACTGGTTGACCGAGTTGGCCTAACTGAGGCCTATACGCTCATAAGTTCCAGACTTGAAAACTAGCCTCCGTGCCGCTTTGATTAAAATTATCACCAGCCTCACGAGCTGAGAAACCAACGATAAGGAGACAAAAACTGCAAACAGAAAAGGAACCAGGCCCAATAAGACTGCTTCTGTCAAAAGAAAGATTCGTATGTACTGGGACTGAACACCGCTAGATTCAATTCCTATTGAATAATACGACGTCACGCCAACGTTCAGTACTGCTATGACAACCAACGTTGTCAAGGAAACGGTTTCAGCAAGGTTGTCGCGGAAATGGACGAAGGGCTTCCGGGACATGTGATGCAGAAGGAAAAACAGGCAAAGGATTGTCAGGCAGACAGAGCGTAGGAATGCGTGCTCCAAAACCGAGCCAATCATAATAAGCAAAAATCGACGGCCTATGAGAACGCTTTCCCAGTGAATCCTTCCAGAACGACCACCCTGGGGCTTGCAAAATGGAGCAGTTAGGACCTCAAGAACCGAATGTTCTATGGTGGACGAAGAAGTGTCCTTGTTTTCTTCACGATCAGCAATGCTTGACTCACATTTCATTTCTTGGCCGGCGCATGATTTTGAAATTATCTTGTTTACATAAACAATAAAGGCAAGAAGGAGGTATGGAAGAGGAAACATGCATGCCAATAAGAAAATCTTCGCCGAAATCTGCCCTTGATGCAACTGCAATGAGGCGAAATATAACGTAAATAAAAACGGCGCCAAGAACATGGCTATCACAGCCAAAGAGGCCTCCTGCCACCATTGAGGGCACGTGATTTCTGCGTCGTAAAACCAGCGAGACACGTGCTGGATTTGTACACAGTGGCGCAGTTTCATTGCTGTACCAGTTGCCGCTGAGTATCCTAGCAACAAGATTTCAAGGGTCGCTCCGAGGTAAGGACCACATGGAGGAAGAACTGGTGTACGCTTGCGCAGTTTGTTTAGACCGCTGTGCAGCAGGTAAAAAGCTGGAATTGACAAAAAGGTAGCTGTGACTGCAGCAAGCTGGGACAGTGTTTTTGATAAGGCTGTAATACCAGGATACGGACAGATACTCCAGTCATTATTGACAGATATCTTAAAGTCCAGTAAACTTATCACTGGAAAGAGAATGTTATTTTTTACTACCGCACTAACACCGTAGTACGAAGCGGTCAATACTCCGGCAATTTGGTAAAAGTAGAATAGGATTTTTAACAATCCTGAGCTTGAGCCGCTGTTTGTTTTATCATCACTTTCCAAGCTGTGGTAGCCATTTTTCTTTCTGTGCCTCGGGAGGAACCATGTAAGGTTTGTCATCACTATTTCAAACACTGGAGGCTTTCGAATAAGAAATAGAGCAAACGCTGATGTGCACATGAAAATAATGATGAAATACCAGAGATGGGTACAGTCCTTGATGGGGAGACAGTTAGTTGTAAACAGGGTCTCACTGAAATCTTTTTGACATTTTCCACAGAGGATCCCTGTTCGGTTTCCTTGGCAACCAGAATGTAGGTAGGTCTTATTGTGATAAGCGCAGCTTTGATTGCCAGTTGGACAGCAATAACCTTGAGGACAGAGCTTAAAGTAGACATTGTCGCCCATAGGGTATCCCCAGAAATTTTGCCTTGCAGACAGAGAAGACGTGCAATTCCCACCCGTTGGGCAAGGAAGGCATTGGACGTTGCTCTTTATGGTAAAACCTTCACAGCTGCCTCTGTTGATACTGTAGGTTCCTACGGGGCAGGGCTCGGTGACTAACGAAAACGATGTGATTACTTGGCTGGATTTCGGTCCCTGTTCCCTGTGTGTAAAGTTATGTAGGTGGAGCTTGGTACTGAATGGGGTCTGAATTCTCACAGAATCGTTCATGACTACGTTGCCCGCACCCTTAACAAAGATGAAATCGACACTAACCGCACTGAACGGATCCAAAACAAACGAACTCTCGCGGATCCCTATGTTTCCCAGACTTGTCACGGTTAAGAAGCCATTATACGGTTGCCTGCTCGAAGAATGAAAAACTTGGGACTTCTTCGACTGGTAGAAATTGGTCTTGTAAATTATCAATTCACTTGAGCGCATCTGTACGCGCAAGTGAGATCCGTCTGTACTGCCAAAGTTGTCTGTAAAATTACTATTTAGAATATTAATCGATCTGACATCAATTATTGTTAGGGCGCTTTCACAAACTCCGGAATTTCCGCGAAATTCAGTATTGTTCATGGTTACGCAAGTGTTAGAGGTTACTGGAAGGCGAACATTGCCACCAGGCGGGCTAACAGAGATCTTCACTACTCCTGATTTGCAGAAATTGTTCCGGAATGTACTCTCTTGGAAAAGTAGCGAACCTTGACTCGTATTCAAGGAAACACTAAAAAAAGAACTCCTTGCTGTGCAGCTATTGTTGATGAACGAGACGTTCTTGAATTCGTACGCTGATTGGTTTCTGCCCCCTGCGTCTCTGTACAGGTTAACCTCGAAGTTTGAATTGTCGCTTATTAAGGAATTCTCCAAAAGGATGTTAAAAGGAGCGGTTCCAAAGTTTATTCCGCCGCCTGAGTTTCTTTGTATTTGACAGGACCTTATCAGCACGCCGAAGCTTGAACACAAATAAATGTCATAAAAACTGCTCCCGTTGTTTTCAATAAACGTGGAGTTTTGTAAAATTATCTGCGGTCGAAATGTCAAAAGAGGTGTGGAAATGGTTAGGTGAAGGGTACCGACAATTTCACTGCCTGAGTTTCGGATGAATTCACAATTACGTACTACAGCAGCCGTATGAAGGGTGGCTAATCGGGCATGAATTGCTCCAGAGTTCGTTCTTTTTGCTGTATTGTCGATGAAAGTGTTGTTTTCTATTAACAGACTCTGTACTTGGTTCACATACAAAGACAGCGCCCCACCTCCTTCTACGCCCACTAGCCCAATAATACGGCTTTTGAAATCGTGCATGCTGGAGTGGGTGTTGTGATATGCTTCCCCTCCCTTGTTAAGATCGGGATCTACGACATTTTCACAGAAGTGCGAGCTCCGAATATCTAGGGATGTATTGTTCACTGCTTTAAAACCACAATAACTTCCTACAGCTACAGCACCACCTCCGGTCCAGGCTTCGTTTCGGATAAACTGACAGTTCTCTATATCCAGAATCAGATAAACTACATCAACAAAAGCGCATGCTCCACCGTTTCCAGCTTTGTTGGAACTAAATTGTGACCGCGACAGAGAAACGAAAGCCTTCTGTGCGAATCTGCTGACAAAAACAGCTCCTCCGTTACTATTGTTTCCTCGTATTTTGTTCTGAGCAAACGTACCATTCACGATTTTCAGTTGGAGTGAGTTACCATGGTGAAGTTTAACAGCTCTACCAACGTTTTTTTTAAACTGCGTTGACGTGATCTCTACGTTCACGTGTGAAGAATTCTGGATGTCAAGAATACTTTCACCAGATTCATTGTCTTCAAAATTTACTTGATCCATCTCAAGCGCTAATTTTCCGTTTATTCCAGCGACAATTTCAAAGCATGCATTTCCGGGACAACTGTTCTGTAAAACAGTGATGTTTGTGAAGTAGACTGTGAATCTACCAATCTCTTGGGCTTGTACGTTTTGCGTTGAAATGTCCAAGATTGCATTGTTAACATCGCGAAGCTTATTGTTTGCAAACGAAGAATTCGAAATGGTCAAATTCACAGATTTTCCAGAAATTTTAAGACTACCAGCGCTGTTGTCTTGAAAGTTGCACCCAACCAGATCAACATTTCCTGCTGAATTGCGAGCGAATTTCAAGGACAGCGCGACATTGGAGCTGGTCATGAAACTGCAGTCGGCCATCTTTAAAGAACATTCGTCAATAAACAAAGAAGTATTAACGAATGTAATTCCTTTCAAAGTGACAACATAAGACGCGTTCGCCGTGACGTCACATGAAAATCGAAAGCTGTTGCTCTCACAAGCTATAAACGCGCGAGTGTTGTAGCTGCGCATGACCAGACCAGCACCAGTGGGCTTGTCCTCGCAAGGATAAGGGTCACGTGACGTGTCCGCGCCGTCAATATTGATGACGTCACCGTCGTTGGCACGTGAAGTTGCTTGGTTGATGGTTTTGCATGGGCGTGATTCTTTAAGACCGCAATCAAGGGACGAGTTTCCATGAAGTCTTGACACAAACCACTGCTCGGCACAGATCGTTCCTAAATGAAAAACAAGCAAAGAATCAAAGACCTCAAGTTTGTCCAAAACTAAAGTTGATAATCGACTTAAGGTTGCTAAAAGTAAATTCGACGATGGTGGATTTGGAAGAGAACGTTTCGTTTGCCTCTCGTCAAAGCAAAACTAAGTAAAACAAGCTGAATAAAAATATTCACGCAATTTCAAACAAGCTATTCGAACTTTATCGGAAAACGATTCGTCTTTATTTCAGACCCGTTCTTCTTTGTTGAGTCAAGGCAGTTAGGGCTTTCCACAAATATCCAGATATTTTTGGGATAGTTAGAAATTTCCAAGATAGTTAGAAAATTTTGGGATATATATAGGATTATTCGTGGAATTGTTTTGGCTTAGTCCTGGGTTTTCCTCACTATATATTTTAGTGACACATTGCTTTAATGGCTATGCAACTGCATTATAAAATCTTTGTACATTTCTTACGTCCTCTGCAAAATAACAACGAGAAATGACTAAGTTCTGCATATTTTTGGAGAACGCGAACGGCGGTGACTAATTTTTCGTATTTTAATTGGGATTTAACGCTGGCATTACACATTTAGCTTGAGTAAGTTCTGAGAGAGATAGGCGCACTGACCAAATCTACATAGCTGCGAAATTCGAAGGTAAAATATAAAACGTCGTTCTTGGCGTCGCCGTCGTGAAATGGCCAACTTGTGCGTTATCTGAGGACGGAACGCGAACGACGACGGCTAATATTTCGTGTTTCGTAATGGCAATAGGACTGAGTGGAGTCCAATTCGGTCTGTAATCATGCAAGTGATAACAAAATCGACCGGGCAGCAGGAGTTCGATTTGTTTATCACGAGTATGATTACAGACCGAAAAGGACGACACGAAGTCCTATTATCAATTAATCATAAAAGTTACAATTTCCGAGAATGGAAGAATAGCCAAGTTATGAAAAAGGGGAAAATTTGTATTAAAATACTGACAAAGGAGGCGTATGGTTGATTTAAACTACAACTTTGAATTTGATTGGCTTATTGAACTGTCCGATAATAAACTGTCCGACTTGGCAAGCGAATTAGTGGAAAATAAGAATTTTTTAAGGTGGCTCGAAACAGTGGCTCGAAACAGTGGCTCGAAACAGTTTCCAGTACTATATTTTGTTATTTTTAAGAAGATTACGACATTTTTTAATCTAAAAGACATGTTTCGATGTTACGAACATCATCGTCAGTTACATAATGTTTGAAAAACCGTTGGACTATATAACAACTAGGCGAAACATGCATAATTAATTATGATTAAGTGACAAAAATAGATTACATATTTGAGTGAGTTACAAGGTAAGAAGAATACAAAGCCTAAAGCGCAAGTGTCAGGTTGACGTGATGAACTTGTTGGTTTAAATTAGGCTTTTCCCAATTTATATGCATAGCCTCCTTAAGTTACATTTTGATGGCTAATTATATCCACTCTATATCAGTTGATGCCAAAATCACGGTATTTTCAAAAATTTAAGGTGGCTGTGAACCCCCTTCGTAGAATTTTTTTAAACTTTGCAAAAAGTTTCATCTTTTCATGCTTATCACAATTCGATAATAAAAAATGGGGGTCACCGAGCACGTTTTTGAGTTAAAAGCGCTTAAAGCTGAAATTAAGGGTGTTTTAGCAGGTCATATTGTTGCTATGGTAACCTATTGTGCCACAAAATTGACAGTAACTTATTCACCATTGATTGGGCAGTTTTTTGATACCATGATTTTGGTATCAACCGATATAGAGTGGTTATAATGACCCATCAAACTCTAAGTCTTGGAAAGTACTGGAAACTGTTTCGAGCCACCTTAAACCAATCACAATCGACGAAATTCTAATTTTTTGAGTACATTTGGAATAGGACGCTCTCATTGCATATTTAGTCCGAACACATTTTAGGGCCATCGGTATACTAAAAAAAAACACTAAATAGGTGCGTATTTCGCTGGTAAAATATAACTTCTTTTTTGACTAGACGTCGTCCTCTGTGTCGCCGTTAAGCTGAGCTACGCAGCCCCTCGTGGAAATTACTAAAAAGTCCGATTTGTGCACGCGTACAATTAATCCCTAATTGTTTCTCCAATAGACCGATTTCCTATACTAATCAACAATACAATACAAAATACAATATAAAATTAATTTTTTACTCATTAGTTACCTTCTAAATGATAATTAGATATCAGACGGCGAAAGAAAATAAAGTTAGAAATGGTTCGGAAGAGAGTTCCAGGATTTTGCTGACAAATGACTGAAGGAATTTATGCAGAAGTTTTAAATGTCTTTATAGACAAACAGGTAGTAAGCATATCTTTTAATACCGAGGATAATTGACAAAATGAAGACATTTAAAGACTGGTAAGAGCCATGTTTTGTTAG
>OZ026599.1:6926929-6941929 GCA_964020085.1 Micromussa lordhowensis
CCAACTGAGCTATGAAGCCACACATTGGGAGCGAGGTCAATTTGTTGAGTTCATATGTTCCCGTGAGGAGTGAAATGATGTAAGTATATACGAAATAATTCGTATATCCGAACTGCGGTTATAGATGAAAGTGAAGAATGATCATCGCAGTGAATTTTCCAATTTAAGCAACTGGAAAGAAGAAGCCTGAAAAAAAAATCAGGGCTTCAACGGGATTCGAACCCGTGACCTCCGCGATACCGGTGCGATGCTCTACCAACTGAGCTATGAAGCCACACATTGGGAGCGAGGTCAATTTGTTGAGTTCATATGTTCCCGTGAGGAGTGAAATGATGTAAGTATATATGAAATAATTCATATATCCGAACTGCGGTTATAGATGGCTTCTTCTTTCCAGTTGCTTAAATTGGAAAATTCACTGCGATGATCATTCTTCACTTTCATCTTTAATTTAGAACACTGTTTCCCGGGACATTTCAGAAAAGAACAAATTTTAAAAAATCATATCATTTGGACCGGATTTGAACCCGGAGCTACCCAGCGCTAGGAACGGCTACTTACCACTAGACCACGGAAGCACAAGACGACGGTAAGTTGTTTAACTAAATATTTAATAGAATCTTGCAAAGAATATCACAGATCTACACTGATTAGGCCTAAGCGCAGATTTCAAATGGTTAGCTTTTTGTTAAGGTTTGGTGATCGACCTTTTCCATTTACTTTCTAAAATTATATTTTAGCAAGTAATGATATATGCTCACTACAGGGTATAGAATAAGCGCATGAATCATATTGTTTTAAAATAGAGTTTTGTTCAGCCAGCGACGTGGTGGTCTAATGATTAGAAGAGAGGGCTACAAAGCGAAGATTCGTAGGTTCCAGTCCTGTCCGAACACTGATAACTTTCTTTTTACAACAAAAATGCTGACTTCCCAGAATCCATTTCAGACTGTTAGTGTTCTAAATTAACGATAATCGTCAATTCAAAGAGGAGAACACGTTGCTTCTAATTATACTTGCGCGGGGAATGGTGCTAGAATATGACAGGTTCACTATTTGCCTCGCATCCATGATCACCTGCGTGGGAGAATGGTGCGATAATACAGCAAGGAAACGAATAGTTCGCTGTTTGCCTCGTTCCTATGATAACCTGTACCGCAGGTAGAAACGGAAACTGCCTTAAAATACCTGACTTCTCTCGGGAATGTGAACAATACATCGCACTGAATCGCTGTGTCCAAGATTCTTCTGAACAATTTTACGCGTGTCTGGATCATAAACTCTGGAAAAAAAGGACATCACCAGTTACCCTCTGAGCACTAGTTCACAGCTGTAGCTGAATTCTCCCTAACGACTGCCATGCATTTCTTTTCATGTTAGTGCTCAGTATTTAGTGGTTCATGAATTGTTTTACTCGGGTAGTTGATGAGTGTAAGTGACACATCAGTAAGATCCTCGCGATTAGTAATGGTAATAGGACTGAGTGGAGTCCAATTTGGTCTGTAATCATACAAGTGACTACAAAATCGGACGACCGCGCAGCGACACGAAGTCTTATTGCCAATTAATCATAAAAATTACAATTTCCGAGAAAAGAAGAATAGCCAAGTTATAAAAGAAAGGGACAATTTGCATTAAACGACTGACAAAGGAGAAGTAAATTGTTTCATGTCGCTCTGAAATTGAGATTGGTTGATTTAAACTACAACTTTGAATATGATTGGTTGATTTCAACCACAACTTTGAATGTGATTGGCTTATTGAACTGTCCGATAACAAACTGTCCAAAAACAAACTGTCTGATAACAAACTGTCAGATAACAAGATAATTTGGTTTTATCAACTGGGTTGATAATGTGAATTGTCCACCGTAAAGAGATTCGGAAGCTGACGTTTCGAGCGTTAGCCCTTGGACAGTTTGTCAGATAACAAACTGTCCAATAACAAACTGTTTGATAACTTGGCAAGTGAATTAGTGGAAAATAGGAGATTTTTAAACCAATCACAATCGAGGAAATTGTAATTTTAATATATAGATTTAGGCCAGCCTAAAAGCGTAGCTCCTGGGCCGGGTTGTTCAGAGCCCGATCAAACTAGCCGAGGATAAAGTAGAATTTTGATTTGAGTTTTGTAACTTTGCGGTGAGATTTTCTGTATATTGTTTTTGTGTTTTGAATTTTAATGAAAGCAAAATACGCAAAACAAAAGCAGTGAAAAAACTTTGTACAAAAGAAAAGGTTATAATTCGGTTAAATTTTAATCCTGGGTTAGCGTTAACCGGCTTCCTACCAACCCTACGCTGTTTACAGCAAGTTAATCCTGACATGAGCCCGCGATCTGATCGAAAAAAGCAGCACTTGGGCAGCGGTCAACTTTAAAAAAACACGTGACCTCGATGAGCCCTGAACTTGAGCCCGCGATATGGTCACGTGATACTGGTCAGCGGATTCCTTGTTTTGACAGGTGTCAATTGACTGCAACATGGATGTCCAAAGGACGCTTTAAACCAAGGGTACATGTGCTCTGTCAACCTACAAGGAAAGCCCGCGAAAACTGAAGCCTCGTTTTGGTTTACGTGTCAATTGTGGCCGCCATGTTGCGCGACTCCACCACCGTCGTCGTCGTCGTCGTGCGTACGCGCCCACGAGCAATACCGCTAGCCATGATACACATGAGAAAATCAGTTCATGGGTTCCCTTCAGTTTCCTAATATGGGTATGGGGCTCCGGCCTTCGGCCGCCGGAGCTCCGCTATGATGCAGATAACAAGATCCATACTACGCTGCCTCAAGTACAACAGAAAAACAGAAGGGGGTAAAACCTTTTTAACATCGTCAATTTAATATGGAATTTCCAACCTGTGAATATAAGATCAAGCGAAAGCATTAACGCTTTTAAACGCAAACGTACCAAGTAGGTAAAGGAGGGGTACACTAATATTGACCATTTTCCAATCTCTTAATATTTTTAACTTTTATTCTTTTATCGCCTGTACATAGTTAGGTTAATTTTAATTATTAAAAACTGGATCATTGGATAATGCAATTCGAGAGTTTTCATTGGCTTAGCCATCATGGTATATGAGCCATTATACCATGATCTACAAAAATGGGAAGTGTATGCGTGATCTTTGGGACTTTTTGTTTTTATTGTAGTCTAGTTTTCTATATTTTGAGGGCGTTTTTAATAAAGCAATTATTCCACTCGCGCTTGTTGGATATGAGATGATCATAGCCAACTCGGCGCTACGCGCCTCGTTGGCTATCTATCATCTCATATCCAACGCGCGCTCATGGAATAATTGTTAATTATCGTAATTATGATACTTAAACATTTTTAAATCATTGTAATTATATCTTCTTTTTTTTATTCAATGTAACTTTTTTATTGTTGTAATTTAGGTGAGAGCCGCAGGTCTTTCAGTTTTCCACTGTTAAGTGTTTACCCACCGTTAAGTGTTTACTTTTAATAAAGTTATTATTGTCATTATTGCTATTACTGACGTCTTAATTCTCATCACCTGTCTTCTTGGTACAGTATCGACATTGTAAGAAATGAGGTGTTGATCGCTCATGCAGCGCTTACCTGATAATCTCTTGGACTCCAGCCACAATGCAGCCATTGACTTGGTCAATACACAATGCTGATACTGCTCCTTGGGCACTGAGCACTAGCTCACAGGCCATCCCGTCTGCTCTCTGCCGTATACAAAACGCCAATGAGCGAGGTCACATTTTAACAAGGATCACTCCAAATAGATCATTTCATAGTTGATTGTTCAGTGACCTGGCCTTTGAATGGCAGTGAGGCTGGAGGTGCCCTTGTTCACTGCTTTTGTTGTGTAAGTCAAGTTGTTTAAATGCTTACTAGTTTGCATATAAATGAGAAAACCAGAGAGGTTCGTACCAAAGTAACGTCACTAGCCTGTGTAGCAGCCTTTTCCAGGCGGAGAGATCGAACAAGCGAGCGAGCGAGCGAGCGGAGGAGCGCGCCTGGGATGAGAAAAAAATGTTTGGTTGGGAGTTGGGAGGGGTGAGCTAGAAGGGGGTGGGGGTGGGGAGAAAAGGAATCCTGCGCTCGCCTCACCCTCTCCCCCTGCTCCCGATTGTTCGCACTTTGCTCGCAGTTTCGTTCCCTTCGCCTGCTTTTTTGGAAACGTCTGCTACGTAGGATACAGGGTCATCTCCAGCCTCGCTTGCATTCATAGGCCAGGTAACTAAGCACACAACTGTACAATGGCCTACTCTTTATCAAGCTACCGAGTCTTAGCAGAGCGGTACGCATGGAAAACTATTTCTCACCTCCCATGTTCTAATGTCTCAACGACGATTTTTTATATTAGTCGAAACACCACAGGAGTGGAACGTACAGATAGATGGATGAACGAAAGGATTTAATCTTGTTGCATTTCAAAAATCCTTAAAACCGAATCGCACTGATCGTGTACTGACTACTACGTCATATAAGCACCACAATAACATACCCAAACACGAATAGTGCCATCTTCGGAGCCTGTGATCCATTTTGTAAGTACTGCATTCCAGCGTACCTTCAAAGAAAAAAAGGAGTTGGGTTAATCAGTAATCAAACAAAGACAGAAACATTTTCTCAGTGATGCAAAAGATAGGTTCGTGCCCCTTGTAGTGACCATATATGTAAGCAATGTATTCATGTATTCATATATTCAAACATGTAGCATCATTAATATATGGACAGCACAGAGTCAGCCAGAACGGGTAACGTTTGAAAACGTTGACAATATTAAACGCTCGACATTAAACCTTCCCCAGTCTCTGCAATCATTATTTGAGTCGTCACGCAACGCTTTACAGCGTGAAAACTCAAACAATATTTGTCTTGTTTTCAGCCACACTTAGGTCGTGTTCTATTGGGATCAACCGTTTCTGGTTGGTTTGGTTGGTTTGGTTTTTTCGTGTTTCTAATGGAGAAAAACCGTTTTCGGTTGATTTGGTTGATCAACTCTTTCAACCGGCCTCAAACCAGGTTGGAACGGTTAAAAAAGCATTTGTGTTATTATATCGCGTGATTGTAGCTCGCGTAAGGGCTATTCCCAGGAGCTAGTTAGTAACTATGCCAGGAGTTACCGCGTTTCAGCCGAAAACGGTTGGAAAAGTGTTCTATTGAGAAACGTCAACCGTATCAACCCAAACCGGTTGCAATTGAAACAGCTGATCCCAACAGAACACGACCTTAGATTTGTACGCAAGAAGGGCCCTGGGAACGAGTTCGAGTTATGGCAGTCTTACTTGTGTAACTTCGGCCTCGTGGCCTTGTAGGACCGCAGACAATGTCATCTCAGCACCACGATCGGAAAATTGTCTGATGTACACCAGCTTGTCAGAGGACGCATATGCAAACTCATTTCTGCAGAAAAGCAACAGATGCAGAGTTTTTAGTGGAAGATTTTTCAAGATGAAGTTCGGCAAAAATAGCGTGCGTACCTTTCAGGGCTGTAAGTTAAGTCCATAATGATCCCGTCTGAGGCGAGCTCCTTACTTTCCAGCGCACTGGGATCCGTGTTACGGAACGTGTCGTGAAAGCTACACAGAAAGAACAACAACCAAAATGATCACAGCCGCGGAAAGCAATGAGGATTTGAACTAACTTATCAAGCTATTGGCATAATTCTCGATACTTCATCGAAGCTTTTGATTACCTCTTAAAACGTTACGACATATTACAGTTGGTAAACGAAATTTCGCAGTCAATTTCTCCACGTTTCGTTCATTTTCCTCCAGATTAAACTGGTTTTCTCTCCACCGTACAATGAAAACTAACAACAACGGGAAACCCTATATCAAAAACTCTCCCACCAGGCTTAACGCGAAACAATACAAGTTAATAATATTTGAAACCCGTTGAATACTGATTTTTCTCTCTGGTTGAAGTTGCTTTCAACCTGTCAAAATCTCTGTCTTACAATCGATTAACTCTGTCTGTAAATCACGACCAAAGAAAAGTATTACCAGGCAGCTTCCAAGTCCCACAGGAAGATTCTTCTGTCCCAACCAGCACTGAGCTGTTACGAGAAACAATCAAATGAAAGAAAACATTAGTTCTTTAAAAGTCTTTTACGAACACCGCTGTATGAATAACCAACCTCGTGCCCAGGGTCCCTAATCTTCTCGCCACCTGGGAACGAGGTTGGTGGTTAGGGAGGTCATTGTATTGTGTTCTTGAGCCAGGCTTGTTTTTGTTGTTGCTAGGACAACCTGACAAAAACACTGAGGGGTGGTGGGGGAGCAAAGAGTATCCTGCGATAGTTTCGTATCCCCTCCAGGGAGAGTAAAAATACTCGTAGCCGCTCCGTGCCACAGAAATAGCACTGAGAAACAATCCGACCCCTCTGAGTTTAAGTATTGCAACATATTTTACTTTACATGCGAGTCTTACCAGGTAAGTAGTGTTATAACCAGCTTCTCTTCCTACCACAGCCAGCCCAGTCACACAGCTAGAGTGCTCAGTAAACACGTGCTTACAGATGAATCCTGCCACTCGATTGGTCACTGAATCATGTTCCTTGGAACCCTGTTTATGAAAACGGCCGAATACACAACAAACAATAAGAAGGACGATCAGGGGTGGGGTCAGGTCAAAAGGCGGCGGTCTGCGACCTAAACTCCAGTCGACATTCAAATCAACGCTTTGTCATAGAAAGCTAAAAAAATGAGTCAATATTAATATATTTTGATTGTTCAGAAGCACCTGTCCCTAAGTTTTAAGCCAGTCGTAGTGTTTCAAACCTTCGCCTGAGAAAAACAGGATTAAATAAATATTTTTAGACGATTGCTCCGAAAATTTTGCCGTTTTCTATTTGCAGGAAAGTTGTGAAGCACCAGCTTGCTAGTGATATGTCTTGTGAATGACGATTGTCACGCAAACTGTAAGTGTCACGCTACCTCTGAGTCCTTTGTAACGGGTTTAAGTTGCTTCCCATCAAGCAGGATTGCGTATTTGTAAATCAAGTTTTCATCTGCCGGTCTCATGTTCGCCAGAACCTTCACAGCATCTTCGTCAAAACCCCACACATCTATCAAAGCAAACAATTCCACTTATTTCCTAAGAATCAGGTAACTTACTTTTGTCGAAAGTATGTGCCTTGGTTTTTATCAGCTAAACTTACAGACAATCCTATTGTTTTTCTTCTCTTATCAGGCAGCGTCCACACTCGCAGTGCTGGAAATACTGACAGTCGGTCATCGGACATTGTCCGACCAAATTTGGAATATATCCATCCAATTTCACATTATGATCAGACATGATTTCCGAAAATTTCACCGACGCATATGACTTCTCACCTTGGAGTTAGGGGGTGTTTACATGAGAAAACGCGCACCGTCGCGAGTTTCACACTGGGATGACTTTTTGATTTCGTATCGCGTTTACATGATGATTGGGTCATTTCATATCTTGTTATTTAACAATACATTTCATGTTGATAAAATACACGTTTGGTTCAAGAGCGCAAACATTACGCATGCGCTACTCGTTCCAGTCTACCGGCAGACCGATTTCACACCGAAATGGGTGGTCGTTTCGCCTTTACATGATACCGTTGCGAGATTTCGTACCGGAGTGAAATTCTCGCCCCGATGCGAGAACCGGGGTGAACTCACGCCGGGGTGACTCGCGCCGGCATGACATTTTGTGGTGGTATCATGTAAACAAATATAGAGCCATGAGAGGGAACCGGAGTGAACTCGCTCCGGGGCGAAAGTCGCCCCAGTGTCATGTAAACACCCCCTTATTGTCCATCCATAAAAGTTGGTTAATAGATACATTGTTTATAAAGGGCTGAATATTGCGACAGATACGGTCGCCAAGCGACTAGGAATTCATCTTTGGCGACCAAAAATACTGGTTTGATCGCCATAATGGTGACTTTCACTACAGGTGTTGACGATCAATAAAATTAATGTAATTTCTGTAAACAATGTTAAAGTTTTAATTTCTGTAAATAGTGTAAAACAATGAAGTATCTGAAATCTGAATCTGAAAGCACAAGTGTTTATTTTTCACGGTACTTGTCAAATAAAGTCATATTCAGAAAGCACTTAGCACTTTAGACAACTTTGGTAGCGCTCAAATATTTATATAAAACTAGGTTTGCTTGAAATTATAACATATCACCAGGAGAGAGCGATGCAGTTATCTAGAAGATAAAGCTATCTAGTTAATCATGATAAATATATCAAATTTAAATGCAGTCTGGAACGATTCGTATTGAAAGTCTTTATGCTAATGAATTACATGATACTGATTAATTATGCTAATTTATGTCCGGTGAAATGATGAAGAGTTGAAAGGACACATGTCTTGTTAAAGAAGAAAAAGTATTTCCAGCACTGCTACGCCGGAGAACTTTGAAAACGCAGCTTTATTTCTACGGTCGGGCCTACGTCCACACAAATCCGTCACGAAAACGAAGCTTTCCGAAAACTCTCTTCAAACCGGAGGAATTTGAAAACGCCGGCCTTTCGTTTTCGTGTGGAAAAAAACAGACCTTTTCGACCGACTTTTCCTCAAACACAATTGCTGCGTTTTTAAATTCCTCCGGCATAGTGTGGACGGAAAACATTTGATGCATTCTCAGAGTGAAACCTCCATTTTGAAAATTCCTCCGGCGTTGTGTGGATGGGGTCTTTCTTGCGCTTTCCCCGCACTTGGCACGGCTATATGCTTTCCCGCCACTACCACGCGGGTTACATCTTTTCCTGCGTTTGGTACGGGTTGCCTGTTTTCCCGCCTCTGCCACAGTGGTTATGCTGTAGGTCAAAATGAAATTCAGGTTTAAATGGTTTAAAATCTAGTTTGATTCTCAATTCCCTTTGTCTTCTAACCCTAAATATTCATGATCATGAATAACTAGGGTTAAGAGACAAAAGGTATTTCATTTTAACATGAATTTTATTTTAACCTACAACAATTACATGCTTTCCCGCGCTTGGCACGGGCTAGATGTTAATCCACCCCGCGTTGTAATTTTCCCGCGCTTGCTACGGGTTTCATGGGTTGTTTCCCTATTTACTCGGAGAAACCGGTACGGTTGGTCGACAGTTGTGGTAAATGGGACGCGTCAAATCCCGAATAGAAATTTCCACGGCGATGCGCTCGTTCCATTACCACGAATTTTTCCCGGAAGGTTGGATCAAAGGCGATCCAAGCCAAAAGGCCTGGAACTAGTAAAATTAGAAAATGGAACGCACATTTTCCATTCGAAAATTCCGTTTGGGAATTTTGGTCTACCTTTCAAGAAATCAAGTTTTCCCAAGAAAATTTCCGTTCGGGGAGACAAAATCAATTTTCCATTTACATTCCATCCGAAATTTCCGGATTTTTTGGGTAAATGGTAAACAACCCATCATGTTTTCCTTACGCTTGAAACTGATTCCCAGCTTTTCCCGCCCTTAACATGACACGTTTTCCAGCGCTTACGTGCTGGTTACATACATGTAGCTTTGCTTTGAGTTCTGACTGGTCCGTTTCATTATTTCTATTTGTTGTGAATACTAAGGTTTGGTTTTACAACTAGTAATAACAAAACCGCTGCATGTATGAAGACACATTTTCAAAACAGCATGTAAAGTCTACTTACAAATGTTGTTATCTTCTGATGCTACCACTAATAGGTCAAGGTTCTCCACAAAAATGGATCTCAATAGAGCAATGTTACTAGTATGTTCAGAAGCAGACGACATCTGAAAAACAACAAAAACAGAACAACTGTTAGTGGAAGTAAACTCGGTATTTTGACATATTTTAATAACTTCACGCTGGTTACCGTTTGTTCCAAATACAATAACAGAATAAAAACGGAAAATTAAATAAAAATAAAACGGAACTCTTGACCTCAATATGACTTACATGTAAGTGTAGCCTTAGTGTGAAATTTGGCTGCACAATTTCAGCTAAAAACCGTCTTACTACTAGAATTATAATCGGCTCTTTTAGTTGATGCAATAAATGCTTATTTCAGCAAGCTACAAAAATTGCAAGGGGATTGTTACCTGGTTGATAGTGTTTAGGAATGATGGTTTTGGTCTGTTATCACCACTAACATGTCTGCGCCAATCATACTTAGCAGCAATCTGGGCTGCTAACCGCGACTTGGCCTCACTTTGCAAAAACATCTCTTTGCTGTAAGAATTGAACACACAACTGCCTGTGTGAAATATACCGATACAGTATCTCTAAGCACCAAGGGTGCACAGTTTTAAAATATCACTACATTATGATATCAGTATATAACCAAACCTACAGGTCAGAAAAATTGAAACGACCAGCAACATCAACTCCTTGTAGTTCACAATTTGGCACTACCGAACATTTAGAAATCATGCACTATTCCTAGATCAGATCAGATCTGTGTATATCATAAGAGATAACAAACAAGGAAAAATTTCAATACAAGACCACCTTTAATGCAGTAAAAAATATGACTTCATTTTTGCCATAAAATATCCATACTTCGCCCACAGAAGGGAATTGGAATTTCCTGGGTATGGTTGGGCGGGGGGGGGGGGGGGGGGTTAAGTCTAAAGAGATGTAAATGTATAAAGCTTACACTATAATTTGAATTTCCAGAGTGGAGGGGAGAGGTACATGTATGGATATTTTCTGGAACTATGCATTCTAACATAACTGCTACATGTACCGTATATTGTTTGACACAATATTACCTGTACATGAAGTTGTTTGATTGTAATCTTTCCCATTTGGACACATGGCCATTACTTCCTCCACTGAAGATCAACAGAGGCACCTTACGAGCTATAACAAAACAATAATAACTGAGCCGAAAAATTGTATAACATGTCTACAAAAAGTCTTAAAAAATCGTCCACAGCTTAAAAGCCCAGGATAGAGGTGTACTCCCTTATATGGGCTACATTGTTAGTGTGGCCCCAAAGGGTATGTTTATTTAACCGTTTTGGACATAATTAAGGTAGCGAGTTTGGCCATTTCAGTCTCCAATGGGTTATGGTTTTTGCACTCTTGTCTTGCACTCTATTACCGGTATGTTTTTTAGAAGAAACTATTGCACCAAATAAATGCACATAAACGTTGTCTTTAACAGTGGCCTGAGCTAGGAAACTAATTACAGGTCTGAAAACAGGGTATAATTGAAGGGTCGGGCCTTCAACAGGGTATCAAATTTTTCATCAGGTCATAAATAGGGAAGGAAAATCACACATTTTGTTCTTAGAAAGGGAACGGGAAAAGCTTTTGGGATTCTGGCAGCACACCCACACCCAATTATTCTGGGAGTACCCCTCCCCACCCCACCCCTTGGGGCTTGAGACTAGATGCCATAGATCACAACTTACTGTAAGTAAGAGACTCCATAGCACACTTGTTCTTCAATGTTGTCAAACAACCAGATGAATTGTATTTCCATACAATTAAATGCCGTCTGCTGTTGGTTCCTGAAATTTTAGAGAGAAGATTGAGGCCCTCTATCTATGCACCCGGGCTGGCTGGAAGCGTGATCCCTAGTCCAAGCATTATTTGTTAACTGGTGACTGTTAACTTAATTTGTGTCTAAACTTATATAGGTTGAGCAGGAAAGTTCTTCATACAGTGGAACCCCATTAAAACAGTCACCAGCAGGCCATGAAAACTAACAGGGTCCCCATATTAATGGACTGGCCATGTTCACAGGGTAGGGTCATAATATTCCATGGTCTATTTTAAGTGTTGCCTAAACAGACATCAAAATTGCACTTCTATACAACTGTTCTTTAATAAGTAGTATTCGAAATGCAGAACTTTATAATTTTTAAAAAAAGTTGAAACTTCATTCAGTACATACAATATTAACAATGGAAAGATAAACATAACTGGTTAGAGTGGTCATATTAACAGGTTGGGATTTCAGGATGTGACCACTAGCAGCAGATTAACAGGGATTTCTTATACGAAAATGTATGGGCATTTTGCCTGTAACTATAAGACAGGGTTCCACTGTACATGCATGTCCAAGCAATTCAATCTCTTAACCACAAACTATCTTTATTTGAAGCATTTTAGACCAGTCTAAAACTGCTCTTAGCCACCAATGACACAACTTATGCTCATAGTGCTAGAAACTGTTTTGACTTGCCCCCGTTTGTCAAGGCAGTTCATTTATTCTACATGTACATGTAAATCGTCTAGTAAATAAAGTCACCCCCTATACCAAAAAACTGTCTTGATTTTGCCATTCTAGGTCATATCAATTTCCTCTGTTAGTTTCAGTTACTTCCTTGCTCCAGAGTAGAGAAACCATTTTAAATACATATATCTTATTAACCAAGCAAGAGGGACGTACTGGGAGAATATCGGCCCAAGCCCTTGACAGTATGGACCGAGTGGAGCGAGGTCTGTACAAAAAATACTTAGGGTTGATATTCCCCTAGTATAGTTCCGAGCAAGCTGTTTGTAGGGGATTTATTACACAACTGAAACTACCAGAAAATCTTCAAGACCGTTGATCTTCTGGGCTCATTCGTGACAGTGCCCAGTCTGGTATTTATTGCATATTGGACTGGCAATGTAGGAATCTGATTGTTTATTTTAGTTAGTAACCCTCTGAACTAACTTAGTCATAAAGCTGTTTATTGTGACTACCAGTAGTTAATACAACTAATGCGCAAGTTATAAGAAACTTGTGATTTCCTTTATCATGTTGTTCCAGAAAATATTGATACTCCTAGAGTTATTTGGTTTGAAAGTCCTCCCTCCCCCTTCCCTCTGGAAACTCCAGTTTTGCTTCAAACTTTCCTTTAAAAATGCTGCTTTTGAGACCCCTCTCCTCCTTGGAATTTCTAATAACCTTCCTCAGGGTGGTGATGGATGTTTTCTGGAACCACACATTGATTTGCAAGTTGATGGAAAAAGCACATTATGTGATGCAACTCTTGAGAATTGAACAATACATACCTATGACCTGTCCTAAGTCCGAGATGTAGTAAAACATTACCAGTGGAAAGCTGATAAAACAGTGACAGAGATGAGGCAAAATAAGACCATTATGTCATAAACACAATTAGAGTGGATGAAGGTTAAATTATTCATTATTGTCCACCTAGGCCCCATCTTCAAGCTATAGTATCCAGTCCTCCCACAGATGATGTTCCCACAGGCATAATGCTTAGATGCTTTAGTGATGGATGAAAATGTGTAAATTAAGCTACTTAAGATGTCTGTGTAAAGCTTCGTTTAAACAGACAATTTTTGTCACGGCAGCTTGATGCAATTTTTGTCGCGCTGAAGATACATCAAGTTTCAAGCATGTTCGAAACCCCTGCGATATCGCGGCGATAAATTGCACTGAAAATCGCACCAGGTTTACATGTGCGATTTAGAAGTTGCAACTTTCTTTTCACAAAAATTGCATCGAGTTGCCGTGACAAAAATCGCCTGTGTAAACGGACCTAAAGTAAATTTTACATCCCAGGATCGGCTATTTCTTGACCGTTCTGGAATTTCTGAAACCAGGATTGATCCAAAAATAGCCTCAGAGGGATTTCCTTGGGAGTACAGGTGTTTCATTGAGGGCCGGGCACTGAGCAAATTTACCGGCTGTGAGGATGATTTTGCCCGCCTGGTTTGCCCATCTAGAGGAAAGCTTTTCATATAATATATAAACTCAGTTCTAATAGTTTTGCCTGCCTTGAAAACTAGTTGCTCTCCTGCTGAAAATGTTAATGAAATACCTGGGAATAAGACCTACAATGTATAAGGGACTGGGGTTAAGCCGTGGGGTTAAGTGACTAGAAATTTAATGATCTTCAAACGATGAGATATACTAAATACAGAGGGGGGCATTTGGGGATACCCGTGTCGAAAATCAACGAAATACCGATACCACATTTAGATCACTTTATAATCGGTCACGTTTACTTGAAGTCGCACCATCTAGCATGTTTATTTATCTCAAAAATGCCCCTGTATTTTGGTAATTGGTGGTTCGATGGTGAAGTTATTCACAACTTATTTTGTATTACTTTTTTAGCTAGTGTATTGACCTGTATAAGACAGGAGAGCGCAAATGAATGGTACTGCAATACCGTGAAGAACCTTCTTTTACCGAATACTGTCAGCCAAAAGGAAGAAAAACAGCATACCGCCAGGCTAGATGGTACCGCGATACTGCACGTTGAGATTTAAGTTACCGAAATACCACATGAAAAAAAGCTCAATGCCGCAATACCATAAACCCCAATGTCCCCCTCAGTAACAGTCAAAGAATCATTTATTAAATTTCCACCTTTACCGACTAAAACAACAAACACGTAATACACATCTCTTTAATAATAAATTTCACTCACCCATTGCCTTCTTCATTTTGAAACGTTCCTATAAAATCTGTCACCTGAAACCAATTAAAACCTTAGTGCAACTGTAGTGTGGCAGTTAAATCAATTTTGCAGCAAAGTCATGTAGCATGAAAATCTTAGGCATTACTATTTGATATACAACTAGGTGTCCTCTTTGACTAAGTGGAAGTTGCAGATGAGAAAAAAAATATGACTTGAGGTAGTCCCACACCGACTGGGTGTAAAGAGGTTACATAGCACATGTATGATTACAAACCAAATATTTTGCTAATTCAAGGAAACCTCTATTATTTGGAAATAGTCTGGCCCAACTCAGTCAGTGAATGAGCAGTGCTTTCAGTAAGACCAAGCACTTGCTGGATATCTGTAGGGTGTTCAGTTGTTCTGAGTCTTTCTTAAGGTGGCTCAAAACAGTTTTCAGCACATACATGTAGATTTTGATGGAACTCACATTTTCTCCAGATTTGGGATCATACATAGCAGCTTCAGCAGTCCCAGCTGCCACCCATATTGTCCTGATAGGTCTTACATAGCACACTCCTGTTACTGCACCACTGTTGACAATTCAAAAAGGGTTCACTGATGTCAATTAGCAGCTTCATAGCACTTTCCACAATACTAGAATGTAGCACTTGTGTTTCATTCAATCTAGACTCAGT
>OZ026599.1:6946929-6979429 GCA_964020085.1 Micromussa lordhowensis
ATTAGAGGCCTCTAAGAATCGTAAACGCAGGTCAGTTTGAGTGACCGAAATTTATTTTTCTTCAAATGGAGCTACAATAGTTTCGTTTAGTTAGAGGATGAGTACAAGAAAAGAAAAGAGCAGAGAGCAGCAGAAATCATTATTCTTTGTAGTTTACGAAAGTTTTTGACAATTAAAGTCCCAAGAACAGCCATGTGGATGGTCCTCCGAACACTTCATAGGCCTGGTCTGCACTCTGCATGAAGGTACACATGTATGTCTGGACATGTGTTCCATGACAACAGGCTGACTGAAGAGTTCTCCATTACATCAGGATTGAAGCAGGCGGCATCCTGCATCTGCCTAGATGGAGCCATCTTCAACACCTCAAAACTCCGATCAGGTAGACATACCTGCACCAGATCCATCACAGAGCTCCAATATGCAGATGACAATGCTGTTCCCTGCCATTCTACTGATGACCTGCAACAATCTGTCAACAGCTTCAGCAACATACGCTTACAGTAGTTTTGGCCTCACCATAAACATAAAAAAGAGCAAGGTCCTAGCCTAGGCCCAATCCGCTTCAAATACACCTCTTCTTCATCATCTCCATTAGTGAAACCCATCTTGAGCAGGTTGACCACTTCCCAAACCTCAAAGTATTCCGTCATCTAACTTCACCGCCGAGAAAGACATTGACTACCAAATCGGAGCCGCACACATTACCTTTGGCAAACTTAATAAAAGAGTCTTCAAGAACAAAGACCCCAGCTGAACCACCAAACACATGGTCTAACAAGCGGTTGCCATTTCAACTCTGCTCTACGACTGTGAGGCCTGAACACTGTACCAAAAGGACCTGAAGAAGCTCAAGCAATTCCACCAGCAAAAGTTCCACTCCATATCATCAACATCATCATCATTATCATCATCTCCCTCCTGGAGCAAGCCAACGCTGTTAATATTGAGTGCATGATGTCAAAACATTGTCTCTGCTGGCCATGGTCTGATCACGTCACCAGGATGAACGATGCTCACTTGCCGTGACAACTTCTCTGCAGCAAGCTGACCACCAGCTTAGGTCCAAGAGGATGCCCTCTCCTCCACTAAAAAGATCAGCTCAAAGCTACTATCAAGAAAACTGGAATTAATCTGAGAACACGGAAGACAACAGTGGCAAATCGATCCAGTTAGCAACTGTCCATTTCCACCGGGACTACCATGTTTGAAGCAGAATGGAGGTGCAAAGCCGAAGAGAAACATTTAGAACAAAAATGCAGCCTTGCAGCCCCTCGTCCCCAGGCCAACCTCCCATGCCCTCCCAAATTCTATGCAAGGATTGGCCTGCTAAGCCACCTCTGAGGCCATCAAAGCAGAGGAGACTGTACTGTTAGAAGAAATTGATGCTCATACACAAGCCAACGTCGACAATGACGACAACTGCGAATGATGTGAACAATGATATAACAGTTTTGCTTGTTTGTTTTAATGCCTAACTCGGTGAGTAAATTGATTCACAATCAATGTACAATTTATAACATAACTAAAGCAAGCGCGCATTCTGATTGGCTAATTCAGCATCTACTACATGTATTTGCCCATGGGTGTATGCTGCTGACGTACTCAAAAACTAAAGCAAAGCACGCGTTTATGATGTAGCTCAATTTTCACCACTGTGATGACGCGTATCGTTGTCGATAAGAGTACAGACCACGCTAAACCACATTTGATTTGTTTTTACCGCAATATCAAAGATAACAAAATAAATATTTGTCTTGACACCTGAAAACACCGACCAGGACTTGAAAGTGCACGCACTGCATTATGCAAATGAGCTGCTTGTATGCGTCAGACTTTCCTTTCAAAAACTTTTACAAACTTGCTTAATATGCAGAAACAATACGAAAAAATGTTTGGGAAACGAGTAATCACGCGTAATCATTGTCGGTAAGAGTATAGACTATGATAAACCACATTTCGGTTTGTTTTTTACCACAATATCAACATCAAAGAAAATGTTTTTCTTCAGAGCGCGAGCTGAAAAAGGCATTGCGTGACACATTGACGCGAGCAGCGTGGTAAGGACTCTAAAAGACTTCTGTTGTTCCAATGTTATGTTATACAAATAGCATGTAGTATTGAGTTATGGATGCACTTGGGAGGTTTGCTAAGCACTCAAGAAGCTAGAGTCGCACTCGGCTATCGCCTCGTGCGACTCTTAAGTCATGCTTCTTCCGTGGTTAGCAACCTCCCGCGTGCATCCATAACTCAATAGTACATGCTATGGTGTTTACCATTTGTTAGTTAAGGTTACTACAGCTGCATATGAGAAAACAAATGAACAATCACATCTGTAGTCGTTTGTTTTAGTCTGTTATTTAGAAGTTCTTGATATTCACCTCTGAAAATTTAAGGTAAAAAGTCTGCATATGAGCCAGGTGGCCCATCAGGCTGGAGTTTATACTGGTTTCCGTAGCATAAAGCGACAAGAAGTATTTCTACCCCCCCCCCCCCCTGGATGGGATGGTAGTTCATTGCAGGATTACCCCTAACATGAAATTCGCTGGTACCTATTTATACAAGTGTCTTGCCCAAGAACACAACACAATGTCCCCGACGAGGGCTCAAACCCGGACCGCTCAATCCGCAGGCGAGCATAAAAAATGTTTTGCTTTCTTAGTCTTTGACACCTGGCTTTTTGGACATTATCAGCATGGATATGAGCTAAACTACATGTAGCTCCAATCTACACGGAAACGGCATTGGCAACATCAAGGCATGTGTTTCTTTCTACTAGCATTGTGTTTTATGGGATTTTTACTTGGGCATGCACACAAACCAAAGGTTAAGACGAGACGATTTTTGAGCTTCAGGCTTTTTTTGCCTTTCCTTTTTTCTCCTTTTCTTATCTTTTTGCTGCAGTTGTTGACCTACTACTGGGCTTGCTTTCAGTTCAAGAATTCCCAAGAAAGTTTTTCACTCAAATTTCTATACATTTTTGTGAATATTTCATGCTCAATTGACTGGCCCACTCTGATCTGGGAATCATTGGAAATATCTTTCCCCCACCCCCCTGGAGAACTTGAGCATAAGTGATACCAAATTTGGTCAAAGGTAATGACGTCAGAAGTGGAACAAAGGCCAATGCTCATCATTGGAGGTTACGGGTGGCATAGGCATGGGTTTAACAAGATTTAATACCCTTAAGAACAACAGGCTTCGTCTAGCTGGAGATCACACAACCTAACAGTGTATCATGTATCTTTGTGAACTAAATCTCTTACCCTCCACTGTAAACTCTTGACTCATAACAAACAACACACTTCACAATATCAGTATGCTCTCTGCAGACATGGGCTGAAATGAAAAGAATCCAAGTATGAGTTGTCAGTAGCTTTGTTGATCCTATTAATTTCTACCAGCTACCAATCAAAATAACAATAACTAGTGTACCTTTTGTGTCAATCACATGCCCTATTTCTCTGCCTGGAATTACAAAGAAAAAGATTATCCACACAATCACGTATAGCTTTTACATGGACACATAATTTCTTGGCAAAGTTAGCAAGCTCGGTTTCAACATTTACAGTGTGACTACTCCAACCAAGGCCTCCCAACAAAAAGTTCCACAAATTTAACAAATAAAAATCATGGAGGTTGACAATACATGTAGTTCTCCAACAAATTAACTTTGTAATTAAGCTGTACATCACAAAGGCACCAGATTTGTAATTTGTTAGAAAACTATTGTTAACTTCCATGATTTTCATTTGTTAAATTTGTAGAAAATTTTTTCGGGTGGCCTTGGTAGAGTAGTTGCACTGTAAACTGGAACCTAGTCAGCAGATATAGAAGTGTCCAGAATAAGCTGAAGATTAAGTCATTTTGGCCTAGTGGCTCAACAATCTGGTGCTTTAATTCTAGTTTCTGGAGCACGAATCAAAGCAGCTAGAAATGAAGAAGTGGTTTTTGTCAGTAAATTTTGAAGTACATGTAGGTGGCTTAATAATTTCTTGGTGTGAGTGGCTGATTTTGTCATCTCTTTCTAAAGAATGTGCAGTTCTAGAAAATGTCCATACCCCCCACAGAAGGGATCGGAATTTCCTGGCAGGTGGGGGTTCTCTAAGACCAAAAAATTTAAAGAAATTTATCAAGCTACATGTAAATTGGAGTTTCCAGAGGGGTGGGGCAGGGGTCTTGGAAAAATCCCTTCCATGGGGGAGGTATGGATATGAGGGCCACAGGTTTCTCAGTCTAGGACTGTAAAGTGCTTCCCTCGTTAAATAAAGTTATTTATTTATTTATTTATATTATATTTTCTGGAACTACACAATATGACGAATAACCCAGCAGAGTAGCAGGGAAAGCTCATGGAGTAGATGGTGATTTTAGCCAGTAGCTGGCTTCTTTTGATAACCCTGAAGGAGTACAATAATTATTTGTTACTTCCCCTGGATGGGATACTACCTAAATGACACTTGATGTGGTATACCCATACGAGTGAAGAGTTTCCAGCATATTGCCCCCCTGAAAAAATTGGGGCAAAAAGCAAAAATAGGGGCTACATGTAGAAGAGGAAAGGGGAACAAGAAGGAATACTATTCCCAGAGATGATAAGTCTGTATACGACCCAAGTGACCCATCAGGCTGGTGCTTATCTCTGGTTTCTGTAGCATGAAGCGACTAGGAGTATTTTCTACTCCCCCTGCTTGGATGGGATGCTGTTGTAGTCCATCGAAGGGTTACCCCCAGCATTAAATTTCCTGTTACTCATTTAAACACCTGGGTGGAGAGAGGCACTGTGAGAGTAAAGTGTCAGGCCCAAGAACACAATACAATGTCCTTGGTCAGGGCTTGATCCCTGAAATGATAGAATGATATAGATCTTGAAGTAGTTACCTGGATCCCTCATGTTAAACACCTGTACTGTCGAATCCACAGCAGCGACTATTTGATTTCTTCTCGTATTCCACGACATACAGTACACTGGAGAACCAATCTATGGGGAAAATATTTTTTTATCTTTCAGTTTGATGCTTTCATTTAGTTAAAAATTTTGCACCATAACTGTAAAATTTTGTACAAACTCAATGCTTTCTTAGATGTACTTCATTCAAATTTCATGCATCCCAGACATTTACAAAGAGTTCTGACTGGTAAATACATGTATATCACAAATATTGCTTGTAAAGGAACCTGGTAAATATTCCAGGGAATAAGAGTTTGGATAATCAAGCTTCCACATTTAAAAAACATGACAGAGAAAGACAACAAGAATACTTTAAAACAAAATTTTAATAACTTACTGGAATCCTGTCATGTACTGCACCGCCAGAGCCCCAGGCAATAATAGTGCCATCATTGGCTGCTGAAAACAGTAGCTTTGCATCACCCCTGTTGACATGAAGCATCAATTTTGTTACTATAGTAGAACCTCAAATAACGGCCAACTCTCCACAATGGACACCTCTCGACAACAGCTACTTTTTAAAGTCCATACATTCACCCTTATTTCAACCTCTCTACAGTACAACAGCCAACTCTCACAATGGTAACAGCCACTTAAACATTAGTCTTGACTGGCAAAATAACCTCTCTATAACAACCAGTTATAGAGACTGACAAACGGTTACTTACTTATATGCTACAATAAGCATTTTTAAAAATAAAAATGTTGCAACTTGAAAAACCAGGTGTCATATTACACCCCATACCTCCCCATAATGGTCATCTCTCTATAACAGCCACTTTCCTCTGTTCCCAAGGAGGCCATTGTCAAGAAGTTTTACTGTAATCACCATTTAATCACCATGTCAGTTTGTAACACAAGCCATGTTTTACAGGCTATTGCATTGTAATTTAGACAGTAATATTGTGCATGCCATCCCAGAACAACTTTTGGGACAACTTAATCGCAGTGAGTTATGACCATTGTGTGGGTCTTTTTGTACTTCTGGGTGGAGTTAGGCATTGTAAAAGAATGTTTCTTTTTTCATGAGAGACAATGTTCAGAGCTCAAATTTGCACCTCTGGTTGAGCTAAAAAATCTTGACCTATGACTCGAAAATTGCTTCATGTCTTAGATAACTAACCAGAACAGGAAACTTGTAACCCAGCCATCATGTTCTCGAACTGAGCGAAGCAGCTTTCCAGGTTCACCAGTTGAATAATCCCAGACTTTAATAACTCCATCTGGTAAAATGAGGATTAATATTTAAAGACTGGAACCTAGATATACTAACATTTCTTTTCTAGTTAAATGTATGTTATAAAAAAGCCATAGAAAATGGTTGCTTCGTATCTGCCTTACATGCAATCAAGTGAGAAAGTTTGGGAAAATTCTGAAGAACTTCATTGTAAACCCTTACAGGCAGCTCAGCATCACATGATAAATTTTCAAATTCTCCCAAACTTTTGTTTGCATCTGGCCAAGAAAAACATTGATGATGCAATTTTCTTCTCCTGAAGTCATTCTGATACTTTTTTAGCAGCAAAACTATAGTTTGCAGAGATGACCTAGTTTCTACACGCAGGTAAGACTACTGAGGTCGTAAAAAGTAGGCTACTAGAAGCCAACAGCTGATCCACTGTAAGCTTATATGGAACTTCCAACGCAAAGTTTACGATTTTACAAATGCCTGTCGTTGCATTGTTCGCTTAACAAGGCCACTAAAAGCACTGATAGAGATAATCAGCTAAGCTGGTGCCCGGCAGGCTCAAATGGCAACGAGAAACCTCTCATACTCGTAGCAAATAACGAAATTCCTTGAGGGTACCTTCAAATCCCACCAAGATCTCATGTTTCATAGGGTTGTATGACAGCGCCGTTATCGTCTTGTTGTGGGTCTCTTTGATCACTGCGAGCCTTTCCATCGCCATCTTCAACAGCTTCTTGGAATTAAATCCCCTACTGAACTCTTACGTTGTCATTGCTTAACATTATTTTGAGGAAATTACTCCACAAGAATCAAATGAGCAACCAAAGCGGCAAATCTGCACCTCCATGTTGCCAAGGGAACACGAAAAAGATTGGGTCGAGTTTGAGGGAATAACATGGGGCTGAGGCTAGAGAGGCGAATTTTGGCGGGAACATCGTAACTTTAACAAATTGACGTCAGTTTTTCATGCGTCTGTCCTGTTATTGATCATACATTTCGTCATCACATTGTCAAAGTAGTCTGCGGATTCACAATGTGATGACGAAATTCATTGTCAATAACAGGACAGACACATGAAAAACTGACGTTAATTTGATTTTTACGACAACAAATGGTCGAATTGCCCGCTCTCGCTCGCTGACGCGTCGCACGAATTTCAAATTCCTGTGTCTGTCCGCATATTGCCGTTAGTCATAGTCATAGCAATTTTTCTTGGACAACTCTGTCCAAGGGGGAAAGGTGCAATGAGGTTATCCCTATGCACCAAAATGAGACAAGGCCAGACCACAACACCGGGAACTACTTGCCCTACTCTTTTCGATAAGTGTGTGGGTTCTTTCACGTTCCCTGCTAGCCATGTAACATTGAAGATGCAGGAGACGGGGCCTACGGTTTATAGTCCTTATCCGAGAAGACCTGAGCATCTAACCATTTGCAGATGAATTTACAAAGGCAGCACATTCTCCTCAGTTATTTTAAGACGCTGAGTGTTGGTCCGGTCTGGGGCTCGATACCTCGACCTTCCGCACAGCAGACTGGCGCTCTACCAACTGAGCTAACCAGGAGGCGGTTAAAAATTCGCCAAAGAGCGCGCAACAATTTCTGCAGTTATCGTAAAATCAGGTATTTCCCATGACGATTCCTGGGTAGCTGTCAACATTGTCACAGCATTTCTCTGTAAACAGACCTACGTAGCTGGTGAAACCTGGACGTTCACAAGGAATTCAATAAAAAGCGTTGTAACGGACATTAGAAGGTCGACAGGAGGAAGAGAACCAACCAATGATTTCTTTTAGACCTTTTACAATTACGCAGTAGGGCCTACCCACGAGTCACGCAATCTTCCTTCCTTGGGAGAACTTGGGACAAAGATTGCGTCACGAGCCCAAAGAGCATCTGTGTAGGAGGCTAAGTATATATGGCAGCCAAGGAATGTCTAAAATTCATCAGGGAGTTACTGAGGCAGCTGAGGTTGTTTTTCTTCCCATCCTACTCACAAGAACGGTTCATCCCCTTGATCCTGGTGTGATAGTGTTTCAGACAACAAATACACTTGACGTTAGAGAAATGAAAGTACAAAAAAGGCACTGGTGGTAAGAGCATTGTTGGCTTTCAGATCTCAAACTAAATATGGAGACAGTTTTCTTGTTAGGTCGGGTCAGTTGGGAAAACAATTTATTCTCACACCTGTGGTTCGGGAAAAGATGGCAGGTGTAAAGTTGTGAAGCTGTGAATTTTCATGTGTAGAGTCGAAGTTATAAAATAGGTCCGATATGAGGAAAACCATTACTTCAAAAATAAATTGGACCAAAGGCATACAAGTTTAATGCTCATTTGACTAGCTAATTCAAATTTCAAATATTCTTTTTCATAGATCTGCATTTTCCACTCATCCTCATCAGCAGGTAAAACACTGCAGTTTGAAGGAGTTTACAAGAATTAACTAAGCATATTAATTAAAAGATTAACATGCATGATGATAACATGCTTGCCATCAATGGCACCTAAACAATGGGCGTAGTTCCACTTTTCTTCGAATTTCTTTGCTACCTCCAACCACTCTTCAGTTGAGGAGGGAATGCTGACGTGATTGGGCATTGTTATAAATGACCTTAGACTTTGACTTGCTAATTGATTTTAAGATTGATTATTAACTGATTATTGCCACAAATACGTAGGCACTTCGGATCAAGGACACGTGTTTTAGATCACATTTATTTTAGTCTAAGTAACCTTTGTTCATTATCTTTGTTCGACACGCGGTCAGCAAATACCCCGGGGGGGGGGGTACTCCCTTATATATACAGGTATGTGTGGCGCCATTTTGGTCATAAATAGGGTATCGATTTTTGCACTCTAGTGTTGAATTCGTCCTTTTTTGGAAGAAGCTACTTCTTCAGCATGTCCCCCCGTTTAAAGCCCGCTACGCACCCTAGATAAGACCAGCAACAAAAGCCCTATACAAATAATGTTTACGGTGACTGTGTACGTGCAGCAACGGTCAGGTCATAAATAGGGTATCAAATTTTTGGTCAGGTCATAAATAGGGTAAGGAAAAGCGCAGAATTTGGTCATAAATAGGGTAAGGGTTTTAGGGAGCGGGCCGCACACCCCTACCCAAATTTCCGGGAGTACCCCCCCGCCCGGGGCAAATACAAGTACACGGACAGTGTTAGCCTTTTATTTCGTCTCGAGTTTTATTTGCCGCACGAGGATCTACCCTTCAGGTACTAAGACATCATTTTCAATTTGTATGTTGCTTTATTTCAATTGCAGTTTATTTCTGACTCTTGAGCAATTTGTGTAACGCCTCAAATATGATCGGAATGTTGCCAGAAATCGTCTTAAATCTTGGTTAATGTATTTTCTTTTCAGAATTAAAATATTAATAGGAAATCCTTGTGCAGGCTCATCATTCGAGGTTGTCCATACCAGGCATGAAATGCTCCTTTAGAGCCTGGCACACTTCTCTTATCATGTAGGAAATTGCAGCAATTGATATTCTGAATTGAAAGCTCAAAGAGCGAAATGTTTCTCCAGTTGCCATGAATCTTATAGCTAGAGTTAGCCTTTCTGGGGCTTTTACAACTTTTGCGCCACCCAATAGTTCCTGTGTCGAGTGATAAAAGGCTCAATTTTGCGTAGTATTTCGCGGAAATCGCCATAGTTCATCCTCATCATTTCTTTGTAACCGGCCGTGTCTTCTTTCATGAGCTCTTGGACGATATTATTGAAGCTTCCTTTCTCACTCCTTCGTCTGATCCATGCTCTTGTTTTCCCTCTAGGTTTTCTTGTATTTTTGCCGTCATTTAGAAGCTCATTTATGACTAAAGCAGCTAAACATTTACGTTTTTTTTGATGTGCAAAGATAGCAGCTGAAAACTCCGCCATGTTTTACGTCATTTCTATGGAAACGCGCGTGGAACTATGGGTAATCTTAACCCACAGTTCTCTGTTTCGTCATACTTGTAGAGTGGTTGTATAGTCCGTGTATAGTACGTTTGAACACCTTACCCAACAACGCTATACAATGTCGATCATACAAAGTCGAGTGTTGTATAGTGCGTGTATAGTGCGTTTGAACAGGCCTTTACCCTATGTATCAACAGCAGCATTCAACTTTGTACCAATGTCAGCTGTCAGTAACACTGTCCAGTTTTGGTGATGTCTGAACTAGCTCTACTCTGTTAAAAGACAATGACTCAAAGAAAAAGTTATATAACACAGCAATGAGAAAAGGAATTATACAAACGTTTAACCTACCTGCTTTGTTTACTCTGTTAATAGTCTCTGGAGAAAGCTAAAAACAATTTAAATAGTTAAACAATGCATTCAGTATGTTTTGTTCCCTAAGGATAAGACAACTTCTTTTAAAAAAGATCTGACCAAGTTGGTCTGTAATTGACTAATAATAACAGGCCTACTCTGGGACCTTAAGTCGCCGTAACTTAAGGCGACTTTGGGCGATTTAAGGCGACTTAAGGCGACTTAAGCGAAATTGGCCAAAAAAACATTGCGACTTTAGGCGACTTAAGGCGACTTTAGGCGACTTAAGGCGACTTTAGGCGACTTAAGGCGACTTAAGGCAATTTTAGGCGACTTAGTTTCACTAGAGTGATACAAACCTAAACTTAGCAACAGTTTCTCCATACACTTTAAAATTTTCAACAAAGTTTCTTGCAATAAACCAATATTGTACCAGTCATCTGTTTACTTTTGTATTCACACAAGTCATCATATACTCAAATATCCAGATTTCAAACCATTTTTTAAATGCTATTTAAGATAGAATTATCACCAACACTGAACAGTTACTATTATAAGAATGCTTCAAAGAGACAAGACATCGCGCGTGTTTTCGGCCTCAAAATTCTCCTGCTCAATGTTCCCGATTGTAGATTTATTTCAAATCAACCATTTCAACTTTATGTGAGAATTAGTTTCGCGTTTTGTTTTCTTTCTCTCTTTTTTTTTTGTAAGCGTCCGTCGGAGTAATCATACTAGCATGTGCGTGACTAACTCACGTGCGCTTTAACTACGTCACGTGTTCCAAAACCTGGCGGCCATGTTTACTAGTAACAAAAATAAAACTTAGCTTTCGATAGTAACAGAAGCACAGTCCACGTAAAGTGTATAAGATGGTGTGAATACCTGGCTTCATCAAATGTACGAACAGAATTTAATGGGCAAGAGAGACAATTATTATGCTGCGAGTTGGTTCGTCCAGTTTACGAAATTCAAACGTTTCTCACTCACTCACTCGTCTAAGGTGCGGGATTGCAGAAAAACACCTTGCATCTCATTTGCACCTCATTAAAAAACAAAAGAGCTCATTGTATGATGCCTCGTTCTTTGGAAAACTGAATTAATTTTCCGCAATATCGCACCTCACTCAAACGTTTGCAGTTGGTCAGTCGATTTGGTCGAATGTGGAAGTGAAATGCAGATAATGACTTATGCTGGAGAAAAGGCCAACTTTCGTCACTCGTTTAGTTTATTAAGAGAAATAAAGAAAAATACAAAATCTGATGTACCACTGCTCGCAGTTAGCTATAGCTATTCGAGGCGAGCAGTGGCTTGACACTAAATAGAATAATTACAGTAACATTACAATTAACATTACAATTAAAATACTAAGTAGAGTTAATTATTATCGTACAATACATTAGAATAAGCTGAATACTGAATACAAAGTGAACAATTACAATACAATTACAATACTAAAAAGAATTAATTATTATCGCACAACACATTAAAATAAGCTGAATACTAAATACAAAGTGAAAAATTACAATTACAATACAATTACAATACTAAGTGAAATTAATTATTATCGTACAATACATTAGAATAAGGTAAATACAGAAAACAAAGATTCTCAGGAGAAATAAGGCAGATTACATGAGAAGCTGGAAGGACAATGCAGATAGAAAGCTAGTAGAATGAACTGAGTTTAGTTTTCAAGACATATTCAAATCCAATAGATCAATATACTCATTCGCCTCCGAGAGTTTCTGAAGGAGCATATTGTGAATGTTGCGTTTAAATTTCACTTTAGGCATTTGACGAATTTCATTAGATAGGTTATTCCAGACTCTAACACCGTTTCTAGAAAAAGACATGTTTTGCTTGTCTAATCTAGAGTATTCGAGAAAGAAGTTGCCTCTTGTTGATGATCTTGTGTTATGTGAATGAATATTATGTTGGTAATTAAATAAATTACTTATTTGAGGTGGCGATGTGTTATTTGAGACGTCATACATTAAGACGGCAACAGACTTGAAGTAAAGAAGATCTAGAGGTAGTAAACTGGATGAAATGAAGCAGGGTATTGCATGAGTTTTATAATCACAAAAAAACATGAGGCGAAGGGCACGTTTCTGTAGACGTAGACGCTCGTTCTGTAGACGCTCGTTTACACTGGGTAAGTAGAGTATTTAAAGGGTAGCCTCAGTTCGGTGCAATTGACTTTGAATTACCATATAATGTTTCAATGTTTTTCTGCCCATGGACGAGCAGCCTATCCCAAGTGTTTCTGAAACCATGTTTTTGGGTGTCTTTATAGACGACAATCTGAGCTGGAAACCCCACATATCTCTATTAGCTAGTAAATTATCTAAATCCATAGGAATAATACATAAATCTAGGTTTTTTCTCTCAACTCATTCTCTTCGAACTTTGTACAATTCAATGATACTTCCATACTTATACTATTGCAATCTAGCTTGGGGTGGCACTTATAAAACGAACCTTCAAAGAATTGTAATCTTGCAGAAACGAGCGGTAAGAATAGTAAACAACTCTACCTACGATGCTAATACTGGCCCCATCTTTAAGAAACTCGAACTCCTAAAATTTCACGACATTCATTTGTTTCAATTAGGTGTTTTTATGTTTTCATTTAAGAACTCTACACTCCCTTCTAAGTTCAATAACCTTTTCTGTATGAACAATCAAATCCATAATTATAATACTAGGAATGCCCATTCTTTTCGCCTGCCTCTGTGTAGAACAAACACCAGACTGTTTTCAATTAATTTCCAAGGTCCAAAGTTTTACAATTCTTTGAATTCTGTCATAACTGGTTCGTCCTCATCTGCATCTTTTAAACGAAAGCTTAAAGAATTTTTGCTTAGTATGTATTAGCGTTTTTTGTATGGCTAAAATTAGATTATTTGTTAAGTATATGTGTGTGTGTTCGTGTGTGTATCTTAAGGTTTAAGTTAGCTGTCGTAAGTCCATATTGTAATTATTTATATCAAGACCTGTTTTCTCTTAAGTGAGGAGACCTGACCTAGTATAAGCCCCGTGGTTTCCTTCAGGTCTCCTCGCCATTTCAATTTTCTTTTCTGTTTATCATATTAAGTCCTGTAAAATATTGAATATATGGCAAATAAACAAAATAATAAAATAATAAAAAAAAATAAAATTTAGTAGAAATAAAAAGCCATCTGTCAGAGAGTATACATCAGATTGTCATTCCTGTTTAAGTCTAAATGTAGAAATTATTCCTGCCAACATGGGGGCTCGACAGGTGCAGGATAATTATAATATTAGCTTTTTCATGTATAAGAAACCAGCATAATACAGTAATTGCTGGGTCCTCAGCTTTTTAAAGGGCCCTAGTCAGCCCCATTTTCAATGCCATCAAAATTATTGACATTGCATGTTGAAGTGAAGTCTTATCGCTTTACTGTAAGTTGTGTTCCTGAAAGTATGTCCCTTTATCTTTAGTAGTTGCACAGTGATTTCATTTGGTTAGACATCCTCCAAATAAACTATATTATTAAAAACTAGATCATTGGATAATGCAATTCGAGAGTTTTCATTGGCTTAGCCATCATGGGCTATGAGCCATTATAGCATGCTCTACAAATATGGTAAGCGTACGCATGGTTTTTTTGAGACGTTTTAATTTTTTTTTTAAGTTTAGTTTGCTATATTTTGGGGGCGTTTTTAATAAAACAATTATTCCACTCGCCCTTGTTGGATATGAGATGATTATAGCCAACTCGGCGCTATGTGCCTCGTTGGCTATCTACCATCTCATATCCAATGCGCGCTTGTGGAATAATCGTTAATTAGTATCACCCAACTAGTGGACTAATGCAAATCCTGAAATTTTTAATTGACTACGCTACTTGAGGACTATTAGTAATAGTCCTCGAGTCCTTATTATTGCCTTTTCTGTCAAACTAGTTGGGTGATACTAAAGCAATTATTAGACCCTTTGCCCTTAAGGGCCATGAGCCAATAGCCCATGGGGCAAAGCCAAACTCTCATATATAAACCAAAAGAAAGGTGTGGCTGAGTAGTAGCGCCCAGTACCCATCTGGATGAGGAGAGGCACTGTGGAGTACGAACACAATGTAATGATCCCCAATAGGGGTTCACTGCGCCAACCATTGGGTTACCATGCCTCCTCGTCCTCTAGGTTGGAGTGGAGTTTACTTTGCATGACAGTTGTTAACTCCAATAACCTTCTACAAGGGTAATTTGAATAGGGGTAACCTTTTTAACATTGCATAACTGATACCAACTTAAGGTGACTTAGGGCGACTTAAGGCGACTTAAGGCGACTTAAGGCGACTTTAGGCGACTTAAGGCGACTTTAGGCGACTTTAGGCCCCAGAGTAGGCCTAATAACATTATCTATTTACTCATACATTTATAGTTTTTTTATTGCAGGGACAGATCCAGATTTTTCAATGGGGGGTAGCTGGCTACTTGGATTTACAAAATCAATAATGCATGCCCCTAAAATGTTGCAAATTGAGAATTGAGAGAAGTAATCAAAATGGTTGACTTCTACAGCAAAACAATTATGGAGGGCTTATTAGTGAGATCGCTAAAATATATTGGCCGGCATAAAAACGAGGCTTGAGGCTCTTTACAAGAAAAGAAATCACATTAACGTTGAAGAATGAATAATCAATTTCTTTTGTTCTATTCACCTAAGCCTCGTAGCCTTGTTAGAATTTTAATACATTGAAAATAGCCCATTGCGAACGATTTTAGCAATCATGTTTTGAGTGTATATAGGACAATTCTACTTTAATTTTGTTTTCAACTTTTAGGCAGTAGTTACATACGCCTATGTGGCGCCTATTTTTTGCATTGTATTCCTGTAAGCCCGCTTGAAGTTAGAATTGTAATACATCAAAAATCACCAATAAGTACATGTGGCTGTTGCCGTTAATGTGACACTTGACAAAACTATCAGCAGTGCATTCAGTGTATGGTGTATGGAAGATTATCAGTAAACAAACATGATTGGACAATCAAAACCAGTTTTTATTATTTTAATGAATTGATGAAACATGATTTATGGTAAACAACAGGACAAGAATAGAACAGATCGTAGTGACAATCTGGGCTTGGTTGAGAGTACCTGTTATGCAGAAGTAAAGGCAAACACTCTGGACAGTTACTTCATTGCGATTACAAGTAGTATAAGAGTACTAAGAGCCTTGAGGCTGTAAGACCATGAGGGTACAAAGCAGCACTCTACGTGCAAAAGATTGTGCGTGGGTTATTTCAACGGGTTTTTATGTTGTCTTAGACGTAACAAAATTACATAAAGTTTACATTTTTTAAAAGACGAAGGGTCCTTTTACTAATATCCAAAATAGCAAACTGGGAATTCAATGCGTTGTCGCGTACGGAGTTAGCGAAGTTGCAGAATTTGTCATTAATTGTTTTTTTCCGGGGGGTCGGGAGTCGCCTCGGAATAATTTTAACTTTTGGATTTTTCGGAAGGCAAAGCGCGATGGAACTTTTTATTTCAATTTCTGAAAATAGTTCACCAAAAGGGTCTTTTAGGTAGAATAAAATAAATTATGAAATTTTGCAACTGTCAGTGGATTCTCGATATTTACAGTCAGGGCCTCTTAACAGTCAACGCAACTCCGGGGTGACCCGAAAACACTGACCCCCGGTCCACGGACCCCCACTACGGACCGGGTCCGTGGACCGGGGGTCAGTGTTTTCGGGTCACCCGCAACTCCGTTCCACTGAGGGCCCTTTCTATAACCAGAAAATCTTCACAAGCGTAGTGGTGTCCAAAAGTGAGCGAAAATGCATCAGACGTGCCAGAGATACATGGAAACGAGCATGTTTATCAAAGAGAACAATTAGGATCAAATCTTAATGTCTCACCACCGACCTGGTATTCTTTTAAAAAACTTACGTTTTTCAAGCGTTTTGGCTAAAGCTCTAATTCCGACAGTCTTACGAAACCTAGAAAAATCTAGCAACGAAATATCTTGAATCAACAATAAGCCGCGGGGAGCAGCTATTGAAAATTAAAAGTGAAAATTATTGCTAAAATTGTTGACTGTCATATAGCAGGTAATAATGAGAGAGGCTGAATGTACTCTGAAAGTCGTAAACAACCTTTGTTCCAGTTTAAGGCGGGGGTACACGTGAATTTAAGTGAAATTTTGGTAAGTTTAAAGAGAGGTTGAAAGGGAAAAAAAAGGGTTATGGAACACCACCAGACAGTTGCCTGACCGCACAATGGCACCCCAGGTTGTTGGGCAACTGTTGGAGTGTATGAACCAATTTTTAATTTCAAACTCTAATTTTAAAACAACACCAAATCTTCCAAATTTCCTATTTCCATCAATTTTACTAATCCTTTAAGAAAAACTATTTCTCTCCAAATATACCTAAAAATCACCAAATATATCCTTTCCCTCATCTGGCAGTCATTTTAACAGCAAAAGTTCACTAAAGCCAAAGGGAATTCTAGTGACAGTAAAGCCAATTGACTGAATTGAAGTCTTGCACACGGCCGGGCACCACGGGACAATGCAGACTATTGTATAACACGTGCGATGTACTAAGCGACACCATAGTTAACTATAAAAAAACAGCAAAACACGTTTGTTTGTACTACGCAGCCAGGGCGCTACCGATTCTTTTTAATATACCCAAAAAAATCCCTACTCAAATCAAGCTACCTAAAAAAATACTTGCCAAATTTTCGTACACAAAAAAATCCCGGAATCGAAAATTTCAAACCCAAAAAACTCCTTTGATCATCCCCGTCACTTGAAATCCCGAGTACCCTAAGCGCGAATGATACGGTACTATGAAAACGTATTTGTAATTAAGTCATTAGGATTGAAACTTATCCTGGTGTATTGCCAGCAAGAACTGTGGAACCGTAACTCCGTTAGGGTGAGGATCTCAATGGGGTTGTGGCTTTTGCGGTTATCGCCTAAATTTCGGCTCTTTTACGGCTATCGGTTAATTTTTTTTCAGTTACGGTTAACAAAAAAGTTAAAAATTAATTTATTTTATTTCAAAGAGTTAAATATTAATAAACCTGTATTTTTTGTATCTTCAAAGCAAAATAAAGGACTTACTGATCATCTTGGGATAAATAAAGTTATTCTTTGGAAACATTTTAACATTTGATAGACCATACTATTTATAAAGTATTCCATTTGTAATATTATTTTACAAATAGAAATGTCAATAGTCAATTTAACAATAATCTTTGTGAAAAAGCAAAAGCAGACACGCGAACGCCCAACTCAAGGTAGGTGGGAGGGGGACATTCGTTTATAACAGAAATGGCCGTTTTCACTCTGGAGACGGATTATTCGTGTGAGATGGGTTATCCGTTTCAGTGATAATTCGCGTCAGATAGGTAATACGTCTTCATTTGAAAATGGAAAGGGTTTTAATTTTGAATGAACAATCCGCCTGACTTTATCCGTCAATTGTGACGGACAGTTTTTTCCTGGAATTCTCTGGCCGCAGGAGAAAGTATCCAAGAGAAATCTCGAGGTGGATTATAAACGTTTTAATGAACACAACTGAGATTACAAGGTCTTCACAGGATCGCGAGAGAAGGTTAACTAAACTAACAACGCTTCGGTTTGACAAATTATAGGGAGTGTATTTCCGGACACGCCATACTTCTGTGGTCAAAGCTTAGATTACATGATTGCGTAATGTGTATCCCAGTCCCCGACAGTTTGTCAGATAGCCTGTGTACAGCCGCCCGATCCCCTCAGAAAAAATCGAAGAAGGGGTGTTTGTGGGAGAGGGGAGGACCGGTGCACAGGCCAGTATCAGACGGATAATTACCCCCATTAAGACCTTCTTTAATAGACCTTGTCACGGTTTTCGACACCATCTTGACGAGTAGGCAAACGAGTGAGAAATATATGGACAAATATATGGAAAATCTAAAGCCATCCTCGGAGACCCAAATGCAGTTAGAGGGGGGCGAGAAGAAGTCTAAACGTGCGAGAAAAAATATTCGGGCGAAGAAAAGTCAAGAACGAGGAGAAGAGCCCCTGGAGACAAGGTTTTAACGGACCAGTTCAAAACGGTCGGGTTAGTTCTGGCTTCTGATTGGTGCCAGAAAACTTTTGTCTTTTTCTGCCCAATCACAGAGCAGCAAGACTAGGAGTCGTTTCGCGTCTTCTTACACCACAGATGCATTCAGGCCAGTTGCTTGCCATATGTTTACTCGAGGAGGAGGAAAGTTCCAATCACAGCTCAAAATGTAGGGGAGATCGTTCGGCATATGCGCAAGAAACTCGCCACAGATACGCTGGACCTTTCGCAGGTATCGTGACATTAGCGTTTTTCACAGACTGAGAGTTTTTGTACTCTCCCCGATGTCGATGTCGAAAGGTCCAGCGTATTTGTGGCGAGTTTCTTGCGCGACAATTTTCCGGACCCGCGACAATTTACCCGCGACCCGCGACAATTTACCCGCGACACGCGACACGCGCCGATTAGATTATCTCGCGACAGATGCGAGTGAAGGATACGTTCTAGTGTCGATGCGTTCAATTTTTAGAACTCTGTTTCCTCGTCTTTTAAAACTTTATACAGTGGTGTTGGTCAGTCTTACGTTGATCATCTGATTCAAGAATCTGGCCTTTAGTGAAAGAAACAGCAAAGCCGGAGCTCAATTGTGTTGAAACGGCGTCTGCGTCACAGGTCAGTTGAATCTTTACTTTACTTTGCTTTAATAATTTTACAGCAAATAAATATCTTTGCAATGAACTCGAAGCTAAATCGATCAAGTTTGTACTACTGCCAACGAAATATGTAAAATGTCTTATTTATTTGTGCTGTTTTTCACGGAGCCCCATCGATGAGCAATTCTCAAACTTTGCTACTGAGGTTTAAAAATAATATACGATGCAGCGTACACTCCAGCGATACCTGAAGATACGGAGACATGAATTTAGTGCCAAGCGATGGCTATTGATGAAATTCGCGACCACTTAAGTTTGATTATCGATTGATCATCGCTTGATTTTTCGATCATCGAGTTTCATCGGGTGTTCAGGTCCTATAAAACATAGCAATTGTCTATCTAGCAACGGTATTAACCAGGGCAATTCACAGTATAGATATTAAACTTCCGAATTTTCCTCTCAAAAGGTTACCGTATGCCTTCAGGGTGTCTCGCGTCCAAGAGATCTTATACTGATCAAAGTAAAGCATATAGGGCTGGCTATCAAACTGTGCCAAGAATTTTGAAATGAAATGAATTGCCGAATTTTTGACGACCACTAATTGCCAGAGCCCTAATCACCTTTTGAAAGCTACAGGTCAAAACGAATTTTTTTAATCACCAATTGACTTTTTTTCCTGAGTTTGAGGATCAGAAGCGCTAAACACGTGTCTGCGCCATATTCAATTGCAGTGAAAAATTACAGAACATTTTCGAAATAGGATTAAACAAATGTGAAGTGGTCGTGCAAAAATATTTCGAAATAAACAATTGCAGACAGGTTTTTTATTCGAGAAAACAGCCCTAAGGGCCTGTTTACATGGAGGTGGGGGATCCCAGGTAGGTGAGGTAACCCGCCTAGGTGGGGTAACCCGCCTCTCCATATAATCTCTCATTTTTATTTGATCATGTTTACATGATAGGTGGGGTAACCCGCCTAGCCGGGGTCGAGTTCATGTTACATTTTCAACAACGTCTAGTAACGTCACCCTGGGACCCCGGGGTTGTAACTTTGCATGTAAACGCGGACCATTCTTCGACCACGGCTAGGCGGGTTACCTCACCTACCTGGGGTCCCCCACCTCCATGTAAACAGGCCCTAAGAAAAATATCTTGCATCGCAAACAAACTCCGCCCACAAACGCCTTCAAGTGGGTTCTTAGATAACCGAGCCAATCAGAAATTTACGCTCGAATCTCGAAAACCCCTTGTGTTTCGCAATGCGTACAAGGCGGACAGCATTTCCCGTAGCCCGGATTTTCTTTAAGCTGGTCTGGCAAAATGGGGAAGACAAGAAAAACGATACTAACGCCCTGGAACTTTACTTAGGCCCTGTTTACAAGCAGGTAGGGTAACCCTACTGCCAGGGTAACCCTAGCAAGAGGGTTAAAAGATAGCCCGGGTTTACAAGCAAAATTTTCAGGTAGGGTAACCCTACTGCCCGAGACAACTTTACGCTTGTTACGCTTCGGTAACCTTGCAAGTAAAGCACGAACAGATAACAAAACTGGAAAATAATTTATTTCCAAAGCAAAATTATGACAAACTGTGAAAGAACTTGATGTTTTCTGGGTCATAATTCGCTGATTTTGTCGGTATTGTGATCATATTTTGCTTTTGGGAGCCAAAATAGAGATAGCCCGGGTAGGCGGGTTAACCCTACCTGGAGTGTTTACAAGGGAAAAAGTTAAAACGCTTGCTAGGGTAACCCTAGCACGCAGATAGGGTAACCCTCCTACCCGGGTAACCCTGGCCGCCTTGTAAACACGACGAAGAAAATAAGAACAAATGTGTGCGTGCTAGGGTAACCCGCTTGCTAGGGTAACCCGCCTGCTAGGGTAACCCTCTCTCCTTGTAAACAGGGCCTTAGATTGGCTGAATGAAGAATTCAAACAAAAGAATACGCGACGGAGCAAATGTGCATTAATACTACTTCAATGGGTCTCAATGAGTTCGACGTTTCATCGTATAGGACCCATCAGATGGAAAAGAGTCTCTTTCAAATCGCTGTTATCGTTGTCAAGTTCCCAAAATTTTACAGAACCTTCCTCTTCTCTTGACCCGATCTTTTTGCCCGTTTGAACCGACAGCCAGAGCTTCATACGTGAGGCCAGCTTTCGCTGAAGGATGTGTTTGAATTTTGAGAGTTTGTTGTCTGTTTAAAGTTTTAAAATTTATCACCGCTATTGTTATTTGTTGTTTCGGAGAACTAGGAAACAATAAAAGTTCAATTTTTCAGACGCGCGACAATTTTCCGGACCCGCGACAATTTACCCGCGACACGCGACACGCGCCGATTAGATTATCTCTCCGAAAAGTACTGCGCACTTATTCCAGCAACCACTAGGTGATTGGTATCAAAATACGTTCAATTGAAGTTAACTGTCATCACTACAGCGTCACAAAATTAAATTTACAGCCACTTTTAAGCACATAGTTATGCACGATAAGCACGATAGCTCATAGTTATGAAAAGCGGCAAACATCAATGATAAAAACAACAGTGCTGCAGTTTATGTTCAAAGCACTGTGAAAGTGCACAATCCTTTGTTTTCTGTTGGCAAATTGTTGCGGAATAAATTAATGCAACGTTTCTATTGGTCAATGCAATCAAAATGATAGGAGTTCTTTTGAACGTTGTGCACTTTCAGGTCCACAAAAACATATAACAAAGGAGTCTGCCCCGGGGGAGTCTGCCCCGGGGGAGTCTGACGGGTTTCGTAATCCCTCAAAGAATGCCGTTGTTTCTTTGAACAAAATAACTTTTGAATAGTCGCTTGGTTTCGACCAATCACAGCAGGTTGTTGGTACTCGAATGCGCTCTAGGAGCTAGGAGCAGATCAATAAATTTGGACCACAGGAAATCAGTGAAGCTACTTCAATCATTCAACGGGCAATCAGCAGGCCAGAGCGGTGCCCCTACACTATTTTGTTTTCAAGGTGTTTTGAAACTAAAAGTCACGATCAACCATCAGAATGGTAAGTAGTCAGAGTGCTTTGATGAAATTGTAGATGGCCGTTCTTAACTCTTGTTAGGGACCTTAAGCAATGGCGACAGCGATGCCAAGGACAACGCCTAGAAAAAAATGAATTTATATTTTACCGTCGAATTTCGCAGATGCCTAGATCTGCTCAGTGCGTCTATCGGTCTCAGAACTTGCTCAAGCTTAATATGTAATGCCAGCGTTCAATTCCAAATGAAAATACGAAAAATAAGCCGCCGTCGCTCACGTTCTCCAAAATACCCAGAACTTGGTCATTTCACGTTGTTGTTTTGCAGAGGACGGCGAAGAAATGTACCAAGAATTATAACGCACGTGCACAGCTATTGTTCTGGGCCCAGTTGTTCGAAAGATGGTTAAATCGGCCTAACCTTCGGTTAAATTTTAAGCGCAGGTTAGTTGCGTTGTTCGAAGGAAGGTTAACACTAACCTCGGCTCAAACAGCGGGTTAAATTTAACCCACCGAGCGAGCAGGGTTAAAAAGCAGGACGTAACATGTCGATAATTTCGATAGTCGATGAAAGTCGATCGTTGTCGATCAAATTCGATACTAGTCAATCGACAAATATCGGATGTCGATAAAAATCGATCACACAATTTTTTGTGATTATCGACTTTGATCGACATTGTTGCCATACGGATTTACTTTAAAGCTGTTTACAATTTCGTGGCCGATTGAAAAAATGTCTGCAGTTTTTGTCGATAAAATCGATAACCAGTTGAAAATCTTGTGATTATCGACTTTTATCGACAAATTAAACTTGTCGATTGACAATTATCGACAAATATCGAGTATTATCGACTTTATTTATTATCGAGCAAATTTAGGGCAGGAACTCAAAGCGATATCGATGACTACTTCGTGTTCGTTACCGCTTTCGACGAGGGTCGATTTTATTAACCGCGCGGCCATGGGCCGAGCGCGGTTCTTGCTCTGCACGGGGTTTTTTAACCGCGCGGCCATGGGCCGAGCGCGGTTCTTGCTCTGCACGGGTTTTTTTTTTTTAACCGCGCGGCCATGGGCCGAGCGCGGTTCATGTTTTACCCGTTGTTTATTTTTTTTTTTTTAACCGCGCGGCCATGGGCCGAGCGCGGTTCTTGCTCTGCACGGGGTTTATTTTTTTTTATTTTTTTTTTTGTCATGTCGGAGAGCTGAACCAGCTCTCTGCTCGGCCAAACTTTGAATCACGCAACCGGATTCGCCGAAAATACCACAAGGACATTTGCAAGGATAAATAATGTAATTTAGGACCTGTTGCTGGCTACTAAGGCTGAAATTATCTAGAGTTAAGCTTTATTTTCGTTTTGCTTGCATGTTCACTTTCGAAGGGAATATTCAGTGCGCTAAAGGAACGTCTGGCGTCAGCCATGGAATGGGCTCACGGTGATAAATAAAACCGTATTTACTGTAATGCCCTTACGGTGATAAATAAGATCGTGTTTATTTCGCCAGAAGCAATGGTGGAGTTTTCTGGGAGAAAAATAAAACCTCGGCGCTCGTCAAAACCCTTTGAACATATGCAAATATATATTCTCCTTCGAGCTACAGATAAACAAAATCTCCGATTACCAATAACGCAACCACGCTATGCAAAGAATGTGAAATAAAATTTCTTTCAATCCAGGCACTGAGCCAACTTTGAATCACGCAATCTCTATTGTTTCCAATGGGTAATTTTTCTTTTTCGCTACATAAAACGATGTTTTATTTACCATTTTGCAAAATACAAATCTTGACTATGTCAAAAAATCTGCCTAAATACAAACTTGCATCAACCTGATAGCAGATGAAATGTAAACCCGGGCTACGGTCAACAAAACTGTAAATCATTTTGCATTGCTGTATAAAATCAAATGCAGATCAGCTCGGTTAATCGGCCGTGTGACAGAAATACTTTTTAATATCCAAGATACCGTACAAAGAAGAAAATAAATTACCTCCGAATTAAAAGATTCAAGAGACGGATCCACTGGTTTCACTTCGATTCGGCAATAAGAAAAAGAAAAGGAAACAAAATTCAACTTCCACAGGATTCGAACTCGCAACCTCTATCCTGGCGGGCGAACGCCTACTCGACTGCGCCACGACAACATATGAAATTTGGTGGGGAAACATTGAATAGATTCTTTTTGACAAAAAAGGGAGTGCCTTCTGCCTTGGAAGTGCCCTGCTTTGCATTTGTAGTGCTAAGAAAACAGTTTAACTTTCAAAGCGCGGTTAAAAGATCTATGATCTTCTTGTTATTTTTTTTTTGTCGGTCACCAGACGCAGACCTCCACTCGGCGAACTTTGAATCACGCAATCTGTAATGTTTATTCCCGAAAGTTGTTGAAACATAAATACACGGAAAATGTCACGGATATTGGAGCATTAATACACGGAAAATGTTACGGATATTGTTTTCTTTAATATATGTAAAATGTATTTTCTCATTTTATCGAAGCGTTGGATTCGAAGATATACTAAAAAATGTATTACGCCAGCTATGGAATGCAGCTTTCACTTTGGCTACGTGAGTACGATCGTGCTTACTTTTTTGCAAGTTTATTTCGCCAGAAGCGACAGTCATTAATTTATTTGCAATTTTGCGAGTATTTCGTGTGGGTTTAGGAATGGCCGTTTCATCGAAGCGAGTAAAGAGTTTATTCGAAGGAAAATTAAATTTGCTGAGGTAAACAAGAAAGAACTTGCAGCGTTTATGTTCTAAAATTAGCCGTGGATAGCGGAAACCTCGGATTGTCTGACTTCGCTTGTCCTTTACTTATACTTATAGCACAAACAAATTAAAATTTGACTTTTAAGGAAGAAAGCTGTTTATTAATAATAGCGTAGCTGTTTGTAAGTAGCGCTCTGTATGATTGACCTGAACGTAACACCAGGACACAAGCCGCATTTAGGCTTACATACGATTAAGAAAGGAAAGATTTCAAGGGTCATTCTCCTCGATTCGATTTTAAGGGAAAGTGTTCATCATTTGCCCTTCGCAATCCTATCTGACACTTGTGATAACTTATTAGTGCTCGACCAAGGCTAACATACTTTGATTTCGAGATCGATGTACTTAATATGATATTTCATCGGAAAGCAAACACTGTTTTGGTAAATTTTCTTTTACGTATTGGAAAAGCAGACGCTCTGTTTCGCTGAACGTTTTCTGTATATCTGTTAATAAGCCAGCAAAAAAAAAATAAAAAAAAAGTTTAGTCACCTGTGGGATTCGAACTCACGACCTTTCGATTGGGAGGCAATCGCCTACTCCACTGCGCCACAGCCGCATGAGTTATGACACTGAGGAACTTATTATAACGGCTGGGTTGTAAAAGAATGTGCACTGCTTTGCGACTGTGGTGCTAAGAAAACAGTTCAATTTTAAAAGCGCGGTTACAAGATCTGAAAGATCTTCTTGTTTCGTTTTTGTGTCACCAGACGCAGACCTCCGCGGATGATGTCTTCATCAACCAATCACAGGCCAAACTCCCACTCGGCCAAATGTCGTCACCGAATGATGTCATCATCACCCAATTACAGGCCATTTCTCAGCTCTTTTCGTCATACCTCCCCTCCGGAAAGTTTTGTCTAGTTAGCGAATTGAATATTCATAGTCGGGGAGAAATAATTGGGCGAAAATCCCTCGGAGTTGGACGTCAAGACATTTGCAAGGATAAAGAATGTAATTTAGGACCTGTTGCTGGCTACTACGGCTGAAATTATCTAGAGTTGTATTTTTGTTTTGCTTGCATGTTCACTTTCGAAGGGAATAATCAATGCGCTAAAGAAGGTAGTCAGCCATGGAATGCGCTGATGCTGATAAATATGACCGTATTTACTGTAATGCCCTTACGGTCATAAATAAGATCGTGTTTACTTCGCCAGAAGCAATGGTGGAGTTTTCTGGGAAAAAAATATAACCTCGGCACTCGTCAAAACCTTTGCAAATATATTTTCGTTTGAAAGGTCAATTCTCCTTTGAGCTACAGGTAAACAAAAATCTCCGATTACCAATCACGCAGCCACGCTATGCAAAGAATGTGAAATAAAATCTCTTTCAATCCAGGCACTAAGCTTACTTTGAATCACGCAATCTCTATTGTTTCCAATGGGTAATGTTTACTCGCAAAACGCTGTTGCTAAATACTTAGAAAACAGTTCAATTTTAAAAGCGCGGTTATAAGTTGTTTTCAACTTCTTGTTCATTACAAATCTTGTTGCTGGTGATATCAGTCGAAACACTCGACGGAATCGTGCCTTACCGCCGCTCCTCCAAGTTTTAATAGCTCTCAGGTTTTACGCTAGCGGGCCCTGCTCATTAAACCTCGCTGCCGTTGCCGTCGTGGTTTGCTTAAGGTCCCTAATAGGGGAACGGTGTGCGACATTTGCAGACTGCAGACTGCAGACTACATTTAGGTCTAAATAGCACTCTGGTTAGCCTGAATATCAGTCAGGTTAGCCTGAATAGCACTCCGGTTAGCCTGTTTACGGTTAGCTATTGGTAATGGAAATGGAATACAATGTTTTAGTTAAAAAGTCTGCAGTCTGCAAGTGTCGCACACCGATAGGGGAATCCTTGTTTACAATATTTGCCTCATTAGCATAAGCAATTCAGTTTCTGATGGAGCTACAAATAAATCAGTTCTGAATATTGAAAGGTCATAGTACGATTAACTCTGCCAGTGAATATGAGCCTGATGTATTGAATACTTTTTGTGCAACACGGGTTAAAAACTCAAAATTTAAAAAAGAATGTATGAGCTCATTAGCGCTTTTGCCACCCAGAAATTTTGCAGTTTTTGAAAGACAATTTCTCTCTCAATATTACACCCAAAGAGCTAAAAATTTCGCCATGTACTAAGTTTCACTAGTTCTTTAGATGCCTAAAGTCAATTCATATCTAACATGTTGCCTTCTGTAGGCAAAGCCGTATGCAAATGAGCAAAATGTAGACAATGACGTCAGCATGAATCCGCCTATAGTCGCCTAAGGCGAATTTGTTGAGCAACAAATGTTGCGGCAACTTGTTGAACGGAATAGAGCCGTGCTCTATTTTCGTTCAACAACGTTCAACAGATTTCAACATGTTGAACGGCATATTTCAACATTCAACATCACATGATACTCTGTTCAACATTTGTTGAACAGAGGCTGCAACATTTGTTGCTCAACAATTGTTGAACCGTGTATCATTCGCTTAATCTCGAGAATATGCATAACAAGGTATGCAAAATGGCCTTAAAGGTTCACTCTAAAGCAAGTAACCATGCTGTGAAGGGAGAACTCGGACGTTTTCCTCTTCATCTTATTATTTACACTAGAATTTTTAAGTACTTCTTATGGTTACTTACCTTACAAAATGACCCAATTTTACAGTCAAACTAAGTGAAGCGTACCCCTCAAGATTGCATTAATGAACTGATTATTTGAAACTTGAAGCCGCTAGTCGTTTCAAGAATGCAACAATGAATTCATTATTCGAAATTGAACTCGCTCGCGTTGCGACCAGTAAGTTTCAAACCTACTAGTCTTTTCTAGTTAACAAATAAAGAAGCCTCGACTGTGCTCTGTTCTGTTGTAAAGCACGCAGGAAGCGGTAGAGCACGAAAGAAGTGTAGGGGAAAACACGAGACGTAGTCGAGTGTTTTTTCCCTACTTCTTGAGTGCTCTATCGCTTCCTAAGTGCTTTACAACAGAACAGAGCACAGTCGAGGCTTCCTTAATTGTTTTACGATAAAGAATCCAGCAAATTCTCCACGCATTCGGCTGAATTTTCAAGCCAACTTTATTTTTCCAAACAGAGAAAAGTGGCCTCAGCCGTTCTCTATTCTCTGATAAAGCACGCTAAAATAAGCCAATCACAGTCCTTGTTAGAACTGTTCAAAAACTTTGATTGGCTAACGAGACGACAGCTGTCAATCACAAACTGAACGTCTGCTAAGCTTTCAGTATCGAGTTGGTATCCAGGAGAAGAACGATGCCTTTAAGTTCGTTTTTTTAGTTTAATCCTTCAATTAGGATCTAAAGGTTTCTGGACATCGTTTTCCTTTTATTTGAGCTTACATGTATATAACTGTCTTTCCTTCTTTTAACGTAACGTAACATGCGGCCATCGCCAACTTAAATCTACATGACAGTGGCCAACTCGAAAGCCCCTTGGCTACTTTGGTCACTGTGCACAATTAAATACTGTATCGTCTAGTTAATTTCTATTTGTATTTATTCGTCCTATATTGTTGTAAATCGTGTTTTTTTTTAATTTTTTCTGTAAACAGTGTGCAATAATAAAAAACTGAAAACTACAAAGGAATCCGGCCGCATTGTGGCTCATAAAAACATGCATCGTTTCAAATGGCAATTAAGAAACAAGGAGCTCAAAACTAGCGAATGCTGAGTTGTATTTGAAAGGAGCTGCCAAGGAGCGCAGTACAGTTTTTTACGATAACCGCAGAAATTCTCGCGCGCTCATTGGCTAATTTTTATCGTCAATATGCGGACAGACACATGAATTTGAAATTCGTGCGACGCGTCAGCGAGCGAGAGCGGGCAATTCTACCATTTGTTATCGTAAAAAACAAATTGACGTCAGTTTTTAATGAGTCTGTCCTGTTCTTGACAATGAATTTCGTCATCACATTGTCAAAGTAGTCTGCGGATCCACTCGGCTATCGCCTCGTGGATCCACAGCTACTTTGACAATGTGGTGACGAAATTTATGATCAATAACAGGACAGACGCATGAAAAACTGACGTCAATTTGTTAGTTTACGGCTTGCAGCCGCTTGCAGCAAGATTGCACGAACTGGGGTCAAAGTTGGAAAGAAAAGTGCAGCTATGTTTACTGTAGACAGATAGCTCGTTTCCACTGCATTTGTCTGAGCCACAGGGGATGTTTAATTTGGGTCAAATTTGCCAAAATTCCGAAGCAAAAATTTGAAGCCAGTTTACCGTCATCAACCCGTGCTCTGTTCTCTGATAAAGCACGCTGTTTCAGCCAATCAGAGCGCGCGTTATATGGAAACTTAAATATAATTAACAATTAGATTATTCGCTCTCGATTTCTATGAGGTGATAGTTAATTCGGCCTCCGCCCTCATCAACTATCGCCTCATAGAAATCGAGAGCGAATAATCCAATTGTTTTAGTAGAAAACTGAAATTAACGCAAATAACGGTTTCCAATGATTTTCCCACGCATTATTGAACTTTACCCATAAACAGAGTTGAACGTATCGAACTGTCCTTGGCAAATTTGCAGTTGTTTACGCGCGTACCCGCTTCAATATTTTCAAGTTTTTAAAGTCAAGAAACCTTTAAAGTGCTTCTTTTAGTCTTCTCAGGAATTTAATTACCCGTTTACATCTAAAATTCCTTCCAAAACTTCGGAAAAACTATAAAAACATCGCATTTCTTGGACGAACGGCGGCCACCTGTACTCTAATGGCTGATAGTATACGAGTAGCTCAGCCAATCAGATTGCAGCATTTTCATTAGTATACTAGTAGAATTCTACTAAAATGTAATAGTGAATTGATTTTTCAGAAACGGAACCCGTTAGCCGTATTCTTCGATCGAGCGAGCGACTTCAATATTCGAACAAGACCGCGGTCGCTTTAAAGAAACGCGGTTTGTCTGCGAAACGTGACCCTCCTGCCCTTCAGCAAATATACGAAAAAGACTATCTGATTACATTCTTTGCATAGCGCGAGTTTAGCGTGACTTGTAATCGGAGAATTTTGTTTACGTCTAATGAAAAAATACCTTGACCTTTCAATATAAATTTTACATATGGGTTTTTGACGAGCACTATAAGTTTTAACTTTTTTTTCCCCAGAAAATTCCACCATTTGCTTCTGGCGAACTATACACGATCTTACATTTATCACCGTCAGCGTATTCCATGGCCAGACGTAATACCTTTTTAGCGCATTGAATATTCCCTTTGAAAGTGAACAGAAACAATGCAAACATTCCAGATTACACAATGTTCTGTTTTGCACGCAAAACGAAAATACAGCTTAACTCTGGATAATTTCAGCCTTACTAGCCAGCAGCTGGTCCCAAATTAGTTGCTTTATCCTTGCAAATGTCCTGACGCCCATCGCCGAAGGATTTTGGCCCAAGTTGGACCAAATTAACATTTTCTCCCTTTGGCCGCCATTTTTTTGTGTAAACAGTTAATTCGCTAACTTGACAACCCTCCTGAGAGGGGGATATGACGAAAAGAGCTGAAAAATGGCCTGTAATTGGCTGATGATGACATCATCCGGTGAAGACAATTGCCCGTGAGTGGGAGTTTGGGTCTGCTCCCCGACAAAACGAAACAAGAACCGCAGTGCGGTTGTAAACCGCGCTTTGAAATAACGCGGTTTGTCTGCGAAACGTGACTCTCCTGCCCTTCAGCAAATATACGAAAAAAGGAGTATCTGATTACATTCTTTGCATAGCGCGAGTTTAGCGTGACTTGAATCGGAGAATTTTGTTTACGTCTAATGAAAAAATACCTTGACCTTTCAATATAAATTTTACATATGGGTTTTTGATGAGCACTAAGGCTAAGTTTTAACTTTTTTCCCCAGATAATTCCACCATTGCTTCTGGCGAACTATACACGATCTTACATTTATCACCGTCAGCGTATTCCATGGCCAGACGTAATACCTTTTTAGCGCATTGAATATTCCCTTTGAAAGTGAACAGAAACAATGCAAACATTCCAGATTACAAAATGTTCTGTTTTGCACGCAAAACGAAAATACAGCTTAACTCTGGATAATTTCAGCCTTACTAGCCAGCAGCTGGTCCCAAATTAGATATCCTTGCAAATGTCCTGACGCCCATCGCCGAAGGATTTTGGCCCAAGTTGGACCATTTCTCCATTTGGCCGCCATTTTTTTGTGTAAACAGTTAATTCGCTAACTTGACAAAACCCTCCTGACGGGGGGATATGACGAAAAGAACTGAGAAATGGCCTGTAATTGGTTGATGATGACACCATCCGGTGAAAACTATTGGCCGTGGGAGTTTGGGTCTGCTCACCGACAAAAAACAAGAAGATCTTTCAGATCTTGTAACCGCGCTTTTAAAATTCAACTGTTGTTTTATTACCACAGCCGCAAAGCAGTGCACATTCTTTTACAACCCAGTCTTTATAATAAGTTCCTCAGTGACCTAACTCATGCTGCTGTGGCGCAGTGGAGTAGGCGATTGCCTCCCAATCGAAAGGTCGTGAGTTCGGATCCCATAGGAGACTAAACTTTTTTTTTTTTTTTTGTTTGCTTATTAACAGATATACAGAAAACGTTCACCGGAACAGAGCGTCTGCTTTTCCAATACGTAAAAGAAAATTTACCAAAACAGTGTTTGCTTTCCGATGAAATATCATATTAAGTACATCGATCTCGAAAGCAAAGTATGTTAGCCTTGGTCGAGCACTAATAAGTTATCACAAGTGTCAGATAGGATTGCGAAGGGCAAATGATGAACACTGATGAAGTCTTTCCTTTCTAATCGTATGTAAGCCTAAATGCGACTTGTGTCCTGGTGTTACGTTCAGGTCAATCATAGAGAGCGCTACTTATAAACAGCTACGCTATTAATTAACAGCTTTCTTCCTTAAAAGTCAAATTTTAATTTGTTTGTGCTGTAAGTAAAGGACAAGCGACGTCGGACAATCCGAGGTTTCCGCTATCCACGGCTAATTTTAGAACATAAACGCTGCAAGTTCTATCTTGTTTACCTCAGCAAATTTAATTTTCCTTCGAATCTCTTTACTCGCTTCGATGAAACGGCCAAACAATTCACTTTAAATTCCTAAACCCACACGAAATACTCGCAAAATTGCAAATAAATTAATGACTGTCGCTTCTGGCGAAATAAACTTGCAAAGTAAGCTCGATCGTACTCACGTAGCCAAAGTGAAAGCTGCAATGTCAGCAATTCCATAGCTGGCGTAATAAATTTCTTAGTATATTTAATATTCTCTTCGAATCCAACGCTTCGATAAAACGAAAAGAAAATACATTTTACATATATTAAAGAAAACAATATCCGTAACATTTTCCGTGTATTAATGTTCCAATATCCGTGACATTCTCCGTGTATTTATGTTTCAACAACTTTTCGTGAATAAACATTAGAGATTGCGTGATTCAAAGTTGGCCGAGTGGAGGTCTGCGTCTGGTCACCGACAAAGCGACGGAAAAAAAAAAACACGGGTAAAACATGAACCGCGCTCGGCCCATGGCCGCGCGGTTAATAAATAACAACGGGTAAACCATGAACCGCGCTCGGCCCATGGCCGCGTGGTTAAAAAAAAAAAATAAATAAACCCCGTGCAGAGCAAGAACCGCGCTCGGCCCATGGCCGCGCGGTTAAAA
>OZ026599.1:6981929-7004429 GCA_964020085.1 Micromussa lordhowensis
CCCTTGCTCCCTGAATTAATGCATGCATTCATGAAGAGATTATTAAAACAAAAAGGTCTTGGGTACATGTCTTTACCTTTAGTTTGTATGGAGTACACCCTTCTACCTGGTTCTCATTTCTACTAAGGAACTGTTTAGGCAGCCTCGCCTGTTTTACCATGCTGAGTCAGCTCCTGCCTTGTTTTCTTAGAAAATTGTCGTTTTGTGTTTATATGAGAAGGCCGGCTGGCCCGCTTGGTGAGATCTTCCTTCAAGCAACCACGATCTCGGCAAACGGGACAGCCGGCCTTCTCATATAAACACAACACCAATTTTATAAGGAAACAAGGCATGAGCCGAGCCAGCCCGTTTCATCTCATTTCCCTTTTTCGCTTTAGGTGTCCGGAGAACTCAAGCATTGGAGACAAAATGATATACGCATCTACGAAAGACACCATCAAAAAGTCCTTCACTGGTTTATCACTGGAATTCCAAGCAAATGATGCGGCTGATATGGATTACACAGCTTTCAGCGAGGAAGTGGAAAGAAAAGCTTAGCATTATTTTGTTGCTGTATTATCAATACCTTGAGACTTTTCTGTCATTCCATTCTATTCTTTATTAGAAGTCTCACTTTGTTCATTGTCACACTGTTTTCCTTGATGGCGTCCTGAATATTAATTTTGTTAGAACTAATTATAGTCGAGGTTTTTGAGCTTGCGCGCTGCGTGAAATGAAGATTTCTGCTCGTTTTTAAGTGAAATCAGCTGCTTTGCCGTCAGGCCTTCACGTGAAATCAACATTCCATCCCATTTTGACCCGAAGTCGACGTTTGTGAGCTTACGCGCTGCGTGAAATGAACATTTTTGCTCGTTTAAGTGAAATCAACATTCTATCCCATTTTGACCCGAAGTCGACGTTTGTGAGCTTACGCGCTGCGTGAAATGAACATTTTTACTCGGTTTTAAGTGAAATCAACAGCTTTGCCGTCAGGCCTTGACGTGAAATCAACATTCCATCCCATTTTGACCCGAAGTCGACGTTTTTGAGCTTACGCGCTACGTAAAATGAAGATTTTTGCTCGGTTTTAAGTGAAATCAACAGGTTCGCCGTCAGGTATTGACGTGAAATCAACATTCTAACCCATTTTGACCTGAAGTCGAGGTTTTTGAGCTTACTTGCTGCGTGAAATGAAGATTTAGCTTGTTTTTAAGTGAAATCAATAGCCTTGCCGTCAGGCCTTGACGTGAAATCAACATTTTAACCTATTTAGACCTGGAAGTCGACGTTTCTGAGCTGACGCGCTGCGTGAAATGAACTTTTCACTGTTCTCTAAGTAAAATCAAAGTCCTTAGCCCAACAACATGACAACATGAATGACTGAATCTTGAACAAGAAGTGCCTTCGAAACGCTTTCAAGATGATCCAAAACTTCAAGGTTGAACTTATAGTTCCTTTCGTTTCTAGGATAGGAAAACTTGAGGTCGCTCTCGACTTTGAGCTGTTTAGAGACGGATAATGCACACTCGGCGTCGGTGGAAGCCTTCTCAAACTTAGAAGAGAGCTCAGAAATGTCTGAGACTTGCGTTGCTCGAGTAGCAAGGAACGGAACTCGGTTAAATCCTGTCGAGTAACCGTTTCTTGTTCATCGCCCGGCATCGAACAAAAAATCTGAACCGCAATGAAACAACATACAACTCGAGTAAGCTGGTCGGCGTCAAGTGGTGTGATATTCACAAGGAGTGGTATATAAAGGCCTAAGTATCCCAATGGGAACTAATACCAAGCAATCTAATCAGACACCTGAAAGAAATACATTTCATTACGCGGTCAAGCTTTGCTTGTGGGAAATTTCTTACGTTTTGCACGTGCACGCGCTCATTTGCGCGCGTTAATGACGCAAAAATCGTGCGCAGTAGGGATGCGCAATGCAATACTGAGGAATCACCTAAAGAGATATGGTTTTCCGGGCACTTTTCGAGCCGCTCTTTGCATAAAAATGTTTTCCGATGTTTGCAATTTAAGTGTATTCTAAATAGTGTTCATGCGATTTACACCGGGGTGTTTTCCAAGCCCCTAAAGTCGGCCCACTTTTTAAGCGATTATTTAGAAATTCTGTTGGTCCCCCTTTGCAAAATCTCAGATACTGCGCGATTTAGGTGCCCTTGAGCTCCAGATCACGTTATGCTTTTGAGAAACACGCTTTCGACCAGCAGCATGCCAGCTAAGATTTGTGCGAAGGCTCATTCTGGGCCTTTTAAAAAAATCTTAATTCATCTTTCTCTGGCCTAATTTTAAAAATTTTATCATTAATGAAAAGAAACACGAAATAAAATCATCTGAAAGTTTTATTGTTTTCGAGTAAAAGAGTAATTCTCTTGCGTCTTCAGCGAAAATCGAGTGGTCGGTTGCCATTGCTACTGCGTATCTCTAGTGCGCACGCTATTCATTAGGCACGCGCGTCCCGCGTCATGTATTTCAAGTGCGCGCATCAAGTCGAAACTCAACTAAATATAGAGCTGATGACCTTTGCGTTACCTTGGTGTGCGAATCTTTTTGTTGGGTGCTCGGTGGCGCCACCTTTTCTCGGTAGATCACTTCCTTTTAGGATTCTTTCCATTATACTAAAAAAAACTGTACGTGTAAGTTTTAATTATTTCTCATATACTACTCAAATAGGGTCGAATTGATACATGGATATAGGTGTGCGTGACTCGTTAGAAGTTGCATTTTTAAGGCTAATTCTACCTGATTTAATGACATATGTAGCAAAGATCTATCATATAGGCCTATATACGCTGTGTTAAAAACACATAACTTACATGTGATTCTTCAACTTAAATATGTCGATAGTAATAAATCCCGCCAGAATCTCCTCGCGTGACTGGAAATCCTAGAATGATGCGCCTTATCTTGAAAAGAAGTTTCGTGACCCCCGATTTTTTTTACGTTTTTAATCTAATCTTATTTGCTGCCTGCAGTCAAAGTTAAAAAAAAAATCTGTACGTGGGAAGTTTTGGGCGTGAACTTCCTTAAGGCGGGGGTCCACCTGAAAGCCGTATTTTGGCTTGGTATTATGTTCTTAATGCAAATATCTCGTTTACGTTTCAAGCAATCAAGAATCTGTTCACTCATTACACACATCTATGTTCTGCGCCGTTTTGTAAATTTTTTGGTGATTTTTAGGTTTATTTGGAGACAGATAGTTTTTCTCAAAGGATTAGTAAAATTTATGGAAATAGGAAATTTTGAAGATTTGGTGTTGTTTTAAAATTAGAGTTTGAAGTTAAAAATTGATAGATACACACCAAACAGTTGCCTAACAACCCGAGTGCCATTGTGGGGTCGGGCAACTGTCTGGTGGTGTTCCATAACCTTTTCTCCCCCTTTCAATCTCTCTTTAAACTTCCTCAAATTTCACTTTAATTCAGGTAAACCCCCACCTTAAGTGCATTTTTTTTTACATAATCCAAGACAATCACCCTTTGTTACAATGTCTTTCAATGTGCTTCTTTATTACGTTTTTCTTTTTAAATATTATATAAAATACTTTCGCTTTTAAGTTCCTGGATAATTTTCCTCGCAGTTCAAAGCTTGAACGACACAAGCTAACCCGCAATGATTATCCAAACGCAAGAAAGGATACCACAAAGACAAAACAATTATGACAAACAAAATGAGTGCGGCAATTAAACCTAAAAACAAACTTGTTTTCTACAAAGTTTAAAAAAGTGAGGATAACAAAGTTGTATGCATACCATTGCACACCAGCACTGGGTGATACAAGGCTTAAAAAAGAAAAAAGTGAGAAATGAACTGGTAAGAATCCAAATTCACTTTATGTCGCATAGAAGAGCGACTCCCATGAGAATCCAGTGATCAGGACTCTGTATGGTTTTGAGCCACAGAGGCGCTGAGGTTTCTTGTACACCGGACACTGGTACGTAGAGACGCGGGTCTTTAGGTGCTGTGGAGTTGACAGCATATACGTGCACTACAGGCAACAGGGTGAAGAGGACCTTAGGCTGGGGCTCGATCACTTTACAGCCACGGCGATCCCAACCAGCGCCATCCAGGAACAAACAAAAAATATACACACCTTCCTGTAATAAGCGATGAAAGCGGAATTTTGTTAGACTAAGGCTCCAGAGAACTAGCCAATGAGAATGTTACAGGGAGTTGAGGAAAACCATGTCAAAATGGCGAGTAGAAAAACTAAAACATGGAAATTGCCCGTTCATAATGGTGCTGCTCACTGTCTAACAGAAAACCTGGAAAAAGCTGCTCTATAGCAGTGGTAAAAACAAACCAAAAGTAAGCAAAATCTTACTTTTGGCTGTTCTCACATGCTCATGAGTACTATAGCTTCAGCATTTTAAGCCGCGTTCTGGATTTCCTGCATACTAATTTGGATTTCCTGCATACTAATTTGGATTTCCTGCATACTAATTTGGATTTCCTGCATACTAATTTGGATTTCCTGCATACTAATTTGGATTTCCTGCATACTAATTTGGATTTCCTGCATACTAATTTGGATTTCCCGCATACTAATGTGGATTTCTGCATACTAATAAAGTGTCCTCCTCCATACTAATGTGGATTTCCTCCATACTAATTTTTGACTTCCTCCATACTAAAGAAGTGCCTTCCTCCATACTAATAAGCATCACTCTTAGAACAATGAAAACAATAAGCTTGCCCAGACTTGCCCGATCTCTTTTAACTCTGATTGGCTCATGAGAAATCTATTATCTGTTCAAAATAAAAGCGCGTTCTCCGTTTAGCATTTTATTCTTGTCACAAACTCCAGTTAGTAGTATTTTTGAGCGGATAGCTTCCAAACATGCAAGTCGAATCCACGTCTAAACCTGTGTTAACCGTGGACGAAGCTAATGAGGGCACAATTAGTGCGTTCAAGGAAACTGGTGCTGCCATGGATTTGAGAATCGAGAACAGTGTATGCCTCGTCTCAGACTTGGAGGGATTCTTTGTGCAAAAGATATTTCAAGTGCGTGAACTAGGTTATTACTCCTGGAATGAACACTTTGGCCGCCATGCTTTCTTCCAACCAGCAGCACTCAAAGACTTGTCTCACAAGGATAAAAAGACAGTAAACTTTGCAAAACATAACATACACGGACTCGCTTATCAACCCCGTTACCGAGAGAGAGCTTATGAGCATGATCAAGTAGATAATTTACTGAGATTATACAGTCAATTCAAGACGGAGAAAAGAACTGTGGTAGCCTACAAAGGGGGGCATGTTGAAAAAGACTTGTTAAACAAACTGAAAATTCCTTGTCTCGATTTAGAAATTTGGGGTTGTCCAAAATACGAACAGTTAAAGCAAACGATTGTAGAACCGTTAGCGAGCTGTGGTTTTCACTTAAATGATAATATTCACCATTGTCCCATAACCGAATGTCACGCGTTTTGGTTATGGTTTCAAACTTATATCAGGTAAATAAGCAGTTTCCACGTACTGGAAGTTTTGGAAAAAAATGATATTAAAGTTGGTTAACTTAGAAATCGGCTAAGTTTTTATCTGAACTCTCAGCTTTGCTGACGAGAGAGAGAGAATGAATTTTTAACTGCTCGAGTTTTCCGCTCCGTCAGTCACCCTCTGAACTCCACTTTCAACCCTAGATTTCCATACAAACTCTAACGGAAAAGCCTATGGAACAGCTCTACCATTCAAATGACAACAATAGAAGTTCGGAGCGCTAATTAATTGTCAACACGCCACAATAAATATTTTTGAACAACACGTTTTTTGAATATTACTTTTATTAGCGACAGAAGTTAGCGAATAGAAAAAAATAATACACACAGATTTGAAATGAATACACCAAAATTAAAACAACTACCAAGTGTTAACACAAAGTAAATCAGGAAATTAGGACGCAATGAACAATAAGACTGGAATCGCCTTAACAAAGAAATAGAACAACACACTAGATATTGGTTTGAAATACATTTGGTCTAGATCTCAAGCGCACGCCTAGAGAAACACACTTGTTTTATAAGTTTGTTTTTAGCACGCTCCCGTTAGACATTTAAAGTTTGTGTAAATAGTTTTCTCGCTTTTTGTAAATTGTAAATGAAAATTGTATATTGTATTTTTTCAGTCGTGTTAATTGTACGTATATTGAAGACTTAAAAAGTTCTGAAGAATGTAATTATGGTTCAGTTTAATTAAAGTTCAGTTTGATATGCTAACCATGACTCTTGATCTCTCTTTAGTCACGCGCACCAAGGAAAAAAACAAAACGCTAAAATGTGCCCTTCCTGCCCGATAAGCCCTCGAAATTACCAATAAATTTCAAGTCATAAACAGTTCCAGCGAAATTTAACAGTTTATGCGAAGGACAAAAAGGACATAACACGGGAAAAAAATGCCACAACACAGGACAAAAAAGACTTTTGAGGGGCAAAAGGGACAAAACAAGGCCATTCAGGACAAAAGGGCAGAAGGGGCATCTTTTTGATCCTGTGTTTTTCCCTGAATCTCGCGTGTAAGTCTCGCGAGGGGCTACCGCGCATCGTTTCAGATTTCTATGAATTATGATCTGAACCTTTCACGATATGAATGACAGATTTGCTTTCGCTTTTATGTCTTTTATTTATATATCCAGGAGACGTCCATGTTTCTTAACACTCCTTAAAACACTTTGCTGGTTTTCTTCCTGACCTAATTTGAGAAAATGTGTTAGGAGTTTTTTTCAGGGTTTCACCTATTTTATGATCATTTTCAACATCACGAAGATATTTAAAAGGTTGAATAAAGCTCTCCATCGACTTTCCTCTAGCTCTCGCAAATAAGAAAAACAAAGCGTAGTGTCCACACGTATTAGAATCTGTGACTTGTAATTGCCCAACATTGGAACTAACATCCTGTCTGCCGTGGATATGAGCGATAAAAAAATGATTACACCTTCCAAGTATTCCACCACCACCGCCCCCACCACCACCACCGCCACAAACCACCGCCGCCACTTTTCCATTGTATTCCACCACCACCACCACCGCCGCCACCACAATTCTACTGTTTTCCCTACTCCTCCGTCGCCTCCTCCTCCTCCTCTTCCTCCTCCTCCTCTTCCTCCTCCTCAATTCTATTGTTTCCCCTCCTTCTCCTCCTCCTCCTCCTCCTCCTCCTCAATTCTATTGTTTTCCCTCCTCCTCCTCAATTCTATTGTTTTCCCTTTTTCTCCTCCTCCTCCTCCTCCTCCTCCTTCTATTGTTTTCCCTTCTCCTCCTCCTCCTCCTCAATTCTATTGTTTTCCCTCCTTCTCCTTCTCCCCCTCCCCCTCCTCCTCCTCCTCCTCCTCCTCCTCAATTCTATTGTTTCCCTCCATCTTTTTCTTTTATTTCTTAACGTAGCACATTATTTACTCAAATTAGGTCAGGAAGAAAACCAGCAAAGTGTTTTAAGGAGTGCACCCCGAGAGCAAGCAAATCTACACAGAAACAACTTATTTCTGCACGTATTTTTCTTGGGCCTACGGACTGAACAATACTTAATTCTATAAAACTTATAAAATTATTACTTTATTATAAGGTTTTCAAGACGTTTACGTCTTGTTCAGTTCGCCTGTAATTCCAGGACGAATACGCGCAGAAATAATTTGTTCGCGTGTAGATTTGCTTGCTCTCGGGGTCATTCATGCATGCGAAGGGCCGTTAAAACCCGACAAACGCCTGTTTTCATTTATAGATTTCAAGGATGTAGTTTGTGAGCTAGCCGGAGCTAGCCTTACATGCCGAAAGTACGTTTTCAGAGGAAAAAGTTGAAACTTAGCCTTAGCGCTCGTCAAAAACCCTTTTAACACATGTAAATTTTTAGTCGTTTGAAAGGTCAAGGTATTTTTTCCTTAGACATAAACAAAATTCTCCGATTACAAGTCACGCTAGACCCGCCTCATGCAAAGAATGTTTCCATATCTCAAACTGCCCTCTCCCTATTCACGTACACTCGCATGAAATTTCTAAGTTTCTTGACACAGATACTTAGTTTCTGCTCAACAAATGCTGTCAAAATGCAAGTCTCTTGAATTTTAAAGGAAACAAAAAATTTCGATGTGACGAGGTGGCTTCGAACCCGGTGTGTCAGCACGGCAGTCTTCTACCCTAACCACTAGACCACTGAGAAATCGCTGCAGACGGAGAGTTCGATTTAAGTACCGTATAGAAAATCCGAACGCTATAAAGAAGCTCACCATTAACCATAACTTTAATAACCCTAATCAGTATTTTCAGTGCTGAGGGCCTATAATCAGTATTTACCTTGTGTACGTATCACAAGGTATCCAAGGGCGGTTTGAAATATGGAAGTCCTAACCATCTTTTAAATTGTTTCCGGGTAATGTTTTCTCGCAAAACGTTGTTGCTAAATATTACGTAATGTTTTTGTGAGCGCAAAAGAGTTAAAAAAGCGCGGTTTTTAAGTTTTTTTAAACTTCTTGTTTTTATAGTTGTTCCGCGCTAATTTTTACCGTGCTAACAAGACAGTTGCATGTGGTTGTTGATCGTTGGTCAGTTCTCCTCGAGAGCACTTTTTAGTGGAATTAATTTTCAGACATTTTGGTATTCCCATTTCTGCCCAGCATAACACTGCTTTTCACCGCTAAAATCGCTCCGTAGGTCTGAGTAAAACAGTGCTTTTAAGCGCTAAAATCGCTCAACAAAACCCCCGGGGTAAAACAGTGCTATTCAGCTCTAAAATTGCTCAATAAAACAGTGCTTTTCTTTAGCGCTAAAATTGCTCAGTATAACAGTTCCTTTGAGCGTTAAAATCGTTCGATGAAACAGTGCTTTTAAGCGCTTAAGTCGCATAACTTTGCCTGATACGGTTAAATTTGCATAGAGCAAATTGACCTGTGCCTCCCTACGGTTGAGGGCGACTTTGTCGTGATGGAGCGGTCGCTAAGCCAACGATTAACTTCTCATGGATTGAGACGAAGCAGAAATGGGTAGCCAGCGCTCGAAAAGGAGCTTTTTTCGGGCGGATAAGATAAACATTCGAAGCCGAGGCGAAGCAACTAGAAAGTGGAATTATCGACGGCGGCCGTGAGGCAATTTTGGCGAGCTCCGAGCATTTGAGAGGAATTTATGGAGCTTCGAGTACGAATCGTCGGCCGGCCAGGTCACCAGCCTTTCGTTTCTCTTTAATGGAGAGCAAACCTGGAAAAGTTTAAATCGTCAAAATGGCTTTAGAACGACTTAAGGACGGCTCAGCTGCCACAAAGACTTCAAGATAACACAAGCGCAGACTAAGGTAAGCTTCTTTTTTTAAATCCTTTACTACAAGTTGAATTTTCAAACCGTTTTCATACATTCTCTAAGGTGGCCGAACACAGTTTTCGCGCGCGCTCTTGCTGATGCGATTCAGCACGTGCACAAGGATTGCAAAAACAAACATGCCGCCGATGCAGCGATCATTTTATGTGCTCAGTGCCCGCTCTATCTTTGCTACTTTTCTTCGCTATTGAACGCAGTGTGTTGATGGCTTTAGTCTTATATAACAAAGGTATTTTAGAAAAGGTAACGATGCAAAAGAACCCAGCAATTCTTGGATTTTTCAATATCGAAAGAATCGGCAGGTACAAAACGCAGGTCACAGGTCACAGGTCCAGGTTACAGGTCCAGGTCACAGGTCACAGGTCAGAGGTCACAGGTCACAGGTCACAGAGACGGGGTGCTGCTTTCATCGATACTTGGTTTGCAAAGTAGTAGAACTCCACACACCCAGGGGGATGTATTGACCACATGCAGGGCCCTTTATTTTTGATAGCAAGCTTAGAAAGCAGAATGACACATACCAAAGTATCCCAGCATAGATGAAGTAGAAACCTCCGGGAAGACCCTTCTGAGGTGAGCTCGTCTTCTTTTTGTAATCCGTTTCCTGTAGAATAAAAGAAAGCAATGAAAGCAGAAGTGATCGAAGCCACAGTTCATATCCTAAACATGTTTAACTTCTTTCATTCTGGTAATAAAATCGAACAAAAGCTCCGTTCTGATGCATGGACTGCTGACAGCAGTACCTATCAAGTATGTTAGGTTTTGAAGATTCTAGTAGTGTATTGAAAGCTTTCAAATTATGAAAATGGTCTAAAAAGTGTCACCACTTCATAACTACGACTAGAACCATCCCATGAAATACCATCACTCAACTTTATGACAACTAACACATCAATGTATGCAGCCACAAACCGAAATCGGCAACTCGCGATTGCAGTACAGTCGATAATTAGCAAAGCAGACGTGTGTTGCTAATTCACTAGTACTTTTTCAGTTCTTCAGCGGAACTGAGGTCAAAATAACCTGTCAGCAAGTGCTGTTTTCTTACCTCGAAACTCTCGTCTTCCGCCATGTTGCCTTTGGCACTTACGAGGTTATTTTTTCGTTCCATTCTCCTCTCCTCTCAAAACATTGTTCCAAACAAAACTTCGTTTCGAGTTCTCCAGGCATCCGAACGAGAGAAGAAACTCTTCAAGTTCCAATACAGCGTGTAGCTTTTGCCATTTAGTTCTTCTACTCTCAGAACAAAACGAAAAGCATGGTCGATGCCAAACATATGCCTGATTGTGACGTAACCGGAAATGAAACAGAGAAATAAAGATGAAAAGCCCAGCGGAGTGTCCAACTCTTATTATTGAATTTTCTGTGACCTGTGCCCTGTGATCTGTGACCTGCGACCTGGACCTGTGACCTGCGTTTTGTACCTGCCGCGAAACATTCTCGTCCCCAGAGGCCGCGATCCTTTTGGTCAGTTACGGGGATCGCGACCTCTGGCGACCTCTGGCCCAGTCCAACGACATTCCGGTTTTGAATGGCTTAGTAAACACAATAAATTGAGACCAGAACCAATCACATTTGTCAGACTCGGTCCTGAGCATGCGCAGAGTGACGGGAAGTCCGTGAAAAGCGGACTTCCGGAGTTGGACCTGGCCAGAGGAACACAGCGGTCAAACGACTGGGCACTCGCGTGAACACGCGCGAGTTTAAGCACTTCCGGTCACTTTCCCTCTTTATCCCACAAAATTCTGCCACTCGAGGCATCTCGGTACTAAGTTCAATCATTCTACCCCTACAAACGTTCTTTTCCCAAGTTTTATTGCTTAGGCAACAGCCTTTCTCATACGAAAATCTGCCCCCAGAGAGACCAACGACAACTATCGCGACAACTATCTACGAACTCGTAAATTCGACAAGAAAATTCACTATTGTTGCAGAAATAGTTTCTTTGTTGAAAAAGATATATAAAAGAGACGCCCCTTTTAGAGCTGTGTTTAAGGTAAAAACCTTAGCTGTTTTGTTTTCGGCTTATCCTTTCGAAATGAAACACATACCGCGAAATTTAAATCTGCCGCCATTTTGGCGCTACCTTGTTTCTATGGAAATGGTGCAATCCATTCCTACGCGCGCACGCGCGGCTTGAGCATGCGCACTCATTTGACCGCTGTGGAGGCCAGAGGTCGCGATCCCCGCAACTGACCAAAAGGATCGCGGTCTCTGGGGACGAGAATGGCCGCGAAAGAACCCGGTTAAATGCAGCGCATGCGCAGTTGCTCGAAAAATTGAGACCGATTGCTTTTGCAGAAACTTGACGATTCTAAATATCCAGTCGTTAGAATTTCAAGAAATTTGGCAAAAACTATAGTTCAAAAACCACTTGAATGGTCTATCATGAAAAATCTGAATTTTGACATAGGGAATTTTTAAAAATACAGAAAAAGATTTACGGCGAATTACGAAAATCGCCTATGTCAAAATTTTATTAGAACGGTGTTGACAGAAGGGATTTTATGTTAATTCATAGTGAGCAAACGATGAAAAAATCCAACGACTTGATTTTTTTTAAATAAACAAAAACCAGTTTTAAAGCCTTGTTTTCAACCAGCCCCGTTGCCATGACAACAGTACGCACCCTAACCAAAATGCCAGAATAAATACTTCTGTGGTTCACCTTGACTCTTGCAAAAAATGGGCGCCAAACATAAATAGTTTACAAGGAATGTTGAATTAGGCATAGGCACTTGAAAACTGTGTTCGGCCACTTTAAATGGGTCAAAACGTAACGCAATTCTGTCACGTATGTTAATCACAAACAACGTCTGGGTCGCCAGTGCTATTATTATTACTATTATTATTATTATTATTATTATTATTATTATTATTATTATATTTTAATTCTCTGATATATTCTGACAGAAACTGCTTGACATGAACAACGTAGACGAAGTTATGCAAGTCATCTCTCTCGGTCTCATTGTTGCTGGCTTCCTTCTCAATACCAATCGATTACTAAAAGCCATCGAATTATGCAAGGAATGCTTGTTCATTCTCAAAGACAAAGCACTCTTCAAAGGCAAGATAATAAACAACTTATTCTACAAGAGGATATGTTTTACTATGTGGAAAGCTTATAGAATTATCGGTGATAACACAAGCGCCATACGATATGTCCAAATTCACCGTGAAGGTGGCGAAAGACTTAAAGAATGCCAGCTTGGTATATATCTTGCAGACATGTTTCTCTATGAAACAAATCTCTGTCAAAGCGCTCCAAATCAGTAGAGAAATCAGGCAGAAGCGTGCTGTTACGGAACCCTTGGCAGAGTGTATGTATCAGTTGGTGAATATTACAAGGCAAGAGATCATTTTGAAAGATCACTTGTGATCCACAAAGTAATTAAAGACAGAAATGGAGAAGCAAGTTGTTACGCAGACCTTGGAATTGTGTATCGCTCAGTTGGCCAATATGAAAAGGCTATAGAAATTGGAGACAGAAATGGTGTGGCCAGCAGTTACGGAAGCCTTGGAATTGTGTATACATCAGTTGGCGAATATGAAAAGGCTAGGGAACATCTTGAGAAATCACTTGCGATCCAGAAAGAGATTGAAGACAGAAATGGTGAGGCCAGCAGTCACGGAAACCTTGGAAATGTGTATCAATTAGTTGGAAAATATGAGAAGGCTAGAGAACATCTCGAGAAATCACTTGCGTTGCAGAAAGAAATTGGAGACGGAAATGAAGAAGCCAGATCTTCCGCAAACCTGGGAGCTGTGTATCTATTAGTTGGCGAATATGAAAAAGCTAAAGAACATTTCCACAAATCACTTGCGATCCAGAAAGAAATTGGAGACAGAGATGGTGAGGCCCGCTGTCACGTAAGCCTTGGAACTGTGTATCGATCAATTGGCGAATATGAAAGAAAGAAAGTTTGGGAAAATTCTGAAGAACTTCATTGTAAACCCTTACAGGCAGCTCAACATCACATGATAAATTTTCAAATTCTCCCATACTTTTGTTTGCATCTGGCCAAGAAAAACATTGATTATGCAATTTTCTTCTCCTGAAGTCATTCTGATACTCCAAAACTATAGTTTTCTGAGATGACCTAGTCTCTACACGCAGGTAAGACTACTGAGGTCGTAAAAAGTAGGCTACTGGAAGCCAACAGCTGATCCACTGCAAGCTTATATGAACATGGAACTTCCAATGCAAAGTTCATGATTTTACAAATGCATGTCGTTGCATTGTTCGATTAACAAGGCCAATAGAAGCACTGATAGAGATAATCAGCTAAGCTGGTGCCCTGCAGGCTCAAATGGCAACGAGAAACCTTTCATACTCGTAGCAAATAACAAAATTCCTTGATGGTACCTTCAAATCCCACCAAGATCTCATGTTTCATAGGGTTGTATGACAGCGCCGTTATCGTCTTGTTGTGGGTCTCTTTGATCACTGCGAGCCTTTCCATCGCCATCTTCAACAGCTTCTTGGAATTAAATCCCCTACTGAACTCTTACGTTGTCATTGCTTAACATTATTCTGAGGAAATTACTCCACAAGAATCAAATGAGCAACCAAAGCGGTAAATCTGCACCTCCATGTTGCCAAGGGAACACGAAAAAGATTGGGTCGAGTTTGAGGGAATAACATGGGGCTGAGGCTAATTTTGGCGGGAACATCGGTACTTCAGGTATTTTCCATGACGATTCCCTGGGTAGCTGTCAACATTGTCACAGCATTTCTCTGAAAACAGACCTGCGTAGCTGGTGAAACCTGGACTTTCACAAGGAATTCAATTAAAAGCGTTGTAACAGACATTAGAAGGTCGACAGGAGGAAGAGAACCAACCAATGATTTCTTTTAGACCTTTTACAATTACGCAGTAGGGCCTACCCACGAGTCACGCAATCTTCCTTTCTTGGGAGAACTTGGGACAAAGATTGCGTCACGAGCCCAAAGAGCATCTGTGCAGGAGGCTAAGTATATATGGCAGCCAAGGAATGTCTAAAATTCATCAGGGAGTTACTGAGGCAGCTGAGGTTGTTTTTCTTCCCATCCTACTCAGAAGAACGGTTCGTCCCCTTGACCCTGGTGTGATAGTGTTTCAGACAACAAATACACTTGACGTTAGAGAAATGAAAGTACAAAAAAGGCACTGGTGGTAAGAGCATTGTTGTCTTTCAGATCTCAAACTAAATATGGAGACAGTTTTCTGGTTAGGTCGGGTCAGTTGGGAAAACAATTTATTCTCACACCTGTGATTCGGGAAAAGTTGGGAGGTATAAAATTGTGAAGCTGTGAATTTTTATGTGCAGAGTCGGATTTATAAAATAGGTCTGATGTGGGGAAAACCATTACTTCAAAAATAAATTGGACCAAAGGCATACAAGTTTAATGCTCATTTTACTAGCTAATTCAAATTAAATTTTCTTTTTGATAGATCTGCATTTTCCTCTCATCCTCATCAGCAGGTAAAACAAAACAGTTTGAAGGAGTTTACAAGAATTAACTAAGCATATTGATTAAAAGATAAACAAACTATGCCATGATTTATTTAGTCACTTTGGCAAATCATAAAGTTACAAATAACAATGTACCTTCAAACAACAGAAACCCCAAAATAATGCTCTACAAAGGTATAAAAAGAGAAAGTCAGAAAGGGATAACAGTAAATTATGGGGGATGAATGGTAAATGCAAGAAGGTGGGACTAGCAATTTTCTTTGTGACCCAGAGACATTTTGATTTTTTAACTTGTGAGAGCAAGACCTCAAAAAGTGTTTTAAGTATGAACATGAGATGTTCACGTCATTCATAGAAACAAACAAACAAATCAGGACTGCAAGACTCTCTATATCTAGTCTTGCAAAAAATTGATACTACAAGACAGCTTTGCGAAAAAGATGCACAACCGCCCAAAATTGAGACTGTGAGAACCATGAAATTCAACGAAAATTTTGCGAGACCCCTGGTTTTTGAAGGTCCATTTGCTACCGCTAATATATGAAAAAAGAAACTGTTAGGTACATGTAAGTTTTACAAGACATGAGCTATACATTACATGTATGTACATGTAGTTCATTGAAAAGGAAATGTTTAAACTCTGAAAAGAACCGATTTCAAAATGTATTACATTGATGTAACTTTGTGGGATAAAATAACACGGTCAATAAAAGACGCTGAACATTCAAAAAATAAATTACAGGGTCAGTTAATCTATAACAATAGTCCTAACACTCTGTGTCTGTGAGAAGCTGGAGAATCTCTCATTAAGAGTTGCAAAGGTCTGAAAGAAACAAAACAGGGTGTCATATACAAAATGTTCACATTTGAAAGTGCTTCATCATAATAGCCTATGTTCCAATACGCACCATGCTGCAGGGAAGGGCATGGTATTCAGGCAGTTCAATCTGGGATAGGGTATTGGAATCAGACAGTCTTGGACTAGAATGGGGTATAATTTACCAGAAAAGTAACCAGTGTATAAAAAAAATAGTGTAGAACTGGGTTCTTTACCCAGTGTTCTATAATTGACTTGTTCTATAAACTGAAACTCAGAAGTGACTTTGTAAGATATTGGTTTAGTTAGAGTATGTTGGACTATGATATGTGATCAAGTGTCTGCATGGAAAATAGCTAGTCTGGGATATGGTAGGGTTTTTGGTGTCTAGTACAGAATAGGGTTGCAAAATCAAGTGTAAGGGTTCCTGTGACACAGCAGCACACCCCTTCCCAAAGATTTACAAAGTACATGTACTCCCTAATCCTTTTCCAATAAACTCCCCTATTCCATCCTCTCTTCCAATATAAGTGCCCAATGTACAGAGTTTGGTTTGGTTTTGAGTTAAAGATTTCATTTGTTCATTAAACAAGTTCATTCTTCATAGTTTGGGCTTTACAAAGGTGTTATAAGGTGAAGCACACCCCATTCCAGACGAGCACCTTACCTTGAACTAATTCAATTAACCCATCAGGTGCTAATGGTATTTGAACTACTTTGCATTATGGCAGGGGTCGAAATGTTCCAGACTGTTTACCTGTGTCTACTGACAGGCAGAATGTATTTTTACCTGTCTCCACCAACATCCAACTTGAACAATATTATTTTATTATTATATAGCTAGCTCCGTGAGCGGGCAAGATGAATCAAATCCTGCGCTGTGATTGGCTACCCGAGCGGGCAAGATGGAGCCATCCTGCCCGCTTGGGATTACCCGTTTTGTCCCGCAAGGAAAATTTCCCCAAAAGCCATATAATAAATCCTTTATTGACCAAGCTTGTTCGGTCAAGATGGCTTGATATTGGCCTCGTTCTTTTTTTGCGTGTTTATGGACCTCGACTCCGTCTCGGTCCATAAACACGCAAAAAAAGAACTCGGCCAATATCCAGCCATCTTGACCTCACACTTGGTCAATAACCCATACATATTATTTTATTTTCACTTTTTGAAACTCAACTGGGGTTGTACAATCATTAATAAGAAACTCGTCTGATAGAAAGCAATGACTCACAGGTAAGAAAACGATCCATATTGCGAACTCGCGCTTGATCGGCAAAGAAATGCGGGAGAAGACACACTTGCCGTCTTTGTCAAGCGCACTACAAAGATTGCATCATCTTGCTTTTATTGAGTAAAGTCTGGTAAATACTGTGCGAGAGCTGCATGAGTGAGAACGACTTCAAGTGGAAAACGGATGAAAATATTATTCAAATCAATAAATTCTGTATTACTAAGGTTTTCTTACCTGTCGCCATCAATATTTTTTACCTGTCACTTCCTGAAATTACCTGAAATCGACAGGTAGACAGGCAACATTTCGACCCCTGATTATGGACATGCAATCTCATAAACCCTGCTACTTAGTAATGAATTGTCAAATCTACGAATACAGTGTTTGCGTGCATGGGATCGTGATTCAGTGTTACCTTTTGAGCAATGTTCACTTTCTGCAAGTTAGAAATGTAGCATTGGCATGCTTGTTTTGTTTTTTAGTAAGTGGTTATGACCATGTTACAATGCATAATTGCAAAGTGGTCAAGATTATGATTCAATGTTCACAAACAGAATGTGTCCCCTACTAGCAGCTTTGGAAGGAAAAGCACTCAACCCTTAACCAATTTTCAAATGAGGAAGGTGCCATAAACAATTGAAGCAAAGCCATGTTCAGGCAAACAACCTGATGCACTACATACCTTTCTTGGAGCAGACAAATTCACTGGCAGATCATAAGTACTGTACAACAGTGGCCTGAGAGCAGCAGGCTGCAGGAGAAAATAAGTCCTCCAGTAAATAAAGGAAATAACACTAACATGGGCACCCGAAGGCAAACAAAATCAGACCACTGTGAAGTAGGCAGACTACAAGCAGTGCCTTGTTATTCTAAGTCTATTGATTGCAATGCAAAGGAGCAACCTTTCCTCTCACACATTCTTTTTTATATGCCAAGAAGTCTCGATACCAACACACTGTATACGCATATTGGGCTCACGCGAATTACACATATATTTTGGTTCGGACATATCTGAGCTGCACTGTATATTTTATAAACTCACCCGATGTAAATTGTTTGGTACTGATATCCTGAGATCCTCAGTAGGATTCGTGATTGAAGGATTACCTCCAGCTTTTCTAGTGCCTCCTCTCCATCTCCTCCCATTAGCCTGGTTATTCAGTTGATTTGATACTTGTTCCCATTGTGGAGTTCTTGCTAATCTAAAGAATTACATTTTACATTTACCAACAGATTTTCAGTCTTCAGAAATATCTTTAGTTATTAGTTCTCTGCGGCACTGGCAACTGGTAAATACCAACATCTACTTATAATAGGTGTTCTAACCACTTGGTGGTGAAACATGTTTTCTTTCTGAATGTTTCTTTTTTGATATGTCTTATTGAATCTCTCTTAGACCAATTCTTTCCTCTTGCTTGAAAACCATACCCAAAAAAAACTATGAATATCAATACATAATCATGAAAGGCCATAGGAACTATTGAGGAAGTGTTTGCCACATTGAAACTGCCTTGCTTTCTAAACAAATTCCACCAGTTAGAACTAAAATAAATGCAGAGACTTTGTTTGTTATACTCTGTACTGTGCTTTTACATACAAGGGCTGCTAACCATTTCAAGCACGCTTAAGACAGAGGTCCTAGTGTTTTGGTCTCCAAATGAACCTGAAAGCTTGTAATCTGCATGTTTTCTACTGGCTAGTTTGTTTATTTGATACAAAAGAAAAATTTCATTGAAATCAGTTAATGCCACTGACCTAACTCTGGGGTTATTTATAGAGACAGTAAGCTGGGGTGATTGAATTCCTCTTCTGCATAAAGAAAGATATCAATAATCATGATTAAACATCAAATGTTTTCACTTTGGTGATGACAAACTTACAATACAACACAACCGTGACCTAAATAGAGCCCACATGCATGTGCAAGTCTTCACAGAAAGATAGTACATGTACATACCTGTTTTGTCTTTGAATTTTGGGTGTTCCCAAGTTTCTGTTTGATAGATTTCTCAAATTCTGAGCCTTGTTCTTATTCTGTCTGTTACCTTTTAATGGACCCTGAATTATACAAAATAAAAAGACAGCAGTAACAGTATTACAGTAATAAGTAAACACCATAGCCTCAATGTGTTGAACTTTCAAGAAAATAACAATCCCCTTCCAATGCAAGCTACTGTGGTTTGAACTCTTCTCTCTTTAATTCTAGCTAAAATTCCTAACTGTCTTCGCAAATTTAAGCTTTAGTACCCCCTCCCCCTCCCGAAGGAAGGGGTACTCCCTTATATGGGCAATATAAGTATGAATACTCCCAAACTGGTCAGAAATAGGGTATCCACTTTCGCCATAACTTACAATAATCATACATGTAGATGTCTTAACACAAAAGAGAATTTCACTTTACCTGCATTCCTCTCCTGTTATTGATAATATTTTGTCTGGCATCTCTTTGTTGAGTCTGCCTGTTCACTCTGGTTTTAGGTCTGTTGTTCTGTTGAAGCTGTTTAGCTTTGGAAATGATCTGCTTACTCTGTCGATAAACCAACACAAATTACATTATCAGATATGTTTTTCAATGGAATTTATGGCAAAAGACACTGACAGAGTTACCAAAAAGATGAAAAATGGGAAGAAAACACAACCAAAACATATAAACCAACCAACCCTTTGCAAAGATCCTTGTTTGTTTTTCAGCCTATTTGCAGTGACCTTGGCACCTCCAAATCTCCCTATGTTCCCTGTATTTCTTTTCCTGTTTTGGTTAACCCCACCACCACGTCCCTGGATTTTTCCACCTATTGCTCTTCTCTGTCCTTGGGTAGTTTGCTTTTGTTGCGCGCTCTGCTTTCCAGCTATTGGCCTTCTACGACCCTGGGTTGCCTGTCTTTGTTGCACAGACTGGCCATTCTGTTTTCCACCTATCCTTTTTCTTTGCTTTTGATTAGCAGCAACTCCTTTAGTTTGCTTATTCCCTTGCTGCGTGCCTTTTTTCTGAATTTGCTGTGTCTTTAGTTGCTGTGTTTTCTTTTTAAGCTTTCTTTGTTCTTTGATTATATCATCTATGTACAAAAAAGGAGTAAAAACTCAAAATAAAGTTCACAAGTAAAAGGGATTTAAGGAAAAATATATCCTCCTACAAACAATAATATTTTTCATTCTAAAGAGCATTGCTAATGGGAAAGCTATCAAAGAAAATGTCTCTCAAAGTTTCAGTGCAAAGACTTTGGATTCACACAGCAAAAATATGACATTGACACCAAGAAAACTGTTGCCATTTAACAATCTTAGTCAGCTGAGAAATATTTTAAGCATTTCATGTAGGTTTTTCTGAAGTTTAAATGCTCTTTGGTACATAAAAGAAACTACTAATTAAAGACTTACGAAAACGTAAACATGATTAATAAGTTATACCATTGAACCATTCTTTTTTTTAGTAAGGTTTGACCTCAATACCCAGACTTTAGATCAATTTAACCTTCAAATTATCCCAGTACTCTTGTTTAATACAAGTTTTAATTAATGTCCTGCATTCTGCAATATTTAAGCAGTGAGGACGTTTCAAATAATTGAACGCTGTGTTAAGACGCAGACAGCTGTATGTGAACATATCCCATGCTAAGTCTTGTCAAGTTATTATTAACGCATAAAATTATCCGAGCATGCTTCATCTCGTTTGGTAATTCCCACGTATTCAACGCAATTTTCAAAAAAATTAAAGCCTTCGGAAACACGAGCTACCACATACAAAGCCCTTGTTTAGACAAAAGGAAAACAAGCTAAAGCTTATCTGTATCCAGTCAAGCTATACGTCTAAAGTTAATTGATATCCCCTGAGAATTACAAGACGAAAGACCTCGAGTCCCATCTAAATGTCATTTTACAACTGATACGTACCTAGGGACCTGTCAATGTTGGTAGACATTTTGCTTTTATCCTTGAAGACGCTGAAAACTGAGGAACCTCGCAAAACCGTGGAAGAATGAATGAAAAGTTGGCCTGGACTTCCGTCTGGGGATCTTGAAGGAGATCGTTCAGTTCAATGAGCGCAAAGCACTCACATTTAGCTAATTCGTTCAAAAAGATAGCAACTTTAAAACTATTTGTTCGAAAATTGCCCAAAAAGAGATAAGGGTCAAGTAATTCGGAAGCTATGGAGAACCGACCTCAGCCAGGCCCGGTTTCTGTAAGGTTTAAACTTGCAATTATTGAGAGCTAACCACCGTCAAATTACCTCGTGTTTTAAACACGCCAACTGCCAGGACCGCAGCTAGTGACAGGCAAACCGAGGCACTTGCCTTGCTCATTTATTTTTTCGTTTTTGTGGTTTATAATCATCCTAAAGACTCTATATAACTAGGAAGGGAATTCAACCAAGGACATTGCCTCAGTCATAATTATTTTATGGACATTGTCTCAGTCATTATTTTTTCTGGCTACGGTCCTGATCTCTGGACAAAAGCTACAGCAATCACTACACTTGCTCAGCTATACATGTACTAATTTATGAGAGAATGGATTGTTTATTTGATTTTTCAGGAATCTAAATACAGAGTTATTGTAATAAACACAAATAGCCATTATAATGTAATGTAACGTAAATGGTTTTAATTTTGTAATCATTATTAGTGTCGATTAAGACTCACTGGAAAACCATTCTTTTGAGAAGCGTGGGTCCATGTTTTAAACCAAAATCACTGATTGATTTGAATCATCTGTCCGCGAGAAGACAACGAAATAAGGCAAGGAAGAAGTCACTGAGGCTCCGCCACACTAATAAAAAAAGTGAGTATTTAAAGGTATCCGTTTCCTGGCTGGTACACACAAGTCGCAAAAAAAAACATTTCAAGGCGGACATATCCAGTATTTTATTGGCTAATAATAGGTTACTTGACTTGCAGGCAAATTGGATCTCGACCAAAAAGAGCGCAAGTTATCGCAAGTCAGCAAAAGTGCCACAAGGTCTGACCAAACGGAGTCGCAGGTAGATCCAAGTTTTTAACCCTCGTCTACCTGCGAGCCCGTTCGGAAATTACAATATATGACGCTGTTTTTCGGCACCGTTTTCAAAAGCCTCGGTTTTCCCCTATCCACACTAGAAACGGAGCGTTTGCAAAGGCTCCACTTTTGAAACCGATTTCGAAAGCCTCTGTTTTCATCAGCCTTTTCGGTCGTTTTAGGACGAAAGGACGAAAGGCGAAAACGCATCAAAAGGTATGCGTTTTCATACCGGCGAAATCGAAAACTTAGTGTGGCCTGGGCCCTAGTGACAAGGTCGTTAGGTGTAACCGCAACCAATAAAAGGTTCTAAAACCTCCAGCAAGTCGTTTAATGCGAGAACTCCTCCATTTAAGAACTTTTCACAGTATGCAGTTCTTATAATAATACTATTTTCCATCGCGGAATGGTCCTAAGATGTTATACAGTAATCAAAGTAAATTTTTAATTTTTTGAATCAATGAAAAACAATTTTTTGACTTTTTACAACAATACTTGCCTTCTAGAGTAATGAGAACGCGTACTAATTTCGGTCTAATTAATTTTGGTCTCTCTGTGTCTCACCCTAGCGAGAAAAATTGAGATTTTTCGTGAGTGGTTCACATTTTGCTCCCTCCCTCCCCCCCCCCCCCGAATATTTTTTTTGCGGGGGAGGATGAGGTCCTCAACACATGCACTTGACGCAAGTCACGCTGAAGAGAGTAGCGCGGTGTTTTTT
>OZ026599.1:7009429-7011929 GCA_964020085.1 Micromussa lordhowensis
AAATGGCCGCGCTAAACCTGGGAGCGAGAAGCGCGCTTCTCGCGCGGTAATTTCTTCAGTCGCGGCTTTCTTTCGCATCACGGACGAAGGACGAGGTGAAGAGGGACTATTCGCAACCTATCGCTTAGTTAATTATTACAGTGATCTATATATATCTCTACGAAAAATCAAGTGAGAGCAGTGCACAAACTTCTTCGCTCAACTCCGCAAGAACAACATGGTAAAAGCTGAGGGTTGTGGGACTAGAATGCCAGCCAGCAACAATTGCCAACTTGTAAAAGAAGTACATAACATTAACATTACACGAACAACGAACTGCTCAACTCTCTTTTAATGGAAAATATTATTAGACTATACCTCAAATCACGATTGAAGGCAAAAACTAAATGGCCTTTTCACATTTCCGCGCGCCAAAATAAACAATTCACGGCTCACGAGAATAGTCTTTGTCATCCTTTGCTTAGTTTGTCAACATTTTTTAGGAAAGGATGTGTGGTACGAGAATCGACAAGAAGTTAGCAACCGACTCCTGGCGCGCCATTGTAGGAGTCAATTTGAAAAGGGTTTGAGGTGATTTGCGAGTCAATAAAAACAAATTTCCAGCTCTGTTTTCTCTACTACAAAAAGACGCGATCGATGTATAGGGGATGTTTTGCGCTCAGGTGATCTTTAACCGGAAATTCGTGAAGCAACTGTTGTTGATCACAAGGAGAGAGGGCGGTTTAGGGGGTGTGTCTATATACTGACTTGTTTATGAGGGCATACGTGCGGTTTGTGGTGTTTGTACATGTGCCACATCACAAAGTCCAGCGAAAAGATGTGGTGCGGTTTCAGTCGTCCGGAAGTTGTTCAGAAACCTTCCTTGTTTGTTCTTTAAGTTCACACTTAAGACTGGCCCGGGCGAAACTTATGCTTTGCCAGATTTAGCTTAAATCTCCCCAAGCAATTGATTTCGTAATCTTTCAACGACTGTCGACCTTCAACGTATTCTTAATGCAAAGCTTGGTCACTGGATTTTACAGCTAGCTATAGTAACTTTTCTCTCGCCAACGCGGTCAGTCCTCGTTTTTTAGAGACAACGTGAATTAGCATATGAGATAAAAGAAAAATATATCTGTATAAATCACGGTGTCCGTCCTTCAAGTTACTCGTAACACAATTGTTATACGCAGTATGAATGTAAGATTAATTCTAATGGGACCATGTCGTGAAGCGTGACGAACTGCATCAAACGCCTGATAACGAGATTTTTTTTTCAAAAGAGAGCAATGATATGTAATGGTCATAGGACTGAGTGGAGTCCAATTCGGTCTGTAATCATACAAGTGATAACAAAATCGGACGACCTCGCAGCGGGAGTTCGATTTGTTTATCACGAGTATGATTACAGACCGAATTGAACAACACGAAATCTTATTACCAATTAATCATAAAAATTACAATTTCCGAGAAAAGAAAAAGAGCCAAGTTATAAAAGAAAGGGACAATTTGCATTAAAAGACCGACAAAGGATGCCTAAATTGTTTCATATCGCACTAAAATTGAGATTGGTTGATTTAAACTACAACTTTGAATGTGATTGGCTTATTAAACTGTCCGATAACAACTTGGAAAGTGAATTAATGGAAAATAGGAGTTTTTTGAACCAATCACAATCAAGAAAATTGTAATTTTTAAGATTAACTAGAGTAAAATGAGGAACAAAAATAGCTCATGAGCAAAACTTATTTTTTTAGCTTCACGTGCCCTCTTTATTATCTTCTTGATCTTCTTGTGATGCAGTCATCTTCCCAGGTTGCAATTAGAAGGGAGATTGAAAGATCAGTTGCAAACAGACGACCATAGGTGTCAGAATTATCTCCACTAACTATGTCTAGAATTTTCTTAGAGTTTTTATAAACTGAAGTTCTCTCGTCTGGGAACCGGTGTCGAGGCTTGTTCCATTTAGGATGCAAGTATTCACCGGCACTTGGCATAAAATTTTCAACAGTGAGCAAAAGGAAATCGTGACAAGCGCTAGAGAGGCCAGAATAAATAAAGACAGGAAACTCACGTATATCGGTTGCGCATTTCCGACAGTCAAAGGGAGCCAAATTGGGAATTTCCAAACCCAAGTAGTGAGACCACCGGGGTGCACCTTAGCGCAATTTATACCTTGCGCAAAAGGAATGCATTTAACAAACAGAGCAAAGTTATCAGTAAAATAACATAAGCCTGTAGTCAATGAAGTAGTGAAGTGGTTGTAACTTACCTGTCAAGGCTTTACTCCAGCCGTATTCCCGCACAAACACAATGTACAGAACCCCAAAATTGTTATGGATTCCAAGGACGACAAATTGCACAACAGCCGCAGCGAGACATACCATCCAGCCCCAATGGCCGTCCTTCCAGCTCTCGTTTATGTAATCAACTGCAAGAACCGTCTTCTTCACTTTCTCTCTGTCTTTAAGAACGCTTCTGACGTCTGGCATTTTAATTTAGCGTGACGTTGAAATCCACA
>OZ026599.1:7024429-7039429 GCA_964020085.1 Micromussa lordhowensis
ACATTGTATAAACGAATTCAATATGGCGGGTATTTCAAGTGGTCAAATTCTTCGGTTGAAAGAAGTGCTACACTTGGGAACGCGTTTGGATGGTAAATCTGTGAGAACCTGGGGAAGGTAATGTTTATAATATAGTGTACATCTAAAGATCTTTTATAAACGCTTGGCCCAGACTGTTTTAAAAAAACAGACCCTGGGAGATAGCTGAAACGGAAAATGTGCAGTTTGTGCTGTGCCAAACACGGAATGGCGAAATGACGAAATGTCACTACAGTTAGCCTAAACAGCCCTTCGGTTAGCCTAAATAGCGCTTCGGTTAGCCTAAATATCACTGACTTGAGGGTGGTTAGCTCATAATATTTGTATGGGTTAAACCTACATTGTTACAATGTAAGTGCCATTTCGTCATTTTACCATTTCGTGTTTTAAATTACACGCCCATGTCAAAGAGTATATGGGTTTTGAGCTGGTTTGGCTTTAAATAGCGCATGATTTGTGCACTTTGCTCGCCAATGTAGGTATATTACTTAACAGTGGTCATTTTTATCACTGTAATTCATCTCTTGGGAAGTGCGACTCATTTAGTTTAATAAACGATAATTTGAAACCCCTCAAAAAACCATAGCAATTACTGGGTGGGATCTGGTCTGAAATGGGGTTTCATATTTTGGCTCACGTTTGAGACACGGAAATGGTATATTTTGGTCTGAAATGGGGTAGTGGTTTCAAGAGGGGGTGAGGAGGAGGAGCAATAGTGCAATTTATTTAGTTAGTAGCCTGTCAATCATAAAGGGGAAATCAGAAATTTGACATCCATGCATAATCTGACATCCCAAACACAACAATAAATAAACATGGCCGAGTCCGAGGAAGTGTTCAAATTTTCTGTTCAGGAAATGTTGAAAGATATTTCGCAAAACAGCAAACACATCGACCTAAAAATGGAGCAAGAAGCTGCCATTAGAGTCTAGTCTGTGAACAGGATGTCCTTGCAATCCATTTATCAAATACTCATGGGAGTGAAGAAGAAAATTTCAAAAGCTTCTGCATGTATTCTCATGGCCTGTCCAGTGTAAAATTGGGTTGACGCCAGGGTTGATGGGCCTACGATTCCTATGGTTTATGGCATTTGTATACATTTGCTGTTCTCTTTTCGGTCTCTCAACCTTTCTTTGCTTTACATGTGTTTATGAGGGGCACTTTATGCTGTGTTATTAATAGGCATATTAGGGGTAGGTATTCCTCTCCTCTGTACCCCAGAAAATTAACTCCCCCCCCAGAAAAATCATGTTTTTCTGAGGGAGGGGAAGGAGAGGCCATTCTTGTAATTTTTCATGTGTTCAGTAATCAGAACAGTTTAAAGTGCTACCATGATCAAATTTTTACCCCTTGACTTTTTAGGTTAATCACATAGGATTCTACGAAAGATTAAAAATGCCGTTTACCGTTTACAAATATCTACATTGGTTCAGGAGATATTAAAGTTTGAAAAATGAGTAAAATATGCAAACAAGATTACTGATGACGTCAAACACTCAACCAAATATTACATGAAGTATATAAATAGCGCTATCTCGGTCAATTTGCAGCATAAACCATTGAAACTTGGTAGCCTAATAGTTCTAAATGCAACACATCTACAGCTATAACAATTTCTGTTCCCATGGCAACCCACTCTTTTCCAGTTCCCTCTAGCCTGATATCAATATTTAGTGATTTTAAGCTTGCAAAACATTAAACAAGGCCATGAACTCAACCTAATGTATTTATATGCTTGCTGGATTATGCAGATGATGCACCATTGGCAAATATCAATATAGAACCCTAAAAGTGGTCCAGCCAAACTGGATCTTTGTACATTATTCAATCCGTAAATGTTTACATAAAATTGCGAAATTTGAGTTCTCTCAAAAATAAGTAACACTAAAGTAACTGAATGGCACTCAACTGCACACACCCTAAAAGGTTATACATTTCCGCGAAATTCATTTTAATGCCTTGTGCATGGTTTCATCAATTGGTGAAAGAAGTTCAACACAAGACAAGGGTAAATTATCTTGCTTGCATGCTCAGGGTTTAGCTTTTCCAACCAGTACCGTTGACGAAGGGAAAAAATTACAAGAATGGCCTCTCCTCTCCCCCCTACTCCAGGGGGTACTGGAGAGAGGAGTACCTGCCCAAAAAGAAAAAATATGTAAAAAAATGGAGGGGCTTTGTTTTCAAGTTTTGGGGTCTTGGGGGTCTTAGGGGGTCTTTGTTCTCAAGACACCCCAACCACCCCTGGATGGTTTTGTTGAATTTTGGGGGATATTTTTCAGAATATTTTTGAGCTATAAAGACTCATGGTAATGTATTTATTTACAGGGCAAGGATTCATGACATCACAACAAGTGAACTAAAGGTTTGTGAGGATGGCTGTGAATTGGTTATTGACACTTCCCTTGTGGAGCCAATGGCATTCAACAGAGGCTCCCTGTATCAGTTTATAGGAGAAGTTAACATCAATGAAAAGACAACTCTGCGTGCAAGAATTGCTAGTTGCATTGATGGAATGGATATGGACCTCTTCAACCAGGCTTTAGATATCCGTAGGAAGTACCTGCAGGAAGTTACAACATCCGTTTCTTGAGAGTGAGTTCACCCTTAGGGCCAAGGCATTATGAGAAGATGAACTTCTGCAAAATTTCAAGATGAACTGCAGCAACATTCTCCAATCACTTGTGGCCTGATCCTCAGCTATGAGCCAGTAAGAACTGGAGAACAACATAAACTAAGAAACCAGGTTTTTCACAGCGATACTGAATATGAGAAAAGGACATTATCACACAATTTGAGCCTATACTTGGCATTTTTATTCTCATGGTGAATAACAACAATCATGCAATTTGCATGGCTTCTTGAACACTTTTTTAGTCCCTGAATCAAGATATTAATCCTCCTTACTGATTGCAGTCATTTCTTTTAATATCAGATGTGAGAATTTGCCGGGTAGTACATCTAGATATTATCAATGTAACCAGTTGATGATTTTTTATCTTCTCATTACATCTCTGTTGACAATGTATTGAGAAAAATAAATTGAATTATGATTGCTCTTGAGAAATCTAAAGGATGAGGTTAAGGAGGTCTTATTTTATTTCTATAGGCAAATAAAACACAATACAAATTCGAGTGGGTGAATTTCCCCTCTCTAACAGACCCTATTCATACATGGCTGGCAATTAAAAATTATTTTGTAAGTATTTCAATTAGCCCAAATAACCTTGTTTTTGAGTTGGAAATTCAAAATAATTTTTACTCTCAAAGGAGGTTAGTTGACGTCCATTTATGAATAGGGTCTGTAAAAGAAAAATTTTGGAGTTGTCTGCACACTACAACATTTTATCGGGATAATTTCTCCTCGGGATTTAATTGTCAAAAAGACAAAAAAAAAACACCCTTGACATATTGCCGCACACTTGTTGTGGTCCTGACTAGTACTATTTACAGATTACCCTCCCCTCCCAGGCAGAGTTTGCAAATTGTATCTGTGTTGCCAGGTGAAAAGACTCATTAGAATATATAAATGTCTAGAATGGCTCGCTTACAGTATTTTAACAGAAAACAGGGGAGAGAAACGGAAAAATCCACGAATCGAGCGCGTAATTTTAAACCCTACCTCCTTGTAGGGATCACGGCAATTGTGTGCTATTTAAACTCCTTGTTTGGCGAGTTTGTCTACGATGACTACGAAGTTATTGAGACGAATGCGGATGTAAGGTGAGCAAAATGCATTTGCCGCCTGCAATGTTAAGTTCATTGTTTACCACGGAGCGATAGCTTCAAGCGCTAAATCGAACACAGAACACAAGCATTTAACCTACAAAAATAGGGACACGATTAACACGATGAGATCCTGGATTAGTAATGGACTTTGTTTGCGGTAAAAAATGCTAGAGTTGGTCGAAACATGAGCGCATCGTGAAGCTTTTAAATTGGCATTATTCGGTCGTGACTCGTATAAATTTCAGCGATGACACGGCAATGCCGTCAGGTTCGGTTTGTTTAGTTACGCAATAACGCGATCCTTTAACGATAAACTTTGCGAATTTTACTACATATTTTTTCCAGTGAACCAAGATTTGACTCTAAATTTGTGTTTTATTCCTTCCCGAAATCAGAAGTGGGTAATTTATGAACGGCAGTCACCTAACGTAATTAGTTTGTGACACCATTTATCTGCCGTCACTCAATTGTTTTGTTGAAAAACAAAACTTGGAAGATATCAGCCTGGAGATATCTTCCTGACGACGGAATATACTACTTAAATATTAGGCCTAGTGCACTATTTTAACAAGCAAAATCAACTCCATCGACCTTGAAAGCAAATGTTATTTGTTGTCAGCTTATGAAAATGAAAATGAGAAGCGCAATTATGCCTTTGAACAGCCACACCGTGCAAAATTAATAAAGTAAAATGTAAATTTTTTTCGAAAGCCGCAATTCAATGAAGGTCTGTATCCATTGAATTTAGGACTTCTATGAATAATCACGTACTTAATAGAGTATGAGAAGGACATACATGCCCGTCAAGACGGGTTTTTACGGTCGATAGTCTGTGTCAATATAACAATATACAGAAGTCACGCGTCTCCACAACACAACACTAAAACTGTAAGACAAATGCTGAATTGAACTTTTATAATAATCATAACCTTTTTGTAGTGAACTGCCAATACGAAAACTGTAATTCTGACCGTCACGAGTGAATTTGAAAAACCCGATGTTTAAAATTTAAATTCTCCTTTTTTAGTCCAGGTGTTTATTTTCGAGTCCGTTCTAAGAATTCGATATTTCATCAAAAGACCGTCAACACTCTGACAGTGTATTGATATTGTTAAGAGAGAATTAGATATTGACAATGTTTATTTCAGAAAAAAAAAAGAAACATTCCACTCGGAATTATCGAAACAGGTCACATGCTTTAGATATCACCCTGCGAGACAAAAATTCCCTGCCTCTTCACACCGAGCAGAAGGGAATAGATAACACGGATTGACAGAGAGGGTTTTGATACCTTTTGAATTTGGGAGTTAACGCTCAGAGCTGTAGTTAGCATAGGTGTACCTTTTTTTGCGAATTTAAGTTTTTTTTGCGATGACACCCTGTCCTCCCGTCTTCCCCGACGCGATGTGAATTTCCTAATCTGACAGATCTGGTTGACCCTTCCCCTCCCTCCCCTCTCTCCCCTCCCTCCTCGAATCATTGGTGCCGGAGCACTGGAACCAAAACGCACCATTTTTTCATCATTGAAATGGGTGAAGAAAATTGGTGTTATTTGTTTGTTTTTTTTTTCAATTCGGGACACCATGTACGCCGATTTCAAACTGTCAGTCGCCTTTCACGACGAGATCCAATGTGTCTTTTTTAGTTCCTCACCTGGCCAATTTTACGACCTTATACCACTCTTTTTTGAAGCTAATGATGGATCATATATTAGTAAATCATTTCACTAACTTCAAGTTTTTATTTTCCTATTTCTTTCCAGACCTACATCTCCAATTTCTAAGTTATTTTTAAACGACTTTTGGGGCCTTCCGCTGAAAAGAAATGACTCACACAAATCGTATCGTCCCATCACTGTTCTTACATTTCGCTGGAACTTTCTTATCGGAAGTCTTAACCCAATAGGTTATCATGTAGTTAATGTATTTCTCCACTCTGTGGTATCAATGCTATTTCTTCACGTATGCACAAGGATTTTTAATGGCCATGTTCGTTCACAAGCCAATTCATTATCTCTTCTATGTGGATTATTTTTCGCAATTCATCCAATTCACACCGAGGCTGTAGCGAATGTTGTGGGACGCGCCGACATTCTTTGTGGATTATTCTATCTGCTGGCTTTGCTGTCATATCTAAACTGTTTCCCTCAGGGCACAGCAAAGGAAAGCAGCAAAAGACCATCGAAGTATTCAAAGCTCTGGCTTGCTTCCTCTATCTTCTGGTGCGTGTTATCTCTCTTCAGTAAAGAAAACGGTATTACAGTTCTCGGGGTTTGTTTTGTGTACGACGTCGTCTTCGTCTGCAAGTTCGGCGGAGAACATTTGTTCAGACCATCGTTGTATTGGCCTACGGTGCACTTCAGGTAGGTGATAACAAACTTGTGCGGCCGAGGTGGGGCTTTAAGCCTGGAGGGCGGGTGCCGGGGGGGGGGGCGCTCCCATATGTAAGCTATATGGGTATGTGCCCCTGTGAATGGTATGGTATGCCTGTGTCAAAGCCTCCTCTCCCCGGAAAAAAATCGGAGAGGCGGCTATGACACAGGCTAGGTTTTCAGGCAGTTTAGTCTGGGATAGGGTATAGAAATCAGAAAGTTTTGGTCTAGAATAGACTAGAATAGCGATACCGAAAAAATTGGCCGGTGTATAAATAATTTAGTCTAGAACAGCGTTCTTTACCCGGGCTTCTATAAGAGAAATTGAAACTCGAAAGTGACTTTGTACGATATTGATATGTTGGACTACAATAGTGATAAAGTTTCTGCATAGAAAATAGCTAGTCCGGGATAGGGTAGGGGTGCCTAGTCTAGAATAGGGTTGCAGAATCAAGCTGACCATGGTCTAGTATAGAGTAAGGGTTTCAGTGTCCTATCGGAACACACCTACCAAATGATTTACAGAGTACCCTCCGAGAGGTTTTAAGCGCAGTTTGTTTGTAAAACCTCCCCAAACGTGAGATGGACTCTGTCAAAAACTGTGGTGAACTTCAACGGAGAAGGGTCCTTGTCCAAATCATTAATTAATAATCCTGGAATAAACTAATAATTTCCTTTCTCGATTCATTTCAGACAGTGGCCAAAGTGGACTGTGCGCTTGGTTGAAAGAATTTTCATCTTGGTCTTTGTAGCTGTATTTCTTCTCTACTTCAGGATCGTGATAATTTCTGGCGGTTTCGCGCGTTCATTTACCGAGTCTGACAATCCAACTTTATTTCACCGAGACATATGGACGCGTTTCAGAACGTATTCTTATTTGTGTGCATTAAACGCGCGCCTGCTCCTGTGTCCGAACATCCTGTGTTATGATTGGTCCATGGACAGCATATCCCGGATTGAGTCATGGTGGGACATGCGCAATGTGGAAACACTTGCGTTTAGTGTGGTCATGGTGTGGCTGTGTTGCTATGGTAAGATGTACCTCAAACAGCAGTTCAAGGCTACACATCTACTTGACACCGCATTTGTTAAATTAGGGTAAATGATTTTTGAGAGCTTATATCTGAAAATTAGGGGAGGGGTAGGTAGTTACAGACCTGAGTGCGTGACATAACCTCTACCTTTTGTAAGGAGCTTTTTCGCCCTTAGACCACTGACTTGTATATTTTATGTAATGAAAACACATTGACATGTGCAGTCTAACTTAATTTAGTTTAGTCAAACGAGAGTTTCTGGTCCAACCATTTTTACATTGTGCCTTATCATTATTATTATTATTATTATTATTATTATTATTATTATTATTATTATTATTTTTATCGTTATCGTTATCGTTATTATGTCGGTTTACAGGTCTGAAATCCTCAAGCACGCTCTCGTCATCACCTGAAGAACCTAAAAAGTCTAAGCCGAACTCCTCGAATTCTTTAACTTTAGATTCTAATGAAAATAACTTATACGAGCGAAAGGAATTGACAATGAAAGAACGACATCATTTTGAAGGGAAAACGTTAAAGGTAAGTGATTTAAGAGAGTAGGGTAAGAACGAGCTGTTTTTAAAAGAGTCTTCTGTGAAATTCAAATACAAGATGGTTGCCCTTGATCACCTGCCATCTTGGACATTTATCCAAGACTGAAAAGGAATTCAACAAGGTAGCATTATAATGGCCACGGCAACATTTTCTCTTATTTTAGCGCTCTTCCATGTGTCAATGTAAAACGATATCAAGACATTTAACGGTAGTTAAAAGCCTCTTTTAGCAAATTAAAGGTTTAAAGCGCGGGAAATTCTTGCAAATGAAATCTCTTGTGTATTGGCAAGAAGTTTCTCTCTGATTGGTCTGTGTGCATGTTACTGACAAGGCTCATCCTTCTGTGCCGGCTTTAACCCTTACTCTTAGCTCACACTGGGGAGGCGTGGTGGCCTCATGGTTAGTGCGCTCGACTCCGGAGCGAGCGCTCCGGGTTCGAGCCCTGGCCTGGGACATTGCGTTGTGTTCTTAGGCAAGACACTTTACTCTCACGGTGCCTCTCTCCACCCAGGTGTATAAATGGGTACCGGCGAATTTAATGCTGGGGGTAACCCTGCGATGGACTAGCATCCCATCCAGGGGAGAATAGAAATATTCCAAGTCGCTTCATGCCACGGAAACCGGGATAAGCTCCGGCCTGATGGGCCACTTGGCTCGTATGCAGACTTTGCCTTAGCTCACACTAGGCCGCATGAATTTGAAAATGGAAGTTTCACTCTGAAAACGCATCAAATGTTTTCCGTCCGCCCTACGCCGGAGGAATTTAAAAACGCAACAATCAGTGGTCATTTTGGATTTGTGTTTGCAAAACACTCGGGCAGGAATGTTTTCTGTCCAAACGAAAACGAAAGCTGGCGTTTTCAAATTCCTCCGGTTTGAACATCGTTTTCGAAAAGCTCCGGATTCGTGTGGACGATAGGCTTAACTGTAGAACTTAATTCTTGAACAAAAATGTATTTTTCAAATCGGCACTCTTATCCTCACGGTATCAACGAACGCTTTTCATTCAACTAATTCATTCTGTTGTTTTTCACGTTACCAGGCACCAACCAATAGCGTAGCTCCATATTTCTGTATATAAACCACACACAACCCACAATTCCTTGATTCGCTCTGACGAAGGGCTAACGCTCGAAACGTCAGCTTCCGAATCTCTTTACGGTGGCCAATTCACATTACCAACCCAGTTGATAAAACCAAATTATCTTGTAATACTCCCACCGACGCAGCACCTCAGTTTCTTTAGAAACTTGCCCCCTTTAACCGTAGAAACAAAGTTGCGTTTTCAAATTCTTCCGTGTACTGTGGACAGGCGTCTAATATTTGTTGCTTCTTCTTTTACAGAATGACTTTGATTCTGTACACAGAAGACGTGTCGTGTTGTTTTCACTAGCTATGATGATGATGTCATTTCTACCAGCTTCCAATCTCCTTCTTCCAGTGGGTTTTGTTGTCGCCGAACGAATTCTGTACATTCCAAGCATGGGCCTCTGCATTCTCGTTCCATTTGGAATTTCAATCTTGTTTCAAGATTCGCCGAACGAGGAATCCTTAAAACAGGAGGTGAGCAAACTCCTGTATCTGTCTTACCCATCCTACCAAGATCTCTCCTTGAAGCCAATGATCAACGACTGATCAAAGTCAGATCCGGTGAGATCAGGGCCGGGTTGTTCAAAGCCCGATTAAGCTAACCTAGGATTAGAGAGAATTTTGATTTTATTTTTGTAACTTTTTGGTGAGGTTTTATGTTTATATTGTTTGTCCCACAGTTTTGAGTTTGAAGAGTCTCAAACTTCGCAAAAAAATAGGCAGTAAAAGACATTTTTATACAAGAAAATTAAGACTTCGGTTAACTTTTAATCCTGTTTTAGCGTTAACGGCCTGCTTTCGAACAACCCGGCCCAGGTGTCTCCCTATTGTTTCACTACATCAGATGAGCGCACTATGGAAACCTGTCTTGAATGCTTGAGTACTCAGTCATACAGACAGTAAAATGGGGTCTGTTTAGGCTAAACAGCTCCGCTGAGGCCACTGTTTCTGTATGGTTAAAATAAAGGCTTTTGATGTAATCTCGGTCGACAGTATTTCCAAATTCCAAATTTTTTTTCAGCTCAGAAGTCGGCATTATGACTATATTTCTAACTAAATGCAGCACAGATGATTATTTATCTAGTTGGCTTTTTCTCTTATTTTTTTTGTTAAGTTATGTTGTCGCCATTTTGAACTTATTACTTCTCTGGGCCATCGAGTGTTTACAGAGTTGCACATTGCCCTTGCTTACGATATCAACAACTGTTCACGATGATCTTAATTTAGTTCACTCTCTTTAAGCTCTTTCTTCCACACTGCAGACCTCCGACGAAGATGTCACACAAGAAACGTCCTCTATAGACTGGTGTTTTGGTCTGAGCATAGCTGGAATGATATTTGTCTACAGTCTTTTGTTGCTGTTTGCTTTCAAAACCGTACACCGCAATTCAGAGTGGCAAAACAAGGAGACACTGGCAAGATCGGGGCTTAAAGTGAATCCAACGAACGCCAAGATTCATGTTATGTTAGGAAATGTTTTGGCAAATAGGGTGAGTTCATGATAGTCTCCGAACACACTAAATGACCTTCGTGCCTTCGCGCCTTCGTGCCTTCGTGCCGTCGTGCCTTCGTCCCTTCGCGCCTTCGCGCCTTCGCGCCTTCGTGCCTTTGCGCCTTCGTGCTTTCGTGCCTTCGTGACTACGTGCCTTCGTGTCTTCGTGCCTTCTTGTCTCTTCAGTGCGTGGTCCCTAACGTGACTTCTCCACATGCCGCTTAACTCCTTATGATTTCATCTACAGTACGAATTTTACTAATTCTCCTTCATTTGATCCTCCATTTGCACTCTGAAAATCACTGAGCAGTCACGAATCCCCGCTTCTGCCAGACCTCAGTTTACCCTCAGAGCTGAGGCGAACCTCTCAGACTGTCTTCTCCCTATTACAGTCTCAACAAGGTTTATTTCATTTCCTTTCCAGGGGCTCTTATCTTGTGAGAACCACTATCGTGAGGCCTTGCGCTTGAGGCCACATTACGTCGCAGCCTGGGAGAACCTGGGTTTAGTGCTCCTAAATACAAGTAAGAATGTACTACAAAGCTATTAAAACCCTAAAAGAATGACACAGACCGATAACAAGTCTCATGGTAATTTGGTATAGTAGAAATAACCAAAACCTCCGATAAGTACTGTCTGATCAGTAGAAAGTTTGACCATTAGAAAACACTTTGAAGAAAGTTAAGACAGAATGCAGATTTTGCCTACCATTTAAGCAATAGTGCACTTTTCTGTGTTTATATAGCCTCATCTAAACACGAGGAGGGTTGGGAGAATTCGACACAGACCCGAGGCGTAGTCCCTGGTTTGCATAATTTTCGAGAATTCTACCAAATCCTCCGAGTGTTTAGATGAAGCTACATAAGTACGGAAAAAGTGCTCTCTTGCTTTTATAAAAAAATTCTGAACAATACGCGCGAATCTAAAACGTCACAACCAGGGCGGAAAAAGGCCGGGCGGTGAAACGGGCAGTCCGTGTCGAAAGCAGGAATGTCCCGCTTATCATGACCAAGTTGTGCTCCGCTGCTTATTTTAAGAGTACTCCGCATTACTCCAGTCGAAATTTTATATATGTTGAAGATCGATAGCTTTACATAACATAGTAAAAAATCAGTTTGATATATTTTGATATAGCAGCGTTTCAGAACTTCAAAGTTTCCCTACTCTTGCCACACCGTTTGCCGCGATTTTGCCCGAGAGTCTATCGCGACCGAAAAGTAATAACAGTTTGCGAGTTTAAGTTTCGCCTAAATTGCAAGCAACACGTGATGTTTCATCAAAGCACAAAAACGTTCGTCTGTAAATACTGCTCATTTTTGTTTGTGTGAAAATCTAATAAATCGCTGGTTATCGATGAAAAAGAGCGCTCGCCAATGCGTGTTTTGCAGCTAAACATGACAAATTCGGCTGACAAATCGAACTTCAATTACGCCGGCTTTCGTTTAAAAACGTACATCGAACTCAAACAACTAACTTAAAATGCGTTTAAGACTGATTAATGTTTGAGAACAAATTAAAAGTTTAGCTGGAAATAGGGTACACAGACAGCAGAGATAAAAAGCAGAGATAAAAAGCAAAAGTTACGGTTGTGCTTTCTTTGACCAACTCGAATAATGATTTTGTTGAGTTTTCTAAACTTCTTGTCTGATTTATTTTCCCAGTATAAAATTTCACTACGTTGAAGAAACACACATGATGTTAGTAGCCTTATAGCGTTGGCGAAAACTGTAGCAGTGTCTCAGAACAATGGATGGCGAAAAAAATATTTTGGCAAGTTTTTTGACTCGGACATGAACGTGCACGCGCTCCACTATGCAAATTAGCTACCTGTACGCGTCAGATTTTCCTTTCAAAATTATAACTTCTGCAAACTCTCGCAAAACATGTAGAAAAATAAGACACAATAAGCAGAAATTGATTATTATTAAGTAGTTGTTCTGAGGAACTCAAAAATTAACTCGATACCAGAGAAGAGAGCTTTCTTGCAAGAACTTTATTCCTAAGTCAAAAGCTCACGCGTACAACTCGCGCGAGAAGATCTTTTTACTCATTCACAGCGCGAAATTTAAATTCCTGTTTTCATCCCTGAAGAACTCACCTTTTCCATTGCCTCAGAACAAAAAATGCAGCAAAAAATTTGCTGATTCACATAGAAGGGAGTTTCGTGTAAATTCTTTAGAAATCTAATTTCGAGTGTAAGTAAATGGAATCTCCTCGTCTTAGTAGATTCCAGTCTACTGCATCACACCTTTTTGCTCGGACCCGCTCGTTTCACCGCCCTACGTATAAGCGCCCTGGTCACAACTGTGTTTACACACTCTCATCTAAACACATCTATCGACCAATGAGAGCGCGTGTAGTGGCTCAATTGTTTTATAAAACCTAATAGTACTTCTCTTTCCATAGAAAGAGCCCAAGATGCCGAGAGATGCTATTTAAAAGCCCTGTCAATCAAACCTAACAGTGCAGATGTCAACATAAACCTTGCACACTTGCTACGAGTGACGGGAAGATTCAACGAAGCTGATATTCAATATGAGAAAGCTCTGTCTCTCAGGCCTAACCATCCACAGCTTAATTATTTTCATGGCGTCGTGTTGGAAAAGCTTGGAAAACGAAAGGTAAAAGGCAAAATGATACTTTCACTTTCAGGGCCCACTGTGTTCTGTTTTTTCGCGCCTTTTCGACCGAGGGTGCAAAATGGCGGGAAAAACATTGTTTTCGTTATTGGGCGCGACAAAGGTTTTGAACGAATAAATATGGCGCAAAAAAATTCACAAAACGTCTCATTAGCGTCATCAAATCGCGCGTATTGGGTAGAAATTTTACCTCAAAACTGTATTTCACATATCTCTTCTTTGGCCGCTAGTGATTTCTTGTGGTCGCTCTTGTTATTAGGGTTTGTCATTGCACTTGGAATAAACTTCAGTTACTTAAGCGGCAAACTTTTTTTCCTGACTATAGAAAGCAGAAGAAAGGTACGTTAAAACAACAAAGCTGACACCGTCGGATCCACTGCCGTTCCTTGCACTTGGAAAGATGCTTATCGTCCCCGTTTTGAATAGAAAAGTACAAAATGGAAGCGAAAAAGCAATAAAGAAGGTAAACGCTCTTCAGTGAATCATAATTTGGCGTTGGTCCCAATGTGTGGCTAGCTTTTAACGCCTAGTTGGTACAGTATGACGCCGTTAGTTTGGTGGTTATAGGTTCTATAAAGACGTTTAAGCCCCGATTGTTTTCAGGAGCAAGGGTTTTATAGTGCACAAGCGAGTAAAAATTAACAAGAAAAGCGAACGACATTTCGGAGTCACCAGGACACCATTTTCAAGTTCAAAAAGAAAAGAAAAAAAACTGTCAAAAAAAGGATTAACAATTTTTGAAATTTTTTCAGATTTTTTTTTATTGTTTTGCACTATTTACAGAAACCATAACTTTAACAGTGTTCACAGAAATTACATCAAATAAAAAGAAAAGAGAAACATAACAATAAATAACCAAAATCAAGTGTGCGCAGTGACCAAAGTAGCATAGGCTTTCTTGTTGGTCACTGACACCTACAAAAAATTAACATGACATATCAGTTACAAGAAACAATTAGACAAAGATATATAGTGAACAGTAAACGTATAAAAAGATGGCTGAACGTAGGTAGGCTATGTGCAGAATATAAGCAGGTTATACAGAAGAGTAGGATTGAGTGTTGAACAACAGCTAAGATCATTTTTTAACTTGTCTTCTAAAAGCGTATTCCAATCACCATAACCCTCCCATTTAAGACCCCGTTTAACCGTCTGCATAGCCATTAATCTTTAAGTTGAGTTTAACATTCTATCATTAAAAGATGTCAAATCTCTGATGAAAAATGTCTCATTATATTTTATTCTTCAGGGAGAAGAGTACTTACAAAAAGCAGTGAAATTAAAACCGTCGGATTTAGATAGCCGTCTCCTACTTGTTCAAATTTACCTTCTAAAGGTAAAGGAACTTTGTTGTCATTGTCATTATTGTTTTTGAAATAGAGCGATTTTCGTGTGATCGTCGAAAAGTAATTGGTTTTGTATTACTGTGCTACACGATTGGCTTAAAAAACTCGCGCCACTTTTTCATCCAATCAGAAGTAAAACCAAGACCAATCGCAACTCGTTCAAACACGGTTTCCCGCGCTTCACGTCAGCTACGTGATTTGATTGGTTCACTGTCTTGTTTATGTCCTTTGTGATTGGCTAGAGTGATTACTTTGGTTTTGGCTTTACGACACTCTACTGAAAACCGCTCAAGGAGTGTCGTTGTTGAAGTTAGCTTGTTGTAGTGGAATAAGATACCAAGCTATACATCGAATCTTCCGAAGAAAGCTTTGAAGAGAGTTCTCCGCAAATCACTATTTGATATATTAGAAATGGAGGATGACTATATTGAAATCCCCCTGGTTATTAATAAATTAGGGTATTAGATAGGCTTGTTAAAGGTTTTAATATCTGCTTTTCTTGTCTTCTTTTCTTGTCTTTATGCATTGTTCTTCTGTAAGCGCTACCTTAACTAAATCACTTAACTTCTGTATTCTATTTATTTTAGCTGTAATCTGCAAGGTTTTCTATTAGTTAAATGTTTTTGACTTTATAAGATAACTTGTTTTGTAAAACTTGTTATGTACTTGGCTTGCCCCGCCACGATTAGCTCTCTAGCTATTTGCG
>OZ026599.1:7044429-7054429 GCA_964020085.1 Micromussa lordhowensis
TTAACCATAATTTTTAGCGTACGGAAACTTGAACAACGCTAATAACAACGCACAGAAATGGATCCGTGACCATTAACGAGTTGGTGCAAAATCTCGTTTCCGTGACAGATTAGTGTGGACGGTAGACCTAAATTTCAAATTTCTCCGGCTTAATGTTGACGGGGCCTTGTCAACAGTATTATAGTCCCTAGAAAGAGAAATATTCAATGAAACTGTTTTATTTTGTTTTTAGTCAATCTTCTATGTTTCCCATTCTCTCGAAGAATCTCGGTCTTTTTTAGATGACCCGCTGTCTTTGAAACTTCAAATCACGATCTTTCATCCAAAAGTAAGTGTATCTACAAGAATTTCAACAGCAAATAAATGGACGATTCCGATCTTTTTCTCTGCTCCATGCGAAGGAAGGTTAATGCCTTCAATCTACCCTTATATAAATATAGAGATTCCAATTAAAATGTGGTGCAAGTGAGGTGGCTGGCCTCAACTCGTCAGTCCATTCTCTGTTTTTACGCGTATGTGCTATAAACGTATATTCCCGCTGCCTGTCATTCATTGGCTCTTCTTGTCCGTGTTCGCCGATGAATAAATTATCCAATAAGCGACTATAAAAAGCCCGTATGCTAACGGAAAGAGGACACGTGACCAAGCATCGATAGCATTGGCTGTGATTTTACATCTCCAGCGGCACCTGTTTGGACGATTGAATGGAGGTTCTTGCACGTGTGGGTAATCACGTGACAGGAATGTTTGATCAGGTGGGTTATGTTCATTAATAGTACCATTGCTGATCTGTGCGTCCCGTTTGTGAAGAGAATTATGAAGATTATTGACGATAGCTCCATTTTGGGTCACGCCATTTTGGGTAACGCCATTTTGTGAATGATGCTCGTTTCCCACGTCATTTTCGTATGATAAGTTTCGGAAGTTTAGCATGACAATGTCAGGATTCTGTTGACGAAAGGTATATATCAGTAGAGGCTTCCCTACTTACATTAAAATGCCGACACTGGGCGAGTCACTACAGCAACAAAAAGTGAGGTAACGGATAAGAAGGCTGGTTTGGCCAACCGAAATATAGTACACCTTAGAAAATCAACCTACGTTGTGTCGGGTTTTGCTTTTATATTCTTCACTTTCTATGTGAAGCCGATTAGATCACTATTGATCCAACGTTCACCAGCAGGATCATCGTCCGCGGTTGCTTACTTAAACATTTTTAGTAACGGATACGTACGTAAATCAAAAGAAGCAGCCAATGGAAAGTGCGAGAAAACACAGCGCAGGAGAACTTGTTGCCGGCGACATATTTGACATCAATGACCAGTCACAAGTGCGTAGCCGCAACGAGCGCGGGAAAACATGTAACTGGCAACAAGCGTGGGAAAACATATAACCAGCAACAAGGGCGGGAAAATATGAAACCAGCAACAAGGCGGGAAAACATGTAACCAGCAACAAGGGCGGGAAAACATGTAACAAGCAACAAGGGCGAGAAAACATGTAACAAGCAACAAGGGCGGGAAAACATGTAACAAGCAACAAGGGCGGGAAAACATGTAACAAGCAACAAGAGCGGGAAAACATGTAACAATCAACAAGGGCGGGAAAACATGTAACAAGCAACAAGGGCGGGAAAACATGTAACTAGCAACAAGGGCGGGAAAACATGTAACAAGCAACAAGGGCGGGAAAACATGTAACAAGCAACAAGGGCGGGAAAACATGTAACCAGCAACAAGGGCGGGAAAACATGTAACCAGCAACAAGGGCGGGAAAACATGTAACAAGCAACAAGGGCGGGAAAACATGTAACAAGCAACAAGGGCGGGAAAACATGTAACCAGCAACAAGGGCGGGAAAACATGTAACTAGCAACAACGACGGGAAAACATGTAACAAGCAACAAGGGCGGGAAAACATGTAACCAGCAACAAGGGCGGGAAAACATGTAACAAGCAACAAGGGCGGGAAAACATGTAACAAGCAACAAGGGCGGGAAAACATGTAACAAGCAACAAGGGTGGGAAAACATGTAACCAGCAACAAGGGCGGGAAAACATGTAACCAGCAACAAGGGCGGGAAAACATGTAACCAGCAACAAGGGTGGGAAAACATGTAACAAGCAACAAGGGCGGGAAAACATGTAACCAGCAACAAGGGCGGGAAAACATGTAACAAGCAACAAGGGCGGGAAAACATGTAACCAGCAACAAGGGCGGGAAAACATGTAACCAGCAACAAGGGCGGGAAAACATGTAACCAGCAACAAGGGGGAAAATATGGAACCGGCAACAAGCGTGGGGAAACGTGTTACTGGCAGCAAACGCCTGAAGCACGTGGCCTGCGATAAGTAATCGTAATAGGACTGAGTGGAGTCTAATTCGGTCTGTAAACAAAATAGGATTTGTTTATCACAAGTATGATTACAGACCGAATTGGACGATACGAAGTCTTGTTATCAATTAATCATAAAACTTACAATTTCCGAGAAAAAAAGAATAGTCAAGTAATGAAAGAAAGGGAAAAATTGCATTAAAATATTGACGAAGGAGAAGAAAATTTCAATTTCATGTCGCTCTGAAATTGAGATTGGTTGATTTAAACTACAACTTTGAATGTAATTGGTTGATTTAAAGTGCAACTTTGAATGTGATTGGCTTATTAAGCTGTCCGGTAGCAAACTGTCCGATAACAACTTGGCAAATGAATTAGTGGAATATAGGAGTTTTTTTAAACCAATAACAATTGAAGAAATTGTAATTTTTATGATTAACGCAGGAAAACGTAAGCCATACAACTGATGACAGTCGTGGGATTAAATTCATTATATTGGTTTTTCTGTAATCAAAGCTGACGATGAATCCAGGTGATCAGAAAAATGTAAAAAATAATTTTTCATTACCACTGCAGCCTTGTGCATTGTAAACTTGGAAACGGGCCAGCTTAAGTATCGTGAGGTTTTCTTACCACACTGTATTTATTTTTCGTCTTTTTGGATGGCTTTGTTTCCTTCTTCTCCTTTTCGCGCATGCTTGTATAGTTCACAACCGCAAACTCCACCAGTGCAGCGAAGACGTTAGCAAATGAGACTATCATGAACAAGTCTACGGCTTTGATGTATGGCACACTCGGTAGCGAGGACTGGACACCAAATAAGAGCGTTGTCATGGCGAGCACTGTGGTGATGCCAAGCGCTGTTCTGGCTGGAATCGACTGGTTATCTATCCAGAAAGATATCTGCGGAAAGTTGCAGTGAAGAGAAAATTGATTAGGGGCATCACCAGGATAACTAACTCTACATAAAAAGGAATCCGTCATACACTTGCCACTAGCCTGTGTAGCACACGTTTCTTTTCCATTTTCCAGGCGGTGAGATCGAGCAAGCAAGCGAAAAAACGAGCGCACCTACGGAGAAGGGGATGAGGGTGGTGAGGGGGTGAGGGTGGGGGAGGAAAGGGATCCTACCTCACCCCTTCCACTCATCCTAATTTTTTGTACTCGCTCGCAGTTGCAGTTTCGCGTGCTTTTGGAAATGAACGCCTGTTTCACTCGCGTGACCAGTAGCAGCCATAATAATAATAATAATAATAATAATAATAATAATAATGGCTTATTAACAGAGTATCCATACAAAAAAAGGCTCTTCACCTGTAACGAATTAATAAATTACAAAACCCACTAAAACTAAATCTGACTAACAAATAAATCAAGAAACAGTGATTAAGTGAAGACACTAAATGTATGTGCAAATTTAAAATATTTACAATTAAAATGTATAAAAGGTGATGGGTCTTGTAGGAATATTCGGAAGAATATTCATTTTAGAATGTTAAGCTGATTTATGTAATCTACAACGAAAAATATAATAATCACTACAAGTTTTAATAACGTTCGGAAGGCTTTTAAATAGAGACGCAGCAGTATCCTCAAAGGTTTCGTTTTCAATGAGGACTAAAAGCCTGGTAGTGTTAGTAGGACATAGTTGTCTAGTGACAGTTACTCGTTGTAAAGACAAATAGGATGGCCAAGAAGAATCGTGGAGTGCTTTAAATGTTAATGAAAGCAAATTAAAGTCCCTTCTCTCTTTGATTGAAAGCCATATTGAATCAATTATCAGTCGCTTATGTTGTTCACATATTTCCCATAAACAAAAACTGCAGCAGAAAATTGGACCCTTTGGAGTTCGTTTCAGTAGATAGGTTGGCAGGGGTGAATAGACCGAATCACAACAGTCAGATCAAGCTTGGACAAGGCTAATGACTCTGCTAGCCTCTTTGGCAGGCGGCTATCTGTAAAATGCAAATTTACTGGAACAAAAGAAAGTAATTATATAAGAAAAGAGTTAACTCCAGCAGGATTGGTTTGGGACACCAATATGGCTGCCGTGGCGTCATACGAAAAAACGTCTGCATACGAACCAAGTGGCCAATCAGGCTGGTGTTTATCTCCGGCTTCTGAAGCATGGAGCGACTAGGAGTATTTGTACTCACCCCTGGATGGAATGCTAGTCAATTGCAGGGTCACCCCAGCATTAAATTTCTCGGTGCCCACTTATACACCTGGGTGGGGAGAGGCATTTTGAGAGTAAAGTGTCTTACCCAAGAATACAACACAAAGTCTCCGGCCAGGGCTCAAAGTCGATCAGAAGTCGAGTGTACTAACCATGAAGCCACCACACCTCCCAGCGTCATAATAAACTAACCTATGAATTAGTTACTAGTTAACCTACTGTTAAAATCTCTGTACACTTTCATTGGTACTATACTGAGAAAAGCACTCACCCAAGACAACACTACTATCATGCCACTAGGAATGTAAATTTGTATCAGGTAATAAACAGATCTTCTTTGGAAGTTCAGTTCCATTTTCAAGCTTGAAAACAAACCTAAACAAATACGAATTAGACATTAGCAGCCATATTTGAATGAATGTTATTCTGACTTTGGGGTGTAAATGTTTTCATTGAAACTGAAACTGTCAAAGGATCTCTTGGTCAGTGATCAGTCGCGGAACAAATACCGTTACTCGAAGACTATTCGGCTGTTATTATAAAACAGTCACGCCAGCATGACATAACGTAGATATGTCACGTTGCTTAGCAACTTCGATGACGAAAGCAAACGTGGGCTCAGTCAACTCTTAGAGCCAAGATGTTGCCATTAGCTGCTACTTGTTTTTTTTAAGATGACAAACTACTGAGTTCAGATTGTAACTTCATCAGCCATCACTTGTTTTTACTTACCAGTTTTATACATTGTAGTAGATTCAAATATTCTGATGGGACCAATGTCAAACTCTGATGTAGTGAGTCCAGGATCCTGTTCCACTGCTTCAGTGTTCTTACTTGAAATCCACTTGTACACTACATCTTTGGTGGTGAAACCAACTTGAAAAATTAATCAAAACAATTAACAAATCAAGAATCTATGATTAAACCTTAAGAAGTAGTGACAGATCTCGTTGAATAAAGCCCAGCAAGTTTTAGTCCCGGCAAAGGAGGGGGAGTGTACTCCCATAAATATCAGGGGGGTTGTGCGGCCCGCTTCGTAAAACCCCTACCCTCAGATTTAAGACTTAAATCTGTGATTTTCCCTTACCTATTTATGACCTGACCAAAAATAACACTTGACCCTTAAATCGATACCCTTTTTCAGACTTGCCTTATAATTAGTTCCCTAGTTCAGACCATTGTTAAGGCAATGTTTATATGCTTTTATTACATAGGATAGCTTCTTCTAAAAAATCCTACCCAATTCAAGACTATTGGGCAAAAACCAAACCATATTTAAGACCAAAATGTCCATGATTGATATCATATTTTTGACAAAAACGGCTTAAAAAAAACATACCCTTTTGGGTCCAACATACCTATATAACCCATTTATATATGAGGGAGTATCCCCCCCCCGGATAAAGTCTCGTGAACTTACAGCTCTCTATTGTCAAGTTGCACTTCTGAACATCAAATGGGAAGTTTCTTAAATCCATGTAACAATCCATTGTAAGTGTGTTTCTAAAGAAAGAGAAACGCTAACAAGTTAAATATCTTCAGACTTCGGGGAGTTCTTCCCGTATTTAAATATACATTCGGAGAGGAATATTTTCCGCCGATAATCTTCGGAAAGTGTTCGGGAATCCGTTATCCTTAAAAGCAATCGTGTGATCTTTGACACTCTTTAGGTGTTAGCGGAGTTTCTTCGCAAGTTGTGGCAAAGGTAACATGTATGATTAAAAGAAGTCTTCGAGAGACCCTAAAACAAGAGAATTAACACATTTCTTACCTCCTTATCTACAATTGCGGACAAAAATCCTTGGAACACGTATGTAATGAAACGAAAGATCTGTGTTTAACAAATGAAGTTTGAAAAAAGCACTGCTATACTTTTAAAAACGCGTAGCAGTTGCAATATATCCCCACCCAATACAATGATTGTATGCACTAGCTTTCAACATTGTATGTGGCGTGGGGGGAGAGGTAAAGTGATGGTGAACTTGTATTCGCGTCTGGCTGTGTGTAAAAGCGCCAAAAGAGTTGAAATACGACACGTGGTGGAGTATTTTTGACGAACTTCGAGGTGAATTAAAATCGTAAAAATCTATGCTAATTAAGACTCTATTAAGATCAGATATCTGAAACACCATCAAGGCCATAATTTCCTTAATTGTTTAGACTTGATGAGTAATTGATGATTTGAGAAACTTACTTGGTGATTACAAGCAGTGATCCATCGGGAAAAATTCGCACGAAAAAATTTGCATCCGTACTAGAGCTGGATCCTTTCTTGTTGACAAAATACGTCTGAGGAAGCCATAACTGTTCAAGGATTCCTCCACCCAAAGTGATTTTTTCTTCATGAAAATGATTCCCATAAGCCAAACGAGAATCCTGCCATTGTTGTCTGAAGTAAAAGGACAACTGAAAATCCTAAATGACAGGAATAAAAATTCAGACAAATGCTTCTCACTGGTATACTTTTAGGTTTTTTAAAACTGTCCTCCGGATAAAATGATTACGAAGATCTAGCCTGTTCCAGGCTCTCGGTAGTTGGGGACGAGCGAAAACGAGCAAGAAAAAAAATGGGGGAGGACTAAGGCGAGGAGTGACGGGAGGGCCTGTAAGACTTTCTTTAACGGCCCTCTTCTGGTATAGCAGGAGCTGCTATACCCTCTGATTGGTCAATTTTGACATTATTGTCAACACTCCGGCAGTTACCTCTTATCTTGTCAATCCAAGTTTACCATCTCGCAATTCCATTCGCCAAGAGCTTGATAGCCAGGTCCCTGGACTCAAAATTGACCAATCAGAGGGTATAGCAGCTCCTGCTATACCAGAAGAGGGTCGTTAAAGAAAGTCTTACAGGCTCTCCCGCCGCTCCTCGCCTTAGTCCTCCCTCGTTTTCGCTCTTCCCCAACTACCGAGAGCCTGGAACAGGCTAACGAAGATCCAACAGAGGTTTGGCGGGATTTGGGATGAGAGTAACACTGAACGCGGGATGACAGAAAATTGGGATAAAAAATACTTAAGCAGGAGCGGAATTTTCTCATTTTGATAGGGGGGACGTGGAATAGTTTTAAACTGACTTCGCGATTCGGGATGCAGGATGAAAAACAGAAAATCACAGGTAATGGACGTTACGCGGAGAACTGCAACTCAAACCATGCGGGATCGGGATAAACATTCTCATTGTGGCGGGATGGCGGGATGGCATTTTCAGTTAATTTCGTCCTCGAACAAAATAACTTTTAAATTTGAGGAAACCTAAAAAATATTAGTTTACTAAGATAGAAAAACACTAAAGAGATAATAATAAACCATAAAGTAACAAGGATGGTTAAGGATGGAGAAGATTGACACGGATTACAAACGACGAACTTGAAAAATTTAGGCTAAACTTTTCAAGATGCACAAACCGTGACGTAGCTCCCTTAATTTGTTTCACAAAAAGATTTATAATGCTATAGAGTATTCTACTAGAGTATTTCAGTGCAGCAATATGTTTGTTTCATCATCTGGACTATGAGCAGAAACGTTGGCTTTCATGCCATGAGTGCTACTTCTCTTACCATGTCGCGAACTTGGAAATTCCCGATGGACAAAATGTATAAACTAACTACCACTGTGGTGGGATTACCTCCTAGAACAAGATAATATATAAGAACAGTTGATATCTAGAAGGCTAAGATTATAGAGGTAAGTTGAACATGGAATAGTTCTGCCTCAATGTTTAACAGCTTGGGTTCGAGCCCCTAATAACCAGTTTTATTTGTTGCGTTTAAGAGGGACTGCTCTCCACCCAAGGGCTGGATATTCTATTTCGGTGCCGATGAACCGTCTTTGGTTGGCGGGTCAAAACTTCTTGGATGTAAAAATAATAAATGATTAAGAATCCCAACTGGTGGGAGGCTGATCAGTTGGCTATTTACACAATGCGGTCGAAGAGTTGAACTCGGGACTACCGAGAACAAATCCAGATAGGGGCTGGTTGGAGGATTTGAACCAGGGAACTCTAGATTGCAAAACAAACGCCCTGAACCACCTAACCACGCCGCCTCCCTATGCAAGCAACGAGAGAAGTCTGTTGAATATCATCCAACCCAGGGGTAATAGAATCAATATTCTTGATAAGATGTTACAAAAAACGCAATTAAAACACTGCCGGAGTTAAAGGCCACTAGTCACTAGCGAAAACTTAGCATACCTACCAGCGTCGTAGCGCGAAAAACATTATATCAGAGGCAGTTTCCATGATTTAATTCTCTTCCGACGTATTAAGCAATTTTTTTTACTTTTCCCCTTCAACAGGAAAACCAATTAAAACGAACAAAATGACTGAGACAAGTATCTTATCTTGGTTTGCCTCAGGATACTGACTGCGGCCATGCGTACCTACCTACATACCACAGCTAAACTGAAATTAAAAACAAATCGGGAAAGAAGGGGGCTCTACGTGTTCGCTTGTTGTTAGATTTGTTACTTACTTCCGCCATGTTCAACCCGAACTCGTGAATCATAGCACTGCAGCATTTGCTGAAGAAGTTCTCCAAGCGAGGTCGTCTGCCATGATTCATTTTTGAAATGTTGCAGATGCGAGGTGCCTTCGCGGTCAGAATGAAAGCAAAACTCTTGGTTCCTGACAAATTGACAAGAAGCAAAACATTAGTCGGCGCTGTAAAAAAGTACAAACTCACACAGACATGGAAAGCTAGGTATTACAATTGTCCGAATCAGTTTGTTACAGCCACACCCAAGAATCAAGGTCCCTTACACTGTTATATGAGCATCTACAAGACTTGTGTGTTGAAATTGCGCAAGATGTCAGTACCGCATTAGGAGGGGAGGGTGAAGATGAAAAGACTATGAAGCCCAGTCAGATCAACATTTTAGAAAATGACCCAAAGATAATACTCGTGCTTTGTAATAGTAATTGGATTGAGTGGAGTACAATTCAGGGAGTAATCGAGCGAGTAATTTCAAAATCGGACGAGCGCGAAGCGTGAGACCGATTTGAAATTACGAGCACGATTACTCCCTGAATTGTACGACACGAGATCCAATTACTAATTAATCGTATCTATAACAAATTTCGAAATTAAAAATGTCTTTTGAGAACATAAATATTCTTGTTTTTCGGCCATTTCAACTTTAACAGAAAGAGAAAACGAACAGCGGTTATAAACATAACAGTAAGGTTTCGCATGGTATATTTAACTTGACGTTTCGTATGCTACAACATACATCTTCAGAAGTGACGGTTACAAAATATGACGAGATTTAAAAAGACAAAAACTAAAGCGAGGTATTGGTAACTAGCTAGACAACAATGGAAAAAAGAAACTACACTTCTTTTGAGCGAAAACGTCCGTAGCGCTTTTCCTAAGTTTTGAAAACTGTAGAAAACTTTGCTAAGGAAACCATTCATTAATTGACGTGAAAATCACGTGGGTATCCAATTACAGGTGTCCGATTACAAAAAGTTCAAATCGGACACCTGTAATTGG
>OZ026599.1:7056929-7139429 GCA_964020085.1 Micromussa lordhowensis
CTACTAATCTCTTTATACCGACAAGGAAGTTCTTAAGCATGAAAAATTCTTGATCAATTGACACAATTTTATACCGTGGTCTTCGTTATATAAAGACTATAAAGGTTACTCTAGAAGGAATTAAGTCACGGTTTGCGTATTTTGAAACGTTTGGCCGGGCTACATCTTTCAAGTTTGTCTTGTGTAATCGTGTTATAATCTTCACCATACTTGGCCATCTTTGTTCCTTCATGGTTTATTATTATCTCTTTGGTGTTTTTCCATCTTACTAAGGTACTATTTTCGTTTTTTCCATTTAAATGCGATTTTGTGCGTCGCCAAAACAGCTCAAAATAGCTGAGCTCCTTTAAACCTTTGTTCCACTCAGTAGAATCAAGTTCCATTATCGCAAGATTTCGGCAACGCTGCAAAGAATTTTGTATACACATCCTAGAGGTGTTTAATACATTCAACCAAGAGACGTACAAATTAACACCAAGTGTATTACAATCAATTAAATCATTAAATAGAAATAATTTTTCACTTTTGCTTCAAATGGCACAAAACAGTTTCTTCTAAAAGTACTAATGGTCTTGCATCAGTTGTTTATTAGCATTAAGAGGCTTGCTTTAAATAAAAGAGATGAAGCTGTTATCAACCTGTATCTAATTTGATTTGTTCCATCATTTACACCTGTGACTCTGTTATACCGATCCACAGAACAATTTGGAAAATTTGGAACATATCCATAGTGTGGTGTACTGCGAAATCAATGTCGCATTTATAAAGAGGAAAACGAAGACCCTTTCAATAAATTAGTCACAGTCGTTTATCTACTTAATGTTTGTCTTTCCTATCATATCTTAAGAAGACTTGACCGAGTTTTTGGCCACCTTTTTGTTGGTTTTGTCACACAATTTTTCTTTATTTTCCCCAAACCTACCTGTGGCATTATGCAAGACTGAAAAAAATTCCTTCGACGGTCAACCAGCTCTTGCCAACAATTTTTCCATCGTCCTTCGCTTGTAAGCCATTATACCTTATTCCCTCTGTTTACCTAGTGCTGAGGAAAACTGCTACTTCTGCAAGAAAGTTGAGACGAAGAGAGAGTTGCCGCGACATTCAATTCATCAAAAAGTGTTCCATTTGTTAATTAGACATGCACTTGACATGTTTGAGGTTATATTTAGTAAATAATAAATAACTGGTTTTTCCAACATCGGACAGGTTATTGCAAGCGGTAGACAAAACCAATGTTTCCTCTGAAGAAAATATCCCCAGCATTCAAACTGCTTGTTTGAGCCCTTCGTGTGCTACACCTTAAAATAAATCTAAGTTAAGTATTGTTTTCGACAACAAAAATTTCTAAAGAGTTACTCTTGCCATCTTAATTCACGTTTTATTTTGCTCGTAATTCTATTCTCCGCAATAAATTATATTACCTGTTGCGGTTTGGCACAATAAGTGAACCAAGTACTGTACTGTAATGTACTTTAATTATTACGAATTCTGGTAATAAGTCAACCTTTATTTTAAAGTAATGTCATTTTACCCTCCTTGTTTAAATCTTTTAATGTATTATAATTTTTATATATTTTTTTGCCCAACTGAGCATAACATATGGTTTGCGCGTTCTAAGTTGTATTTATCAATTAATTTTTAATTATTTAACTTAACCAATAAATGCGAGATTACCAAATAACACCACGATATCAGTTACTGTAACAGAAACAGAAGTTGTAATTTTTTTCTCACTTACGATCGCACAAAAATGATACTTATTAGAAAGCTGTAACTGACCGCTAATGAGAAATTCAAGAGACCATTTAAACAAATAATAGTTAAGGAAAAGTTTTTAAGAAATTGTAAAAATTCAACGTAACATATCGTCCTTGAAGGCTCGCTGACAAAATACGCCGAAGTGAAGAAACACTTCTTGCCAACTGAATTAAACACACGCGAACATGTTTGCAAAACATTTGAGGTTAAATTGAACCACTAAAAACGGCATTTTCCGCAACAATCTTACACGAAGGCCCTTACTGATTCGCAACGTAAGGTGACAAGGGAAATAACTATGTATTTGATTGGGTTGAAAGAGATAACTGCAGCTATATGCTGCAGCTAGTTAGGCCATGCATGCCGTGGGCTTTTCTTTACTAGCGGACAAACAGTTTTTCCCGCGCTTTCAAGGTAGTTTTCTATGACCAATCGCCACTAGCCAATCACATCAAACGAAAACAACGCAAAGTGTGGCTCACCTTGCCTGTTTGTGATTGCCCACTGCGTCCTGCAAGAAAATGGAGTTATTTTGGCAATAACATAAATGCTTTTTTAAGGGAGCTTATTCGGTCAAGATGGCTGCCCGTGGATATAGACCGCGTGCTCTTTTTTTCTTGTGTGTGTGTATAATTATGAACCTCGACTGCGGTTCGATCCATAAACAGGCAAAAAAGAATTTGGCCAAAATCCAGCGATCTTGATCTCACGTTAGGTTAATAACCCACTTATAACTAACAACGAATCGAACTCTGTTTCATTGTCGCTCACGGTGAGGCAAAGGAGTCGATATTGACAAGGGAGATCTTTGTAAAACCTGACACATTTTCGCATAACATTTGTCGCGTAATCGTATATTCGTATAACACTTCTCGCGCTTTTGCATAACACTTATCGCGTTTTCGCATTTCACTTTTCACATATTCTCATAACACTTGTCGCTTTTTGCACATAACACTTGGCGCGTTTCGCATAACAATTGTACTGTCTCGTTTTCGCATAACACTTGTCGCGTTTTCACATTACACTTGTCGCTTTTTCGCATACCACTTGTCACATATTCTCATAACACTTGTCGCTTTTTTGCATAACGCTTGTCGCATTTTCGCATAACACTTGACACATATTCTCATAACACTTGTCGCTTTTTGCGCATAACACTTGTCACTTTTTCGCATAACACTTGTCGCGTTTTCGCGCTACACTTGTCACATATCACATAACTCTTGTCGCGTTTTTGCATACTACTTATCGCTTTTTCGCACAACACTAGTTGCACTTTGTAATAAAGAAGCTTTCGCTATCGCTTTTAAAACAAAAGCTTCTCACATCATGCTTTAGTTTTTATTTTCTCATCGCTGTTGATATTTCATTCATTATGTATTTTAAATATTAGTTTTAATTTAAATCGATCCTAACGAAAATAACTGCAAATAGAAGAGCCAAACGATTGATTTTGGCCGTCAACAAAAATAAACATGGTTAAAGAATATCCCCACCAGTATTAAAAACAAAACAAAACAAAAGATGAGAACGTCCTGTTCTGTATTCACGGTAGGATATCGATATTACAGCTTGAACAAATGTAATTATCATAACTGTATGCATCCTCTATACGTGAGTGGTAGAAAACGCGGCCGTGTCCATGAGAAAGTTGAAATGAGCGAAGATGGCACGATAAAATTGGAAAAGAGAATATTCTTGGGTCTCAGGGAGAACTATGTGTGATTCAACTAAACTGGACTTACAATGGCATTTATCCTTCGGCTGAAGTGTTATTGTAAAATATCATGCATCGAAAGACTATCAGATATTATTATAAGTTTATAGCATTCGTCTTAAGTGCCTCAGTTTCTATTTCCATTCAGAGCTTCCTTGTAATTATCCATCTTGCCAGATATCCAGACGAAAGGAACTGTAATTCTCGCTGAGTTTTTATGGGGAATTACTTTAAACCGTTTAATTACGTTCTTAGAAAAATCAAAATCACAGTTTTCTGTGTTTTACACTGCGCTATTTCAAATTTCATCTTTTCCGAATTCGCCATATCCAGTCTAGCCGAGTTCAGCGCGTTTCGACTGCAAAGTACTAACCTGACAAACTAGACCAGTTTTGTTGTTGTTGTCAAGTTTCCTGCAGTAAAATGGCTTTCGCTGTCAAAACGTCATGAAGCGAGGATACCGAACTCCAAAGGAGATGTTGTAGCTTCAGGTAACGTGGAGCCCCAAAAAGACTCTCTGTTACTAACAGTTATAATTAAACTGTGTTCTTTCGCGGTTCTTTGGTTCCTTCCCACTGTGACAGCTGAGGCAAACACGAAAGGCAAAAAAGGCCACTTTCGTCAGTTCTAGTATTTCCAAATTTACAGCTTCAGCTTATTCAACGACTGAAAAAGCAAACCAGGCCCTTTCAGTTGACGGGAAAATATTTTAAAATCATGAATTCCAAAATTTGCATTTTCACCGTAGGAGCGAAATACATTCACCTTTAATTTCCATGAATCTGTAATACTCGCTTCCTTTGATCGTAAATTTCCTATGGAGTTATTTTTTTAATCATTCTCTGTCTCACAGCCACATAATGAAAATATTTTGAATTTACCTTGCATGTAGAGTTCCCACGAGTGGTTTAAGTAAGCTATTGGCTTTCAAACTGTTTTACTTTATTATTCATGAAGAGAAGTAGAAAGTAATCAAAATAGTAACTGACAGGTAACAGTAGAGTGTTGTATGTTCATAAAACCTTGGGGGTGTTGTTTCAAAAAATACACGCGGTGTTAGACAGGTTGGTTCCATATCATTTCTTGTTCTACTTCACGTTAACTCTTTGGCGACGTTTTTTAGAGAAAGTGAACTCCATTTTTGGCGTTCGTTTAATTATTTATCTGCGTACACGGCAAAGAAATATTGATAATATACACACTTTATTATGTGATAGACGAAAAAAATGCATACATAAACGTTTTCTGTTGTGTATAAACATCAGGAGCTCCGGGTAACGTTGACCGAGAAGAAAGAATGTAGCCATACGTGGCGAGGGCGGGAAAATTGACAACCTCGTTCCCAGGCTCTCTCTCTACTGCCTCCCTTTGTCGTTCGGCGAAAGACCCTGGTTGCGGCTGGTCACGTGACCACCCAGAGTCTGCGTGGTAAAAAAAATCTGTTGGGCGGAAGGGGTAGCAGAGTGTTTTGATTGTTGCTGTGACAAACTTTGTGGGTTTCAAAACCTCAGGCAGTCGCTAAAAACTACCTGCTCTATCGGGGTTCGAAGGTGAAGAATGCTGAAGACTTTCGTTCACAAAGCTAGAAGTTCAAAAACTGGCACAATTTTATGCAGTTATTAAAGTGAAAACGCGGACTTAAAAAGTAAACAGTGCGCCACAAAATTGTACCGCTTTTTCATACATTCATTTCATTTACGTCAACCTGAAATGTCTACATCATCCAGAACTTAACATCCGGGCAGTCGGATTTCGGCGTTTGATTAGGCCACACTACCCAGTAGGGAGTAGTGTGAAAAACAGCTGGAGTAAAAGTCAACTAAGTTACGTCCAAACTCATCAGTGACAACTTTCTGTTACAAACTACCCCCTTTATGAATAATTTGATACATTACTTGCAAAAACATTCGGACGATTTTAATTTCGGACGAATAAAGTGTCCGAAAATAGACCGTGCGAAATTTTTAATCGTCCGAAATCTAGAGCGTCCGAAATATTTACAGTAAAGCTCTTACAAAGCTCTTAGTTTTCTTTTATGGAGCGAACTAGTACTCTTGTTGGAACACTGGTTGAGGCCGAGGCAAGAATGTGTTTTTTATATTTTCTCATCGGCGTATCTGAAAATTCTTGGGGGTTATGTAAAGTATCATTTCCACAGGTGTTGTTTCTGTATAATGCGCGTTTTGTAGGCGTACATTTACTTAAGCTATGTTTTAGCAAAGGGTACGAAACTGTTGTCCGAAATTTGTCTGAAATGCAATAAAAAGTGTCCGAAAATTTAACGTCCCAAATTTTTTGCAAGTATAAAGTTGGTCGTTTAATTTTGTTTTTTATCTATAATTCGAAACTCGTATTTCTATTATCTCTTATTTTACAGAAGCCTATCTGACCAAAAGTGATTGCTTCTCATTTTCATAATACGTGATCCACGACTAAACAATTTAAACGTGCTTACTTCCGACAAAACTGAAACAAAATACTGCTAAATAAAGCTTTACCGTGGTGTAAAACAAATATATAGGTTTCCTGAACCAACAGTTCACGCTTCTGGGTAATTAATATTTACAAAGAAACGCAAACCCTTTTCTCCTTTTTCTTTTCAAAATCTACAACAGGTGAATTTTTAATCTAACTGAAATAAACTATAATTCAGGATTAAAACATGGGCAAATCTCAGGAAAGAGTTGATATAAATAATCTTTTCCAGTGTTCCATGCTCGCTGTCCGGCTTTTAGAAAAATAAATTGAACAAATAAAAGCACAGAAGCAATTTCAACGGACAATTGAAAGGATCTCAAAAGGATTTCCATAAACAAACACTCACACAGAAATATAAACGTTTAATGTAATTTGCTGCTATTCTCTGCCGATTTCTTTGAAGACGTTCAGATTAGATCAGTTTGAAAATCGTTCATTTTCAGGATACGGATTTCTAATTGTTGTCTTCAATTTGACTCGTCACACTCGACGCAGTAAGATCGTTTCGACTGATTGAACGTGAAATCTATAACTTCTGACGTGTGTTACCCACGAAACTAATTTCAATTGAGAACGTTTTAATAACTTTAGAATCATGTTGAACTCAAGTTGCGCAATAGCGGCTTTGGAAGGGACCGCCGCTTTCTCCGTCAATGTTCTATCAGCGCTGTTCGGTAGTTTTGGCAACATCTTGGTCTGTATTACAGTGTATTCAAGTCCTCGGCTTCACAAAGCATGGTGCTACTTTATTTGCAGTCTTTCTGTCGCTGACCTCTTGGTAAATCTTTGTGTACAACCCATGGAAGTGATTCTGACTTTGGAGCGCATGGCAGGTGTCTGTAAACAGAGTTTACGTGATGCATTTCGCTTAGCTGCGTATATTACTTGTGGTGCTTCTCTTATGAATCTGGCTTTCATGAGCGTGGAACGCCTGTTAGCAATTGCTTGGCCGTTCAGCCAGCGACAGGTTTTAACACAAAGAAGAATTTTTGCTACATTGTCGATAATATGGGGAGTGCCTTCTTTTCTTGGAATCACCGGTCTAATAGCAGGAAAAGGCACCAGGCTCTCGTCTTTATTAATTCTTATAGGACTCGCTGGTTGTTACGGTGTTATATTAACCAGTTATGGAATACTTTTTCTACGAACGAGAGCGCATTTCAAAGTGAACAACGTAATGACGTTAACAGCATCGCAATTTAATATCGAAAACAAAAAGAGCGCGAATTCACCCGGTGCAGGGCGCGTCTCTGAACAGAGGACTGCACTGGCCGTTACTAAAAAAAGGCGGGAATCAGAGAAGCGTACGGCCAAGACAATTGCTGTCGTAATTACCATATTTACACTCAGTTGGGTTCCATACGGGTATGTTCTTGCTAGTGACCCGGAACAGCACGTCAATTCATTCTATATATGGGCAGTGGCGATTGGATTGACCAACTCCGCAGTTAATCCTGTCATATATTTCTTTAGTAGCAAAGACTTTAGGGAAAGCTCCAAGCGGATTTTACGTTCCACTTTTCGATGCTGAATGACAATCTAGTGGCTGATAGTCATAAAAAAAGGAACACTTCCGAGTAGCAAATGAAGCAGTTTTAATTTCAAGTTTGAGAACAAGAGGGGCCCACTGTAAGATCTCTTTTTAGCCCCCTTCCCCCATTATAATTTCAGCATATCAAAATAATCCTAGGGTAACCCCACCCTCCCAGTGTCTAGTTTCCGCTTTGTCAAAACGATATACCCATGCGGAAAGACAACTTCATTTTGCAAAAGATATCAATAGTCACATTATTCATATTGAACTAGCTAACTAGCTAATGATGTGTTGCTTGTGTCTCTGAACTGTTCACTTTCGTTTTAAATTTTGTTATGATCAATAAAACGTGCTGTTATCGAGCTCATTATTTTTATTGCAACTGCATGCTTTGCTTAGGTTCCAAGCTGGAACAACGATGAAGGAATTGTTATGTTGTCTCCTCTTATACCATTTATTCTGGAACGAGATTTGCTTGTTATAAATTTGAATCATGACTTCATGACTTCATGACTTCATGATCGTTGACTCCCGGGCGTTGACTCAAAGAATTCAGTGGTCCCTTGTATGTATTTTCTCCTTACCCATCCGCTTGACATTGTACTGGTCTTAGAAGGAGAAATAACACTTTCATCACTACTGGGTATTACAGGAAAACTGAATGCCTGAGTAGCAGGTTAAGAAAAAACCAGCTGGAGCATTCACAGGCAAAACTTCTGACAATAGCTAGTCGTCAATTAACTATTACTCAACCTACACATTTACTTGACAATGACATCCGACTATGTCGAAACGTCGTTTATTAATTTCGCTTACATATTAATTGATCCATCCATATGAAAAAAAACCGTGTCTCAGCCAGAAGTCACATTCTTTTTTGTGATATTCCTCTTTGGGAACACTGATGCCAGTATCAGTAAAAAGAGCAGTACTTTCTGGATATTCCTTCCACGATTTTTCTTTAACAGTTCCTTTGTAAATAAATTCACCGAGTTCTCTTCTGAGATCCACCATAAACTCCTTATCTTTTTCAGAGGGCTTATAATTAAGCTCGACCGGAAAACCGAAAAATGCTACTTCATCCCACATGTGAAATGCAAACGAGGCAGGAAAGCCGAATAGATTTATTGGCGCCGAAGGTCTGTTAGTTACCACGTATCTATAAACAGAACTATGGAAACCCTTCGATGCATTCAAAGCCAGGACGTTATTCGGACAGGTTTCTCTTAGATCGGAAACCAAGGACGAGAAGGCAAACTGAAAAGACTCACCCGTGGCCAAGCTATCATTATACATGTCTAGTGCCTTGATTACATCGTTTCCAAGAAAAGGTCGCAGTTTTTCTTCAACATATTTTCTGTATTTTTCATAGCTCGAGTTGGCAAAGGAAATCACCGGCTGAACATCGATCTCTTGCGCTGTTGTTCCAATAATAAGGGGGACATCATTCACTTTCCCAGTTGCCATGGCGACAAGGGGAGGGTCTGACACGACAGTTCTGTCAACCACTGCAACAGCCCCGTCAAACCGGTTTTTTGTTGGAAGACCCAACAGATCACCCATCCGCCAGAATGGGTACACGTCCCACGGGATAGCATTCTGTATTTGCGTGGGACTTAATTTATACAAGCATTTTCTCTCAGCTGTTGAGCTGCTTCTATCACACTTGGAATTGTTCACGAAGATTTCGTTGTCATTGGCCGCATCTTCCCAAGATTTGTTGAAAACAGCCGAGGCACTCATAATAATTGCACGATGAAAAAGTCCTGACGCACCTGGTGAGGCGAGTAGCGCTACCTCGGACGTACCTCCAGAACTTTGCCCGATCAGAGTCACAGATTCTGGGTCACCTCCAAATTTCCTAATGTTTGTTTGCACCCATTTCAATGCTAATATCTGATCCATGAATCCGTAGTTTCCTGAGGTCTTGGAGGGTGAGATATCTGCTAACGACTTCAAGGCCAGAAAGCCAAATGCATTTAGTCTGTAATTGAATGAGACCCCGACTATCTTCATATCAGAAACCATTTCAGGAGAAGGATGTAATCCTTTCCAATTCCCCGAGGAATACAACAGGTAACCGCCGTGAATGTAAACTAGCACGGGCAGCAGTTCTTCTGGCGACCTTTCTCTGGGTGTCCACACATTCACGAACAAACAATCCTCACTTCCAATGACTTTGCTTGGGTCGTTCGGGCTCCCCACATCTTGTTGAACACAGATGCTTCCAAATTTCGTTGCATCTAGAGTTCCATTCCAACATTTGTTTACATCACAAGGGACCGAAGCCTGCCAGCGCCGAGTACCGACTGGTGGCGCTGCGTATGGAATACCTTTGAACACCACGGCATCTCCATCGTTCTGCCCGCGTATCACACCGCCTTGTATTTCCAGTTGGACATCTTGATGCTGTTTCTCAACTTTTCTGGTCAAGAAGTAAACGATAACACCTACCACAATGGCAAGAACCAGAAGCGAAATAATCGTTATGGCGATGATTTTCGTCTTCCTCCTGACTTTAGGTGGTCTCGATGAAAAATATTCTTCCACATCCGATTCATCTTCGCTGGTCATCAAGAGTGGATTTGTTAAATTTGTGTTTCCGGCTTCATAAGCACTCGCTTCCATTTTCATTTTGGCAACGGGACGAATCGGCTGAGAATGCGTTGCAATTCAAGGACGCTTTTTTCTCGTCTCAAGCATAAGTTACCCGAGGGTTTCAAAGTGCACTCAACCAGAACGATTAAAATTCAAATTTATGAGTAGTCTTTTGTGTTCTTTGTGAAAAGAGTGAAGGCGGAATTGACGGGCGACGGGTCAATGGGTGAGTGAGTCAGTGAGAGATGTATGTATGTCACACACCATGAGCTGATCAGATGGCAAAGTTATGGAAATAATTAGGCTCATGATACACACAATAGACTACAATTTTATTTTGTCAGTTGTAAAATAAAAGAACAGCATGACCTTCCCTGCAATTGGCACTTTTCGGTTACACAGATGTTAAATGATCTCTAGGCTCAGGCGGAAACATTTTTAACGCTTAAAAAGGCCAAAGAAACTACAACAAGAAGTGAGTGACAAAAAACACAAAGAACGCCAAAAGAAATTCTTTTTTGTTCGCACGTCCCAAGGAAATAGTAAAACGATTGTTTCGATGTTTAGGGGACTGCTACATAGTTTTCATGTTCACTGAATTGGAAGGCTCCGAGAGTCCACAAGTCGACAAGAAATAGCTAGAAATCAGGCGTGGATCCATACCGGTTTCCACCGTTCTACGGAAATCGGTCAGACATTTCAGAATTACTCAGAAACTCCAAAGAGGGGACTTAAGGAATAAAAAAATCCATAAAATTTCCTAAGGGAACACGGCCCTGGACCCCTCTAGAAGGCATCGTTGTTTCGGAAATCAGTCACCATTTATCCTGGATCCGCGCCTGGAAATTATCTTGCCGGAATTCGCAGACAGGCGTCAAACAGAGTGAGATCTGGACGAGATTAGCAGACACCAACATCTTGCGAGTGGTTGGTTTCTCCTAAAAGGGTAACAGACTTGCAAGTTTTATCAATCATACAGAAATTTATTCAAATGTAAGTATTTCTTTTGCGTTTCGCAATGTCGTCCCCAGTGCTACTCGTTTTAAAATGTCCTTCGAGAACCTTACCACGTGATCAACTGGGGGTTTGTTTTGAAATTTGTCACTGTTTCGACGAAGCTACAGACTAACAGCTTTTGACGCGTTGGGTACCTCTATTTGATATCTATATCTACAGTCTTCTTCAGTTGCATATTGTTGTAGTTACAAATCAGTTGTGAATTGGAAAACTTACACGATCTGTCGAACGAGTTGTTTGGGTTTAACATGCAGAAATGCCAGGACAGAAGAACATTTATTCCATTGCTTGAAGACACAGAGTCCGGAATGGAAGAACGAGATGGCATTCTCTTCAATACCTCAAGCACGCACTTTTCCGAGCAACGAAAGAGGAGGAGGATTACATTCGCTTTTGTTGCTGTCTTGTTTCTTGCTATCCTCGTTGGCCTTCTTTATTATTATTTCTCCCGAAAAGTGCAGCAGTATGAAGAAATAATTTCTGACGAGTCTCAGCACATTCAGGTGAAAATTCACGCTGGCGTGGTGCGGGGAAAACTTGAAGGGAACGCTGTCGTGTTTAAAGGTATTCCTTACGCAAAAGCTCCAGTTAAAACTCGGCGTTGGAAGGCTCCGGTTGCTTGTGGTCAGCATGTATCAAATAAATGTTGGAATGGAACTTTCAATGCAAGTGAATTTGGAAGCATGTGTTGTCAACCAGATGTGTTGCACACCAAAGACCCAAGCAAAGTCATTGGCAGTGAAGATTGCTTGTTTATTAATGTGTGGACTCCAAAGAAAAGACCCAGTGAAAAACTACTGCCTGTTTTAGTTTATATTCACGGTGGATTTTTAATGTATTCCTCAGGGGATTGGAATGGACTCCATCCGTCCCCGGAACTGGTTTCTGAAATGAAGGTAGTCGGCATTTCATTCAATTACAGACTAAATGCATTTGGTTTTCTGGCTCTGAAGTCATTAGCAGATGTCTCACCTTCCAAAACCTCAGGAAACTATGGATTCATGGATCAGATATTAGCATTAAAATGGGTACAAGCAAACATTAGGAAATTTGGAGGTGACCCAGAATCTGTGACACTGATTGGTCAAAGTTCTGGAGGTACATCTGAACTGGCACTGCTTGCCTACCCAGATGCATCTGGACTTTACCATCGAGCAATTCTAATGAGTGGGTCTGTGATTTTTAACAAGTCATCTGAAGATGCTGCTCGGGACAATGAAGTTTTTGTCAAAAACTCTAGATGTGCCAGAAAGACTTCAATGGCCGAGGAAAAATGCTTATACAATTTAAGCGTGAAACAAATAGAGGCTGCCATTCCATGGGATGTATACCCTTACTGGGCTATGGCAGATCAGATGGATCTGCCAACCCAAAACCTGTTTGACGGAGCAGTTGCTGTAGTTGACAAACTCATTGTGCCGAAGCCTCCTCTCGTTGCTATGATGGCAGGTGAAGCAAACGATGTACCACTAATTATTGGAACCACAGCGCAGGAGATCAATATTCAGCCAGTAAAGAACTTTGGCAACTCTACTTGGGAAGACTATAGCATGTATGTCAATGAAAAACTGTTTCCCTTTGTTGGTGAAAATGTCAATCAAGTATTGAGCATGTACAACAAAACTCTTTCTGACAGATCCTCGGCATCACTTCAGTTTGCATATACATCAATGGCTTCTGACATACGACTTACTTGTCCTAATAATGTTTTGGCTCTAAATGCCTCAAGGGCCTTCAATAGTTCTGTCTACAGATACATTGTGACTAATGCTCCATCATCGCCGATAAATTTAATTGGATTTTCAGCCACATTTGCAATCCACATGTGGGACCTTGTTGCACTGTTTGGTTTTCCACCTGCATTCCAGTATAAACCCTCATCTAAAGACCTGAGATTCATGAGAAACCTCCGAAGAGAGTTTGGTAAATTTATTCATGGTGACTTAAAAGATTCTTCTTGGAAACAATACCCTGAACACACAGCTGTTTTCACAGACAGTGGCATGAAGATTCTTAACAAAGATGGATACCACAAACAGGAGTGTGATTTTTGGCTTGATAATGGATTCTTCCCATATGCGTGGATAAACTAAAAATAACTTTACAAAGGACATGACTGACTATTCAGATGCAGAGAGAAATGAATTATTATAAGCATAAAATTGAAAGCTCTCTCCATCATGAGTTGTTTCACTTTGAGGTGATGGCTGTGGATTCAGAAGGAATAAACTAAAAATAACTTTACTCATAAACTCATGAACTGTCTAACTCAATTAAGTTTAACTTTGAGTTGATGGCTGTGAATTCAGACAGGATGCAAGAGCACAAAGTATATCACCTTAGAGGTAGCAAGATTGAAACTCTGTGATTGTGTTTGAAGTATATGAAAAATGCAACCAGCTACTGGGGTGCTGTACTTTGGAACACTACATCCAGATACTATAGTAATAATTTCAAGAAATTATATGCGAAAGTTACTTGACTCAAACATAAGACAAGAACATAACAGATTTTAAATTGTGCACATATATAATTACTGGTATTACTGTACATAAAAATAATATATATTTTTTTAATTTTTAGCTAGATACATGACCCCACAAGCAAACCTGTTGCTTGAAACAAAATCGTGTTTAAATGAAGGATTGTTGTTGATGATGCAAGAATTGAATTTTATTTCCAGACACCAGTGGAGAAATATTGCCAATAGATTGTGTGACATCTTGTGGAAAAAGCATTGGCAATGAGCTCACCATTCAATCATTCCTTCACCGCAGGAAGAAAAGCTTTCATGCCTGAAAAAGAGATCGGTATGCAAGTCCCTAATTATGGAAAAAGAAATTCATTCACAAGTAGAATTAACAATGATTTTCTCTTTTAAGTTCAATTGCAAATCCTAAGTTATTACTTATGAACCAAAAGCTACCCAACTTCGTTCCCAGGGTCTCTCATCTTACTGCCCTAGATGAGAGACCCTGGGAACAAGGTTGAAAGCTACCAGGCAAGTTTTGAAAAAAAGAGATTTTTTGGACAATGTAAAATAAGACAAATTTTGTTACACAACAATAATTGTACTCGTAAAAATAAAAAGATCAACTTGACAACATAAGAAAAAGCAAATGATAAAGTAGAGAAAACAAAATCATGCAACCTGCAGTTTGCATATGGTAGAGGACTGCTTCACACACCAAAAACTGTTGTTAATCAACAGTATTTCTTGCATCTCTAAGAAAGACTTAGGGCTTGTAAGAATTTTTCTGGAAGTGTAACAGAACTTTGCTTGTGCATTGGATACAGTGATGTAAGGCGGGGGTAAACCTAAAAAACTAGCCGTTTTTTAACAATTGTTTTCAGCTGGGATTTAATTGAAAAGTTGAGGAAACTATATATCCCTGGAAAGCTTATGACTTGTAGATCATGAAAAAAATATTTCACACTCCACATTTCAATTGTAACAGGAAGCTCTTTGGTTTCTTTGTAATTACGGAAAGAGTAGGTCAAATTCGATGCCCTAATTCCGGACAGGTTGCCCTATTTCCGGACGATTGCTACGATATAAATACTCCCTTTTCTTTGAAATATTCTTCTCAATCATGGCAAAATGAAGCTTATCAAAGTCAAATAAAGAAACATTCCTTTAAAAAATTACATTTTGTCCTAACTTTAAAGTATTTTCTTATGATTTTAGCGAAGAGATCATCAGTGCATTGAAACCACTCAAAACGTCCTCTAGACGGGGAAGACTGGTGACTGATGGGAAAGAAAATACTGGACTAGACTATGACTGGACTGGGAAAACAACATGCACGCAGAATGTTTAAATTTCAAAGATCTTTATTTCCAAAACACTTTTCTCGGCCATTTCCTTCACGGCGGCGCTGACTCTACTGCGGACTGAACTCACACCGCCGTTATGCTTTAGTGCAATAATGTAGTCGCACGGTATAACGGCACCTCCTCCATCAGGTAACTTTGGTGCTGGCCACGGTGGAAAACTGAGACAAGGCTCTCCGGTCCTTTTGCTGAAAGAAAAAAACATTTTCCCCGTTATTTTTATTTTTTTTTTTTTTAATAAAAAAAAAAAATTTTCCCCGTTACTAAGAATTATCTGAAGAACCTCTGTGTCCTTATGATTTTTTTACCTCTTTGCGTTTTCGTTTCCTTTAATAAATGTCTTCCTGCTTCCTGTCAGTGGCAAGTTTTCATAAGCCATACTTAAAAAATAATTTAATCAATTGCCGGTAGTTTAAATACTCTTTAAAAACTAACGGGCTTATAATTCAAAAATGGCACGTTGAAATTTTTTAATATTAGCAACTTTTGATAAACATAATAAGACGCAACTTTTGCCAATGTTTAAAAAAATTATGTAGGTGGGGTTCAGAGCCGCCGCCATGTCGACTTTGTAACCACACCTTGTTGTTTTCAGGCCCTTGGGATATTATGCTGAGGTACCGGTCCTTCTAGCTCCATTTTCAAATTTTTTTCCCTACCAACCGACCCAAAATCAGAAAACGCATTCGACAATAAACGAAAAAAAAGGATGGCCCAATGTGGTCCTAGGGAACGTGAAGGCAGCGTGTTTGACCACGGTCATCGGAGATTGTAGCGTTCGTGAGTTCAGTAGCGTACGTTGCGAGACCAGTGATGGTGGCGGCAGTGTTGGCGAGTCCAGCGTCTGTGATCGCAGTATTTTGGAGACCAATGTTTACGGAAGCTTGAGAGACCAGCATACCTTGAAACAGTGTTTGCGACAGCATCGTTATCGTACCCAGATGAAATAACGGCGGTGTTCCTCGTGAGAGGTCCAACATATGACAGCGGCGTTTGGGAGGGCTTGCGGTGTTCGGAACTGCAGCGAGTGCGAGACACGACGGAAGAAATACCGCGTTTGCAGCTCGGTGAACGTGCGGCAGTGTTGGCAAGTCCAGCCAGAGAAACGCGGGCTGCCCAAAAACGCAGGGCACGATTTCCCGCCAAGAAAAGATAGCATTCTTGCCCCAATTTCCCCGCTCGGGCTACGCACAACCCTCCACACCCACCCTCGCCGCGGTCAAACCTCGCGCCACCCTCCGTCTCAGCATAAACACGCAAAAAGAACTTGCGCTTGTTCAAAATAAAGCATACATATGAAGAAACAGCGTTGACACGGTTTAACGTAACTTAAGGTTACTATGCACCTTCAGGGGTGTCTCGCGTGCAAGCGATGTAGCGCGTCCAGTTTAAACTGTAGATATCTAAACCCCTATATCAAATTAAAGCTTATAGGACTGGCTATCAGACTATACCAAAAATTTTGAAAAAAATGAATTCTCGAATTTTTCACGACTCCTAAATGCGAGCGCCCAAATCACCTTTTGAGCGCTCCCTGTCAAAGCGAATTTTGTTTTTCGCTTATTTAATGTGTTCCTCCGCTTCCGGGGCCAAAGCGCTAAAAAAAAACGTGTCTCCGATTTGCCATATTCAATTTCAGTGAAAAGTTACAGAACATTTTTGAAATAGGATAAAGAAAATGTGGATTGATCGTACAAAAATCGCTCTCGAAAAAAAAGTATTTTGAAATAAAAAATTCGGAGACACTTTTTTGTTGTTTATATGTAAAACTAGCTACTGTCAAAATTTGAGAGCAATCGAACAAATTCCCTTTGACTTGTAGCTCTTTAAAGTGTCCCCTTTTGGTGAAAAAATTGTTTCGAGAAAACAGCGTTGAAAAATTTTCCTGCTTCGCAAACAAACTCCGCCCACAAACACAGTCAACTGGGTTCTCAGATAACTGAGCCAATCAGCGCTTGGAAAGTTTACTGCCGTTGGCTTCCTGGTGAAATTTTCCCGCGTAATCTTCAATCAACCCTTAGTGTTTAGTGTCACGGTTGACTGCATATACGTCAACAGGTTTCCTACAGCCTGTCAATCAGACACGAAAGTTTTACTTCCGGTAAAAACGAAAAACCGTATTTTCTCCGCCATCATTTTTTTAACCTAAAAATCAAAATTTCGGTCTGAAGGTGCATAGTAACCTTAAACACGGAGTGAGCCTATAAGAGGTCAGCGGTTTGCACTTTGTTGGCTAAAACACGGCATTTACGTTGAGTAAACAACTCGAAAACAATCGATATGCTTTCACAAGTGAAACAACAAAAATAAGAAGTTAAAATGCATTTATATGAAGTACGATACCTGTCTAAATTCTTCTTCTGTAGATGTCATTCTTGTTGTTTTCGCTGACCTTTTTCCAAAGATAGCAAACAAACGAAAAACCTTCCCTTGCGCGGTCGCCTGAAATATTACTTCGTGCGAATTTCGCGGGAGTACGACACGCCTGGGTGAATAATCCAATCAAAGCAGAGTATTCCAATTTGTGATGGACGTGCTGAGCCGCTCAGCCTCCATTTATAGGCTTGCTCCGTGTTTAATTTACGGTTTACATTTATATTTCGCTGACATGCTTGCTACTTTTCTTGCCGATAACTGTCCTCACATTGGGGGTGGCTCCACCTGAAATGTTCTACAATAGACCACGTTCTATATATCAATATTCTAGCATGGCTCCGAGGCTTTCGGGTCAAACTTCTAAATTTGGTGTTGTTTTCTTTGTTTCCAAGTCTCTTTTGGGAATTGAAAGACAAAAGAAACTTTAAAAATTAGCAATTTTGACCCAAAAGCCTCGGAGCCATGCTTGAATATTGATTGATATATTTAACGTGGGCTATAGATCGTTTTCACTGTCACGCAATAAAAAAATAAGTCGAAACCTATCCAGTGGAAAAAGCTAAGAAATTGTGATGTTATAGAAGATAAAAAAGTAAGACACTTCTCCAAGTTTTAGCCCTGTGCGTTTCTCCAAACTTCAGATATTCGCCGAAATGTTTCGCAGAAATTTACAGAGCCGAGTATGAAACGCCATGTTGGTGTACTTCCATGGTACACCAATATGGCGGCCGGAAAATAGTGTAAACATCTGGAACTTACTTTGGCTTTCTAGGCGACTGATTATCAGTACTGAAAAAACAAGTATTTACATAATCACTTTTCCTAATGCTCTAGTTTCTAACAGGGCTCAAAATCATGAGATAAGTATATATTTTTCAACAAATTTCATCGTAGCCTTTTGTCACGCACCTCTATAACCCGGAAATTCACAATGCTCTGGTTTCCAAACGAAGCACGCTATTGAGCTGTAAAGTTGTAAACAGATATAAATATGTCACCTATTATACCTGATGAGGATGAAAACTTTGGTGGATCTTTAGTTGTAGATTTTGGAAAGTGATGACGTCACGTGAAAACGATCTATAGGATTTGATGGAGCCGAAACCAATTGTGGAATTGCACGCATGCTAGGCATCCTAATGATGAACGATTAGGGCAATTAGATATCTACTTACTTACTTACGCCTAGTACCCCTCCTGGGGCATAGGCCACCTACAAGAGTTCTCCAGCTATCTCTGTCCTGGGCTTTCCTTTCTAGCTGACTCCAGGTCAGCCCCAATCTCTTGATGTCTGCTTCCAAGTCTCGTCTCCACGAGTTCCTAGGCCGTCCCCTTTTCCTCTTTCCCTGGGGATTCCAAGACAGGGCTTGTCTTGTGATGTTGGTAGAAGGCTTTCGAAGCGTGTGGCCTATCCATCTCCAACGTCTCATCATGATCTCAGCATCTGCAGGCTTCTGGTTGGTTCTTTGCCATAGTTCTTCATTGTTGATGGTAATTGGCCAACGTATCCGCAAGATTCTTCGTAGACATGAGTTGATAAAGGTCTGCACCTTCTTTGTGTTTGCCACTATCTACAGGAGCCACAAATCAGATCGTGGTCTGTCCTCTTTGAATTCATAGGGTAATATAAGACCTGCACGGGCCCGCAAATGATCCCAGTGCCGCAAATGATCCCCAAATTGGACCGCAAATGATCCCAAGACCGGAAATCATTCCTATAAATGGTGTCGCAAAAAATCGAGAATGACGTGGACTCCATGAATAGTCTATGGATGTATGTTTTCTTTAATTGTGCTCAGTGAGAAAGATTCAGCTATGAAAGATGGTAAACATTACTGCGTGACTGTATAAATGCTTCGTGTAGAAAATACAGCGCAAAAAAAAAAAAAATGACTGTTGGTATACATAATTTTTTTCCCTCTCAGTGGACGCCAGCTTGCGTCGTGAGTAGACAGGGAGGCGTGGTGGCCTCATGGTTTATAATAGTGCGCTCGTCTCCGGATCAAGCGGTCCGGGTTCGAGCCCTGGCCGGGGACATTGTGTTGTGTTCTTGGGCAAGACACTTCACTCTCACAGTGCCTCTCTCCACCCAGGTGTATAAATGGGTACCGGCGAATTTAAGGACGTTCGCACTAATTGTTTTTGCGCAAGTTTTCTGCGCATCTCACGTAAGCGTTGCGCGCGCGAGTTCGCTAGGTCCGCGCGAGGCATTCCCGTCCCCAGAGGCCGCACTCCTTTTGGTCAGCACCAAGAAATCACGACCTCTCCGGTTTACCATCTTTCATAGCTGAATCTTTCTCACTGAGCACAATTAAAAAAACATACATCCATAGACTATTCATGGAGTCCACGTCATTCTCGATTTTTTGCGACACCATTGACTTCTACGTCACGACCAGCAAGTGGATTCCAGTCCTGCTCCGTCATGTCGCGCAACAGGTCGCGCAACAGCGTGACCACAGGCAGACCACTCTATGTGTTCGTGGTTTAATATAGAGAATGTATGAGAGTTATCAATAAAGCTCTGAAAATTGCATATTTAAATCACATCTCGGCCTAAATATCCCAATAAAGTTAATGAAACCATGATCGACTCATGTATGGTGTTTTTTCGCCTTCCTGGGCCGTCTAAAGCGTCTAAAGCGGCAGCCCGCCGCGGTTCAAATCCCCAAGGCGGGCTGCCGCGGGAAGCCAAGCGCTGATTGGTAGATTTGAAACGGCCTGCATTCCTTGAATTCCTTTGGTCGTTGAGTTTGGCACCGATCATATTGAGAAAGCTGTATTTATGACTTCAGTGTCGATTTTCTCGGAAACTGTTGGAGGGATGAAGCTGAAATTCGGCGAAGAGATAGAGGTAAAACTCATCTATCAAGATCCGTCGCCATTCAGGTGAGATTTTCAGTATTTTTGCGTTAATTCCAATTTGAAGTGGAGGAGGTCGGGGCTGACGGCCTCGAAGTTGCATGCCTTGTCTCCTTCTTATGTCTAACCGTAACCGGCCAAAAGTATTTTCATTGTAAAACGCTTTAGACGGCCCAGGAAGGCGAAAAAACACCATACATGAGTCGATCATGGTTTCATTAACTTTATTGGGATATTTAGGCCGAGATGTGATTTAAATATGCAATTTTCAGAGCTTTATTCATAACTCTCATACATTCTCTATATTAAACCACGAACACATAGAGTGGTCTGCCTGTGGCGTGACTTTGGAATTCAACGACAGCTCAATCGTAATTTACGCTCTTAAATGGTCGGTGACCCCTACTTTTCTTTCCAGAAACACATTTTATTTGCAATTATCTCTACATTGTCCAAAAATGAACAAAAAAACAGTGTGGGAAGGTAAAAAAAATTCACGATTTCTGTCCGCGAGACATCGAATCCTGCCAGCGTGCGGCTGCAAGGCGCGTGAAATTGTGGTCGCTAAATGCAAACTTGTTCTTTAAGGAACCTCACCAGTTGACTATATTCACTTAATAGGTCAATTTAAACAATATTTGGCAGAGAACATTCCCCTTCAAAGCTCTAATTGCAATATTTTGGGCCGGGCTTTCAGCCACTGTAGCCTTCTTCGCTAACGAAGCCCGATTTACTCAAATTTAGATGTTCTTCCGGGCATGTTCTCTCCAAACCGAAGTCGGTGACCCCCATTTTTTTACATTTCTGACATCACTAACTCATTATCTTTCAATGGTAAAATTTTCAGAAAAAAAATCAGCGAACTTCCGCAATGCTGGGGGTTACCCTGCGATGGACTGGCATTCCAGGGGGAGTAGAAATACTCCTAGTCGCTCCATGCCACAGAAACGGGAGATAAGCGCCGACCTGATGGACCACTTGGCCCGAATGCAGACTTACAGACCTAAAAAAATAGGTACCCAATGGGTACTTGTGTCTGCTGGTATAGGCATTGTACTGAAGATAGCATTTGCATAGGAGTATTTTTGTTCAATGCTTCCTGCAGGTAAGTGAACAACTGTAAGGTCAGTTACTAGCCTGTTTTTAGGTGTAAGGTATGGTATTGTTCCACTCACAGTTCAGTGGGAGGAGGATGTGTATAGTTGTAATAGGAGCAATTCCATTTTTGTCTGATATCAGGAACTACGAAATGAATCATGTACTTTATTGAGTGTATACAGCTTTACAATATAAACAACCGCAACAGGCAGTTAAGTATCATTATTATGGCTTTAAAAACAACTGTAGGGTGAACAAGAACATTTGGAAGGTTACAATATAAACGGATAACATAATTGTTAAGCCTATAACTAGCACTTAATTCTATGAATGTCATGTCTATATTTATTGCTTATGATATGGTAAGTTAAAGAGTTATTTTTGTATTTGTTATAACTAATAGGTACTTAATAACAGTAACTGAAACGGAACATGTACAACCCAAGTAGGTAATAACAATTTCCAGGCTATAACTAGATAAAAAATGAACTGTAATCCATGTGCCAACGCAACTTAAAAATGTTATTGTCTGTGAAAATAAGTTCTTTTTCCATCAATGGAGTAGTTTAAAAGTTAGATGTGAAGATGCTGAGGTTACTTGATTGCAATTTTTGTTACAATCTTTGTCTTACTGTTGAAAGTAACTGTGATCACAGATGGAAGGGTAAAAAAACTTGTTGTTATGTCATCCTCGGTGAGCTTAGTAAATTCTTTTTTAAAAGAACTGATTTCTGTAACTGCTGTATCGAAGACTGTAAGTTTAAAGTCTTCGTTGTTATCACTCTTGAACAATACAGTGGCTTACCAATGCATTTTAGTGGCTGCTACTTTTTGTTTCAGATGACAGTTTTGGCATTCCGTAATAACTGATTTTGTTGGTTGAATTTTTTTGTTGCACTTGTAACAGGACAAGTATTTTGTAACAGACTCTACTCTTAACAGTACTCGTATGTATATTTTTATTTTTTGTATTTTTTGTATTTTTTTTATTTTTATTTATTACCTCTTGTAATCTATTCATTTGTTATTAATAGTAAATTGTTTCATCTGTTTCACCATTGTAAATAGTTGCTGAAAAGCCTGTATAGGAGTAATTATTAAAGTTCAAAGTACTCCAATGATTTCTCCAGCTGCAGTTGTGGCAAGATATTCTGCTGGTGGTTGTGGAGCAACTGCAAGTATTTCTTGGAAGTCATCTGTTATGTTTACTACTGTTCCAGACTGTGCTGTATTGAGATATATTTCATCGGTGAACTTGTCTTTACGAACAGTTAGGTTGCTAAATATATAGGTGCTTCCAGCTACTACACTGCTCACAAAACTTTCCCAAAGGATCAGTTTTATTGAACTTGATGGGTCTACAAGTACTGCATGTACCATGTTGAACCTTCCAGAGTTGTCTTTCTTTACTTCAGTAAGGTTAGCTACTTTAGCCTTTACTGTAACATGTTGACCTACACGAACAGTTTTTGCGACTGCAATATTCATTGTTGAAGGCAATTCTGATTTCTGAAAGTTGATATTGGGACAATCTTCAACGAAAACATCATCTCCTATGAGGACATCTTTGGCATTTGATGTAGTGTCAATTTTAAACCTCTTTAATTTAACAGGACTGTTGTTCTGGTTATAAGCAGCAAATTGCTTCCTTTTTCTTGGGGAGAAACAGACTGCTCTGACAGTTTCACTTTCAGCTTGGATCTGGAACTCGAAATACTTGTCATGGTATACTGGTGATACATTATGGATGTATCCTTGTAATGTGTCAGAATGTGACAGGTTTTCAGCCATTACTGTTGAGAGAGAAAAAGAGCACTATGAAGATTCAATAAATTATACCTATACCTAATTATCTCCAATCCATCCCCCAAGTACTTTATGTTATGGAATTTATACTTACCAAGACATTGAAATTCAGTATACATTGTGATGTTCAGGAAAGGAGCACCATGCAATATAGTTTTAAGTAGATTTTACTAATTGCCAAACAAGTACAGTATATGATGCTTGTTGCTGGCATTTTTGGCCGTGAAAAATGGTTGCAGACATATAATGCTAACATATACATGTACAAATGCTTCTATTATGGTGCTATAATACTTACATAAGTATACAGTAAGTAGTACTTGTAAATAATTATGTTGATATTTTTCTTTATCGCTTTTACTGTGTTATGGAATTTGGGTTGCTTTCATGATATTTATCATACCAAGTCAATTATGTCATTTTGGTTTACAAGAGTAAGAAAAAAAAAAAGATGATGCATACAAACTTTTTGTTCTGTTTAAATGATAATTTATTGCACATTGCAAATAGTATTATGTTGAGAAATATCAATTATAAAGGTTGGTTGTATTTTATGATCAAGGGAAGATAGTTTCTAGGCAAATTCCTTTATGGTCAGAGAAATATGTCTCTAAAATTTCAATACCACTAACTTGTGATTGTGGTAGATTAGTATAGATATGATCAATAGTAGTCCTGTTATCAGTAGTAAACAATGATACTAATTGCCTGTAATTGTTCTCTTCCATGAACAAATTTTGCAGAGGAAGTTTTTCTTTTTCATTTAACCAGTTGACATTAAAGTCGCCAATAAATATATTGAAGTTAGAACTATGGAGGCTAAGAACTTGCATTAGTGCACTGCGCAATAGACCAATTGGAACTTTTGGTGACCAATAGACACCTACTATGGTAACAAGAGGAATTGTTGTAACTTTGATGACAGTTAACTCAACTCCATAAGTGTTTTGGCAAAGTGGGTATCCAGCAACAAAAGGTATTCTGCTGTACACTGCTGTACCACCATAAGGTCTTATGTTGAGAATTGCAGATTGGTTGTCATTTCTAAATAAAGTATATTTATTTATTGCATAGTCACAATCTTTGTCTATATGGCTTAATTAGCCTTGTTTCACTGAAAATGTTGATGATATCAACGCTCGAAAAGTTTGAATCTTTGCGGATGTCTTCAATATGTTTGTGCAATGATCTTGAGTTAAGGAAGCATACTTTAAAAGTAGTTTTGTCTTTTTGGTAGATAGGAATAACAGAAAGCTTAAGTTGCTTTTCATTTCGTAAACTTTGCATTTCAGCTTTCACATCAGAGTTGACAGCTATCTTGCTTTCGCAAAGGTCAGTGATATAAAGTCCTTCAATGGTTGCTACCCTGCTTAATCCTACGTAATGTATGTGAGGTATGGTTCTCCTAGTGCTAAAGTTGACCACTATTTTTGTCTCCGTATCACCTTGTGATCTGTGAATGGTTTTAGCAGCTGCAGGTCTCAGTGGAAACTGCTTTCTTACAACCTGAGCATTTCTGTTTCTTCCAACTGCAAACTGTGTAGTAAAAGGTTTGATAGGAGTCCATGTGCATTTAATACCTTGTACGAATAAGTGCCTATAATCATGTCTAGTTTTTTCTCCTACATGTGCATGGTCAAATTCTACCCATATTATACCAGAAGGCCTGTTTCTGTCATGTAATTGTATCTTCCTTATAATATTAGCAGCACCATTTGTCATGCCATCATCAGTCCTCAAATTCACTGCAAGTTCTGTTCTTTCACCTTCAGCAAGTTGAAGGTTGAAAGCTAATTGCTTGGTTTTCCTAGGATCAAGTGGAACTTGTTTCAAAATCTTATCTCTGAGTTCTGCAGAGTTAGCTCCAACAACCCCATCTAAGGCTTTAACTGTATACTTGTCACCAGTTGCAGCCATGTGAACTCTATTGTTAAACTCATCAACTTTTGAATTCTGTATGAACAAATGGGGAATATCGATTGGGTAATTTGTAGAATTTTCTGAAATGCACCTCTGTTTAAGTTTTGCAATGTCTTCTGAATTATGATTACCTTCTCTTAACCTGTTGAGGAGTTGTGCAAATTCTTTACTCTCTCTCTGTCTCATAATTTCATCTAATTCAAACATTGTAAAAAGTTCATGCCACAGGTTAGGGGCAAGAGCTCCATATTCTGAATTTCATATCTTTAAACACATAGGCATCCATAACAGGCTCCAGCTGAAATAAATCACCTAGAACTAAGATGCTTACACCTCCAAATGGTTCTTTACTGCCCATAATATCTTTTAATCTGTTATTTATTTGTACATTAAACATAGTATTACCAACCATTGAAATTTCATCCAAAAATATTAGTTTGACAGCTCGAAGTTTACATCTTAGAGTGTTAAGTCTACTCGAGTCAAGAGGTTTGTACATCTTTAGAGATTGGCTTGCTGGGATTGCCAAGGTACTGTGTATTGTATTACCTTTTATACCATAAGCAGCGTTTCCAGTAGGTGCTAGCAACAGTATTTTAACCTCATTAAAGTCTTCACCAGCTCTGGAGTTGTAATATTTCAGTGCTGCTTGATACAGTGATTTGATAAGATGGGATTTACCTACCCCAGCACCTCCAGAGAGGAAATAATAGAATGGTTTGTCCGTTGTTTTAACAAGATGCAAGATATGATAAAAAAATTCTTTTTGCTTTTGGTTAAGTGTTTGCACTAACTGTCTGTACTCTTGGTCTTGTAATTCATTTAGTACCAGTGGTTCAGTACTTTCAACTACTGAAGGAATTCCTACATCTTCTGCTAGATCATAGCTTTCATTGAGATCAGGATGCAAATCTTGAAGACCCTCAGCCTCATCCTGGTACTCTATGTTTTGTGTAAATGGTGCTACTGAGTCAAAGTTATCATTATCATCATCAATCTCATTCAAGTGTTCCTGGATTTTATCCAAGTTGTCACTGGAAACAGCATATAATTTCATTTGCTCATCTATACAATCTTTTACATTTAAATAACGTTCTTGGTAAAAGGAAAAATTAGCCAACAAATCAGTGTCTTCATTTCTCCACGACGTAAAGAGCATTATTAGTTCACGGCAGTGTTTTTCTGGGTTTTTTTTTCACGGTTATACCAAACACTTCTAATAATTCTGGCTTTTAATCTTTTTTTGCTTTTTTTTGCTATCAATAGCATTACAATCAAGAAGGTCATCATCATTTTCATCACTATCAGCTGTTTCTAATGGAAGGTTATCAGCATCCTTTGTAAATGATTTTTTTATATAGGGTTTTTCTCCTGGATCATACCATGCAGCCCAATCTGCCAAAGTTACAATGTAAGTGTTCAAGACTCCAAGGGCGCTTTCCATACCTTTGCAAAAGACCATTGGTGTATACATCTTCACAATCGTCTTCCATTTCTTGAATATCATGTATTGGTTTTAAAAGTTGCACTCTTTCATTAGGAGGACTGGTATTTATAAATATTACTTGACGAGAACACTTCTTCATAGGAAGCTGCAAAACAATGTAAACAGCTTCTTGTGCACTTATCTCAACACTGTTTAAAAATTTGTTTCCAATGTCTCTGACCTGTTGCTTTATGTTAGAATTTCCTTTTCTGGCTTCATCACATGCTTGTCGTAAGAGTTGGCTCATTCCTTTTTGTGCTTTGGAAATATATGAAACTATATACATGGCACATGCATACACATCAAGGACAAACTGAATATCCATATTTGCTCTCCAAGCCTCGAGGCAAGCAGGATTATAGTTGTTTATTCTTAACTCGTTTGGTTTTCTTTTCAAAAACACAGTTGGTGCATTTAAAGATGACCTGACAGCCAATCGATATTCGTTTTCAGTAACTTTTAACTTGACAAGCAGTTGCTCAAAGGTTATAGATTCACCTTCTTTCATATCATTTAATTGTTTGTTGATTGTTTTCCAAGTGTCTGTGTACTGTTTTATTTCATTTTGTGGTATGTCTCCTTCTAAAGGATAAAGAATTTCAGTTGCTCTCATAGGAGGTTGTGGGTATTTGAATCGACATTCATTCTTTGATTTCTTCTTACAAGTGTGACAATGTCTGTGAATTTGTCTTTTCACAAGCTGATGTAATTCTTGATTATCAATTGGCCACTGACAACTAATTATGTTATCAATAAAATCTGTAACAACAGCATCATCATCAACTCCAAATACTGGTGCACTTTCAAGCCATATCAGCATGTGTATGTGGGGTGAACCCCGTTGCTGGTATTCTACTCTGTAGAACCAATCAGAAATTTTCCCTAATGATTGAGCTTTATCAAAAAGAAAGTTTGTGAGAAATTGACTTATTTGATAATCAAACTGCCTTGCACATGTTACTGGATCACTTTGAATTAACCTGCATTTCTCATCCCAGGTCATATTTTCAAGCTCAGTGGTAGTGTAGTCTTTGTGATCTACTACCTGACCAAGTATTCGTAGGAAATGTATCCACTGTGTTTCTGCTGAAGAAAAGCTACAAAATATATAGAAGCTGGTCCTAATTGTCTTTAATCATTGCGAACAAGTCTTTCTTAGCTTTTTCGAAATATGGTGGACTACCTCTTTATCTTCTCAAGAATTGGAATCCTTCGTCAAGATGAATCAAGTGTTCAATTGCTCCTTCACATTTCAACTGCCCTGCATTTAAAGATTTGTTATTTCCCTTGCACTTCCTAAGTGCAACTTGTGATTTTCCTAATAGAATTTTCATTTGAAGCTTTTTTGTTTTGAAGAAAATATTTTCAACACACATAGCAGCTCTCCTATCCGATCGTCTTAGTTCAGATTTACAAATGTCACTATAATGAACATTAGCTAGTCTACATGTATCTTTATTTTCTGGTCGACCTTGACCAAGGAATATACCAGGATATGCTAACTCTTCAGAATATTGATCTCTGAATATACTTAAGGGTTTGGTTCCCTCTCCTGGGGCAACATTTAAAATATGTTGAGGCTGACTGTCTTCAGAATAATGTGTGTTGGCCAACATGGTGTCAGTAACACCAGCAGGTGTTTCTGCTTCATCTTCAGTCCACTGATCATCACTAACAGTGCCGTCATTTCCATTTTGCTTATTGCTACTGCTGTTTTCTGTTTTTTTGTTCACTTGGATTTTCAGTATCTATATCATCTAATAAACAGTTTGCAGTACATTGTAGTCCCCAATCTTGATTTAGTGTTATTCCTTCCTGTCTGTAGAGGCTACTGTTATTAATGAGCCAGTTGGCTGCTTGAACAACTTGATGTGGTCTAATATTGAGAGACAACGCTGAACTTTAGTATTGAAATTTTCTCTTCAAATTGACTTTAATTGTACCCGTATCATTAGGTAACCTTGGTAACATATTGACAGTATCAGACACTTCTGCTGGCACGTTCACAACATTTCCATGTATTTTAAGCTGTCTTCCTCTTGGAGCTTGCATTAATTTTTGAAAAGCAAGGCGTGGAGCTATAAGCCTGCATTCCAATTCATTGAGGTCAAAAAAGTGTGGTTTTTGGGGGAATTTCATTCCATTTAAAACAGCCATAGGTGGAACTTTATCCTTTGCTAAGTGATTATGACATGTTCTACATAGCCACTCTTTATTGTCAACACTTTTTGAGTTTAAAAGATATTTTTCAGCAGCAGGGTTAGACTTTCTTATTTTAGCAGCTGGAGAAACACTGTGTTTATACCACAGCTGATCACAACAACTACAAATATATAATGGGCCCTGGGAAACAATGTTATGAAACTTTGAAATTAAGGCAGGAATACTTTGTACTTTTTCCCTTTTTGGTTTTTGATATTCAGGTTTTTTATTCTGTTTAGTGGTTGATTTTTGCCTTTCATTGTCACAATCATACACTTGATTCTTTTTACTAGCCCTTCTGGTAAGCCTGTAATTTTTCATGTAAGAATTCCATTTCTGTTTCTGGTCATTAGTTTTATTTTGTTTAGTCGCTGAACTTTGCTTTTCATTGTCTTCACTGCCCTCAGTACTTATCCCAATATTCTTCACATTGGAATTGTGTTTCCTTTTTCGACCACTATTATGTACTTGTTCAGAAAGAACATTTTGTTCGGTGAAATTATTGAAATCATAACAGTTACTGTCATAGCGCTCAATTCGTGAGCAAGAGCTATTTGGTACTGTCGATACATAATGTACTTCATTAACATGACCTATATATATTGTTCTTCGTGGCTGCTGTAATGAATGATGTGGCTGTATCAAAGTAACCTGTCCAAAATTTACATGAGATTCTACAATATAAATTTGTATATTTAGTGATTCTGCAACTGCTTGCACAGTTAATGCATCACACCACGGCCATGTACCTTGCATTGACATGATTGTCAAGTAACCATTCCACGAATTCTGAGTATTGCTTTCAATGAAACGTTCAGGGTTATGCCTAAGGTACTGAACAGCAGCTTGTCTGATGTGAAAGTGATTATTCGGATTACCATACAATTGATGTGATACTGCCCTAAAAAAGCAGTCACTTGAACCACCAACATCAAGAGCTCTCAATCCTAGCTGTCGTAATCGAAAGTTAAGCAATGTTGTAGAATCTACTGACAATTTGTTGTGATTGCCCACATTTTGTTCAGGCCCTGGATTTAATTCAACATCACCTGATCTCAAAAGATTAATTCTTGATATGGAATATCTTTTGGTTAGGGAAGTCGAGTTTTGAACTTCATGACTGAACAACAGCAACTAGTTTGCTTTCTTTTTTGTGACAGCTTTGTTGTTACTGTTTTAGAAGCAGCAAAATTAGTAAAAAACAGTAGCATCTGTGTAAATATAATTTAAAGTCATGGAGTGGCAAAGCTGTATAATCTTGAAGATTTAGAGGTGTATTTCTTAAGAATGAACTTAAGTTTGCATCTCGTGGCTTTTCTCTTTTCATAGAATTTATTATCTTTTTTACTGGAATTCCAAATGGCTCTCGGTCTCTACCTCGTTTCACTTTAACTAACTTTGAACGTTTCTCCAGGAAGTGTTCATGGAATTCTCTGAATGATGGCGCTACGCCAACGATGGAAACTCTCACATCAAACCTCTCAACTGTATGAAAAGATCTGTCAAGATTAATTCTTGATAAGGAATATCTTTTGAACTTGGTGAGGGAAGTCAAGTGTCGAACTTTATCTGAACAACAGCAACTAGTTTGCTTTCTTTTTTGTAACAGCTTCTTTGTTGTTAGTCTTGTAAAAGCGGCAAACTTAGTAAAAAAACAGTTGCATCTGTGTAAATACGTCACATACCATAATTTAAAGTCAGTGGCAAAGCTGTATAATCGTGAAGATTTAGGGGTGTATTTCTTAAGAATGCACTTTAGCTTGCATCTGGCTTTTCTCTTTTTCATAGAATTCATTCTCTTTTTTACCGGAATTCTAGACGGCTCTCGGTCTCTACGACGTTTCACTTTAAGTAACTTGGAATGTTTACCCTGTGAGGCCTACTCTGGGACCTTAAGTCGCCGTAACTTAAGGCGACTTTGGGCGATTTAAGGCGACTTAAGGCGACTTAAGCGAAATTGGCCAAAAAACCATTGCGACTTTAGGCGACTTAAGGCGACTTTAGGCGACTTAAAGCGACTTTAGGCGACTTTAGGCGATTTTAGGCGACTTAATTTCACTAGAGTGATACAAACCTAAACTTAGCAACAGTTTCTCCATATACTTTAAAATTTTCAACAAAGTTTCTTGCAATTAACCAATATTGTACCAGTCATCTGTTTACTTTTGTATTCACACAAGTCATCATATACTCAAATTATCCAGATTTCAAACCATTTTTTTAAAATGCTATTTAAGATAGAATTACCACCAACACTGAACAGTTACTATTATAAGAATAATAACAATAAATACAAGCAAGGTAGCATGAATATTAGTGAAGATATCACAATAAAAACCAACATCAAACAAAAATATAAAAATATAGGAGTGATTGCAGAATACCCACCCAGCCATTTACATGTGTCAGTATGCTTTGAAGAACCAGGTATATAACAATAGTTGCTACTCTTATTTAATGAGATGCAAATAAGAAGGCCAGGTATTCTGCAATCTAGCCAAAATATACATTCACAGTGACAAAAATTTAAAATTTAAGAAAAGAGACATGATTTAGCTTGGTTTAGTTACAAATATAATATTTATATATTTTCAATAATTGAAACAACAAGTAAATTAAAATAAATTAATCTTATTTACATGCATTTATTTTACAATGCTTCCCAAATTATAAAAATGGTTATTTTGGTAGACTTATCTGCCATGTTTTTGGCATCTCCACTGTCAATTTTGGCATGTGAGTTTGGCAAATGCATGCCTTTCCAAAGTTGCTCAGTCCTTTTCAGGGACCTAGTCAATTTGCTGCTTTCCTGCCTCAGTCAGACAAAGCATTTCAATACCATAATGAGTACCGCATGCTAAGGTCCTTTGTAAGAACACTTCCTTTCGAATTTCACCAACTACTTGTGTGGCGCCAGAAAGATCCAGAAAACTTTGACGACCCAGTTTATATAGTGAATCAAGGTTTTTTTTTTTACCACGGTTGATCAGACCACCAGGAGACATGCCTTCCAAGTTTTCACTGCTTTTCACCTGGCACATTACAAATGTCCAGAACGACATTTTCACAACGAAATACTTGAAATTGATAGATACACACCGCCATTTTGATTATCCCAGTAACCCTTGCGCCGCTAACTGGTTTCCATGCTTCAAAGAGACAAGACATCACGCGTGTTTTCGGCCTCAAATTCTCCTGCTCAGTGTTCCCGATTGTAGATTTATTTGAAATCAAACAATTCAACTTTAAGTGAGAATTAGTTTCGCGATTTGTTTTCTTTCTCTTTTTTTTGTAAGCGCCCGTCGGAGTAATCATACTAGCATGTGCGTGACTAACACTCACGTGCGCTTTAACTAAGTCACTTGTTCCAAAACCTGGCGGCCATGTTCACACAAAAATAAAAGTAACAGAAGCGCAGTGCACGTAAATTGTATAAGATGATATGAATACCTGGCTTCATCAAATGTACGAACAGGATTTAATGGGCAAGAGAAACAATTATTATGCTGCAAGTTGGTTCGTCCAGTTTACGAAATTCAAACGTTTGCAGTTGGTCAGTCGATTTGGTCGAATGTGGAAGTGAATTAGTAGATAATGACTTATGCTGGATAAAGGGCCAACTTTCGTCACTCGTTTACACTGGGTAAGTAGAGTATTTAAAGGGTAAAGGGGGCAAGTTTCTAAAGAAACTGTGGTGCGCACATGCGCACATGCGCACATGCGCACATGCGCACATGCGCACGCGCGCGATGTAAAACATGTCCTTTCATTTACAACGTTGAGAAATTGTCGGGACCCAAGCGATCCATTAAGATCACAGATCAATTTACCTGTACCTCAGCCAATGTCATCTACTGTATAACTTGCACTCTTTGCAAAAAGTTATATATCGGCGAAACAGGTAGACGACTAGGCGACCGTTTCCGAGAACACCTTCGCGACGTAGAGAAAGACGATAAAGACGTTTCTAAACCGGTTGCTAGACACTTTAATCTGCCGAATCATTCTAAGCAACATATGGCAGTCTGCGGCCTCTCCCTACATCAAGGAGGCACAGAAAGCCGCAAAACTCTTGAACAAAGATTTATTTTTCAAATCGGCACTCTTAATCCTCACGGTATCAACGAACGCTTTTCATTCAACTAATTCATTCTGTTGTTTTTCACGTTGCCAGGCACCAACCAATAGCGTAGCTCCACATTTCTGTATATAAACCACACACAGCCCACAATTCCTTGATTCGCTCCGACGAAGGGCTAACGCTCGAAACGTCAGCTTCCGAATCTCTTTACGGTGGACAATTCACATTATCAACCCAGTTGATAAAACCAAATTATCTTGTAATACTCCCACCGACGCAGCACCACAGTTTCTTTAGAAACTTGCCCCCTTTATTCATTTGTTGTTTATCGCTGCGACCACTAACTTCTTGCCTTAGTATTCTTTATTCCTCAGATTTCAGACCAGACGACCGACCACGAGACGATGCCAAGCCTGAAGAAACTCACTAAGGAGCTACGCCAGGAAATCGTAAGTTATCTTTTTCCTTTTCCCCAAATTAGTAAAACTTTAGCTTTTCGTTTGGCCATTCTTATCTTCGCTAAAACTAGATTTTGTAGTCACATCAACTTCATCGGCCGTTGCCTTCATTCTAAAGTTATTCCTAAGGGTTTTCGCGCTAATTTTCATGCATCTTATCATTCTAATCAATATCTTCGCCAAATTCAGTGTGCCCAAAATTCTTTTTCGCGTAACATTATGAGGATTACTATCAGAGCTATGTGCCAAAAACGTGACGACCTCAACAAACAAATTCTACAATGCCGCTCTGAACTGTCTAAAATCTGTCCAGCTATCTTAGTTCAATCTATTCGCACCAAAATTCAAGAGGTTAATTTTAACCATTTACACCAAATTAAGGCCCATAAACTTGAACAATTAACAGGTCCTCCTATTTCTTGTGACTCGTCACTTGAAAGCCTTAGCACCGTAGTTACTATTCCAGAAAATCTTTCGCTTTCCGATGCAGAGAAATCCGTCCTTAGCAAGGGCTTGAATTTTGTTCCTATATCCAAAAACCTTGACGAATTCTCGGTTAAGCAAGATGTTGAAAAATTTCTTCGCCGCGTTCAACTTAAAGCCTTTTTCCATGACAAAGAGGATGATTCTAACACCTCGGACAAAGATATTTTCGAGACGCTTCAGACTCGAAAATCGAAGTGGACTCCCCCAGAGGGCCAGTTCGCCTCTTTAGATTTTTTCATCAACAAATGCCGTCATGACATCAACAAACTAAATTTCAATCGTAATACCAAATTTTCAAACCTTTCTTCGGAAGAGAGGGCGGCGCTTAAAAATCTTAGTAAGCGCAAAGACATAATTGTGAAAGCGGCCGACAAAGGCGGCGCTTTGGTTGTTTGGCGGGCCGACCTCTACCAAAAAGAAGCTTTGCGGCAACTTTCCGACACCTCTTTTTATGCCAAAGTTGATAAAGATCTCACTTCCACTAACCAACAAATTGTCAAGAGCACCATTAACGAACTTATAGTAAAACAAGATTTACCGGCTACTGCTACAAATCTCATCATCACCACTCCTAGAACTTCATGTATTTACTTTTTGCCTAAAATTCACAAACCTAACAACCCAGGCCGACCTATCGTCTCTGCGTGTAGTTGCCCTACCGAACTCATTTCTAGCTATTTAGACAAAATTATGGCACCTATCGTCAGATCTTTACCGTCTTATGTTAAAGACAGTCAACACGCCCTTCAAATTTTTCGCGATTTCAATTTCCTGGGTGAAGACAAACTTATTTTTACTATGGACATTACATCCCTTTACACCGTCATCCCTAATGGCGAAGGTCTTCTAGCCCTCAAACATTTTTTTGATTTACGCACTGTTAAGGAACCAAGCTCGGAAACACTGCTCCGCCTGGCTGAACTAGTTTTAACACTAAATTGTTTTTCATTCGCTACCAGTTATTATAAACAAATCAATGGTGTGGCCATGGGCACCAAAATGGGACCCAGCTACGCTAATCTTTTCGTAGGCTACATTGAACACGAATTTTTTAATCAATACAACGGCCCTAAACCTGAGCTATACCGTCGCTACATTGACGATTGTGTCGGCGCCACTTCCTCTACCAGAGAGGAACTCAATCAATTTATAACTGCTGTTAATTCGTTTCATCCGGCTCTTAAGTATACCTGGGAAATTTCCAATACTTCTTTGGCATTTCTAGATATCAAAGTTTCAGTCGAAGGCAACGGTTTATGCACCAGTGTGCACTACAAACCCACAGATTCTCATAGCTATTTGTTGTATTCATCTTCACATCCATCACACGTCAAGAATTCTATTCCTTATTCTCAGTTTCTTAGACTTCGTCGCCTTTGTAGTGAGGACTCTGATTTTTCCTTTAAATCAGAGGAAATGTGCAATTTTTTCGACAAACGTGGATATCCTGCCTCTGTTGTTCAAGCAGGCCATCATCGTGCCCAACAAATTGATCGGCAGTCAGCACTACAAACGTCTCAGAAGGAGAATAATAATAGAATTCCGTTCACCCTCACATTTCACCCTCACAATCACGCAGTAAAATCCATCATTCTCAAAAACTTTAAATTACTTCAAAATGATCCCGATACTGGTAGAATCTTTTCGCAACCGCCATTAATTTCATTCAAACGCGACAAAAACATAGGTAACTTTTTAGTTAGAAGTGCATTCAAAACGAGTGAACAACCTGGAACTTTTAAATGCGCACGCGCGCGATGTAAAACATGTCCTTTCATTTACAACGTTGAGAAATTGTCGGGACCCAAGCGATCCATTAAGATCACAGATCAATTTACCTGTACCTCAGCCAATGTCATCTACTGTATAACTTGCACTCTTTGCAAAAAGTTATATATCGGCGAAACAGGTAGACGACTAGGCGACCGTTTCCGAGAACACCTTCGCGACGTAGAGAAAGACGATAAAGACGTTTCTAAACCGGTTGCTAGACACTTTAATCTGCCGAATCATTCTAAGCAACATATGGCAGTCTGCGGCCTCTCCCTACATCAAGGAGGCACAGAAAGCCGCAAAACTCTTGAACAAAGATTTATTTTTCAAATCGGCACTCTTAATCCTCACGGTATCAACGAACGCTTTTCATTCAACTAATTCATTCTGTTGTTTTTCACGTTGCCAGGCACCAACCAATAGCGTAGCTCCACATTTCTGTATATAAACCACACACAGCCCACAATTCCTTGATTCGCTCCGACGAAGGGCTAACGCTCGAAACGTCAGCTTCCGAATCTCTTTACGGTGGACAATTCACATTATCAACCCAGTTGATAAAACCAAATTATCTATTTAAAGGGTAGCCTCAGTTCGGTTCAATTGACTTTGAATTACCATGTTTCAATGTTTTTCTGCCCAGTGTAAAAGTGACTAGAAAGAATTGAGCCTTAATCCAGAATGTCTGCCTTTTTTTCTTTTTTTATCTTGATTATCTGGAACACCTCTCACTGTTTATACACTGTAGGTCTTCGAAAATCTGATTCGGTAACATATTACAAAAAGTAATAAATGAAATTGTTGCAGTATAGTTCTTTGTTATCTCTTTCCATATTCAATATAATTATTTCCTGTTGATAACATAGAGTGTCATCTTTTTTGTTAACTCTTTTACAATTAAATACAAGAAAAAAATTAAAACTTAGTAGAAATAAAAAGCCATCTGTCAGAGAGTATACATCAGATTGTCATTCCTGTTTAAGTCTAAATGTAGAAATTATTCCTGCCAACATGGGGGCTAGACAGGTGCAGGACTATTATAATATTAGCTTTTCCATGTATAAGAAAGCCAGCATAATACAGTAATTGCTGGGTCCTCAGCTTTTTAAAGGGCCCTAGTCAGCCCCATTTTCAATGCCATCAAAATTATTGACATTGCATGTTGAAGTGAAGTCTTATCGCTTTACCGTAAGTTGCGTTCCTGAAAGTATGTCCCTTTATCTTTTTTTTTTTTTTTTTTTTTTTTTTTTTTTTTTTTTTTTTTTCAGTACAATACGTCTACTCACATTATTTACAGTTAAACAACAGTTGCTTACTCTACTTACATTACAATTCGATACTTACACGTACACTACTATTGAATACTACTACTTACTACATACATACTACTATTACAATTGAGTACCACTGCCACTACTTTAACAGTATTAAAATACACCATACTATACAATATTAACACAGATACTACTGCTTCTAGCAAACTACAATTAGCTTAACTTATTTATTTATTTATTTATTTATTAGCCACTTTCTATCAAGTTTGTCTTAAGTATTCCGGCTCATATATTAATTAATGCACTAATATCGGTAATATCACTGATAAGATCACGCAGATTGAGTTTGAGTTTTGCAAATTTTCGCACTTAGCTCTTTAATTAAGGTGGCCAAGGAGAAGTTTCCATTTTTCAGGCTGGAGGTTGAGTTCGTTTGTTTCAATTTCATAAGTTTTTTTCAAAAGGCGAAAAAATTGTGGAAGGTTGGGAATTTCATCTCTCAACTTACACTTCCAAATATAGTATCTGCTCATGAGACAGGAGAAATTAATTTGCAGTTTTGTATTTGAACTGTCTGGTTTCAGCCCCAAAGCAGTGGTCATGACAAGGTGACTACCCTTCTGAATTAAAGAACATGATTGTAGCCATTGAAAAAAGGTTCCCCAGAAAAGATAGGTCACCTTGCATTGCCAGAAAAGATGGAGCAAAGTGTCTGTTTCTTCCTGACAAAAGGTGCAAAGATCATTATCTTTAATTGCAATCTTATACAGAAAGGAATTTGTGGGCAGACGTCTATGGAGAAATTTAAATTGGAAAATAATAATTTTGGTACTTTTTGTGCATGTTCTTGCAAGCTGAAATGTTTTTTTCCAATCTATTTCTTCCTCATTGAGGTCGCAGTCTCTGTACCATTTTGTTTGGGAAGCTCTTGGTTTTTCACTCTTTGTTGCGACGAGATTTCTGTACGTTAAATTACTGGGTTTCTTCGTTCTTTGGAAAGCTTTAGTGAAAGATTCAACCTCGGCAGTTTCCACCCTGTCGATATTTTCCTTAAATCTCATCCTCATTGTCTTTAAAGTTGTAATAATCCCATTGAAAGCAAGTGGGCAACTTTTGCAATGATATTTGTTTAAAAACTCTGTATAGGAGAGGAAACAGGTCTCGTCTTTTATAAGAGACTCAACTGTCAAAATTCCTTTGGCAAGCCATTCTCGAAAATATAGAGAGCTGACCAGACAGAAGAATTAGAAAAGACCATAACCACCCTAGAAAGAACACTGGAAGACAAAAATATCGAAGGACAACTAAGTGAACAACTCTTAGATGTACTGAAAAGCAAAAAAGAACGATACGAAAGCATAATAGAACATCGAACAAAAGGCGCTATTTTGAGGTCGCAGAGCCGCTGGTACAATGAAGGTGAGAAAAATACCAAATACTTCCTTAATCTGGAAAAAAGACATTATAAACAAGGAACAATAAGCCAGCTGAGAATAAATAACGATAACTTTATTACAAAGGACAACGACATATTAAAAGAATGCCTTTCTTTTTATAAAAACTTATACACAACAAAGCTGACTGGTGGACAAGATCCATCCATCAACCAATTTTTCTTTCCGGAAGAAGGCGATGTACATCTCTCAAAAGCAGAAGAAATTTCCTGTGAAGGCCCACTTACAGAAACAGAATGTTTCTCTTCCTTGAAACAAATGGCCGACAGCAAAACCCCTGGGACAGACGGTCTACCAGCAGAGTTCTACAAAATATTTTGGAGCGATATTTCGGACGCTCTTATTGCTGCGCTTAACTTTTCATACGACAGCAATAAATTATCAATTACTCAGAGACGAGGATTAATAAAACTCATTCCCAAGAAAGAAACAGACCTTAAAAATCTTAAAAATTGGCGACCTTTATCTCTTTTAAACTGCGATTACAAAATAGCCGCAAAGTCAATCGCAAATAGAATCCAAGCTACCCTCCCAAAACTCATCAATAATGACCAGACAGGATTTATCAAAGGCAGGTTTATTGGTGAAAACATACGTTTGATCGATAGCATCATTAATTACACCGCTAATACAAATATCCCTGGTTTGATTCTGCTTTTAGACTTCGAAAAAGCCTTCGATACCCTTGAATGGCCATTTATTGAAAAAACGTTACAACACTATGGCTTCGGCCTCTCGATCCAAAAATGGATACGAACTCTTTATTGTGATATTGAAAGCTGCATAATAAACAACGGATGGATGAGCGATTGTTTTAAAATCGAAAGAGGGGTGAGACAAGGCTGCCCTTTATCCCCATATTTATTTGTTCTCTCCGTCGAAGTTCTAGCTAACGCAATCCGACGGGACCCTAGTATTAAAGGTATCTCAATCAGCCAAAATGAAATCAAATTAAGTCAATATGCCGATGATACCACTTTAATTCTAGATGGCTCACAAGACACGCTTGAAGCCTCGCTCGACGTTATAGAAAAATTCAGCAAGATATCTGGCCTCAGACTTAACAACAAAAAAACCGAAGTGTTATGGATAGGTTCAAAGGCGAGAAGCTCAGAGCGCTTGTGTCCAGAAAAAGATTTTAAATGGCAAGAGTTTAAAATTAAAACACTAGGAGTCTGGCTCTCGATAGAGCCTGAACTAACGATGATGCTGAATTTCGAAGAAAAAAACGAAAAAGTTCAGAACGTACTTAAAAACTGGCAGTATCGAAGATTAAGTTTACTTGGAAAAATCACTATATTAAAAAGCCTAGTCGCCTCCCAGCTGGTTAATGTCTTTTCTCCTCTGCAAACAAACCACCAAGCTATCAAAGAATTGAACGAAGCTTTCTATCATTTCCTGTGGGATGGGAAACCGGACAAGATTAAAAGAAACATTATAATCAACGAGTATAGCGATGGAGGGCTTAAAATGATTGATCTTTTCGCATTCAATAAATCTTTAAAAACTATCTGGATCAAAAAATATCTTGATAAAACAAACATGGGAAAATGGAAACTTTTTTTTGACCTAGAACTTGGCAGATACGGGGGGGAAGCTGTGTTTTTGGGTAACCTAGACAAAAAAGATACGAAAAACTACTTTCAAACTTCTGATATTTTCATTACTGAAATACTACTGATTTGGACCGAGGTAAATTTTAATAGCAACATCTCTTCCTTGGAGCAGTATAAAACACAGCGTCTCTGGAATAATTCTTTGATAAGAATCGACCGCAAACCTATATATGTCCCTTTATCTTTAGTAGTTTCACAGTGATTTCATTTGCTTAGACATCCTCCGAATAAACTATATTAGTATCACCCAACTAGTGGACTAATGCAAATCCTGCAATTTTTAATTGACTACGCTACTCGAGGACTATTAGTAATAGTCCTCGAGTCCTTATTACTGCCTTTTCTGTCCAACTAGTTAGGTGATACTAAAGCAATTATTAGACCCTTTGCCCTTAGGGGTCACGGGCCAATAGCCCATGGGGCAAAGCCAAACTCTCATATATAAACAAGAAGGAAGGTGTGGCTGAGTAGTAGTGCCCAGTACCCATTTATACATCTGGATGAGGAGAGGCACTGTGGAGTATGAACACAATGCAATGATCCCCAATAGGGGTTCACTGCACCAACCATTGGGTTACCATGCCTCCTCGTCCTCTAGGTTGGAGTGGAGTTTACTTTGCATGACAGTTGTTAACTCCAATAACCTTCTACAGGGGTAATTTGAATAAGGGTAACCTTTTTAACATTGCATAACTGATACCAACTTAAGGCGACTTAGGGCGACTTAAGGCGACTTAAGGCGACTTTAGGCGACTTAAGGCGACTTAAGGCGACTTTAGGCCCCAGAGTAGGCCTCCTGTGAGTGTTTATGGAATTCTCTGAATGATGGCGCTACGCCAATATTAGAAACTCCCACATGAAACCTCTCAACTGTATTAAAAGATCTGTTAAAACCAATGCTAGGATAATACATTTCAAGAAGAACACTAGTTCTAGGTTTCTTTCTGTATAAAATCGCGACAGCTTTCGTACATGTTTGACCAGTGATAGGTGTTTTCACTTGTGCAGTGAAATACGTGTATCTTCTGCCAAATTCATTTCGTAAACAGGGCATATTTAATCCCGCAGTGGGCTTTGCAATCCCCAAATTGGGGCTGAATAATTCCCGTAACGGGCTTTTCATTCCCCAAATGGGGCTCATTTATTCCCCGAAGGAACTTTATATTCCTTAAATAGGGCTCATAAAGCTTATTTTGCTTCCTGGGCACTTGCCAAATGGCCGGGCGGTCATCGTGTTGGCGCCGTGTAAGCTTTAGGCCCGACAGGTCTCAAAAACCGCTAAGCATGCGCACTCAGTTCCCGCCTTCAAATGTTTCAAAATGGCGGACGACGAATAAGATTTCGCCACGTAATTGAGCGTCTCACAAGGCTGCTCATACAGTTGTTCAAACTTTGATAATCGGTTGAATTACGCCTTCGACGTGTCTAGTTTGCCTTGGTATTGTGTTCAGTGAGATCGGCGGTCATTTTCTACAGGATTTTTTCACTCACCTGGTTCCCTCTTGTGCCAACGTTCGCTGCTGGTGGGAGAGAAACTGGACTATGATTTTCTCGTTTGTTAAGACGGCGCAATGTTTGTTAAGCTTGAGATCTGGACTACGTTACCGTTGTTTCTTCCGCTAGGAAATATCAAAAATGACTTTTTTTTCGTTTACATGGTCTTGAGAAAACACTTCCCAAAGGCATTATATGATTGTAAACCGAAAGAAGCAACTCAATGAAGCTCTATGAGAATGGATAACGGCGATCTGTCGGTAAGACTTCGTTCGCGAGGATGCAAAATGTGACTTAGAAAACCAATCTGTGAGTAGAGACAAGTTTGTTTTCTCATTAGGCGTTCCTTTCGAGTTATAATACCATTATGATTGTAATTCCCGTCATTTAATCAGTGCTCTATTAGAGTCCATTAACATTGTATGCCTCTCTTTGTTCATGCTGAATAAAACAAGATTTGTTTAATATATTAAGATGAAGAGTTGTTGTCGTTTTTCCCGCAGCGGCGAAAGCGCCGCCCGCGCAAATTTCCCGCCCTTTCAAGTTGCAGCCGCTTGGAAAAATTTACGTGACTTTAAAAAAACCCTTTACATCATGTTTCCTTTTTTGAGGTAAACAATGATGTGCGCCAGGGGACAACGGGTCCTCCGAAGTGGACAAGAAAAAGGTTACTCGGATCGCTGTTGGGGAAAGGTTTTTAGTGTTAATGAATTAGGGGAGGGTATTTTTCTTTGCATTCGGCACTACGATAAATTACGTGAAAGTAACGAGACAACTTGTTGCTTCCCGCAAAGTTCGGCGAGTGATACCTGTTCAGGGAGGCTGACTAAGTGCCCCCAACGCCTCATTGCAGTGTTTGAGAGCCTTGTCGACACCGACAAGCTTTTTTTAAACCCAAACATTTGCAACAAACACTTAATTCAAGCAGACATTGAGGAGCGGTAGTTTGCAGCAAACATTATATTTCGCCGAGAAAGGTAAGCTAAACTCGCATGGGCTTACATTAAAGCTTATTTGTCCGAGTTAAAAAAAAAAATTGTGCACTGTAGTAGGACTTGAATTATACACTTAACTTAATAGCGAGGAGCCTCAGTCAACGAAGAAGATACATGTGAAAAAAGCCCTCCAGAAAAACAACACGAGCAGAGTGAATTTCAACAAATTCAGAAGCTCAAGGAAGAGAATGAGCGTCTGAAGAATGCATACAGTAAGGAGCAAGGAAACGCAGAGAGACTTGCTCAAGAGAATAATTCCTTGCGCAATAAAATGCAAGGTTGGTAGCATAAGAGCATAAGAAATGCACTAGCTTATAATCAGGGCATTGTAATGGCTTCTTTTGTTCTTGAATAATTATGCTTAAAATGGCTTTTCAGAATCAGTATCAAAAGTTTAACATAGGGAAAATGCTTTTCTAGTTGACACAACTCTACTTGAAAGACTAAACTTGTGGATTTTTATTAAAAGCAGAGAGCCAGATTTATATGAAGTACTCCTGGGTTAAAGGGGTAATCAAAGTACTGTTGGAATATGAAATCAAAAAACAATACTTGGGATTTAAAATGACAACTTCATGAATCTGAATGTCAGAAAAAAAGAAACATCAGTGGATGAAAATTTCTGAAAGAAAATAAAAGGAAAAAAACAACAATTATTATCACATCTGTCTTAAATAGTACTTTCCCTAGAGGTATAATAGGTATCTAGCATCAAAATAATTATATTAGTCCTTTTTAATACCACATACAGATGTCATGCAGCAGAATGCTAACTTAAATGTAGCTAAATTACAACATGAAAGCAGAGTTGAGGAGCTTCAACAAGTCAATGCAAAGCTACTGGAGAAAACACAAGGTAAATAACACCTTGTTTCAGCTGGCAAGTTGTGCATCACCAGAGTCTTTACTCCATCCATTCTGATCATGTGACAGAACATGTAAAATTAATATCTTAGTTGAAAAGAAAACACACAAATAAGTCCCTTTTTGCAAAATTAAATAGAAGCTGCAGTTTAAACATGGGATGTAAACCATATCTCCCTGTTTTGAGTGAACCATCACTCTGGGCTCAGAACAGAGTTTAACTATTATTTGATCATGCACCAGTGCTAATAAACAAAAACAGGGCTGAAGTGCTAAGCCATTTTTAATGAAGTAATCAAGATAATTGTAGTCAATTGATACAGTTTAATATACATCAAAATGCTCTGAACATTTGTAGGAGAACCAGCATTCAGCAAACATGTCCAACACTTTCATAGAGCCCTGACTAAGCACTATTCACAGGGGGGCAAACACCTCTATGATCCAGCTGAAATGGAAGCTTTCTGTGATCAGCATGCTCCTGGACTGTTTGGACAACTCTACAAAAGCATTGTAAATGATGAAAAGGAGAAGCCCTCCAAAAAGCGCCTGGAAATTCAAAAGACAAGAGTTGTGTCAATGTTACACAATCTCAGTTTCTTTCGCAATCAGGTACAAGTCACATATATATGTGCTTTTTGTTCCTATGAACTCCACTGCTGTTCTCACCTTTTCCTGTTTTAATTTATTCTTGCACTGATAAAAGGTCAATCCCCCATCTTATTGAACAGTAAAATTGACAGCACCAGTTGCAAAATATCTACACTTGTTCAGACAATAATTATGTTACTTAGTATTTTACCACAGATATTTCAGCAGAAGAAGACTGTTACAGTATGCTAAAAGAGCTTGTAAATCGTGTTTTTTGTGTATGTGTGCTAGAAAAACTGTCCCATCCAGAAGGCAAATGGTTTAAATCTGAAAATGAAAGGAGCCAGTTACAGCTCCTTGATGTCTGGAACGTAGACCGGACACGAGAGAGCGGCGGAAATCGAGCCTATGTAAGCTTCAATCGATATAAATTTACAACTTCAAAGCATCTTTGAAAACCTTTCACTCGGTCAAAATGACACCCAATGCTGTGGCAAACTGAAAAAACAACCTTTAAGAAATCCATTACAAAGATGAAAATTGGAAAGATCACCATCACTCACCTACAATAGCTTGCAAGCCAACATACACTAGATCAAAAGAACGAGTGCACTAGATGAGATCGAGAAGCACATGGTTTGACGGATTTGACGTTGTCCTTTTCTCACATTTGATTTGATTGGTTCCGAATCTCTCCGTAAATTGGTTTTTGCCACGACCTCTTTCCTTTGTCCCTACTCGTTTCCAATTGGATAGATTATTCCCATGAGGAACGAAGTTTGCACCCGAAAGTATTACACCCTCATGTATACTTCATGTATCCTGTCACCAAATAGAATCTGCTCTGAAACGACAAGAGTAAATCCGAGATCTTGTCGTATATGAAGAAGTTGGTCGCTCGTTTTACAGCTTAACTAAGTGTCTGCATACATTATAAATGCAGCAGACACAAAAACGCACAGAAACTGAAACTCTTTGTTTTCTGTTCCAAGAAAGAAAGGATATGTTTAGCGCGTGACACATTCTGGTTCCTTTGAAACGAGGGTTATGAAATAGTCAACAAACTGCATCTTCATGGCTGAAATTGTGGAACGTTTTGAGAAAAAGGCAAGGTTTGACGATGAAACCGAAGCCGAATTGATTCGAGAGAAACTCGAGCAATTCATGACCAACGTTCTGGCGGAGGTGGAAAAGCGTGACAAGCGATTTCAGAGCACTGTTATTAAGAGCGGAAGTGTTTATGAAGGAACGAAAGTTTGCCAGCCAGATGAATTCGACTTCATGATCAGAATTGACTCACTCGCCAACAAACCATTAATTCGCCCATGCGACAAAGGCGAAAGCTACGTCAAACTATTCCTTGATGAACAAGAGTGGGAAGAATTCAAAGATGACGAAGGCTTCTTCAACCCAAATATGATCTCCCGTTTCTTCAAGAAGCTTGTCAATGCATCTCTAAGTGACGCCGCACTACCTGAAGGACTGGCCATCGAACGAGTAGGGCAAGACGTGTTTAATGAAACATGGTGGCCTGTGTATTCTGGGTTACTTGGAAATATCGATGGCCAGGAAAGTTCACCTGTGATGTACTCGGAAAGTAACGGACCGGCAACAACACTTTACATTGAATGGCAAGGCGGCAATAGTTATAGAAGTCTAATTGTAAGAGTGGATTTGACTCTGACTTTGGAATACCACAAATCCAAGCTCCCTGTTGAGTTGACAACGTGTTCCCAAGATATAGATCCAATTCTTCAAAAGCGTGGATTCCACGTTGTTCCCGCTGGATTTGACAGCTGGCGTATCTCGTTTTCCATGGCGGAAAAAGAAATTCTGGCTTCTTCTCCGGATGGTTTTAAAGCGTGCTGCCGAGTCCTGAAAGTCTTGAGAGATGAGATATCGGAGAAACTGGGATGGGATTCATCCTTAATTCCATCATACATGTTGAAGACCGTCCTTCTTTCAGAGCTGTTCATGAAGGACGGCTATCTTTGGGATAAAGCGGATTGTAGGGCCCAAAAGACAATTCAAGTTTTAGAGCTGGCCTTGCGAGGTGTAGAGACGGAGAAAATTCCAAACTTCTTCATTCCAGGACAAAATCTACTAACAGTGGCTGATCACGAGAACAGACTGCGCCAATGTGTCCTGGAAGACATGTTAAATCAGATGAAGGGTTTGGAATTAGCATACACACAAAAGGACGCCAGGAAGATGAAACAACAGATCAGGGTTTTACAAATGACAGATTTGGTGGATTACATGATCTCAGGCCTCTTTGCTGGAAAAAACCCGACTGCTGTTTGGAACAAAATGTTTTTAAACATTGATAACCTTCCTTTTGGTCCGTTGGGTAGACAACATAACTCTCGCTGGTTTATGATCAATGACCTCAACACCATAGAGTTTGACGAAGGTGGCTACAGAAGATTGATCCAAATATGGAAAGTGTTTGAAGCTCTTTTTAAGAAGCTTCTGAATACTCTTGAAGGGGAGCTAAATCTGTTAGCTCGTAAATTCTACATCAGAACCTGCGAGATGAAAGAGAAATTCGAGTCTGAACACAAAGGGCTTTGCGAACAACAAGTGGAGGAGGTTCCTGTTCGTCAAATTGTAATTGAATGGTTTGATGACCTTGTTATTTGTTACACTAAAGAAGACAACTCAAGCTTGCCAAATATTCACAAAGCAATTTCTCCGGAGTACAAGGCGTCAGGTTTCTTTAAAGACGTTGCTGATGTTACAGCGAAAGAAGGTAGCGACAAAGGGCTTGCTCTTTTAAAACAGCGTCTCGAACCGTTCCTCTCCATGGTTCCTGACAAGTACATCATGGCCGCTGTTGTTGATCATGTTAGCCAATTAATTCTGCACTCTAAAGAAGTATTGAAACGTAAACTCGATTACATCACGATACCCGAGTTAGATTTAGATTGAGCTTAGTGTGGGGAGACGTTCAAAACCCCACTACGGAATGCCAGGAGACATCCAGCGTGTACTACGTGGACTCGTGGATTGTTGTGCAGCGACAGAGCGATGATATGCCATAACTGGACAACTCTGCTAAGTAGACATTTTCTGTTTCCAAGTGCATGTGTGCCCTTGTAAATGACTTAGCTACATCACATTATATGTCGAGCAGTTAGGTTAGGTGGGGAAACTTTGGCATGTAAATTAGCCTTTCATGACGGTGTGCAGGTTATTGATGGCCGGATAACAGTTTTCATTATGTTTTTAATTGTAAGCGCTTTAGAATTTCAGTAACAGGCTGTGGCAATTGATCTGTTGCACCAAGTGGAAGCTACCAATCAATCTAGATACTTTCGTTGCTTCATGCCTTAACAGTGTTTTAATTACTTTTATTCATGTTTTAATTACTTTGTTTGCCCAAACAACAAAGTGGCGAAAACTGCATCTGAAGGTTTCAAAAGCCCTGTCTAACGATTCGTGGTGAGCAACCACCCTTCAAAGATTCTCAATTTATTCGGTTTTCCTTCCACGTTTGCTTCCCACATGTGGGACCTTGTGGCATTCTTTGGCTTCCCAAGTGAACTTCGCTATCAGCCATCAGAGGAAGACAAGGATTTCAAGGAAGATATCCGAAGAGAATTCGGCGAATTCATCAACACTAAGGGAACCGTGAAAACAGGGCTAGAACCGTGGAATCCCAGTAAAACAACTCCCTTTACCGACAAAGAAGTGCAAATCCCAGCCGATGAATACCATAAAGAACAGTGGAACTTATGGTTACAGATATGGATTCTTTTCTTATACCTGGATTACACAGCTCCAGACAGTGCAGTCTTCTTTATAAATAATTCTGATTCTCTAGATCTGTAAAGCGTCACAAGTCAAATTAAAATCATCCGCATAGTTTCACTGATGTCTGTTCCGAATAAGTTGATATACAAAATCATAGTGGAAGGAAAGACTTTCTTAACTGAATTAGATATATTATTGTCAGTATATATACTACAATGTTACAAGTAGCAAAGCAAAATCTGTTAAACTTTATCAAATTTTCATTCGGTAAACGCTTATATTAAAACTGATGCACTCAGAGACGTAACGCTATTTGTAAACGAACTAGTCCAGGAGTGTTAGTCGGCTTGGCGTGCCAGATATTCTTGATAAGCAGATTATAGAGCTAGGATAGGTCTATCCGCACAACTGTCCGTTTTGGATATCGACCGCTTTCCGACGGAGCAATTGGAAGAGGCGCGAGGTGTCACGCCTGTCACGCAAGCTACCTGAGATTCGCATAATAGATCATCTGCACCCTGACTAGTAACACAAGAGTAAAATCCTAATGAAAATCTTGCGCATATGAAAGTTTCGTTGGAATTATACAAGTTTTCTAATATAATTTAGAAGAACACATCTGAGTAATGAGCGCCTGATATATTACCATTTATTAAAAACTGGATCATTGGATAATGCAATTCGAGAGTTTTCATTGGCTTAGCCATCATGGTATATGAGCCATTATACCATGGTCTACAAAGATGGGTTGCGTGTGTGTATGCGTGATTTTTTGGGCCTTTTTGTTTTTATTGTAGCCTAGTTTTCTATTTTTGGGAGGCGTTTTTAATAAAACAATTATTCCACTCGCGCTTGTTGGATATGAGATGATTATAGCCAACTCGGCTCGTTGGCTATTTATCATCTCATATCCAACGCGCGCTCATGAAATAATTGTTAAATATATAGTAGGTAATGAAATCTGACTAAAATATATTAAAAAAAGGTCAAACGGGGCAGTCAACAATGTCGCATTGTAGAACTACAAATCGATCATCGCCCAACAGGAAATACAACTATTTTTGATCACCTTGATCGGGTAACGAGCTGGTAACATTCTTGGTTAAATCGTTATCTGCTGATCCGCACGTTTGAAATATCGCTATTATCATTTCAGGAATTTTCAGTGAACGACGAGACGTAACCCCAAACACGCCACCCGAAATCAGGGCCGGGTTGTTCAAAGCCCGAGATTAAGCTAACCCAGGATTAGCGAGCATTTTGATTTCAGTTTTGTAACTTTTCAGTGAAGTTTTCTGTTTATATTGTTTGTCTTTCTGTTTTTATTTTGAGTAATCTCAAACTACACAAAACATTAGCAGTTGAAAACATTTTTATTCAAGAAAAATCAATGCTACGGTTAACTTTTAATTAATCCTGAGTTAGCGTTAACCGGCTTTCGAACAACCCGACCCAGGCTTTTTACCTACACTCCAACGCCCCACCCCAAACTGAGGCTATTGGACAACGATAAGAAAGTCCTTGCGCGAAGTCAACCTCGTTCCGTTCCACTATGCCATTAAGGTAATTCCCGAGTTTTGCATTGCGCATTCCTACTGCGCACGAATTTTGCGTCATCAGCGCGCGCACATGAGCGCGCGCGCGTACAAAACATAAGAGATTTCCTTCAAACTAAGCTCGATAACGAGATGAAAGCTAATTTCCTCTTAAACGAGCACGGTGATCACCACTTTTTATTTTATAAATTCAATGAGAACAATATCCGCAATAACTGAGAAAAAATTTGGCAGAAATTTATGGCTACTTTTTTGGCAAATGAAAAAAATGCTACAAATAGAGACGTAACGGGTCCATTAGAGCAAGTCCAAATTATGTTTCCTTTAAAGGATAAAAATATCAGTAAATAATGCAGGGTATTGGAAGCCATTTCTTCTGGGACGTAGATGAATAAGCAATCAAAGACAGTCGAATTCTGTGTGATATAACACGCCGCATTGAAAAATAATCGACCTTATTTGTTGCGCACTGAGATAACCAAAAATCACCAAAATAACCATATTTGTCAGCATCGTGGCATGAAAACAAGCACGGTGACCCCCTTTTTTTATTACGTTTTTAACATCTCCTTGTACTGTAATGACACCATACCAAGTTTCATCGGAAATCTATGGCGGGTTCTTTTACCCGGGAATCACCTTAACTATTCTCTGACACCCTCTCTAAATAAAGTGTATTATTATTATTCTCCAGGGTCTCTCATCTTCCCACCCTCTGGAGCGATTGAGGGGCGGGAAGATGACAATCAAAACGCATATGCGCATAATGATGGTCTTAACATCACCAGACCCTGGCCTGAGGAAGACCGTGATGGTTCTTGAGACTTCTTGAAACCCCTCTTCCACCCCCGCCTCCCACAAAAAAGACATTAGCGTTTTTTTTTTTTTTTGCCATTCATATCGGGGAGTGTGTGTGTTTTTCTGGGGGAGAGGAGGAGTTAGGTTCATTTCTTTAGTCCCGTTCATGAATGTTAGAAGCCAGTACCTTAAAATTGCCCGTCTTTTAATCAATTTAGTTATGGACCTTCAAATATGGCTCAAAACCCATACAAATGTCTCTAATTTTGAGACAGCGTCCCCCAAAACAATATAAACCCTTAAGATTTTTTATCAGTTTTGTGACAACTGTAAAATCCCGTCATGCACCTACTATTTGAAAGAAGCTGAGATGAAAATCACTATGTTTGCCCATTTTAAAGAGTATCACGGAAATCATGAAAAATTTTAAGAGTTTATATGGTTTTGGGGGACGCTGTCTTAAAATTAGAGTCGTTTGTATGGATTTTGAGCCATATTTCAAGGTCCATAACTTGGTCTCTGCTCACCCTAAAAGCATCATACTTGGTCAAATGATCAATCTTGACATAATCTTTCATGTGGTGGTGTCAGTTTATCGATTGATTTAAATTTTAAACTCGCCCCAGTTCCCTGTTGAATTTCGGAACGGCCTATTGGGATCAACCGTTTCAACCGCAACCGGTTTGGTTTGATACGGTTGGCGTTTCTCAATAGAACACTTTTCCAACCGTTTTCTGTTGAAAGGCGGTAACTCGTGTAAATTGTGTCCGCTGTCAAACCCCCACACTCCGCCCGGGCGTTAGTTTTTCCCTCTAATGACACGACACGTGGATAGGATAACGAAAAGAAAAATCTATACGAATGTTGAGTATAATTTTCATGATCGTTGCACGTATCTCACACTGCAAGCTTTTTTTTTCTTTTCTCGGCAGATAATCTTCATGAACATTGCACTATCCAACACTATGAGCTGTTTTTCTTTTCTCGGCAGGGATGCCACTGTATCGACGAACAGTAAACAAGTCGGCTCGTCACGCGGTGTAAATTTGTTATATTTTTCGGGTCTGAGTTTTCGAGACACCCGAGGGTCTGAGTTTTTTGGGTCTGAGTTTTCGAGACACCCGAGGGTCTGAGTTTTTTGGGTCTGAGTTTTCGAGACACCCGAGGGTCTGAGTTTTTTGGGTCTGGGGTCTGAGTTTTCGAGGTCTGAGGTTTCGAGACACCCCCAGTATGGCGGCCGGAAAATAGTGTAAACATCTGGAACTTACTTTGGCTTTCTAGGCGACTGATTATCAGTACTGAAAAAGCAAGTATTTACATAATCACTTTTCCTAATGCTCTAGTTTCTAACAGGGCTCAAAATCATGAGATAAGTATATATTTTTCAACAAATTTCATCGTAGCCTTTTGTCACGCACCTCCATAACCCGGAAATTCACAATGCTCTGGTTTCCAAACGAAGCACGCTATTGAGCTGTAAAGTTGTAAACAGATATAAATATGTCACCTCTTATACCTGATGAGGATGAAAACTTTGGTGGATCTTTAGTTGTAGATTTTGGAAAGTGATGACGTCACGTGAAAACGATCTATAGGATTTGATGGAGCCGAAACCAATTGTGGAATTGCACGCATGCTAGGCATCCTAATGATGAACGATTAGGGCAATTAGATATCTACAGGAGCCACAAATCGGATCGTGGTCTGTCCTCTTTGAATTCATAGGGTAATATAAGACCTGCACGGGCCCGCAAATGATCCCAGTGCCGCAAATGATCCCCAAATTGGACCGCAAATGATCCCAAGACCGGAAATCATTCCTATAAATGGTGTCGCAAAAAATCGAGAATGACGTGGACTCCATGAATAGTCTATGGATGTATGTTTTCTTTAATTGTGCTCAGTGAGAAAGATGGTAAACATGAAAGAAAGATGGTAAACATTACTGCGTGACTGTATAAATGCTTCGTGTAGAAAATACAGCGCAAAAAAAAAACATGAATCCTGGAAGATGACTGTTGGTATACATAATTTTTTTTCCCTCTCAGTGGACGCCAGCTTGCGTCGTGAGTAAACAGGGAGGCGTGGTGGCCTCATGGTTAGTGCGCTCGTCTCCGAATCAAGCAGTCCGGGTTCGAGCCCTGGCCGGGGACATTGTGTTGTGTTCTTGGGCAAGACACTTCACTCTCACAGTGCCTCTCTCCACCCAGGTGTATAAATGGGTACCGGCGAATTTAAAAGGACGTTCGCACTAATTGTTTTTGCGCAAGTTTTCTGCGCATCTCACGTAAGCGTTGCGCGCGCGAGTTCGCTAGGTCCGCGCGAGGCATTCTCGTCCCCAGAGGCCGCGCTCCTTTTGGTCAGCACCAAGAAATCACGACCTCTGGCCTGGTCCAACACCGGAAGTCCACGATTCACGGACCTCCCGTCACTCTGCGCATGCTCAGAGTCAAGTCTGACAAATCTGATTGGTTCTGGTTTCAATCTATTGTGTTCACAAAGCCATTCAAAAACAGAATGTCGTTGGACCAGGCCAGAGGTTCTTGGTGCTGACCAAAAGGAGCGCGGCCTCTGGGGACGAGAATGCGCGCGAGGAAAAGTGTCACGCAAAGGTTTGTAAACAAATATGGCGTCCGCGACGCAAAGTCAAAAAAGAGGTAGAAGTAGGAGATTCATAAAGGAGGTGAACTAAACCGACGAAAATCATCCGCTGAAAAGGTTCGAGTTTTACCGTCTCTTGTTTCCCAGGAAGAAAATTTCTTACCTTCTTGATTCCACCGTGAGCTGGAGCAATGGAACGACGATAACACAAAAGTCTCCTTAATGTTCTTCAAAGACTTAGCCGGGTAACTCAGGTAATCCACAAATGTCAAAAAGCTGCAAAAGTACACATAGTTGGCCCTCGCCGAGTAAAAACATAATCAGCACAAAATCGAATCCCTCTTGTTTTCCTTCGCGCCGTTGACTTCTATGTCATGACCAGCAAGTGGATTCCAGTCCTGCTCCGTCATGTCGCGCAACAGGTCGCGCAACAGCGTGACTTTGGAATTCAACGACAGTTCAATCGTAATTTACGCTCTTAAATGGTCGGTGACCCCTACTTTTCTTTCCAGAAACACATTGTATTTGCAATTATCTCTACATTGTCCAAAAATGAACAAAAAATCAGTGTGGTAAGGTAAAAAAAATTCACGATTTCTGTCCGCGAGACATCGAATCCTGCCAGCGTGCGGCTGCAAGGCGCGTGAAATTGTGGTCGCTAAATGCAAACTTGTTCTTTAAGGAACCTCACCAGTTGAATATATTCACTTAATAGGTCAATTTAAACAATATTTGGCAGAGAACATTCCCCTTCAAAGCTCTAATTGCAATATTTTGGGGCTTTCAGCCACTGTGGCCTTCTTCGCTAACGAAGCCCGATTTACTCAAATTTAGGTGTTCTTCCGGGCATGTTCTCTCCAAACCGAAGTCGGTGACCCCCATTTTTTTTTACATTTCTGACATCACTAACTCATTATCTTTCAATGGTAAAAAATCAGTGTTAGAAAATTTTCGCGCGAACTTCCGCAATGCTGGGGGTTACCCTGCGATGGACTGGCATTCCAGGGGGGAGTAGAAATACTCCTAGTCGCTCCATGCCACAGAAACGGGAGATAAGCGCCGACCTGATGGACCACTTGGCCCGAATGCAGACTTACAGACCTAAAAAAACGCACAGAAACTGGAACTCTTTGTTGTCTGTTCCAAGAAAGAAAGGATATGTTTAGCGCGTGACACATTCTGGTTCCTTTGAAACGAGGAATATGAAATAGTCGACAAACTACATCTTCATGGCTGAAATTGTGGAACGTTTTGAGAAAAAGGCAAGGTTTGACGATGAAGCCGAAGCCGAATTGATTCGAGAGAAACTCGAGCAATTCATGACCAACGTTCTGGCGGAGGTGGAAAAGCGTGACAAGCGATTTCAGAGCACTGTTATTAAGAGCGGAAGTGTTTATGAAGGAACGAAAGTTTGCCAGCCAGATGAATTCGACTTCATGATCAGAATTGACTCACTCGCCAACAAACCATTAATTCGCCCATGCGACAAAGGCGAAAGCTACGTCAAACTACTCCTTGATGAACAAGAGTGGGAAGAATTCAAAGATGACGAAGGCTTCTTCAACCCAAATATGATCTCCCGTTTCTTCAAGAAGCTTGTCAATGCATCTCTAAGTGACGTCGCACTACCTGAAGGACTGGCCATCGAACGAGTAGGGCAAGACGTGTTTAATGAAATATGGTGGCCTGTGTATTCTGGGTTACTGGGAAATATCGATGGCCAAGAAAGTTCACCTGTGATGTACTCGGAAAGTCACGGACCGGCAACAACACTTTACATTGAATGGCAAGGCGGCAATAGTTATAGAAGTCTGATTGTAAGAGTGGATTTGACTCTGACTTTGGATTACCACAAATCCAAGCTCCTTGTTGAGTTGACAACGTGTTCCCAAGATATAGATCCAATTCTTCAAAAGCGTGGATTCCACGTTGTTCCCGCTGGATTTGACAGCTGGCGTATCTCGTTTTCCATGGCGGAAAAAGAAATTCTGGCTTCTTCTCCGGATGGTTTTAAAGCGTGCTGCCGAGTCCTGAAAGTCTTGAGAGATGAGATATCGGAGAAACTGGGATGGGATTCATCCTTAATTCCATCATACATGTTGAAGACCGTCCTTCTTTCAGAGCTGTTCATGAAGGACGGCTATCTTTGGGATAAAGCGGATTGTAGGGCCCAAAAGACATTTCAAGTTTTAGAGCTGGCCTTCGGAAAGTCACGGACCGGCAACAACACTTTACATTGAATGGCAAGGCGGCAATAGTTATAGAAGTCTGATTGTAAGAGTGGATTTGACTCTGACTTTGGATTACCACAAATCCAAGCTCCTTGTTGAGTTGACAACGTGTTCCCAAGATATAGATCCAATTCTTCAAAAGCGTGGATTCCACGTTGTTCCCGCTGGATTTGACAGCTGGCGTATCTCGTTTTCCATGGCGGAAAAAGAAATTCTGGCTTCTTCTCCGGATGGTTTTAAAGCGTGCTGCCGAGTCCTGAAAGTCTTGAGAGATGAGATATCGGAGAAACTGGGATGGGATTCATCCTTAATTCCATCATACATGTTGAAGACCGTCCTTCTTTCAGAGCTGTTCATGAAGGACGGCTATCTTTGGGATAAAGCGGATTGTAGGGCCCAAAAGACATTTCAAGTTTTAGAGCTGGCCTTGCGAGGTGTAGAGACGGAGAAAATTCCAAACTTCTTCATTCCAGGACAAAATCTACTAACAGTGGCTGATCACGAGAACAGACTGCGCCAATGTGTCCTGGAAGACATGTTAAATCAGATGAAGGGTTTGGAATTGGCATACACACAAAAGGACGCCAGGAAGATGAAACAACAGATCAGGGTTTTACAAATGACAGATTTGGTGGATTACATGATCTCAGGCCTCTTTGCTGGAAAACACCCGACTGCTGTTTGGAACAAAATGTTTTTAAACATTGATAACCTTCCTTTTGGTCCGTTGGGTAGACAACATGGCTCTCGCTGGTTTATGATCAATGACCTCAACACCATAGAGCTTGACGAAGGTGGCTACAGAAGATTGATCCAAATATGGAAAGTGTTTGAAGCTTTTTTTAAGAAGCTTCTGAATACTCTTGAAGGGGAGCTAAATTTGTTAGCTCGTAAATTCTACATCAGAACCTGCGAGATGAAAGAGAAATTCGAGTCTGAACACAAAGGGCTTTGCGCACAACAAGTGGAGGAGGTTCCTCTTCGTCAAATTGTAATTGAATGGTTTGATGACCTTGTTATTTGTTACACTAAAGAAGACAACTCAAGCTTGCCAAATATTCACAAAGCAATTTCTCCGGAGTACAAGGCGTCAGGTTTCCTTAAAGACGTTGCTGATGTTACAGCGAAAGAAGGTAGCGACAAAGGGCTTGCTCTTTTAAAACAGCGTCTCGAACCGTTCCTCTCCATGGTTCCTGACAAGTACATCATGGCCGCTGTTGTTGATCATGTTAGCCAATTAATTCTGCACTCTAAAGAAGTATTGAAACGTAAACTCGATTACATCACGATACCCGAGTTAGATTTAGATTGAGCTTAGTGTGGGGAGACGTTGAAAACCCCACTACTGAATGCCAGTGGACATCCAGCGTGTACTACGTGGACTCGTGGATTGTTGTGCAGCGACAGAGCGATGATATGCCATAACTGGACAACTCTGCTAAGTAGACATTTTCTGTTTCCAAGTGCATGTGTGCCCTTGTAAATGACTTAGCTACATCACATTATATGTCGAGCAGTTAGGTTAGGTGGGGAAACTTTGGCATGTAAATTGGCCTTTCATGACGGTGTGCAGGTTATTGATGGCCGGATAACAGTTTTCATTATGTTTTTAATTGTAAGCGCTTTAGAATTTCAGAAACAGGCCGTGGCAACTGAACTGTTGCACCAAGTGGAAGCTACCAATCAATCTAGATACTGCTTTCGTTGCTTCATGCCTTGACAGTGTTTTAATTACTTTTATTAATGTTTTAATTACTTTGTTTGCCCAAACAACAAATTAAGTGGCGAAAACTGCATCTGAAGGTTTCAAAAAGCCCTGTCTACCGATACGACGTGAGCAACCACCCTTCAAAGATTCTCAATAGACCTTTTTACCGATATGGCGGCCATCTTGAATTCCGAGGAAATTATGGGATGCCCAGGGGGCAGATGAGAAACAATTAAAAAGAATACTGTGGCGTGATAACTTTTAACAATAATTTTTCGATAACCATAGGAACAACTGCCAAATATCGTGACGGAAAGATGTAACGCTTGTAATATTTGTTATGGAATATGAGAGACAAGCAGTAAAAATTTATCCTGAAAGCTGTGTATACGATACATTTTCCAGCGATTGCCCCCTCAGCAGCCCATAATTTCTCAGTCAAAACAATAGAATTCAAGATGGCCGCCGTATCGGTAAAAAGGTCTATTTATTCGGTTTTCCTTCCACGTTTGCTTCCCACATGTGGGACCTTGTGGCATTCTTTGGCTTCCCAAGTGAACTTCGCTATCAGCCATCAGAGGAAGACAAGGATTTCAAGAAAGATATCCGAAGAGAATATACCATGATCTACAAAGATGGGTTGCGTGTGCGTATGCGTGATTTTTTGGGCCTTTTTGTTTTTATTGTAGCCTAGTTTTCTATTTTTGGGAGGCGTTTTTATTAAAACAATTATTCCACTCGCGCTTGTTGGATATGAGATGATTATAGCCAACGAGGCGCGTAGCGCTATCATCTCATATCCAACGCGCGCTCATGGAAGATGGAATAATTGTTAAATATATAGTAGGTAATGAAATCTGACTAAAATATATGTAAAAAAAGGTCAAACGGGGCAGTCAACAATGTCGCATTGTATAACTACAAATCGATCAATCGCCCAACAGGAAATACAACTATTTTTAATAACCTTGATCGGGTAAACAGCTTGTAACATTCTTGGTTAAATCGTTATCTGCTGATCCGCACGTTTGAAATATCGCTATTATCATTTCAGGAATTTTCAGTGAACGACGAGACGTAATCCCAAACACGCCACCCAAATCAGGGCCGGGTTGTTCAAAGCCGATTAAGCTAACTCAGAATTAGCGAGCATTTTGATTTCAGTTTTGTAACTTTTCAGCGAAGTTTTCTGTTTATATTGTTTGTCTTTCTGTTTTTATTTTGAGTTATCTCACTACACGAAACATTAGCAGTTGAAAACATTTTTATTCAAGAAAAATCAATGCTACGGTTAACTTTTAATCCTAGGTTAGCGTTAACCGGCTTTCGAACAACCCGACCCAGGCTTTTTACCTACACTCCAACGCCCCACCCCAAACTGAGACTATTGGACAACGATAAGGAAGTCCTTGCGCGAAATCAACCTCGTTCCGTTCCACTATTCCATTAACTATTCCGTGCCACCCCCCGGCTAAATAAAGTGTATTATCGTTATTCCCATGGTCTCTCATCTTCCCACCCCCTGGAGCGATAGAGGGGCGAGAAGATGACAATCAAAACGCATAATGATGGTCTTAACATCACCAGACCCTGCGGAAGACCGTGATGGTTCTTGAGACTTCTTGAGACCCCTCTTCCACCCCCGCCTCCCACAAAAAGGACATTAGCGTTTAGCGTTTTGTTTTTTTGCCATTGATATCGGGGAGTGTGTGTGTTTTTCTGGGGGAGAGGAGGAGTTACGTTAGGTTCATTTCTTTAGTCCCGTACCTTAAAATTACCCGTCTTTTAATCAATTTAGTTTAATCAAGCGCATTATTATCGCGAACCAACAGCACTCACTAACGTATAACAAATGAAGTGGTTCAATGCCATGTTTTGTTCCTCAGAATTCAAGATTTTTTTCTCCTTCACCCGACAGTAGGTCGTGGTCTATAGGCCGTTCCGAAATTCAACAGGAAACTGGGGCGAGTTTCAAATTTTAACCAATCGATAAACTGACCCCACCACTTGAAAGATCATGTCGAGATTGACCATTTGACCACGTATGATGTTTTTAGGGTGAACAGAGACCAAGTTATGGACCTTCAAATATGGCTCAAAATCCATACAAACCCAGTCTCTAATTTTGAGACATCGTCCCCCAAAACCATATAAACCCTTAAAGTTTTTTATCAGTTTTGTGACAACTGTAAAATCCCGTCATGCACCTACTATTTGAAAGAAGCTGAGATGAAAATCACTATGTTTGCCCATTTTAAAGAGTATCACGGAAATCATGAAACATTTTAAGAGTTTATATGGTTTTGGGGGACGCTGTCTCAAAATTAGACACGTTTGTATGGATTTTGAGCCATATTTCAAGGTCCATAACTTGGTCTCTGCTCACCCTAAAAGCATCATACTTGGTCAAATGATCAATCTTGACATGATCTTTCATGTGATGGTGTCAGTTTATCGATTGGTTTAAGGTGGGGGTTTACCTGAATTAAAGTGAAATTTGAGGAAGTTTAAAGAGAGATTGAAAGGGGGAGAAAAGGTTATGGAACACCACCAGACAGTTGCCCGACCCCACAATGGCACTCGGGTTGTTAGGCAACTGTTTGGTGTGTATCTATCAATTTTTAACTTCAAACTCTAATTTTAAAACAACACCAAATCTTCAAAATTACCTATTTCCATAAATTTTACTAATCCTTTGAGAAAAACTATCTGTCTCCAAATAAACCTAAAAATCACCAAAAAATTTACAAAACGGCGCAAAACATAGATGTCTGTAATGAGTGAACAGATTCTTGATTGCTTGAAACGTAAACGAGATATTTGCATTAAGAACATAATACCAAGCCAAAATACGGCTTTCAGGTGGACCCCCGCCTTAAACCAAACCAACCGAAACAAGTTTTTCTCCAATAGAACAGGAAAAAACCCAACCAACCCATCGAACCAGAAACGGTTGATCCCGATAGAACACGACCTTAGCTGTATATTTTCGACTGCGTTACCCCGCGAATACATTTGGAAGTCTGGGTACAAGCTATTGACCAATCAGGTGCAACCACGATGAATTGCGCCAACACTGAAATTGAGCTGCGGTTCACTTCTTGAGAACAGAGTGGGAAACAGAAAATTAAGGCAAAACATCGGCTGGTGTCAGTTAGAAAATGTGTAGTTTCGGCCAACTTTTTTCGTCTTTACATTTAATTTTCTTCAGCGTGGAACTCAAGATAACCGGTGAGTCCTATGAAACTAACAGATTATCTTTCGGCGGCTTTACGGGTCAAGATTTTGCAGAGAATCAATAGAAGAGTTGATTGATGACGTGCCTTGTAAATCCCATTTCCTCTTGCAGGAGTTTCTAGCAAACTTTCGGCATCAGAGGTTGAAAATCATCTTGAACAGGGCAAGAAATTGCTTGCAACTGGACAGTTAAGCGACGCTTTAGTACACTATCATGCAGCAGTAGGTAAGTGGATTTTATTGCATTAAAATCATCTGAACATTGACTCTCCAAATTGATTTAATTTTTACTTGTCTAAATGATGTCAGTTTCACAACCGGTTAGTAAAATTCGTTACATTATAGAATTATCAGCTCTAGGTTGCAGATAAATAAAACTACACTGTGATTTGACAATCTAACTTTGCTGCAGAAAAACAAATTATAGTATAGGTTTGGAAGCTCGATCGTCCGCGATCGGTGATCATCTGGGACTTTTCTTTAAAAACTTTGTTTATACCGGCGTGTGTAACGTAACGTTTTGTTATGAAACTCGGCATAAGAATTATTTCTGAAACAGAGAAAAGTGGTATTGCTTGAAGCGTGTAATAGTTTTCCTCTGTAGAAACAGCGCTATATTTTAAATTCACAGAACGAACTTGTCTCGGTGCGCAGAAGTTTGAGTGTTACAATTTATTACGACGCGGAGTGAATCACATAATTCTAGGTATAGGTTGTTGTCAAGTGGCACCCGCATCTTTTTGAGGCATAAGTAGGTTTTGTGGCATGCAGTTGAAGTTAGTAAAGATTGGAAAGGCTTTGTAGTACACAAAGATACGCGCTTCCTTGCATCATCTTCTGCCAAGTCGAAATAGTTTCTGAGAAACATAATTAAGAAGGCGACCAATAGAATGATGCCAAGCTTTGTTTTTATTAATTGATTTGCAAAGATCGTAACTTGATACGGTACGTCCAGAAATATTAATTTTATAGATTTGCAATATGCTTGAATGTGTTTTGTTTTTCAAATTATCTGGATAAAAGCACGCCAACTATAATTTTTAGAAATATAACATATTTGATTTTGCAAGATATTTTTCAGTCATTCATTGACCATCAGTTGCAAGTTAAATTATTTTACCAGTTACAGCTTATTTTGCAACAGCTATACAACAATGACAATAAAAAATATTCAACAAATGGGAATTCGACAACAGTAGCAAAAGAAAACAAAAGGGTGTACTATAGTAATGGTTAATTAGAACAAGTGAGTTAAAGTGCCCATATCATCAAATTTTTTATTTTCCCATCTGATTCTATGTTTCATGCAATGAACTTCTGCGAAAAATATTTTCGATTTGGATAAAAAGTGATTTTTTAATGAAGTTTTAAAAACCTGAAAATCCCGTGCCGCTGATCACTATGAGGTGCCATTACCGCCAAAATTCAGCCCTCCCAATTTTTGTAAATGGTGCCTTTATTTTTGTAAATGGTGCCTTTATTTTTGTAAATGGTGCCTTTTTTTTTGTAAATGGTGCCTTTATTTTTGTAAATGGTGCCTTTCGTTTTTGTAAATGATGCCTTTCGTTTTTGTAAATGGTGCCTTTATTTTTGTAAATGGTGCCTTTATTTTTGTAAATGGTGCCTTTTTTTTTGTAAATGGTGCCTTTATTTTTGTAAATGGTGCCTTTCGTTTTTGTAAATGATGCCTTTCGTTTTTGTAAATGGTGCCTTTATTTTTGTAAATGGTGCCTTTCGTTTTTGTAAATGTTGCCTTTATTTTTGTAAATGGTGCTTTTCGTTTTTCTAAATGGTGCCCTTTTTGTTCAGAGGTCTGGTGACAACATCAGGCGACCTGACCGAGAAAGACTAATCAAAGGGCAAATTTCAAAATGGCCGATTGTGCGGAAGGTCTTCGTAACCTTGTGTTGGGGGAAATTGAAAGTATTTCTTGTATCTTGGAAGGCCCTTCGCAAATGTTCGATGTTCAAGAAACACTTTACATTCTGTGATTAGACTTCCGGAGGGTGTTTACCGGGACCTTTCCATATGCATGAATGGCTCTGAACGTAAGTAAGTTGAACATATGATAGCGTTATCAAGAAGTCATTGCAAAATTCGTAGACGTAAACAGCCGGGTAAGAAAGCTTATTGTATTTTTGTCATATTTTATTGTACTGCTCACTGAAAAACCTTCTCCAGGAGTGTGCATTTAAGTTACCATTACTATAACTATAGGTCTATAAGACCTCAATATGTCTTACTTTACAATATCAACAGAGCTAAATTGAGGTGCTTGGTTTAAGATGTTTTTGTTTTTATTAGCTGCAGTGAACGAGATGATGGTTAACTAACCAGATTCTTTGGTCGGCTTTAAATTTGGGATAACAGCTTTGTATTTGAATCGATTTTCTGTTGTCAATAAACCTTAATTCTGTTCTGCTATTTTGTGGTTATGGATTTCTTGAAGAAGGGATTTCAGGGAAACTGTGACAGAATCATACCATATATGGGGAAAACTGTAAACACTAATTCCCCGGCTGATTACGTCTACGAATTTTGCAATGACCTCTTGATAACACTATCATATGTTCAACTTACTTACGTTCAGAGCCATTCATGCATTAATATGGAAAGGTCCCGGTAAACACCTTCCGGAAGTCTAATCACAGAATGTAAAGTGCTTCTTGAACATCAAACATTTGCGAAGGGCCTTCCAAGATACAAGAAATACTTTCAATTTCCCCCAACACAAGGTTACGAAGACCTTCCGCACAATCGGCCATTTTGAAATTTGCCCTTTGATTAGTCTTTCTCGGTCAGGTCGTCTGATGTTGTCACCAGACCTCTGAACAAAAAGGGCACCATTTGCAAAAACGAAAAGCACCATTAAAAAAAAATAAAGGCACCATTTACAAAAACGAAAGGCACCATTTACAAAAATAAAGGCACCATTTACAAAAACGAAAAGCACCATTTACAAAAATAAAGGCACCATTTACAAAAACGAAAGGCACCATTTGCAAACATAAAGGCACCATTTACAAAAATAAAGGCACCATTTACAAAAATAAAGGCACCATTTACAAAAATGAAAGGCACCATTTACAAACATAAAGGCACCATTTACAAAAATAAAGGCACCATTTACAAAAATTGGGAGGGCTGAATTTTGGCGGTAATGGCACCTCATAGATCACATCATCGACATGCTCAGAATTGTGGCGTAGATTCAGGAACGTGTGAGTTCAGGCTTGACTTATCTCACTTGTTTTACCTCTGTAAATTTAGCTTCACAGTCCATGCAAAATTCTCCTTTCCAGCATTTTGTATGAGCTACTAACTTACATTTACAGAGGTAAAACAAGCGAGATGAGTCAAGCCTGAAGTCACGTGTTCCTTAATCTACGTCTCAACTCATTCAAAACGAAGGGAAGACTGGTGCGAATGGTGGAGCAAAATGGTGGCAAATTTGAACGATTTTAAAACTTCTAAAAATGATTGCATTTTATCGAAATCGAATTTTTCTTTTGCAGAAGTTCATTGGGTGATATATAGAATCAGATAAGAAAATAAAAAATTTGACGATATGGGCACTTTAAATCAGCATGATATAACTAATTTTTTTTAAAAAAAAGAGTTTTCCCAGTGAATATGAAAGGCTTCTTTATCTTGACCTGGCACCTGTTATTGGGTATATTTGAAAATAACAAGTTAAATGCTTCTTTTTGTTTCCCTGTTTGTTTCAGACGGTGATCCAGATAATTTTCTAACATACTTTAAGAGAGCAACAGTATTTCTTGCCATGGGCCGTTCAAAATCTGCTTTGCCTGATTTAGACAGAGTCCTCGAGATAAGACCTGACTTTTTCCAGGTATGATAATTTCCTGTTTAGAGGCTGGAAAGGATGGTGATCCTATTTTACACCCTTTTCCTTCCTTCCTTCCTTACTTTCAATAATTAAAAGCTTCCTTACCTCCCTTCACTTATGTCTTCATTGTTTTGAAGTTATTCATCAAACAAGTTACAGTAATGCTATATTTTTATTTCATTTATGGAGCACATGCTTTTGTGCACCCATCACACATTGTCACTTCTGGTTTTGATACCTTCACACAGAACTTCCAAGGGATGCAAAGAGCAAAGTCTGAGATTTTCCCCACCTTGACCAAAAAGTTTTTAAAAGGGGCAAGTTTGTAAAGAAACTGTGGTGTTGCGTCGGTAGGAGTATTACAAGATAATTTGGTTTTGTCAACTGGGTTGATAATGTGAATTGGCCACCGTAAAGAGATTCGGATGCTGACGTTTCTAGCGTTAGCCCTTCGTCGATACCCTATTTAACACCTGACCACCCTGTTTCAGGCCTGCCTTATAATTAGTGCTCTAGCTCAGACCGATGTTCAAGGCATTGTAAAGGGCTTTTGTTGATGGCCTTATCGATCATGATGAAAAAGTAGCTTCTAAAAAACATACCTAATGCAAGACTAGGGCTACACATACCTATTTAAAAGCCAGTGAGAGTGACTGACACAGATATCATAAATTGGAACAATCGACTGAAAATGCAACCAAAATACAACTGTGAAAGAATAAAGAAAAACTACATGTGTTCAAATGTTTTCAGAGCTTTTTTCATTATTAAAGATTTTGTAAAAACTGGAAATTTGGTTATCAGTTCTGGTCTATTTTTGTTTGAACAGGCACGGTTACAAAGAGGCAATGTTTTACTTAAACAAGGAAGGTTAGATGAAGCGCACATTGATTATGAGGCAGTGGTAAGACTTGATTTTGTAGTTCATGAAATTAATAACAAGAAAAAAAATTAATATCATTTAAATGAGGGTAAAACACTGCAGATCTTTTTGCAACCATAATTAACCGGTCAATGTTCTTTTCAGTTACGCAAAAATCCAGATAATCCAGACGCATTGCAACAGGTATGAAGTTGAAATGTTTTTGTTGAATGGAAGAAATGTAAAACTATTGTTTGAACCGTTTTCTCTGTTTAGTTACATTTTGTTTGTTTATTTGTTTTTTTCTTTCAGTTAAGTGTAATAGATCCCATCAGAAGAGAGATTATGGAAGCAAAAAATGCTATTAATATGGGAGACTACCCAAGAGCTATTGAGTTATTAGGAAGAGCAATAGAGGTAACATACTTGTCACTATATAGAGTAGATCTTTTTAAATGAGTTTGGAGTCCATATGTAGGAGATAGTGAATGGTCTTCCAAAAACCATGGGTCTTGCAATAGTTTCATCGAATTTCACCGATCTTGCAGCCGTTGTTTTAGTGGTTAAGTGCATCTCCCACTCTCTCCCTTTTTTTCTCGAAGCTGTCTCAAAGTCTCAAATTTTTGCAAGGTGAAGAAAGTCTTTACATCCCTACTTGTTTGTTTGTTTGTATAAATGATATCTGAAGAATTTCTTGGAGTCTGAACATCTCACTGTCGCATTTAAAACACTATGAAGTCTCGGTCAAGCAATTTAAAAAGTCAAAATATCTTAGGCTTGCAAAGAAAAACGCCAGTCTCGCGTTCTCACAAAGTCTCACATTTACCATATGTGAACTAAGTTTTTCCCATTAATTTATGGCACAAGCATGAAGTATGTGATCCATTAAGGCTTTGCTTGAGAAAGTGTTACCGGACCAGCATAACATCAACAAATGAATTTAAATCAGTTAGACTCGTCCTGTGAGATGCATTAATTTTCTCTTTTCTCTCAGGGAATGTATCCTAGTTTCTTTGTAGTGATTAATTACTTTTTAGCACTTCTCTATCAAGAAGATTAAATTCCCTGTCCTCTCAACAAAAATGACATTTAGGAGGTGACTTTTCTTCTGCTTTCAGGTTGCCCCATGGGATACTGAGCTTAGAATAATGAGAGCTGATTGTCATGAAAATATGGGAGACTTCATCAGTGCAATTTCAGACATCAAGTGGGTCTTTTGGCTACTTTAGGTTTTCTTTATTTAAGTTTTTTTAAAGGCTATGATACAAGTACTAATCATTAGATTAGAAATGAACTGAATTTGTGATCTGAGTTCATTTAGCTAACTCAATCGATGCTTAAGTAACACATTCACACAGTCAGCTTCAGCTAGTGAGGTGGTTCAGGGTAAGGGACGAACCACTATTTTTTGGAGGGGGTGTGTTGGGCAATTTTCTGGGGCATGAATTTTTTCTCACCTTAAAGGAGCTGCGTCACGGTTAAACGGTTTGAAAAATTTAGCGTAAATTTTTCAATTTTGTTATTTGTAATCCGTGTCAATCTTCTCCATCCTTAACCATCCTTGTTCCTTTATGGTTTATTATTATCTCTTTAGTGTTTTTCTATCTTTGTAAAGTGCTATTTTCAGGTTTCCTTGAATTTAGAGGTAATTTTGTCGGTGGTAGAAATAACTCAAAATACCGGGACGTATACGTAGCCCGTTTAAGGTTATGCATGATTTTTTTTGGTAGGAAATAGCTTGTTCAAGATTTTTTTAAATATCAAACACAGGACCTGGATAGTAGAAAGTACTTGCTCGATATTTTCTCCATGGCACCACTTGCATGATTTTTAATATTTGAGCAGTTTTTGCTGTGCAGGATCTTTTTTGGGGGAAATTGACCACCCCACCACCCCCTCAAAAAAAGAATGGTCCGTCCCTTATCTTGACGTCTTGGATACATACCCTCTATCCTGCATCAGAAAGGATCACATCCATTTGGACCACTAGCAAGTACCTCTCTGACTCCCAGCATTTTTTCATGTGTGTGAGAGAGCATTTATCCAGTGATAAGGCCTCTCACATTTCCAAACATCTGCAGAATTCTCAACATTGTCGCACCTTATGTTCAGCAGATTGTTTCCATGTTTTGGATCACGCCTCCAGTAGTTTCCAACTTCAGATAAAAGAGGCTATTCATATTCAAAGAGAACAACCCTCTTTCAATCAACAGTTACACCATCTAAATCTAAAACTATCCTTATGATTCTCACACTGTCACGCTTCACATCTTTTTGTTGTCACAATTAGCATTTTTCTACTTCCAACACTTTGTGTACCAATCAACTGAAGATGACAGGAGAATGTGTCAAAACGTGTCTTTTACACTTAAAAGTTTTGTCGTTTACTCAAAATTTTTTACTTGCCTGCTTCTATCAAGACCCTTTAGATACCACATTGTATAAGAACCTTTTAACGTTACCCTGGTTTTTTATCCTTAAAGTGTTCCTTAGCCTTCTTGTGAGCATACAATACCCCAGACTGGTATTAGTATTTAACTATTTTCACTGTGGTTTACCATTACAGGCCAACCACCAAACTTATACCTGACAATACAGAAGCTTATCTTAGACTTAGTGAATTGCATTACGAAATGGGAGAACTAGAGGATGCTTTGAGGTAAGTGAAGAACATTTCCCTTAAAACATATTTAGAAAGTAGCCCAAAGAAAATACCCATGCTGATTAAAAATTAAAACTAGTGTGCTGTCCTATAAATTGATCGAAACACAGAACTAGCATAAGCAGTTGAAGTAATGCTGGTTTGAGCGAAGATAATTTACATTTTGATGATCAAGGTTAACAAGGTGTTTTCATTTTTCTGCCGCAGAATTTTCTAAAATGTAGAAAACATGTTCACCGTGTTTCTATTGAGTTGAAGAAACACTTCACAAAAGCTGTGGAAACACTAGCCAGTCGGCCTGTGTTCCCTCAGCATTTATCATTCTCACGAACTTCCACTTGTGTTTCTATAACTCGATGCAAACATGATACATGTTTTCTATTTCTAGGCCTATTAACAGCTATTCTTTTCCAATATATCTTATTTATATTTTGTTTTTCTTGTGAACATTTCAGGGAAATTCGAGAATGTCTCAAGCTTGATCCCGATCACAAAGACTGCTTTCCTTTCTACAAGGTATGTACAAGTTTAATTTTGTTAACTCAGGTTTGATAAAGCACAAGATTTTATGTTTTCTTTCTGAATGGTTGTATTCAGTACAGTTGAACCTCCGCTAGTGAACACCCTCATAAGCGGACACTTTTTCTTGTCCCAAGGGTCTCCACTTACAAGAGGTTTGACTGTAGTTTTAAGAATGTAGTTAGTATTATATCAAGACAATATTCTTAAATTTGTCTGTCAACAGGCAACAAAACCTGAAATTATATCCCATTGTGGATTATTTTCCAAAGTTTTTTTGAAACATCAGGTTTCAAATCTCTTTAGGGTGGCCAATTCACATTATCAACTCAGTTGAAAAAAACAAATTATCAAGAGATGAGAGTGTGCAGATTTGATACAACACAGACAAGAATTGTCTGTAGATGTTAGGATAGTGCCTCTGATATGACCTACAATCCTGGCGAAAAGTCCATGGGACACTGGACAAAATGCCAACTGGTGAGAAGTCATAGTTCAATTCTCTGAGCTCCCTCCTCCCCAAAGCATTGTGGGATCAGGCGGGGCCTGGGATGGGGAGAGGAACAGAAAGACCACATGTTGGCAAAAGTGCAAAGTGTGTCAAGGCTATTGGCTAGGGTTGTACATTTATAGCATCCATGAAAGTTGAAGGGAAAGCTGACGTAAATAAAGAAAAATGAATCAATATTATTAGTAAGGAATGATAAGATCTTCCACTAATAAATTATAGTTTAAGAAAGATATTATTTTGTTCTTCACATTGTTTTTTGTAGAAACTTAAAAAGTTGAATAAACAGATGCAAGCAGCTCAAGATCTGATCAACCACGGAGAGTAAGTTATCATGAATGTTTGATGTGATTTTGATAAGAGTGGTTGAGTAGTCTAATTGGTTAGTAATTGGTTTGGTTTTAGTTTTAAAACACTGTTGAAAACCGCTCTACAGTGGAACAGACTTGATTAGCTATTTATTCACTTACAGAACATGAAGCTCTTTCACGTGTACTTATAAACTTTTAACTTCATGGTTGCCAGTGTTTTTACCTGACTGTTTCTTGTTTCAGATATGAAGAAGCGGAATCCAAACTGAAACAAGCCCTCAAAACTGAGTCTAAGATCCCTTCCCTTGTGGGAAAGGCGAGAAGACAACTCTGCCATTGTTACCTCAAGGTGAGCCTCCCCTATCATTCTTAACAAGTCACGAGTTGAATTTGCCTCTTCTGTTCAGCTTTTCCCCAGACCATCACCGCGAATTCGTGTGACGTTATCGCGACGAAAGGCCGCATACGTCACTCGAAACGGATCGTGGCGAAGCAAAAGAGGCTCAGGAACTAGGCTAGGTGACATGATGTACTTGATGGCAACTAGCTGACGACACCAAATTTGTGAATGGTCGGATTGGATAAAAGCCTCGGAAACTCTTCGGGTCAGCTTCGGATCCTTGTTCTGGACTGTTCAAACAACGCCAGTTTTAAGATATTTCCTTCTTTAAATTGTGTTTTTTGTTGTCCTGATTTTCAGCTTGACAATCCCAGCGATGCTATCAAACAGTGCAACGAAGCGTTGAAAATTGACGAAAATGATGTTGACGCTTTGTGCGACAGAGCGGAAGCACACATACTGAATGAGATGTACGATGAAGGTACGAAAATGCCATTTTCTAATCCCTACTTTTCGTGTTCCATTCACCAGTGCTTCTCTGTTATTTCGCTTTACTGTAGATATTTGCGATTCTGATTGAGGGGATGGGGCAGCTGTACAGGCAACATTGAGGTCACTTGGACGTTTTTCTTTTTGTTGGTTTGTCTGCTCCTTGACCAATAAGGAAGCAGCAGCTACGCGTGGATGGCGCGTGCCATATGTGTGAATGGCACGTGCTACATACATGTGTGGTGGCACGTGCTACATGTGTGAATGGCACGTGTAGCTGTATAATATTGATTGTCGTGAAATTTGGAAAACTTACAGAAAGAAAAGCTTAGTCAACGATAAGGTGCGCTTCAATTCGGTTTTCTGTGCGTCTATTTTTCCCCCGCGTTTTTCTCCTTAATTAACGAACTTGGGGCCCGTTTCTCGAGGGTCCCGAAGCGTTTTCGCACCCGGAAAGCCATAGCAAAATCTCAGACCTTATGATAACAGAGCTGTTTTATTAACATACTCTTAATATGAACAGACGTTCCCTTCACACAAGAATTCTCAGGCGTATATGCCTCTCTTTTTTTAGATAAAGATTAACTAAAAATGGCCTTTGCTTGCCCGAAAAGCTCCCAGGACTTTCGGGAAATGGGCCACAGAGTGTTCGTAATGTGCTTTTTGTATGCTAACCATCTTTTGTTGGGAAAAGGAACTTAACTCAATCTTCCAACATTGTTTCCCCACAGCTGTAGCGGATTACCAGAAAGCAAAGACTATCAATGAACACTTACACAAGGTAGGCTGATCAACATCTATCTTCTCTTTATAATATCAATACAACATCAAGCAGACAGGTGATAAGAATTAAGTTAAGCGTCAATTAGGGGATATTTTCTTAAGTTGTAAGTAACTACGAGTCTGGTATTTTAGTTGTTGGATCAACTAAATGTGGCTTAGAAGAAAGAGACAAGTGCAGATCCTGTCAGGAACAAGAGGTTTTAGACTGCCGCTGGCTTATGACTCGGCTTCCTTAAATTTTAGCGACTTTTCTAACCAAGTACACAGTGCCCCATTTAAAACTTTTCTTAATAGTTGTGTATCGGTTTAAATCGATTGCAGGTCCAAGAAGGCCTTGACAGAGCGCAAAGACTACAAAAGCAGTCCAAAAAACGGGATTACTATAAAATATTGGGATTAAAAAGGTAATTTTATTCATGTCGACTGTCTAAGTCTGCATACGAGCCAAGTGGCCCATCAGGCCGGAGCTTATTCCAGTTTCAGTAGCATGGAGCGACTAGGAGTATTTTTACTCCCCCCTGGATGGGATGCTAGTCCATCGCAGGGTTACCCCCAGCATTAAATTCGCCGGTACCCATTTATACTCCTGGGCGGAGAGAGGCACTGTGAGAGTAAAGTGTCTTGCCCAAAAACACAACACAATGTCCCCGGCCAGGGCTCGAACCCAGACCGCTCGATCCGGAGACGAGCGCACTAGCCATGAGGCCACCGCGCCTCCACACTTTGTAATGGTTGGCGTAGTTAATTTTAAGAAAGAACAGCATTCAATACCAGTAATCTGTTAATTCGTTTTCAGGTCGGCAACGAAGAAGGAAATTCTGCGTTCGTACCGTAAACTCGCTGTACAGTGGCATCCTGATCATTATGAAGGAGACGATAAAAAGAAAGCCGAGAAAATGTTCATTGACATCGCTGCAGCTAAAGAAGTGCTCAGCGACCCTGGTATGAAAAGTTATTTTGCTTCAAATTTCGTTTAATAATAATAATAATAATCATCATCATCATCATCATCATCCAAAAACCGTTTCCGTGAGTGTCCACTGTCCAGCCGCTTTCGACAATAGCTGTTATTGCAGTTGAGTCTGCGATCAAATGTTAGAAATGCACGCAAACGAGGCGAAAGGGTCAATACAAAGCAGAATTGACCCTTTCGCCTCGTTTGCATGTAAAACCGCTGATAACTGCGATAACAGCGATAACAGCTATTGACCCGACCCGCGGGTTGCTAAGCAACATGACGTAACCTTGTGACGACAACATGACGTAACACTCTCAGTGCTCCAGTGGTTTCCTGATTGGTTCATATCATTCGAAAACTGTTCCAGTGTCAACCTCGTTCTTAGGTCCCTGGGAACGAGGTTGAGGTCGCGTGGTAAGAATTCTTGGGAGAGCAGCAACAGAGTGCCGAGGGGGGTCCCGAGAGGAGTATTGTGGGAGAAAGGGAGTGTCTGTTGTCAGGTAGCAACATGGGAGTAATTCTCTTGTTCGCTTTTTTTCCCAACAGAAAAACGTGCAAAATACGACAGTGGTGAAGACCCGTTGGACCCAGAAGCACAAAGCGGTGGCGGCCATCAATGGCATCAAGGTGGATTCCCATTCGGAGAAGGATTCCAGTTCAAATTTCACTTCAACTGAGTGACTCTTTACGCGACCAGGATTTATTTTCAATTCTAGTTTTTGTCTTTGTACTGACTAAGGAATGCCATCGTTACAGGAATCAGCGGGAAAGAAATTTTAACCCGGAATAATTATAATTGTACTTTATTACAATTATAATTGAATATAAGTATCTCGGGAGGTCATCTGTCTACTTGGTTGTCATGGTGAGCAAGCAATTTCAAAACACAGCTTCGAGTTTCGTGATAATTCTAAACAGATGGTTAGACGATCTGACTGGAAAAGGCTGTTTGTGGTGGTGGAAGACTATTTTTTTCCCTTTCTACCTTGTGGAGACTCTGAATTGATATGTCATATTTTAACATTTGGGTTACTAACTGTAGAGCTCGGTTTCTTAAGCCTCTTCGTAGTTAGTGATTTCCTCTCACGGATAACTTAAGCCCTCCGTGAGAGAATCACTTAAGAGGGATTTACCCAGGCGAGGGTAATTTCTGCGTGTGTTTTTGTCTCGTTTGTAGTCTCCAATTAGCCTTGTAAAACAGATGAAGAAGAAAACATTGCGGTAGGTCATTTACCTCTATGTGAAAGCGAGTCTTCGTGCGAAAACATTCATATGAAAATGTGTTCACCCTACAGGTTCATTTTCATGCAAATCAAACTCATTTTCATGTGGAAAGTTTTGCGCGAGAACTCGTTTTGATACAGAGGCACAAAGTCACTCGGAAATGGTCAATCGACCAATTTCTAATCAACCGCTCATTGTGTTCGCTAAGTACTACGTAACAGGTAACCCGGTTTTAGCCAATTGCTGAAGGCGAACGTTTTCTTTCGTCTTTTTTAACGCTAAAATGGCAGCTGCATTTAAGCTAACATGCCGAGATCGAGAACATACAGTGTACATTTTTATTCTTTACACTTGACGAGAATGTATGTCCCATGCCCCGATACAAATTAAATATACTGGGCATGTATTTATAGCTGTAAAAATCCTCCATATCGGGTATTTTAGAATTAAAAAAATTCAAAACAGAGCATCGTTTGTTTTTTTTCTTTGCGTCCCGCGAGCAATCATTTGAATCCAGTGCACTTCAGTTGGGAAATCTGGAAAATTCTTCAATTTTGTAAACTCGGTACAGAAACGTCCTCATACAATTCCCAAAGTAATCACTCCCCGTTAGATAGAGTGGCCAAGGTAGAAAGTGATCCTGTACGAACGAAGGGTTTGGGAATGCGTTCCTTCTTCCTTCCTTCTTTTTCTTGGCTCCTGTCCAAATTTTCACAAGGCCAGACGGCTACGTAGGCTAGTCAGAGCTTGGGCGTTGAGGGCCCAATAGCCCAATTTCGATATATTAAAATTCAGCCTTAAACAATAGACCTCAGCACGAGGCTCGTGGGAATAAACCCCACAAACTCTGTAGTTATTCCCACGAGCCTCGTGCTGAGGTCTATTGTTTTAGGCTGAATTTTAATATATCGAAATTGGGCTATTAAACCGTCCAGCCACTGACAGTTCCCAGAACCAATCATAATTGTAAATTTGAGTGGAGGGGCTATGTGGTTAGACTTTTATCGGAGACGTATTAGTATGTCATAAATTTAAATCTTAATATTGTTTTAGGAATATCAAAAAAAGTCACACGAATGTCTAAAAATATCCTTTAATAGAGCAACGCATATTTATAAACCCTGTCAGAGCTTTCAAGCCACCAAATATGCACAAGATAAGAAAGGGAAGAGGCTTGCAACGAACACCTTTTCAGAATTCTTTTTCCAAGATTTGCTCGATCCCACGATTTAGTTATACGTTGCCAAGCAACATAACTTGTTAAGACGACAAGCTGTGACGTGAAAACACGACTTTTCGGCGTGTTGTGGAATGCTCGTGTTGATATACGATTGGCTAATAACCAGACATGCTTCGGGTAGCTATAACGACCATTCCTCAAAAAGTCGCCTGATGCTAACTCATATTTAAATACACCACGCGTAGAATAGAAATATGTAAAATGTTTTTTCGTTTTTATATTCAACGCAAACGTTTCAAAAAGATACTTTTTGCACAGCCAAAAATACAAAATTCTCTATGTACGCAATCTATAAAAACTAACTATACAGAAATTTAACTTTTCAATGCTTTTACATGAACTACACTCTCTAATTACAATATTTAATTCTCACCAACTATAAAGATACTCTGCAAACTTGAATATAAATATGATCAATTTTCGCGCGCCAAGCATTAGTTACGTCGGAAATTTTCCGACCAGCGACCGATCCACCTGTTCGCGATCTCGAAGCTCAGTCGTCGTCAAAATCCGAGAAATCGTCAAGAGCAAATGCTTGTACGCGTGTGGACTGGGGTTGAGGTCTTTTAAACTCGACCACAGGACTCTGTCGGCCAGTAGGTTGCGCTCCACCTGGGTATGAAACGAAATTATTTTGGTTTTATTCTCACTCCCAAATTTTTTCTTTGCTAAATGTGAGAGAGGCGAGACAAAAAAGATTATTTACCTGAAGATTGCACTGTTCCTCGACCTTGATCAAGTGTCCTATAAAACAAGGGTTATGTTACTTGCAAAAAAAAATTCGGGAGATTTTAATTTCAAACAAAAAGTGTCCGAAAATAAAACCATCTGAAATTTTTATACGTCCGAAATACTTAGAGTACAGTATAAAATTTAAACTTTCAATAGCTCCCGAGCTCTTAGTTTCCTTTATGGAGCGAACTCTAAATGAGATACGTCTTGAGATACGAAACGGCTTGACATAAATTGTGTTATTTTCTTGTTGGTGTATCTGTAAAACCTTGAGGGTGCGGTAAAGCTATCTTTTTTAGAGATGTTGTTTTAGTCTAATTAGTGCTTTGTTGGCGTCAATTTACTTTCAGCTATGTTTTAGCAGAGTGTCCGAAATTTTGGCACGAAAATTTGTCCGAAATGAGATGTTCTTAAATTAACGTCCGAAATTTTTGCAAGTAATGTTGTTTATCAAGTGCGTAAGATAAGCTGACAGACGGTTTGCTGATCATTAACTCTAGTCTTCATTTATGTGGCTTCTGCTAAGCGTATTCCCAGTTTTCATAAAGTAAAGTAATTACAAGAGCTGATTCTTACCGTCTGCCTGGTGTCTTCTCATCGATAGAGGAAATGGAAAACTCGCTATCATCATCTTCATTCTACGAGGTACAAAGACAAGTAGAGATACACTCGAAACAAAGTAGAATGAGAGAGAACACATATCTTGGACAGGTACGGAGAAGATTTTAAAATAAATATCAAACTGACAGAGAAAAATTAAATCAATCGTAAAGCCAGCAATTATTTTGAAAAATTCAGCCATATACTTATTCAGTTGTATCCAAGTTTTTTTTATTCAGAAACCAAACTTCAAATTCTTTTTCAAGTACAAAACGAAAACAAGACCTGAATAGATAAGACCACCAACTTGATGTACCGCACTTAACTCTAGTCAGACTAAGTAAATTTTTTTCGAATTTTAGGTTAATAAAGTGAAGCAAAGACATGTGGTTGGAGAATGGCCCTTTCCCTGTATGAGACACGCCTTCAGGAAATTATTGTAGCTGTATTCATCAAGTCCAGTCCAGATTTTCAGGTCCAAGATGGCGGACGACTTAAAAGGGGATGAAAAGCTGCTGTCGAAAGGACGAAGTGGCGGCATTACATGGTGCCTACCCGAGTACTTCCCCAAAGAGCCTGCATCGAGAGAGAAGCGGATGAAACATATCGAGAGAAAGAACTTTACTCTAACGAGGTAACGAGGTAACGAGGCACCAAGTATGTTCGGCACATTTTGAAGGTGGGAAGAAAAGCTACGTGAACAATGTATCGACCGTATTTGCTGACTGTGCATTTGAGTTGTTGCTGTATAATTCGACTGTGAGTCCCGAAACGAGGAGTTTTCAGAAGGTAAGCCTTCGTCCGCACTGTCCGCCATCTTGGTCTGGACTTGAGAATACAACTACCACAATTGTCTGCAGGGTCTATTGCAACCCAGGAGTGAAACTGTTTCAAAGCGCATGCTTCTTACTTGTCGTCCCGACGACTGCTGAGCAGTAGTTCTCCGAGGCTCACTTCTTTCGATACCATTCCCCTGGAAGTGAAGCGACACTCCACCCGCAGGTTTCTTGACTGAAGAGCCGAAGCTCAAGCTACGCTCCAGAGTTTCAGCCAACCCACGAACCTTGAAAACAAACCAAAAGAAAACTACTTACTCTCCTCTTCCTAGCTTACAAGTGTGATCAAAACTTGTTTTCTCCTCAATATAAATAGATATGTGACGAGAACAAAGGAAATCATAAATCATAGGATATTGTCTTGATGAAACTCCAAATTCTTAAAACTAATTCCATAATAAATGCAAGGAAACAAGTTATGAGAACAAATATTTTGAGCTTCCGGATTAAAAGAAAAAACGAAACACTCACTTTTTCGCCTCGTGGAGCGGCTTTGGGGATGGTTTTAACGGCAGCCAGCTGTAACACAGAGTGAACAGAATGTACATGTTAGTTAGTATATCAAGGCAAGGGACAAAGAACAAAGAAAAGGACGAGATTGCGAGCAGCAGCGTGTGGATGGCTCACCTCTTCAATGTCTGAATCTGAATCCAGGTCTTGTTGTGAGGGAATGTGAACTGCAACTCTGTGAGTAGGCTGAGCTGGCGGCGGTTTGACAGCTTCCCTGTGAAAATCAGAACGTTAACAAAACAAAAGTTAGAACACTGCAGCAGCAGCCAATTAAGATTTGAAATGGGTACATAATGGACTTATTTCTTGTAGCAAATAACTCTTTTGATCCATAACAAACAATTTAATGTAAATTTATTTAAAACATAAATTTTTACTAAGAGCAAGTGATGACAAGCTTTGTAGTGATATACGTGAAATATCGTGAAACGACATACGACATGCCTTAAGGCAAACGTGCACGCATGGAATATTCACAGTATATAAATTTAACAGCTTTGTAACTGTTTCATTGCATGTTCCTATCATTATTCAGACTTCTTGGAGAAACTTATGATCACTGAGCAAAGATCTCCAACTAATTTCCAAAAACTTTCGAAAATTATCCGACGGTTACTTCGTAAATTTCCGAAAATGTTCGAAGATTTTTCTTAATTCGTTAGAAACCAATTTGACTGGCCGCAAGGTTACCTGTTACTCTGAGACAAACACAAATGTTTTCCACAAATTCTTAGCCTGTAGTGTAGGCGTTTTCCGTGTGTTCACGAATTATCGGTATTAGCTCACGATCGAGTGGATTCGCCGCCATGTTGTCTTAGGAGAAGTGGACGAGAAGGGGGGGGGGGGGAAGTTCTACATTGCACTTACTCTTCTGAATCCCAGTTAGACTCTCCTTCTTCATCTTCCTCCTCTTCCTGTGATCCCTCCGTTACGCTCACTTCCTCTTCGGATTCGCTCAAAGTTCGCTCAGTCACGGACGTGCCGCTGAAGGAGCGGTCCGTGACGCTAAGTGTCATGTCACCACCACTGGTTGAACTAACAGAGAAAAGAGAAAACTGGTCTTAAAAATATACAAATCTCAAAATTAAATGTTAGAAGATGTTTGTTTATCAAATTTTATCGATCAACGTTATCAAGGTCGAGTAGAGCGGCCATCAATCGATGTAAGATTCGATTGAGATCAACTAATTCTTTGCAATACTTACCCAGTAGACCCCAGAGTCCCTCTCGGGGCAGGTGACTTCCGGCCGGGCTGCAGTGAAGCTGAAGTACGGACAGCGGTTGCCGTAGACTTGAATGTCGGAGGTTTAGTCGCGGGAGAACGGGTACCAGCACCAGGACCCGAGGGAACTAAAAATAGTAAAAAAGTGATTTTCCAAGAGAAATCAGCTTCAAATATGTTTCATGTTGCAAAACAATTTTGCGAAATTGTTATTGAAAGCTGCAACTGTAATCCTCTTGGTTTTAAGTTTGTCAATTCTTGAAATCCATTTTCTTCTTCGCCAATTTTCGTAATGTTAACTAACTATAAATTCACATCATTTGTTGAGTCCTGTTCTACAACATCAAACCATTAATATAGAACATCCTGTGATCTACGAATGTATTGGAGGTGTAAATGGACAACAACAGAATAGCACAGACCTGGTGAGCTCGGTTTTCCTGTGGCAGCTCCACTGCGGAATGTTTTCTTTACAATGTCTTCTAACTCTTCCACGCACCTAAAGGAAACATGGTTTTATAAGCATAAGCTCGCAAAGCTTTTGCAGAATGTAGAGTTGAAAGTATAAGCGAATACTGACAAGACAAAAAAATATCAAACTTCAACTTACTCTTGTCTTACTGCAGTAAAATTCTTGATTTTCTAGTGGAATGAAAGAAATAAAAATCAAGACGTTGATATGCAGCATTGGGTTGTTTGCTATACAAACATAGCAACAGAAAAAATGTTTGGAAAACAAACCTCACCACTGACAAATGCAATAAGAAACACGTACAATGACGGAAGGAATTGCGAGCTGCTCATAGCTTAGTTCTGTCATAATTATTCTGTCAATAAAATCACCTATTAAATGTAAAACTTCAGTTCACCTTACTCCGGGCTTGTCTCTCTGTTTTCAGTGCGGCCATTTTAGCCTCCATTTTCTGTGAGGACAGCCTTCCGTTTTCCTAACAGTGATAAACAAACCAAAACATCAGAAACTTTACGCGCCGCGCCAAACCTTAGAATTAACTTTCAACTTTTAATAGTTACCGCATATAGCATTTTTTCTTGGGGTGAAAAGCTCACAAACGTTTTGAAATAAACTGTACTTACAGGCGATAATCCTTGTTTAGTGAGTTTCTGGTCCAGAATTTGAACAATTTCCTGTCTACACGCACGCACTTCATCAAATCTGTGGTTAAATCGAGCTGAAAAAAAAAAAAACGTTACAAGATCAGACTTAGGCTCCGTCCAAACTACGCAGGAGGAATTTGAAAACGCAACTTTATTTCTACGGTTAGGACTACCGTATACACTAATCTGTCACGAAACCAGAGCTTTTTGACTGGAGGAATTTGACAACGAAGGCATGGCGTTTTAGTGTGGACGGGAAGCACTTTGACAACGGAGCTCAGTTTTCGAAAGCGATGACATCACGACAATAATTTGATTTCCCTCCCAGAGTTTTCCTCAAACACAAATCCAAAATGACAGGTTATTGTTAGTTTTGTTTTTTTTTCCATTCATTCAGAGCAAAATTGGAAAAAAATATTTATATTAATTATTAGCTTGAAAATCTTATAGTAATTACGTACCTTTCTTCACATGTTTGATATTATCTTTGCTATATATTTTGTCATACTTAACCTTAGTTTGTTTGTTTTTGTTTTTAACTCACTCGTTAATCTATACTTTCATTCATTGTATTTTACCTTCGATCCTGGCCTTACTGTTACTGTTTTTTTTTACTCTGAGGGAGCCCAATATCTATAAGCCCCATGGTTTCTTTTTGGGCTTCCTCACCACTTGTATTTGCTTTTGTGTGATCGCATTGTTTTTTAGTATTACTTGTATTTTGTGGTAAAAATAAAAAAATACTGTAAATAAACATAATTTAGTACAGCATGAACCAGACAGCTCATTTGTAAGTTCTTACTGGTAATTAGTTGATTGTGGGGAACTGGATGAAATTCGCCAGCTTCCAGAGTGGTTGTACCCTGCAAAACCAAGAAAACAAGCAGTTTCACCTGTTTAGTAACTGAACTGTAATCCAATCCACATTAAGTGTGTAAATCCAAGCGATTCACTGGCTACGAATGGAACAGTTACGCTTGAAACACAAGCACCAGTACCGCAGAGGTCATGGGTTGAATCCCGTTCAGGCCAGAATTTTTTTCAGGCTTTAACTTCCCAACTGCTTAAGTTGTGCGTATAACTGCGATTATGATCAATCATGTCTTCTCAGCAGTCATTCTTGGGCAGAATTCTTATTTAAGCATAAAATAAATATTTTATAAGCCTTGCTCATTGCAGCTTCGAGTAGGTCAGGCAATTACACTGCTGATGTTTCAAGCGATAGTCCTCAGCTCGTACAGGGTTGTTTACTAAGAATGAGGAGATAAAAATCCCAATTTGGAAGACGAATCTTTGTTCCGTGAGTTCAAGGCGGCAAAGTGTTTCAATTTCTCTCGTTTCCCTGTATTGTACCGCAGTCATTTACTCATAACACTGAAGCAGCAGTAGAGAGAGGGGATGTTTTGGTGTAAGAGTTAACGAGAAGAGAAAATAAAAGATAAAAAACTCACCCACTCAGAGCTGGAGAGGCCTCTAAAAAGAAAAGAAAAAAGAAAATCATGCCAAGAAGTAGCTACAGATCACGTGAGTAGGATAACAAATCACGTGCGCTTTTAATCTTGCACCAGATTTGTCGAGTAAACATCTTAACTGTGATTTACTAAAGTATGCTGTGCGAGTTCTTAGAGATGTACACACGAGGATGACAGACTTGAATGCATGACCTATGGAAAAACATTTTATTAAAGCCACAGAAGAGGAAAGAAACTCACGAAGTTATCTCCTTCAAGTCTTCAATAGTTTCTGTGCTTTCGTTTGCATCGACATCTTCCACTTCTCTGAAAAAGATCAAAGAATAAAGACTCAACTTATTAAGTTTATGGATGAGCCTGAGGTGTGTGACCATTCATATGAAAGCTTCTAAAGAATATCTTCATGTGGTACTGTTTATTATGCTGTACAAGGTGGTTCTAACTGTTAAGTCTGTGAATGAAACCCTAGTGTGTGACCATTCAAATCAAAGCTACTGAGCTGTACTCGCATGTGACATTTAACAATTATTCCACGAGCGCGCGTTGGATATGAAATGATAGATAGCCAACGAGGCGCATAGCGCCGAGTTGACTATAATCATCTCATATCCAACAAGGGCGAGTGGAATAATCGTTTTATTAAAAACGCCTCCCAAAAATAGAAAACTAGGCTACAATAAAAACAAAAAGGCCCAAAAAATCACGCATACGCTCGCCATCTTTGTAGATCATGGTATAATGGCTCATATACCATGATGGCTAAACCAATGAAAACTCTCGAATTGCATTATCCAATGATCCAGTTTTTAATAATGTTTATTATGCTGTACAAGGTGGTTCTAACTTTTAAACCCTAGTGTGTGACTATTCTAATGAAAGCTATCGAGCAATACTTTTATGTGGTACTGTTTATTTGCTGTGCAAGAAGAAACTAAGTTTTGAAACTATATATTTTTTTATTCTTACACTTTTGGCACAACAGGAGCAGGAACCTCTTCTTCGGATTCAGATTCGCTTGGCTCAGAGTCTATAGAAATGAAAAGATTGCAGGTTAGCACTGAAATGTTGGAGTAAAGCGCACACTAACAAATGGAACAAACAAACAAATGGCACCACCAAAATAAAGGTCTCTTGAAAGGGCAAAACAAACACACTTAACTCAATCCTCTTCGTGTTATGTAGAACATAAGGCAGTAAAAATTGTAAAGCTTCCAACAGATTGGTCAAGAAAAAACGGGTGAGGTTACGTTGCAAATAAACTTCCTTCCCGGCTTCATTTCATTTACTACAATTTATCAACTAACTGAGAAACTAAAGGAAAAAAAAAGAAAAAAACCTTGTTCTTTGTCCTCTGTCAAAGTCGACTCGAAAGATGCAGAAATACTTGCCACTGAAATACAAAATAAAGGAAAAACTTAAGACCTTATTTATCTGCAAACTCCTCAACAGCAAAAAACCATGAGTACTTTAAAAAGCTGGAGCTGAAGTAGCAGATCCAATGTGGAGAAACCCTACTAACTAATTCTTTGATGTTTTTCTGCATACTAAATTATTATTTCGCCTAGGATTCGAACGTTACATTACTTGCAAAAACATTCGTGTCCGAAAATTGAACGTCTGAATATTTTGCAATTAGTGTACTTTAATTTGTACAAAGAACTTGATGCTTGTGAAATGAAATGAAGGTCAAGAACCATAGAGAGTCTATAGGCTCGAAAGACGCACGTGGTGGTCACGTGAAAGTTGTTACATAAAAGTGACATCACGCGGCACGTTCTCGTCCAATGTAAAACCTCGTTTCAATACGGGGTATCACAAAAAAAGGTTTTGTTTCTACGTACATGATTTGTCGCCACCCAGAGTTTGTTTAGGAGCAAAGAACGACAATCCCTTGTGCTTCCAGCCCGGGATGCTCTTTGTCTTGGACACATACGATCTTATGACAGGAACACTCCCCGCCTCTTGTACGTGATACTGCAGAGTCCCGAGCAGGGACGACTGAGAGCAGTAGAACATGTAGTCTAACCGATACTCCGTGCTCGGAGGGGTGGCCTCCCCTGATATATACTGTCGCCAATACGGGGATCCCCCTGCGGTGAATACGTAGATGGGGAAGGTGAAGTTGCCGGTGGGTTTTATGAAGGCGGAGAAAGCGAACATGTTGGACCATTCATTGGAGCCATCGGCGGATTGTCGCCACAAGCGGTACTGGCCAGGCTTGGTTTGATTGGTCGATACATAAAGAGTAATGGCTTCTCCTGCAAATGAAACGCTATGTATGGTTTCAACCCTTTGACTTTTTTCAACAACATTATATAGGTCAACCTTAGTTGATAAAGTTTTGGCTCTCTATTGAAGAAAGTTTTCTTCCTTCAAATATCACACTTGGCGCATCGTGATAACGCGGTCTTCAATTTTCAAATCGTCTCAATCTTCCACAATCTTAAAGGAGTTACGTCATGCTTTGCGCATCTTGAAAAGACTAACCTAATTTTTTTAAGTTCGTCGTCTGCAATCCGTGTCAATCTTCTCCATCCTTTACCATTCTTGTTCCTTTATGATTTATTATTATCTCTTTGGTGTTTTTCTATCTTAGTAAATTGT